>OY743190.1:30145928-31345928 GCA_963555705.1 Ligustrum vulgare
CATCGCCGCTATTGTAAGTAGTGAGGAAAGTCGCTATTTCGGTTAGCAGCGTTTGTGCTGCTGCTACTACAATTGCAAATTTGTGTATTGTAGCAACAACAACATCGTTGTTGTGCTGGTAGCGATGCACCGCTTCTGCAGTACACCACGTTATGTCGGAATGCAGCGTCACCAAGAAGAAAATCAATTTTAGGGCTAGGGTTCGTGTTTGAGATTTAGGACGAGGTCCTATAATGCAATTTTAGAAATTTCGATGATCACGTTTGCAATTTTCATTGTGTTTTGAATTGGGACATGGGCCTCTCCTGTAATTTTTTTAAGGGTCAAGCTGCAATTACTTTAGTAGGGGCTTGTAATGCAATTTGTGAAACTGAGATGGCATGTTTGTAGTATTAAATATGTGTTAGATAGCAATTTTTAAAATGACTTTAATTGCAAAATTTAAAAGGATTTAAAATTTGATTTTAACATGTGTTTGACTTGATTTACAATTTTGACCCAATTTAAATTCTATTTTAGAATCAGCAACTTTCAAATTATTGTTAAAACTAAATTTTAACTAAGTTTATAACTTTGACCCCTAAATTGAATTTTATTTTATTTTATTTAGAGTATTCTAAATTAAAATGTTAATTCAATTTACCATAATATTGGAATCAGGGTCGAACTCTAAATTGGTATGTAATTAAAAATCTTTTTTTTTAGTTAACTTGGGAGCAGTTTCGACATTTTAAAGGAATTTCCTCGTTCTTTCAATTTTAAACATCATAAACTCGTTTTTACTCTCCAAATCACTCTATTTTAGATTCTCACTCATTTGTGCATATCATCAACACCAATTTTCATCACATACTTTGCTTCTATCACAATCTGATCCATTCAAAAGGTAAGAATTTTCATTTAATTTAAAGTTTACTCAACTTTGGAGATTTTCTTTGAGTCAATAAATTTGAGATTGAGAGTTTTGAAGAAAGGGCATAGTTTAGTAAGTGGTGTATGTGATTTGTGCTTAACTAGGTGAAAATTTTGGGTCAATCCATGTTTTCAAATTCATGCATAACAATTGATTTTTGTAATGCACGTTAAGTGTTCTATGGAATGCCACAAAGACTTTGGTTCAAATTTGAGAAATTTGTCCGAGCATATATCTTCATAACATGTTTATCATTGAACAAAGTTTTTGGATCCACCACTGACTAAGGGTCCGTTTGATAGCGATGATGGAATTTGGGTAGAAAGGAAATGAATTCTAGGGATATTTTAATGCTTCGGAATTTATTTTCCTTGGAATTGGAAGTTAACGTGTTTGATTGATTTAATTTTTTAGATGAAAAAAGTGGGAAGTTTTTCAATATATTTTGTTTGATTGACATAATTTATCATGACAAATAAAGCAAAATTTAATTATTTTAGTTAATATTTTTTTTTACCCTTTTAATACATTTGTACTTGATAGTAATAATGTTAATTTCTGAAAAAAAAATAAGTTAATTAATAGCAAAATTGATCAAATGCAACATTTATATTTTCACCATTTGTTGAAATATTACAGTTACATGAGGGAAGATGGAAATGAATTTCTGAGGCAAATCTTGCATGTCGAACGACATAGAAAGTGAAAAGTAGGAAAATATTTTTCAATTCTAGGGCAAATGCACAGCACCTAATGCTAATATTTTATAATCAATCTTAATTTTAATATTTTTTTAAAAGATTATAGGATATAGGATATTCAGTATAATTTCGTGATCTCCAAATTTTCCCAGTTACCGTATCATGATAATTGCGAGGTTTTCAAAATCATTATTTTGACTAAATTTTTAAATAAAGTTATAATTTATTGGATAAATTTAAATATTTGTTAGGTTAAGATTAAACACACATCTATATATCTATATCTATAGAGTGTGATTGGTATTATTTAAAAAGTTTTTTTTTAAATGAATAGTGATTTTTAGGAAAATAGATTGTTGAAATTTGATTGAAAAGTGAAATATTATGGACTTGATTTTTACTAGATAGTTGAGATTGAGTACTGTAGATTTTTTTTTTTAAATGAATATATCAAACAAAGGCATATATCTATCTATATCTATATCTATATATTACTAAAAATAATTGAAATTTTGGCCAATTAATTTTGACCAGAATTTTAATTGTTGAAAGATACTTAATTTGAACAGAAATTTTCATTTTTATATTAGTAATTTGATTTTCTTCTTTACAGTTATCAAAATTCATGGAAGTTATTTGATGAGTTGATTTTAAAATTAATTGCCCCATTATCTACCCATTTCTAAATCGTGTTTTTTCTTTCATCAATCTCATTCTCCCAATCCCTCCCCTCACACCCCATGCATAGCCTCCTGCTTCTCCAGCCTACATCGACCTCCTATGCCAAGCCCCGTCACTTCTGCACCACCGTCACCACCACCGCTACTGCAGCAAAAACTGTCCGGGCCTTTGTCCATTTCCCGCACCAAAAGCAATCTAAGACCAGAATATGACCCAGGCATGGCAGTTGAAATCTACTCCTCCTTCAGACATGGCAGTTGAAATCTATTCCTCCTTCACTTTCAGATTAGCATTTTGCCTCTTAATCTTCATTTTTCTCTTATTTTCTTGATCTTAGCACATGTTTTCTTGAACTGGTAAATCGAAGGTTAAATTACAGATGGGTATAGTAAGTACATTTTTGGGTGTTTTCGAAATCGGATTCGGGCCCTCAATTGGGCTTGAGATTGGGTATTTCCGGTTCATCTACACCAAACTAACTGATGTCAAGGTCAGTTTTCTTTTTCCTGCATTATTGTTTACATGGTTCTATGTATTATGTTACATTTGATCTTTCCGAGGATTATCTTTGTCTGAAGTTCTTTCCTTCTTTTGTGCTGCTATTTATTTGTTCATTTATACAAATATAAGATCACCATCAGGACTCTAGAAACAAAACAAAACAAGAAATGTAAAGTCAGATTATTTAAGCAAAAAATAATTGATTAAGCAAAAATAAGCAATTAATTACCTGGATTGACTTGATAGAAGGCTTATTGATATTCATGAGACGGTTTCTAATGAACTTCATCTTCAGTGATTCTTCATTTGGATGAAAATCCTGATCGCTGCCATTGAAGCTTACAGATTCCACTAGACAAACAGAAAAAAAAACCAAAAACTAAAATGATTGATGGGATTTTTGATAGAGCGCATAATTGCTATTTAATTTGTGATATTTCCTCTTACTCCATTAATTTTAAATGCTTAAATTGTGGATATTAATCATAATTTATGTTTTGTGAATTAGGTGGAGAATTGAGATCAAATTGGACTCAATATCACAAATTGGAAAGAAGAATTTTGGAACTCAAACGGATACAATCAGATAAGGACTTATCATAAGGTATGGGCACGTCTTATTGTTTCAGGAAGGCTAAAATCATATGGATAGACTTCTCCATATTTTTAATTGGGTCCAATTATTGAACTAATCTTGAGGGCTTCGCTGGGATTGAAATAAGGAGTTAAGGAATATATTTTTGGAAAAAAAAAAAAAAAGAATTAAAAGGAAACTAACTAAATATTGAGGGAAAGAGCCAAGACTTGAGGGAAAAGAAAAGAATACCAGTACATGACACAAGGGGAGGCACTTCTTTGGGAAGAATTTTGGGCAGCTAATTGGACAGAGGATGCAGCCACGTCTTGATTTGAATTGGATTTGTTTTTTGGACCAACCAAAAATAAATAAGGAAAGATATATTTTTGGAAGCCAAAAGGGGTGACCTAGCAGACATTAAAAAAGGGGAATGAGGGATGAATGGGGCAGCACGTTTTTTTTTGGTAATTTAGAGGAGGAGGACTTCTTTTGGAGATTGGGAACTCGGCAACAACACAGGAGACTCTGCACTTTATCCCAGCAATTCATTGGAGGCAGCCACTCATCATCAAAGCTTCCATCATAAAAGTTTGAGTTTTATTTTTTTAAGTTGTTAATTAAAATGTTTATGGATTGCTAATTTATTATTCTAGTTCAAGGATATTCGAAGTTTTGATTCACCAAGAATTGTGAAATCTAATTAATTTAATTGTTCTTTTATTTATTTTCTATTTATATATCTTTTGTTTGCATCGAAGTTGTTGTTTTGATTGATTAATACAAAGTGCACGTTGTTTTAATTGTCAAAACGATACTTAATCAATTAGAAATCTAAATCCGTAATTGTTTAGGTTTTCTAATACAAGTGGTAAATAACATAGTTGATTATAGACTGATTTTTGACTCATGTTATGAAGATATATAACCTATTTTAAATGAATCATACGTGTGAATTTTTTGGTTAGAATTGGTCGTCTCTCTAGAGGTTAATGCTATTGGTAAATTAAATCCTAAGATCGTATCTAGGGTTGTTTATTGATTAGAGAAGTAATCAACGAACGTCTCTTGATTATCGATAAAGAAAGGAGAAATAGGTTGTTAGGTCGTACCAACAACCATAACCAATTTAGACAAGAGTAAAAGATTTTATTTTTGCATCCACGATCAATTCTATGAATCAATACTGAGATTATACCTTAAACTAAATATTTATTTAATTTGATATTTTCATCATTTTAATTTCGCAATTGTTTATTTATAATTTGATTTTACATTCTAAATCCAAAACCCCCATTGTTTTTAATTCATTGTTTTAATTTTTCTCGAGGAATTAAATCCAACAAATCTCTGTGAGTTCGACCTTACTCACCACTATTACAATTTATTTTTATGAGAGCAAGCAAATATTATTATTTGTTGGATTCGATACCCATCAATTTTGCAACACCTAGAGGCCATTTTTTAGGAATGAATTTTTGTACATTGGTGGTGTCTTCTTCTGAAATCACGATTTATCAACTTATTTTCAAATTAAGCAATTCCTATAAAATCTATCCAGCATAGAATGAGGTAGTACTGTATGTGAAATTTTAAAGGATGAGTTTTTGTCTATGTTTGTCTTAATGTAATGGTTGTTTTTTTTGCTCCTAATGCATTCTCTCATGTACATGTTATTGTAACTTAGCAACGAGACATTATTTTTTGCATGTTCTTATATGTGCATTCTATGTTACTAAATCTCTCCGTCTCTGAAATTTTTTTAGTCTAACATCTATTTTCTGTCTACAATGCCTTAATTATCTGAGTATAGACTTTTTGGATCTAGATTTCATTTGCAATTGAGTATAATAATTTTGCAGGATTATTTACAAGTTGTAAGTTGAATCAGATGTCCTTTAGAAGCCAAAGCAGGGGTATGATTATATTCCATCAGAAACACGAGTTAAATAAAAATTGCTAGATATTGCATTGATATTGCATTTTATCACCAATGTAATGCCTTTAATATCCATGTGCCATTTGCTATGGTCTTTTTTCTATTTGACTTGTGATGACTGGTGTGAGTTTATATTTTGGACAAATGATCTGTGATGGTTTGTAATGTTTTTTATTTTTTTGGAGGGTCTTTTCCCAACCCCTTGTGGAGAGGGGGTGGGGAGGAGGTGAAAAAGTTTACTCTATTTTTGTGTGTTGATTACTAAAATGTATAGATATTATGGGCTTCTCTGAGCACATTGAGTTGTAGGGGAATTGTATATTCATTGTTATTTTACCACCATAGTTGAGCAATTTTATTATCTGAAATCAATGTTTGGGCTGTATGTTCGAAGCTGAAGTTTTGAGTTATGTTGTCTTTCCATCAGAGAAAAGTAAATTAAATGTCTATTTTGGGCTTCGTAAGATATAAATTTTCCTCGTGTAACCCTTTATAGTGATTTTTCTATTAACGTTTGTAGTATTATTTCCTCTCATTCTTCTAATTGCTAAAAAAATATCAGCATTTGTATACATGGTGAAGAGTTGTTTCTAATTCATTCTCCTGGCTTCTTGAAGAGGATGCCCATTATTGTAAAGTTGGTGGTACGCTCTTATTAGTGTTTACTGAAGAACATTTAAGTTAATTGCTCAAATGATTACTTATGTAGCAGAACTTATTAATGTAATCCAATATTATACAAACTCGAGCAATTTCCTGGTTGTAAATGGCATCTTTAATCTTTTCCGAAGATATGGAAATTAGTATTAGCCAAATTTTTAAGCATTTGATTATTATCACTGTTGACAGAGAGATGTTATCTCTTTTATGGTTAATAAGATTCAGAATTTTTTTTTGAGTAGGTTATTATTTTGCTTCCTTCATTTTCAATTGTTAATGCTATCCAATCATAAATATTGGATTTTTTTTTTTTGTGCTCGTCTTGTACTTTATATAGCCTATTATTTTTTTTCACTGGTATGTATAGCTTTCGAAATTCTTCTTATCGACATTATATTTGACCTTATATATTTGTTAACAGGTTCCTAGAGAGCAAAAGCTACCATTTCTTTATCTATTAGACAATATTGTGAAGAATTTAGGGAGGGATTATATTAAACACTTTGCTTCCAGATTACTTGAGGTCAGGTTGTAATAATTGCTCTTTCTCACGTTACTTGATACATGTCTTCTACCTGTAAATATAATTTGCCTCACTATCTTATCACCACTCTATTTGCACCTCCTTTATTGGCCTGTTTGACATGGCTTTAGGGCATGTTACGATAATTCTTGGAACTGATCTGTCTTATTAGAAGTGCTTTTAGAGGAAGCTAACCAATGTGGCTTCCTTAAGAAGCTCTACTACAAAAGGCAGAAGTGGAAGCTATTCCAAATGAGCCTATGAATTTCTGTCTTATGATTCCAGTTTTCATTGTTAATGAATGTAAATAAAAGTTGTGTTTCAAGAGTGTATTTGTTTTTGTGTATAACCTGCTCTTGGTTTCTTAACTGAGTTATTATTGTAAAATAATGGAATGCATCTGTTTAGCATCATTTGAGAGGAAAAGCAATCTAGTGCTCTAAATTGTTTATTAAATGTGTAGTTTCCATGCCCTTTAAACATTTAAATTCGTCAAGCCTTTTTTTTTCGAAGTTCAGTTGCTGTATGTACATATATACATATACTTTTGTTAGTAATATGTCCAATGTCCCCATTTTTTTTTACAGATTGTTGGTCACTTACTTGGTGGTGGTACAGCTGCATTGCTTACTTACATCCTTCGAGAACAAAAATAATTATCCTCGAGCATTTATGTCACCTTTGCACCAAGCATGTTGCAATGTGCTTCATTGACTAAACTATATTCCAAGTGTCATTTTCTTTACATAGTTCTCCCCCTTCCCTGAGATTAGGTGATATGTGATATTATCAAATAGAATATGACAGGTAGCTTGTAGTGACAGTAGTAGTAGATAATTTACTTCAACAATAGGCTTTCATTTAGGTTAAGCCTCAAGTTTTTCATTCTTCTTTAACCGTAGATGAGCTGTTAATGGGGCCATACGATGTCTTGGTGCATATTATTTGATGATGATATAATTTTAGCATATGAAACTAAGAAGATGAAATCACAAATTAAAACATGATTTTTTTTTTTTTAATTTTTTTTTGGAAAAGTGTTATTAAGTCTTTTAAATGGTAATTTAATAAAAATGTTTACTTTTTTTTTTTTCCGAGACGAATATTTCCAAATTGATAACTCAGCAATAAACACATGATGTACTTTTTGTTAATTGTGGAAAGTTGGAGCGCATGTGAATTTTGACTCTTTAATTCAAGTTATTATACATTGACTTCTACTATATAGTTATTGAAAATAAAGTTTTTTATGCCCTTGCATTTTTAAATTCATGTAATTATATGTTTTTAAGTAGAATATCTGATACATAAATGCAGTATGTTTATCAAGAACCTAAATATGCAATTGGTTGTGACATGTTTGCATGCCTTCTGTTACCTATCTTTAAGTTTATGTGGTTGTCATTTTATTCTAGCATGTATTGATAACAAAAATATTATTATTATCATTTTAATTGTTATTAAATTTTCGTAGTTTTTGCTGTTTTTTTTTTAATTGTACTTTTTATTTAATTTAATCTTTTATAATAGAATATGTTCGTGCATCGTACGGGTGTAAAACTAGTTAATAAAAATAGCAGAGATCATGGGAATCTTTAATTTCAATTGAATCAATTTTTAATAGATTCAAAAAAATAAGGGGTCGTTCTCTTTGTATTTCAATTTTGAATTTTTAGTTTTGATTTTAGTTTTGAATTTTGGATTTTGGTTGTTTGTTTTGGGATTGCTGAAAACATGTTCTCTTTATAATTTTGGAAAATTGTTTTCAAAAATAGAAAACTGAAAAATGTGTTTACTTTATAATTTTCTGATATATTTATTTTGTGATATTTTATATGTAAAAAATGGTTGATTTGTTAAATTACATTAATTTTAATGTTAATAAATCAGTTAGTTTTCTATATTAATAAATTCATCATTAATATTGTTTCAGTTGAACAAAAATTCACTTCTTACCAACAAAATCTTAACATAGATCTATATATAATGACAAAATAACTTAAGAATTTCAAGTGAAGGAAGTGTCTCACATTTACCAAAAAAAAAAAAAAATCTTAACATGGATTTATATATAAAGAATTACAAACAGGAGAATTGAGAAACAATTTTCTTATTTCTTACTATACAACAATACAATCACACCATATATATAATACAAATTATGCAAAGAAAAGGAAATAAATAAAAAAGGAAACAAAATAATCCTCTAACCAAATCAGCATAAATCTTTCCTAATAATCCCTAAACTTGCTCCAAAATAAACGGGATTTCAATACTCCCCCTCAAGTTGGATCATAGATGTTAATCATGTCCAACTTGCTAATGAAATCATCAAAACTTTGTCGTGGTAGTCCCTTGGTGAAGATATCAGCCGTTTGTTCTTTAGTAGGGATATAGATTATACAAATGACACCTTCTTCCACTTTTTCTTTAATGAAATGTCGGTCCACTTCCACATGTTTGGTTCTGTCATGTTGTACCGGGTTAAGAGAAATGCTAATGGCTGCTTTGTTGTCACAGTAAAGTTTGAGTGGATACTTTATAGTGACCCGTAATTCTTCCAAGAACTTTTTTAACCATAAGCCTTCACATATCCCTTGTGCTACTGCTCGAAACTCAGCCTCCGCATTGCTTCTAGCTACTACATTCTGTTTTTTGCTTCTCCAAGTTCCCAAGTTTCCCATCACAAAGGTACAATATCCAGTAGTTGATCTTCTGTCTTCTGATGAGCCTGCCCAGTCTCCATCTGTGAAGATTTCGACACCCTTACTTTCATTTTTTTTGAAGAATAATCCTTTACCTGGAGAGCCCTTGAGGTATCTAAGGATTTTGAATACAGCCTCCAAATGTGTTTCTTTAGGTGAATGCATGTGTTGGCTTACCATACTAACTGCAAATGCAATGTCAGGTCTAGTATGTGATAGATAGGTTAATTTCCCTACTAATCGTTGATACCTATCCTTATCAACGGGTTTTCCAACATCCTCCAGCCTTTTTCCAGTTTCAATTGGTGTGTCACTAGGTTTACACCCTAGCATACCAGTCTCAGTTAGGAGGTCTAGGACGTACTTTCTTTGGGATACACTTATACCCAATTTAGACCTTGCCACTTCCATGCCTAAAAAATATCGCATTTGCCCCAGGTCTTTTACTTCGAATTCTGTGGCCAAAACTTTCTTTAATCTTTCCATCTCAACGGTATTATCTCCAGTCATAATAATATCATCGACGTATACTATGAGAATTGTTCTCTCCCCATTATCTGTATGCTGGTAGAACATAGTATGATCAGATTGTCCCTGCTTGTAACCTTGACCCCTAATTACCTTTGTAAATCTATCAAACCAAGCTCTTGGAGATTGTTTCAAGCCATAGAGTGACTTTTTTAGTTTACACACTTGATTTTCTTCACCTGCCTTGCAACAACCTGGTGGTATTGTCATATAGACTTCTTCCTCTAACTTTCCATTCAAAAACGCATTTTTTATATCAAGTTGTTGGAGAGACCAATCCAAATTCACCGCTAAGGACAAGAGAGCTCGAACTGTATTTAGCTTTGCTACTGGTGCAAAGGTTTCTGTGTAGTCAATACCATATGTTTGAGTGAATCCTTTTGCAACGAGTCGTGCTTTATATTGATCAATTGTTCCATCAGTTTTATACTTCACCGTGAAGACCCACTTGCAACCAACGGGTTTCTTTCCTCTAGGTAAATTCACAACTTCCCAAGTTTCATTTATTTTTTTCAGCGCTCGCATCTCCTCCAGTACTGCCTCTTTCCATTTAGGAGCCTCCAAAGCTTCCTCAATATTTCTTGGAATTGTTGTGCTGTCAAGGTTAGAAATAAAGGCACGAAAACCAGATGATAAAGTATCGTATGTCACAAATTTTGAGATGGGATGGAGAGTACATGATCGTGGTTGTTTTCGAATAGCAATGGGTAAATCAAGATTGGGTGACTCAGAGATGAGAGATTCAGAATTACCTGATTTAGAGGGAGACCTGTTGATGTCGGGATCTATCATCGGTTCTGACTCCTTTGGTACCTCGGGTATGAGAACTTCCCTATTCCTTGATTTTGGCTTCCGTGAATAAACAATCATTTCCTTATCATTTTGTGTTTCAACATCTCCCCCTGGGTTGGAATTCCCTCCGGTTAATGGCACGTCGGGATGAAGTAATGAGGTGGTAGACTCGGTATCTGTGATGGGTAGTTTTGATATGGATTCAGGTAGAGATAGGTCAAATTCAAAAAATCGATCTTCCCTTACTTTCTCCCCCTGAAGAGAGGTTTTTTGAAAATAAGGAGTGTCTTCAAAGAAGGTGATATCAAGGCTAACAAGGACCTTTTTTGTGGATAAGTTATAGCACTTGTAACCTTTTTGGGTTGGAGAGTACCCAATGAAGATACATTTAATGGCTTTTGGGTCCAATTTACTTCGACTATGATAATGGACATGAACAAAGGCAGTACACCCGAACACTCTGAGAGGTAGATTGGAGAGTTGGTGGGACATAGGAAAGTATTTTTGAAATTTTTGGAGTGGTGTTTCAAATGAGAGAACACGACTTGGCATTCTGTTTATGAGGTATGTGGATGTTAGGATGGCATCCCCCCAAAATGGCTTTGGCATATTGGTGGTGAACATCAAGGCATGGGTTACCTCAAGAAGATGTCTATTTTTGTGTTCAGCGACCCCATTTTGTTGGGGTGTTTCAACGCATGAATGTTGGTGAATTATCCCATGTTGTGAGAGGTAATTTCCTAACGCGGAATTAAAGTATTCAGTGCCATTGTCAGTTCGTAAAATCTGAATGTGTTTGGAATTGTGTTTGAATCATTTTGTGAAATTCGATAAAAATGTTACGAACGTCACTTTTTTCTTTCAACAAGTACACCCAACAAACTCGAGTATGGTCATCAATAAACGTGACAAACCATTTTGTGTTTGTTCGAGTGAGAGTTCGGGATGGTCCCCATAGGTCACTATGAATTAATGAAAATGGTTTGGTGGGTTTATAATTTGATGCTGGAAATGATGTACGGTGATGTTTTGCGAGTTCACAAAATTCACATTGAAAATTAAAAGGTAGTTTATTTGAAGTAATGGTAGGGAACAAGTGTTTCATATACTGAAAATTGGGATGACCCATTCTAAAGTGCCATAACAAAATTTCACTATTTCTAGAGACTGTCACTGAATCACAAATTGCAAGTTGATGCTGTTTGTTTACCATAGCTTCATCAAGGTAGTAAAGTCCATCATACTCCTTAGCACTGCCAATCATCCTCCTCGATGATAGGTCCTGCAAAACACAGTGAGTGGGAAAAAATGTAGTTGAGCAATTTGAATTTTTTGTCAATTTACTAATAGACAATAAATTGCATGATAAATTTGGAACATGAAGAACAGACTCTAGGGTTATAAAATCAGATATTTTAATATTCCCCTTTCCTGCAACTGGTGATAGTGTGCCATCAGCAATTTTAACTTTAAGATTTCCAGCACATGGTGAGTATGATGAAAAAAGGTTTTGAGCATCAGTCATGTGATCTGAAGCCCCCGAGTCAAATATCCATGGTGAGTTTTTTTGTGAGGAAGCATTTAAGGCTAAAAGATTACCTTTGTGAGCTAGGGAGCTAGATGGGATGGGTGTTGAAGACTGACCAGATGTTTGGAAGTTAGAAAATATTTTGTAAAGTTGATCCAGCTGATCGGAATTAAAGGCTCCACTTGAAGAATGACTGACATTTTTTTCTGTCGGATGATCGATGGTTGCCTGGTATCCTCGATTTCTATTATTCTGTCTCGGCTTCCAATCCACTGGTTTTCCATGCAAATCCCAACATGTATTCTGATTATGTCCAGTTTTATGGCAATGGTCACAATAGGGACGCTCTTTTTGATTTTTTCCTAAAACATTTTGAGGCCCTCGAAAATTCAGCCCAGGCCCACGATTAAAAACCGGCCCACTTGGTTTGTGGGTTATTAAAGCCGACGCTTCAGGCCCAATGGACGCATCTTCCCTGAACATCACCTTGCGTCTGGCTTCCTCTCTACGAACTTCAGAGAACACCTCGCGCGTTGATGGGAGAGGTCGCCGGCCGAGAACTCTTCCTCTGACGTCGTCCAAGTCGCGGTTAAGCCCAGCCAAGAACTCGAACACTCGTTCACTTTCAAGCTTCTTTTTGTACTTAGCACCATCTCCGGCGCACTCCCATTCCTCTTCGCTGCTCAGATCGAGTTCTTGCCATAGATTACACATTTCCATGTAATATTCGGTCACATCCCTGTCTCCTTGTTTCATTTTCCACAATTTGATTTTAATTTCATAAATTTGCGAAGAATTTTCAGAATCCGAGTACGTCTCCTTCACCGCATCCCAAACATCCTTTGCGGTCGGTAGAAACAAATATGTTTTTCCAATGGTGGGCTTCATCGAGTTAACAAGTCATGCCGTTACCAAGGAGTTCTCCGATTTCCACTTCTGTAACGCAGCTTCATCTCCATTGTTGGGCCTCTTCTTCTCGCCGGTAAGTAACCCTAGTTTCCCTCTGCCGTCAATTACCAGCTTGATAGTTTGGGCCCATTCACGGTAATTCTTTCCGTTCAGTTTCTCCACGGTGAGTTGAAGGGAGGTATTTTCTGCTCCGTTCGAACTCATGGTGGAGATGACTTCGGTTTCAGTGTCGATGTTGTCTGTTGAACTCGACTCGTTGGTGGTCGATCTTGACAAGGTGGGCTAGGATTGGACAAGATCCCGCTCTGATACCATAAAGAATTACAAACATGAGAATTGAGAAACAATTTTCTTATTTCTTACTATACAACAATACAATCACACCATATAAATAATACAAATTATGCAAAGAAAAGGAAATAAATAAAAAAGGAAACAAAATAATCCTCTAACCAAATCAGCCTAAATCTTTCCTAATAATCCCTAAACTTGCTCCAAAATAAACGGGATTTCAATAATATATAATGACAAAGTAACATAAGAATTTTAAGTGAAGGAAGTGTCTCACATTTACAAAAATAAAAATAAAAATAAAAAATAAAAAATTTACAAAAAATAAAATAAAATCTTAACATGAATGTATATATAATGGCAAAATAATATAAGAATTTCAAGTGAATTAAGTGTTTCACATTTACAAAAAAAAATTTATAAAAAAAACAAAATCTTAACAGGGATATATATATATATATAATAACAAAATAACATAAGAATTTCAAATGAAGGAAGTGTCTCACATTTACCAAAATAAATAAAAAATAAATTACAAAAAAAAAATCTTAACATTGATCTATATATATAATGATAAAATAACATAAGAACTTCAAGTGAAGGTAGTGTCTTACATTTAAAAAAAAAAAAAAAGTCCAAAGCGCGCGTTTTGACGTTTTGGATTTTTTAATACAAAATATCCAAAACGTTATAAACTCGTTTTGAGTTTCCTTTGTATTTTTTTTTTTTGTATTTTGAAAAACGTATTTCTGAAAATGGGCAAAGTGAACGCGTTTTCGATATTTTTAAAAATCGAAAACTCAAAACAGGCTGAAAACAGTAAAGAGAACGAGACCTAAATTTTTGAATTTTTTTGATGAAAAATGCTGAATGTACAGACTTGTACTGTACAGGCTACACACTGTAGCAGTGAGCAGTAATTTAAATTACCGTTCACTGCTACAGTGTGTAGCCTGTACAGGTTACAGTAACTGTAGCACTGTTGTTTTTTGATAGTTTTATATTTGGGAGTTAGTTTTAGAACTGGCCACGACAAAACCCAAAATGGTTTTCCTTCTTCAACAGTTGTGATTGATATTTTGAATAATAAAAAAAAAGTTATTCATTGAAGGCAAATGTAGAAATTATGAGAAATATATTGATACCTTCCACATGCATTAGCATCAATATTAATTTGTACCCATAATACTACAACAATCATAACGTGTCATTTAAAAAACTATTAAATTTGCATTTTCAATGAAGTTAATAATAATTTATAAGAATTATTGAAATTAACAGCCATTTCTTATTTAAATAAATAAATTGACATTTGTTATTCAAAGAAGTTTTTAATAATTTGAATTAGAGCCTGTTTGATAACGTGAAATGTTTTGATTTTTGTGATTTTTTTTGGTTTTTTAATTAATGAGTGGTTTAAAAAAGTTTGAAAAGTAAAAAATGACGGGTTTGACTAAAAATGAATGATTGAGATTGAATTTGAAAAGTTGAGATAAAATTTTTACCATTAGCAAAAAGGCTCTTAGTTATGTTGTTTTTAAAATTTTAATAATTATTGTAATAGAAAATTATTTTTTATGCCTTTATATTTGTATTGATTATATATAAGTATTAAAATTTTACGAATATTTATTAAAATTGATATTACGTATAACAAGTTTCGTACACTGCACGGATGAAATAATAACATATATAATAACTAAAAATAAGGAAAGATAATAAATATTTTTGAAAAACTAAAATTAATAGCTAAAAATAAAGAGTTTGTTGGAGTGTATAAAAAAATTTGTTCTTTAAATTTAAAGATGGTCTTTATTGTGTAAAAGACACTCTTTAACTATATATATATATATATATGCTATTACCCCCTCATTATTCTACTTATCCCAATTAGTGTGTGTTTGATTTTGTTTAAAAATAGTTTTTTGTTTTTGTTTTTTTTTGTTTTTGTTTTGTTTTAAATGAATAGTGATTTTTAGGAGAATAGATTGTTGCAATTTAGTTGAAAAGTCAAATATTGCGTGCTTAATTTTTAATGAATGATTGAAATTTAATACTGTAGAAAAAAGAGAAAAAATTAAAGAATATCAAACAAATACTTAATGATTACTAGGAGTTGAAATAATGTTACTTTTGGGGGAAGCGTAAAAAAGGTGCTAAATTTAGCCCCTCTTTAGAGAATTCAACCTTGGTTATTTCTCTCAAGTTTCCTCTCTGCATTATTTGAAATAAAATATAGGTATAGATATTCCCTTGGATTTTTTCCTCTTGCCCGGACAAAAATGTGAGTTTGACTTATATACGCGAAACCAATACCTATTGGTTCAAAGTATGCGTGTACTTTCAGGATTATTCTTATCAAGAAAAGTCCATATGCTAATTTTTGAAAAGTCAGCTCTAAAACAATTACTCTTATCAAGAAAATTCCATATGCTAATTTTTGAAAAGTCAGCACTAAAACAATTCCAGCTTTCTAGCGGCCTTTATCTTTATTTATTTATATTTTCGAGATATAATTTGTACTTAAATGTGATTTCGAAAAATATATATAGATAAAAAGTGATTTAAAAAATGTCTTATAGCCTGTTCGGTAACTGTTATAAATAATAATTATTGGTGTTATTTGTATTTTCTAGGTAAGATGTGTGGTTAAAAATTAATATTAAAAATTGTGATTATGATAAACAAATTTTTCCGAACACTGTCATTATACGTTGGTTATAAGTTGCCGAACACTTGCCAAATTATCTCTGAATATATGTGCATATACTTTCCTGTCCATAAAAAAATAGGACTGGAATTCAATAAACAATTCCAAAAATATAATAATGATCCTTTTTAACGACATGAAGAAGAGAAGATCATCGTTTCTCAGCAAAATAATGCCTTCTCATTTATCCATCAGGAAACCATGTTCAAAACTGTCATGTTTTCCATCTCTCGTTCTTGCATATTTTTTGTTCACCTTTTGTTTTGGATTAGTAGTCGAGGCTGAAGATTCAGTCACAAACATTGGAGCAATTATCGATGTTGATTCTCGAGTTGGGAAGGAGCAGAAGACGGCCATGATCATGGCCTTGCAGAACTTCAACAACAATTCCAGGAATCACAGGCTGAATATATATTTCAAAAACACCAGCGAGGATCCTGTCCAGGCTATTTCTACAGGTACCTAAATTTTTTCTGTTGAATGTTACCGTAAGATGGAGAAAGAGAAGAATAAAAAATTGAAAAAAAAAAAAGAATAGAAAAAAGAATATAATAGAATAACTGGAAATGAACAAAGTAGGCACAAACACGTATATTTGTCCTCAAACGATATTTGCATCCTAAGATGAATTTGAGTGCTTGAAGGACTACTTGAGAAATGATTTGTAGAATTAAATCAAGACAAAAATAAAAGAAACTTTAAAGCACTTAAGTTTCACAATTATTTTTTGTGATAATACCGGCAAAACATAAACATAGGTATTGTTCTTACAACTTCATTTTCATTTCCTTCTATTAAGCATAATGAAATAAGCTGAAATTCTATTTCATCCTATCCTAATGACTTTCCTAATTGAATTCTTTTGCTTTTTTGAAATTCACACTAGTCCTCAACATCTTCAGTAGATATTTCCTGTTGTGTCCCTCTAGAGTTAGGTAACTCTTCTTGTGTTTCCCTTAACTCATTGCCTGAAGATAATATGTTCTCGAAGAATTTACATCACACGATTCAATTGTTACATTTGTCTCCAAGTTTAAAAATTTATAGGATTTACTATTAGTAGCATATATGAGAAATGCAAATTTAATCCCTCTACCTAATTTGATCCTTCTAGGATCCGTGTTCTTACAATAGTCAATACACTCGACACTTTAAAATAACCAATGTTAGGTTCACGTCCTTTTCATAAATTACATGGGGAAAAACTTTGTATTCTTCGAAGGAATTCTATTTAATTTCCCACAAGCACTTAAGAGGGATTCACCCCCCACAAATTAAATGGAAATTTAACATGATTAAGTGTGAATTTTATGATGTCAACTAAGGTTCTAATTTTCCTTTCAGTCAAATCATTTTGTTCGGGTGTCCTATGTTTAGAACATTAATGCACTATACCATATTGTTTACAGAATATAATGAAATTATTAGAAAAGTATTCACCACTCTATCATTCACCACTCTATCACTTCTAAGTGATAAGATTTTTTACTTCATTTATATACTTTAAACATGCCCAATGTATCATGCTTATACAAATACTTTAAATATACATAAGTGTATCTAGGATAGTCATAAATAAAAGTAATAAAATATCTGCTTCCTCTTTAGTTAAAATTCCATTTAACTCACATACAACAGAGTGAATTAGTTCTAAAATATCAGAAAAACCTATTCACGTTATGATAAGAGTTCTTAGTCATTTTAAATTTTACAAACTTAACATTATGTGCCTATTTTTGTCATATGAATCAAGTTATTTTTAAGCATTTCATAGTTCTAGTACCAATATGACATAATCTAGCATGCCATAAAGTAAATGAGTCAAGCAAATAAACACAATTAACATTCTTATTCATATCATTTTCAAGAGTACAAAGCCTAACCATTTTCTCAATTCTCACTAAATATCCTAGAGATGGTAACGAGTCTGGTATGGGTCGAGTTTGACAAACTCATATCAGGCCCATTGGAGATTTGTAACCTCTATACCCAATTCATATTCCCATATAAGAAAGACGTGTCGAAAGTGGGTATTTTTCAAACTTTTGTTATTTTAATTGTTATTTTTTAAAGCAAATAACGGGTATGCGGGTCGTATATGATGTTTCTAAACCTACCTCGACCCATACCCATGGCTGGTTTTAATAGTAAACTCCATACCTGACCCATACACCCATTTAGGTAGGTAATCCCCACCACATTCAGGTCGGGTCTCCGCTTTCGATGAGTTTTTGCAATCCCTAGAAGTGAAGATAATTTTAACATCTTCCTATTTCTATGACTTTGGAACGTCATTCACTACCCTTTGTATTTCTTGACCATCTTCTTTCTCGTAATATATTTTGAAGAGTGATATATCATATGATACATACACCATAGTACAAATATCATACCACCTACCACAAACTTTTCCACGAATTGCATCCACTTCACTTATTGTAGCCACTATACTACGTTCTTTTACTAAGTTCAATTTGTCTTCTTTATTCTTTTGCTTTTTATATCAATAACCCTTCGCATAATGTCCAGACTTTCTGAAAACAAAACAATCTCCTCTGGGCTATTTCTTGAATTTTTTATTGTCTCAATTAGAAATTTTCACTTGCAACTTTTGTTGGATAGTTCGATCTTTTCAATATCATAGGCTTTTGATGTGCCTTCATGAGAGTTGTCACTCTTATATCTTACTCTCGATTCTTCCTCAATTCTCAAATGTTTTTGAAATTATTCCAAGGAGAAATCCTCACAACTATGAAGAATCTTCTTTCGATATCATCTCCAAGTATTCGGTAATTTGGCTATTATAGCCCCCACTTGGAATGATTCTGGAAAATCAATATTGACTGCCTTTAATTTGTTTACAAGTACTTGTAATTTGTGTACTTATGAGAGTAGGGGAACATCGTCAATAAATTTAAATTAAAGTATTTAGAAATAAGTAACTATTTGGTACCTTTCTCCTTGACTTTGTATGTGTTCTCTAGTGCATCCCAAACCCCTTTGCCGATGTTGTGTTGGTTTAAATATTGTAGAGTCGATGGCATTAAGGATATGACCCCTACATATGAGTTCATTATCTTGCCATCTTGTGAAGTTGGTTCCATCAAAGTGATCCAATCTTGTCAAATATCGAGTCATGAGTTTGATAATAGCTATGATAGTCGTCTCCATCAAAGCATTGTTTGAGATTGTTGAATATTATGACAAGATGGAAAAAGAGAAGAATTAAACAAAAAAGAAAACAAGAAAATAATAGAATAATCGGAAATGAACAAAGTAGATTTGACCAAATAAATCATTATCCTCACACAATATTTGTCTCCACTTGATGATTTTGAGTGCTTAAAGTGCTACTTGACAAATGGTTCGTGGAATTAAATCAGGCCAAAAATAGAAGAAACTTTAAAGCACTTAAGTTTCTTCTAAGAACTTGAAAAACAAAAGGATTTGAATGAATTTAGTATAACTTGGACAAAGACTTTGATATGATTGATCTTGATATGTTTTGTTTTGAAATCTAATCTATTTTTAGATTTCTAAACATCTCCACAAGGTGGTTCAAGCCATAATGAAAAGTCATGTTCTTCCTTCAAAAGACATGAGAAAAATCAATTTTACAACTTTCCAAAAGTCATTTTCAATGTGTCATGTGATCACGTTTCACAAGTTTTTTTCAAAAAACTCCAACCAAGCGATCACTTGCTTTCCCAAAAACATTTCACGAACAAAAGATGACATACGCAATCACTTGACTACTTGACTTTTTGCCTAGTGATTGCTGGGCTATAATTTTACCCTTTCTCAATTTTAGTTTCATTTTGTTTAACTTTAATTCAATTTTCAATATTTATTTAAATAGTGATTGATGGGCTATAATTTTACCCTTTTGGATGTTGACGTTTCAATTTAAGGTACGTTTGATTGTGAGAGTGAAATTTGGATGGAAAGAAAACGAATTCCAAGGAAGAATATTCTAGGGAAAACGAATTTCTTAAAATTGAAAGTTTAATGTGTTTGATTGAATTAATTTTCTAGGTGGAAAAAATGAGGAAATTTCCTACTTTTATTGTTCGATTAATATTATTTTTCATGAAAAATTTGGTAACGTTGAATTATTTTCGCCTCTGTTTGTTAAAAGTTTTTTGTTTAAAAACATTTTTTTTTTATATTTTCTAAGTAAAATGTGTGGTTGAAAAATGGAGAGAAAAAATGCGTATGGTTAAAAGGTGATTTGAAGAATTGTATAGAAAAAACATGTTTACCAAACGAAGGCTTAGTAATTTATTTTTCAATATTCGTTTGTACAAACAATTTCTCAATTAATTAAAAAAAATGTTGAATATAACATCACGTGACAAAAAGTTGGAATTGTAATTGCCAAAAAAATCTTACTTATCAAATAATCAAAAGTAGGAAAATGTTGAAATTTTTTCCATTTTCCAATGAAAAACTTGTGCTATCAAACAGTCTTATAGATAATATCCTCATTAAGTGTGTGTTTGATATTGTTTAAAATGTGTTTTTTTTTTTTTTAAATGAATAATAATTTTTAGAAGTATAAATAATTAAAATTTGATCGAAGTCAAATATTGTGAGAGGCTAAGATCGAATCAGGTGAAACTATGATATCTTTTAATAATTATATCCAGCAGAAATAATGTAATTCGTTTTTCTTGAGCTGCAGCTAAGGAGCTGATTGGCGAGAAACAAGTGCAGGTTATTATTGGGACAGGAACATGGGAGGAAGCAGCTTTGGTTGCTGATGTTGGAAACTCAGCGCAAGTACCAGTACTTTCATTAGCAGCAGCTTCCACTACATCGCTGTTGATCCAGAATCGATGGCCTTTCTTGGTACAAATGGCTACCAGTAGCCTGGAACAGATAAATTGTATTGCAGCTATAGTCAATTACTACCACTGGCGAAAAATAATAGCAATTTATGAAGACAACAGTTATTTTGCTGATTCTGGGTTGCTTCCTCTGTTATTGGAGGCTCTTCAAAATGTTGGTGCAGCTATTGAGTATGATCTCATCCTTCCACCGTTCTCTTCTCTGTCTGATCCAGAGGGGTTTATCCGACAAGAAACATCGAAGTTAACGAGGAAGCAGTCAAGGGTTTTTATCGTTCTTCAATCATCCTTACCACTGGCTACGCATTTATTCAGAGAAGCTAAGCAGATAGGACTAATGGGTAGAGATTCAGTATGGATTATGACAGACTCTATTTCGGATTTTCTGGATTCTGTTGACCCTAATTTGGTGTCTTCCGCTCAAGGTGCTATAGGGATCAAGAGCAATTATTCAGAAAGCAACAGGCATTTTCTAGACTTCAAAAATCAATTTCGAAAAAACTTCAGGCTGGAGTACCCAGATGAAGACAGTTGGGATCTTGGAATCCATGCTCTAAAAGCATATGATAGCATTGCAGCTATTGCAGAAGCTGTGAAAAGATTACCTGGGTATAATACTAGTAACCCAAAATTGCTGCTCAATGAAATTCTATCGAGCAATTTCACTGGACTAAGTGGTGAAATTCGTTTTCATGGTGGAAAATTAAAGCAGAAATCTGTATACAAGATTGTTAACATTGTTGGAAGGAGCTATAAAGATCTAGGAATCTGGTCATCAGAATCTTCATCAGAGAACCATGTAGAGGAGAAGGGCAGTTTGTTTATTGGTGGTGACAGTACTAACAAAATAGTAAACTGGCCAGGGGAATTGGAACGAGTCCCAAAAGGGTGGGCAATGCCTACTGATATAGCCCCAATGAGAATTGCAGTTCCGGCAGACGATGTCTTCCCAGCATTTGTAGAGGTGATTCAGAAAACAAATGAAACGAAATATGACGGTTTTTGCATTGATATTTTTGAAGAGGTGATAAAATTATTGGATTATCCCCTGCATTATGAATTTGTGCCCTTCGATGGCAGCTTTACTGAACTGGTTAGGAATGTCAGCAATAAGGTAATAATTTCATTTGAGACATTCTTCTTTTCAAAAAAGGATGTATAATATTGCCTGTTTTTCTACTGGTGTATGCTTGCTGTTTGTTAGCTAAGTTTCTTCAGTAGAAGTTCTGCTAACAATTGATTGATCCATAAACAATTATATTTGTAACTAAAAAGTATATAATCTGCCCAAAGCCCAGTCCCATCCTTAATAGTATTGGTGGAAGCGAACACCTATTAGCTTGTAAAGAACTATTTCAGTCAATTTTCTCCAGCTTGTCATTTAAGAAATATGAAGTATTCAGTACCTAAAAAATTAAACATATTTAACGTGATAACTAATTCTTGTTTTTTTGCGATTCACATTGTATGAAAGAACTTTGATGCTGCTGTGGGTGATGTAACCATCTTAGCCAACCGGTCAAGAATTGTAGAGTTTACTCGACCATTTATGGAGTCTGGCTTGTCAATGTTGGTTCCAGTGAAAACTGAACCCCAGAGGGCATGGATATTTATGAAGCCTTTCACTTGGAAAATGTGGATGGTTACTTTAGCCATTTTATTCTACACAACGTTCGTCCTTTGGTTTGTGGAGCATCAGTCTAATCCAGAATTTAAAGGGCCATGGAAACATCAACTTGGAACTGCAATGTGGTTCACGTTCTCTTCTCTATTCTTTGCTCATGGTAAGCATCTTAAACATTTTCTGCTTCTTTAATAAAATGAGGATAGAAAAGCGTTGCATAGTTTTCATGGAAGAGAAAGAAACTAAAATCTTGTTTGTCACACTGTTCAGTCTTCTCAGACCAATCATGCTTCGAGATTTAACATTCTATCATTATGGATTATTTCTGTTGCATATCTGAGGCAATATACTTATATCTTTCGGGTTTTATATAATACAGGAGACGAAATTAAAAGCAACTATACAAAACTGGTGGTTATGATGTGGCTCTTTGTTGTTTTTGTATTATCCTCAAGTTATGAGGCTAGCCTAACTTCAATGCTGACTGTCCCTCGAATTGAGCCACGTGTGACTGGTTTAGATTGGATAATGAAAAATAATGCAACAGTTGGATGTGACGGTGACTCTTTTGTAGAGGATTATCTGAGGAATGTACTTAAAATTCAAAATATCAAAACAATAAGCAGCCAAGACCGTTATTCGGAGGAATTTAAGAATGGAAACATTTCTGCTGCTTTTCTTGAACTCCCTTATCAGAGAGTTTTTCTCAGAGATCACTGCAAAGAGTTTATAGTTACTGGACCTACCTACAGTTTCGGAGGACTAGGGTTTGTAAGTATTTCTAAACTTGTGATACTAATTTGAGTTTAATGTCTTTAAAGCTTTCTGCAAATATTAATCATATACTGCAATTTTCCATATACAGGTATTCCAGAAAAATTCCCCAATAGCTCACGATGTTTCAGTAGCCATTAATACTTTAATGGAGAATGGAAAGCTTAAACGTTTGAAAAATAAATGGTTTAATTCCCCAGACAGTTGTTCAAGTTCTGATGCTGACTTAGAAATACAAAGATTGAGTTTCGAGAGTTTCTGGGGCTTATACCTCGTTTCTACTGCCATTTCAACTCTCTGCTTCTTAATTTTCGTTCTTCGGATGTTGAAAAAGAAATTAAAAGACAACAAAGATGATCTTTCTCAAACTGTGAAGGATGTTCCTAACACAATGGTTAGGTTGGGGCAGTATTTTCAGGGTGGAAGACCAAAGTCTCTAAGGAGGAGAAGAACATTTAACAGATGGAATTCTTCAAAGATTGAATTAGTTAGTCCTGCAGATCCCTCTCAGACTTTTCAGACCTCCTCCCTGCTGAATCAAGAACTCCCTGAGATAATTGAATAAAATACGTGACTTGGGAACAACGAGAGAAATGTAGAATAACTGGAGGATGCTAATTATATATCGTCTTCTATTTGAACTTCAATAACATATTTGGTTAGGTGGATTAAACCGTGCTGGATAGTATTAAAGTATTGTCAAGTCCAGTCCGATCCTGTAACATACTACCTCAAGGAACCACAGAAAGCTGCACCGGAGTGGCATCTCATACAGTTGGTCTTGATGATAATTAATCAGTACATATATTGACTCTTCACTGAAATAAAGAATGTCATGTATAGAAATCTAGGTACTGTTTATTTTAGTTGTTCATTGTAATTTGCAAAATGAAAAGGAAACTAATAGATTATGAACATCTTGCTTTGTACAAATTCATATCAAATAGCATTATTGAAATTGCCTGTGAGCTGTGTCAGTGTGCTTGGTGTGGATGTGAAAATGTGTTGCAATTTTTATCGCATCAAACAGCTACTCGGTCTCTTGTAAGACCATTATTTAAAAAATAAACAAAGATGAACAAAGGACCAACAGTGACTAGTTTGACAAGCAAAAGAATGTAGGTCTTGAAATTCTTTATGTAAGCCTTTGTTTTGCAAGAGTTTTTTGTTTATAAAAAAAATGTGTTGTTTTTGAGGTAAAATTATATGGAAAAATGGCTTGAAAAAGTGTTGCGGTCAACTGTCGAGTATTTGACCAAAATTCTAAATCTTCTTTTTCGAAAGGGGTTGCAGCTCTTTATTGTGAACAAAGACTTATTGGGCCTTGTTGGTTAATTGGCCTACTAGGGCAAGTGGAAATTACATCTAGACCTGTTTTTTAGGATTCAATTTCAAATATAAGATCAAATCTAAATAATTCCAAAAATCAGGTTATTATTTTAAATTTTAATTTGTGACCTAATGATTTAGTAATTTGTGACCTTGAAATCAGTTGTGAAACTTGTGATCTAAAAGATTTTTGTTTGTGAAATGAAATTATGTAATGTTGTGACCTTAATATGTATAATTAATAAAATATTTTTAATTATTTAACATAATTAATTAATATTAACTAAAACCTGATTTTTGAATATATATAGGTTTGGTTTTATTTTTGAAATCTATATTTGTAAACCCCTTAATTATGTATTTTTCCCTTAGGGCAATTGGATGTCTTTCTATAATATTTTTTTGTTAGTATACGTATGTCGAAGGTATTTTAAATGGTAAAGAACTATTGAATTGTTGATTCGAGCTATAATGAGTTTCATGTCATGTTCCGAATGAAGAAATGACATCTAAGACTTTATAGTTATAATTTACACTAAAACGATATTGAACACGTTATGATGTTTAGTTGATTCTTGACATTATGATTTTAATGTCGTTATATATGCGAAGAAACGATATTAATGTCGTTTTAGATATCATTTCAATTGGAATGATATCATTGTCGTTAATTTTGTACAGAGAAACGATATTTATATCATTATGTTATTTTGTGAGCTTGAAGTAGAATGATGTAGAACTCGTTATGTATCAAAAGAAAAGGCCTCCATATCATTTTAGTTCTGTTTTCAGCTTCAACAATCTCAATGTCATTATTATTACACTGAAACGATTTACAAAATGATAACGACTTCAAACTCGTTAAAATGACTTAAACATCATTTCTACAAAGTTAGTGCGAGTTCGTTGATCGTTGAATTTATTGACGACGAAGGCATTATTGTAAATATGACATAAAAACATTAAACTAGTTATGTGTACAAAGTAACAACTTTGACCTCGTTGTGAACAAATCTGAAGTAGTAAGGTCTTTTCAATTGGAACGACATCGAACTCATTATTTGTACATAGTAACCTTTTTCAATCTCGTTACTAGGTTATTTTTACTGGAATGACCAAAAACTCATTATGTATATAATATAACGACTTAGACACCATTATAAATATATTTGAATCAGTAGGTCGTCGCAATTGGAATGACATTGAATTGGTTATGTGTACACAGTAACGACGTCAACCTCATTACTACGTTATTTGTTTTGGAACAACACAAAACTTGTTATGTGTACAAAGTAAAGACTTTGACCTCATTATGAACAAATTTGAAGCAGTAATGTCTTCTCAACTGGAGCGATGTTCACCTCGTTATGTGTACACAATAACAACTACAATCCCGTTTCTACCTTTTTTGGACTGTAACGACGTTAAACTCGTGGTTTCAAAGGTTTTATCAAACAATAATGAAAAAATAAAAACACCAAAATTTCTGGGAATGGCCATGAAACACAAAGAATTGCACCAAACATCATGCACACTCCATTAAAACAAATCAAAGCTATCTTGAACTCTTAGGCAGAAAAGTCCACTTTAATGTTCAATAAAGGCCTAAACCCCTAAAAACCAAAACCCAAGCAAAATAAGTTGTAGCTTAAAAACATCCAATTCAGATCTACAAAATCATGAAGTCCTATAATAAAAATTACTACATAGTAAAATATGATACTAAATTTGGAAGAAAGTAGAAAGCAAGTACCTCAAATTAGGAGCTTCATATCCTTCATAGATCAAGCCATATGAGAAAAAATAGAATGTATAAATAACAGCAATTTTTTATTTATATTTATTGGATGTATGTATATCTACTTCCATGTCTGACAAGAAGCCTAAAACCCCATTTAGTTTTTGAAAATTAGCAGAAATATGACAATTATGTTATATTAAAAATAGCTTCACTTAAAGTGAAGAGATTAAGATCCAAATCTAAGCTGATTTTAGCTAAACTAAACAGGGACTTAATTAACGTCTAGGCCCAAGGAAAACAGGATATGAATAGATGCTAAAATGCCTTAAAATTCATCATGGTCAACCAATAGTGAACAATAAGATTGAAACTTTGCAACACCAAAATCCCATAAAGATGAAAAATAGACAAAACATTTCCTATTAGGCAGTGAAATTTATAATTATCGGTGTATCATTTTTTTTTATTTAGCCTGCAAACAAAGAAAACTTTATATTCAAACGTTGAATTTGAAATGAAAATTAACGAATCATAAAATAATACAATATTCAAGCACATAAAAAGTAGAAATAGTTTTCACAAAAATGATTTCTATATTTCAAATTGTAAGCTTTTTCTCTCACTCGCTGTTTCTTCTTTTCAAGCTAGCAAATTATATGGGTTCACATGTAGAATTTCGACAGAACCATAATTTTAAGCCTACATAGATTTTGAAACTCTTAAAATCATTAAGCTTATTGAAAATTCATTGATAACCATCCACATTGTGGAAAATTTTGTAAGTAGAAATCAAACTCAATTTCTTCAGATTGAGATAATATAAAGACAAACTTAAGGCAAGTTAATGATTTTTTTTTACGGAGAGTTTAGAGATTTGCAAGCCAATGGATCAATAGTTATGAACACAGATTCCATGGCTGTAATGCATGAGACTCTGTAGCTCAAAACTGAATTTATCAATTCACTCAATGAACATAAATAAACAGTGAATAATTTAAGCATACAATATGTAAGAAGATCTGAACGAAGGAAGGAATGTACATAAAGTTCGCACAAATTGAGCTATTTGAATGAACAAAATCTTCACATTCACCCCTCAAACAACAAAATATAGCATCCATGATCTGATGATAACCAACGTCAACCTACTTTAATCCCTCGAACTCCTTCCTATTTTAAGTATCGTCAAATAATTGGGGATAGTGTGACACGACCTGTCCCGAATCACCCTAATGGACCCGGGACATGGTGTGCGCCGATGATGGATGCCAGCTAGACGCCGGACCCACCACCAAGGATGACTGTGATCTACTATCAATCTATGCAATATGAAAGACCAACTCATTTTGTCAAAATAATGTGGGCTCAAAATAATATTTAAATGCAAGATTTAAATGAAATAATAACCTATACATGTCATACTGGTGTCCAAAATCAACAGGCTCTTCAGGCATCCAGAACTCAATTGTCACCTATTCAGAAAAATCGTGGGAAAATAATGAGTTGATAACTCAGTGAGTGGAGAAATTCGAAAATAACTATATTTTCTCATTTATATGAATTTACTCAAAATTGATTTCACAATATAATCTCGTATATCTTAGTCAAGAAGAGAGACATACTCTTCATGCCGAAAAATATCATCATCTGTTTACACTGTCATCACAATCTGTAGTCTAACATCATTCATAATATACTGTCAACACAGTCTGTAATCTCTAGGTATGACCATACCATAACAAATCAACAAAAAATGTACCATCTGATTAACATATGTAATCTGGTCATACATGAATAGATTGCCCTTAAGGCTAGTCTCAAAGACCTCTGATAACCCCTCAGTGAACTATATCATACACGGTCAGACCGCCTCAGGGTAATATCATACCCGGTCAAAGACCCTTCAGTGTAGTATAGAACACGGTCAAAGCCCCTCAGTGAACTAGAAGAAATATATAATCACGGGTACTTTTCTGGTCAATTTCAATATCACATATTTCACATTAATTTCAACATATAATCATTTCAACATATAATCATTTCAAAACCTTTCTAATTCTAAAATAATATCATATTCTCATAATAATTCACAATAATCACGTAATTTGACAAATAAATCACATAATCACGTCTAACATAATTATATAAACGATTTACCAATATTTGAAAATAATTTAGATTTTTCCACTCACCGAGTTCTCAGCAATGAACTAGCTATGTTGGCTCAATCTTCTCGTCACCTCCTTAATTCATCGCACCAAGTTTGGAATCTCTTACTTGTCCAAGAGATCATATTTTCTCATATAAATGCCTCAAGCAATATTCCTATAATTTGGAATAAGAATTAAATAATAATAACTTGATATATATAATTTCCAACTTCTTATCCCAATTAATCATACCAACATAATTAACCAACTCACCAAATTGTAAAATTTGGCATTTTCAACCGAGGTCCATTTCAATAACAATTCTATACCCTTTTATTCTCATCACCAGTCAACTCCATATCAATTCATATTCACAGTTCTTCCCCAGAACCAATTAAATTTCTAATAGAAACTTCTTACTGACCAATTACAAAATAGAATTTAAATTGCTTCTCCTTTCTATTCAAATTCTAAACTTTGGAATTTATAAATAACATACCAACAACATCAATAAATTCTTAAAGTCTAATTTACGTTGTATATAACCAATAGAAGATTAACCCCAAACAAGAAGGCTAGAAGTCCCTGCTCAATTTTCTTTCAGTAGACATTCACTTAAAATAATCTTGTTTAATAAGCCAAATAATATCAGTAACCCATAACAATTTCGAATTTAAACAAAATTCTATAAACCCTAAAAATAATTTAACATCATATTCTTACATATATCTAAATTAAAAGAGACAATTACGAAGTCAAGCTTGAAAATCATTACCTGCCTTTCCTTTCTCTTCTTTTTCCCTTTCTCTTTCCATTTTTCCTTCATTTTTATTTCTCCCTCATGTTTCGGCTTTTTCCTTTTTTTTCCTTCCCAGTTTCGTTCTGTGTCTTTTCTTGAAGGAATGTGTATCCCCTCTACATAAAAGAGGGAATGAGTATTACTAATCATGTTTGTCCCATGCATTTTCACACTTACTATTCATTATCTAGTTTTCGTAATATCCAAACTATGCAAATAAATATCCCACAGTAAATTGAAATTGTCGGTCTACAGAGAAATAAATATCCTAAAGTAAATTGAAATTGAACAAATATCCCGTCTCTCTCTAAAAACTCATTTCCTTTAGTTTCTTTCTCCCCTTCGGGCTCACAGATTTCATATATTTCTCAGCTACAACTCTCACGTAATTTCTCCTTCCACATCGTCAATCTCTCTCTCCCACTGCTATGCACCATAAACTGATCCAAGTAAGCCATTTTTTTACTGTAATTAATAATTTCTTATGATTTGTACTGAAATTGAGCCGGTATTCGCTCTTGTCGCTGGTTAATCCTGAGGAAATCCTGCTCAATTCTTCTTGAGTGTTCTTCATAGTTTCTTCGATTTCGGCCACTATGTGTTAGATTAGGTGTTGGGACTTGTGTTTGATATCTGGGTCGATTGTTTTTATGTCTTATTTGTTCAAAATCAACTCATTTTTGTTATTGGCATGATGCCGATCAGGAACATCGTTCACCAAGGTAGAACAAACGCCAATGCCACTGCTTCTTCTCTGGTTCCTCCGCACTCTTACTGTAATGAAGTCCCTCCTTCCCCCCTCTCTATATATAGATGTGTGCTTGTGTTTTTTCGTTAAAAAAATGTGAAATATCTACCGTTTTTATAGGACCTATACATTTTTTTGGGGGTTTCAAGATATTTCTTTTCTTTAGTATTAATTATTTGTGGCTATTCTTTCCATGATATTTAAAGATTCGTCTTTTTTTTTTTACTAGGCATTGATTATGTGAATGAAGGACAAAACGCTAGCATAGTTATCAGTATTTTCATATTTTTTCATTTCTTCTTTTGATATTTTCTTTATTTTTTCCTGTTATGGCGAGAAACTGGTGCTTCCTAGATATAAGAAGATTAAAACTTGATAACTTTCAAAAAAGAATCAAAATCTGGCTGTGGGTATTTTTGAAAAATGAGTTCCTCCAAGATGTTTTTATTTAAAGTGTATGTTTATCAAATAGTAAAATGGAGGATATTTTTTCTCTGATTTGACCGAAACTGGAAAATGCTATTTCTTTTGATGTCTTTGAACTGTTTCACTAATTCGAAGCAATTCAGAAGCTTACTCAAGTAACTTGAACTGTACTATATCCTTTCATGAAGGAGAGGTGAAAAAAAGAGAGGTGAAACATTCATCATTCGAAGGAGAAGGGGAAAAATTAATGGGTGGCCTCAGTAAAATATTGAAAAATTTATTTACAAATTTATCCACAGTTGACCACTTTAAGAAAATATTCACTGTCTTCTTTGTGTGAAAAATACCTTGTATAATTAATAGGTGGAGGCAAAAAGTTACAAAATATGTCCCATTCATTTTCACACCATGTGGTGAGGTTCTGGTTCCGTAATAGTAAAAAAAAAAATTTACTTTATTTGATGACATTGATGAGGAAATTGTGTAGTAAGGCGGTGAGAAAATATATCTTGTAACGTTTTTATATTTACACCGGAAAAACATTGCCTCTTCTGTTCACACACATAATCCCTCTCATCAACCGACAAATTCTCCAACAAAGTTTCGTCACTTCATCTTCAGGCGGTTATTGACTCATTTTTTTTATGCTACAACAAAACAAATCCATGAATTAACCACTTCCCATTATAAATCTTCTACTGTTCATTATCATCTAGACTAATTTGCTTCCAACGTACATCCAGAAATTCTTCGTCCTTCCTTCGAGAGCCTTTGTCGTGTAGGGTTTTCACTCAAAGGAACACCTTGGACAGAAGAATAACACAGGTACCCACAATCATACATAGATTTAGTTTCCAACTGTATAAAAATTTAAATGGTTTAATTGAATATATTTATCTTTGTCGACCAGATTTATTTTTAATATGACTTCATTCAACTTTACATGATTACCCACAGGAATCAGACAAACCCTTGAATTCTGTCACACAACTTTCTTGTCAAGAAGAAAATGATTTTTATGTTAAAGCATCAATATCAAAGCAAGATCCCAAAGAGTCTCAATATGAAATTCTTTATGTTCTCGATTCTTCTGAAGTTATGAATACCAAGCTAGGCGACATTGCGAAGAAGGACCCATATAAATTACATCTCTCAACTGACCAGTTAGGTTCCTCAAAAAAAGTTAAGATCAACGAATCTCCTACGCATTCCATCCCAAAGAGAAAGGTCCCACCTATCTCTGATGTAGTTGTTGATGAAAATCTATCTGCGCCAAAAATAATTGACAAACGTCGTAACATTAATGACAGTATAGGAACTATCCTTATAAAACCAAAACTGGAAAAATCATAAGAAAATATTCAGCGTGTGTAAATATTTAATGGTGAAGACGATATCCCGCCTGCCGTAACACCTTCCCCTTTTGTTATTTTATGTTTAAAAGAAATGTGTTGTATCCCTTTAGCTATCTGTTACGAACATCACGCGGGTTTTGTAACATATTTAAACTATGCTTAAATAAATCTTCGCCATTTTCAAATTCCTCAATTTATTTCATTATTTCGTAACAACATATGAATTCTTCATATTAGCTTGTTCAAGTAATGAATTTCATTACTTATTATTACAAAATATGAATTCTTCAGAGTCGAGCTTCTCATCTTGTGGTTTAGTTTCTCTTGGACTTGCATGGTCACTAGAAACGATGAGGTACTGATAATGTTGAATGACATTCTAGATTTGCTTCCTATTAAGATGTTAATATCTACCTACAAACATTAGATTCTGTGTTATCAGAAAAGTATTTTGTAATGTTTGACACTCAAGAAAAGTTGAACAAGCAATTTAAATATTGTGTTCAACTGGGAAATACACAACCTTTTGTGTCAGAGTTCAGGAGTTCATTCTAGCTCCGCCTATATTTCTTTATAGCTGGTTTTTAAGTCGTTATAAAAGAGGATAGTTGCATCTAGGATAAAGCTATCATAGAACTTTCCATCTGGGATATGAATGCTTTCAAAATTCTGTTGTCATGTCCCTTACCACTCGTTGCATATGATCTCAGGTATGGAGGTATGGTGAACAGTGGGTAGAGATAAGTGGAATGCATCATAGGCTATGTTGGGTGGGATAAAAGGTGAATGAATCGGGGACCACCTATGTATACTTTGGTATTCGGATAAGAAGAGACATAATTTCCCCGCAATGGTTATTATAAGATATTATGATTAATTTCAACATCTCTTACTGCAATTTAACGAATTATGAATATTTAATTTGGGTTTCAAAGTACATTCTACATGTACCTTTCTGAATTATTCTTCTTGTGTGACTTCATCTTGGATATCACTTCTTTCATTTTGTTAAATAGTTTCACACCCCTTGCAAGTCTTCTGCTGGTACTTGGGTTAGTTAATAAATGAGAAATTGATATTCATGATTTAATTTGATGGATGACATCGTACATTTTATCACATTTTCTTACTATTGTATGTTCTTGCTTTATTTGCTTATACACTATCTTGCGCCCACTGAAATATTACCCAGTACTTATAAGCTTGATGTATAATGTCTTGATTCAATTAGTTTTCAGATGCTGATCTTGTGTTTATACTCGCACACTGAAGGTTCGAACCGGGGGTTTCTACATTTTATACTATCTTATGATTGAGGTTAACTTCTAGGTGACCTCTCTCATAAGTATAGAAACAAATGCCATCAATTAACCTATTTTGAGAACAGGTATTCCATCAATTTGAAGATGTGATTTTCTACTATTTTCCAGTGGTGATGTGGACAGAAATTTTTGGACCTTCTATCAAATACTTGAAGACTGTTATGTTTCAATGATTAGCTATTTGTTTAGTTTGGAGCATTAATGGGTTTATGCTTGAAGTGGCATACCGAGTCTTGTCAATCTCTTTGTCCTTCATTTATTTGATACGGGTTTAATCCACTTGTTTGTTGCATTTCCTAACAAAAATTTGCCTTATAAAAAATATATTATTTGTAAAAGACCTCCAATTTACACAATTGGCACTATTTTAGGCTGTTATCTGTATTATTTAAGTTTAAAGCTAATTCGTTCGTATGTCACTGTTTACTATAATTTGCATCACGTTAGTTCATTTCGTTTGTTTCTCCTTATACATTCTTTTCACTTGTTTATTTACTATAATTTGCATCACATTATTGATGCCTAATCATTGCGAACCTTTCTAAATTTATTATTTATCCATTTTATAGGACTGCTACTGTACTTACTGTCCCCGGATGGCTTTCCTAATACCGTTCAAGCTGGTATTGGATACGTGGTATCAGAATTGCTTGGAAATAATATCCGAAACAGTTTTTCCATACCACCGGGTTCAAATGCGTTGCAAAGTTCTTTGGCCCTTCCCAAAATTATAACTTTCATGTAGTCTTAATTAATTGTTATATGATACTATACATCCTTCTATGATTTACTGTGTCTCTTCAGCTAATAATTCTTATAGAAAAAAACATAATATGATTATATTAGGATTCTGTTAATTCAATGACTCTAAATAACACAACAATTGTACATTTCTTGTACGGAGTACGACTTTTCACTAGTATAAAGATAAAGATAGATAAACTTCAGATTTGTGGTCCAATTGCCTTAATTGCAAAATAAATCCTCAAAGCTTCATATAGTCTAACAATTAGTCTTTAACTATCAATACTAGAAAACTAAATCCCCAAATTTTTAGTCATCTTATTTTAGCCCTTTAAATACTAGTAATTACAAATTTATCCCATAAAAAATTTATTTATTCCACTTAAATCCTCATTTGACTTGACCAATTGAATATTTGACTTTCAATAATTAATTCCTTGACTTATGACTAGCGCAAAAATGGGATATCACATAGTGATTATAGAGAGGGTTAGAAATAAAATTCTTCAGCAAATATAAGGGAGGACCCCAAGCTCCCAGATGTTATAGTAGCTTCCCGAACCAGCTCTCTCTCTCTCTCTCTCTCCAAGAGATGAAATAGAAATGCCCTTTCCAGTTCCAAAACAATTTGGGAAAAATAGAGTTCTACTCGAAAACAAGGCAGACCTCAACTTATTTCATCATCAAAAGAAGATTACTTACCTATATGAGTGAAAATGCTTTATCCTACCTTTTCTTAGAAGGAACCACCGTAAGATACTTGCACTTGTTGAAACATGAAGAAACAGTAACAATTAGAACAATTTAAATCACATTCTTATGTAAATAATCGAAATGGCCACCAATGAACGAAGTATAGCAGAAAACGATATCATCAAATTCTCAATAACAATTAAATAAAAAATATGGTTCACCGTTCACTCACCAAGTCACCCTAAGACAAATAAAAAAAAATAATGTATCTTTTTTGGTAGGATGGAACTTTTCTGGAAGCTATGATTCTAATTCATAAAATAAAACTATGCTAAAAATATATTATATATTAAAAAAATTCAAAAAGTGCAGTCATAAAATCTCTAAATATTCTATTTTTGTTTGAAATCAAGCAACTCATAATCATTTTAATTGTAAAAACAATAAAATAAAAAAATCCATTCATTAATCAAACAAATAAATTCATCATAAATTTTATGATTCTATTAATGATTTTAGATTAATTATTTGAGAAAAAATGGAGAACAGAGAGAACTGGAGGGGTGAACAACGTATGACAAAGAACATAGGAAAATGGAGGAGTGGGAGGAATATCAAAGGACTATACTTATGAGAGAATTAAGAACGGTGTTCTCAAAAGATAAAAAACAAAAAATATATAAAATATGACTAATTAAGGGACAAGTAGGGAATTATGAAATATTGTAGAAGGTATTATGATCTAGAAAAGTTTCTCCATTATAGGGTCTTTTATAGATGGTATAGATAAGTTATATCTAATAAACATATAATGTTTTCTAAAAGAACTTTTGAAAAAAAATTTAGAGCTCAACGTTTTACTTCATTTTATAATACCAAATAATTATTTTATACACTAAAAAATGTTGATTCATGTGATTTGATTTTAAATTTTTTTTGCTAAATGTTAAAGATTCAATTCATTAGCACCTTAATTTAAAATAGTTGTCAAAAAAATTAAAATATTTTTAAAAAGCACTGCATGTTTATTAGATATGTCTTCTTCTAAAAAGTGTTGTTGGATCAAGTGGTTTGGTTGAATTTATATATATAAAACATTTTATTGGTTCAAGTGGTTTGGTCCTGAACTTTTTAACTAAAGGTACATGGTTCAATTTCTCTCAACCTTAGATTTATGGAGGAAAGAAAAATTTTAGCATACAATATATATTTGTTAGAGATATTTTCTTACATAAAATGTTATTGATTCAAGTGATTTGATTCTCAAACTTTTCAACTAGAGGTGCAGGATTCAATCCCTTCAAACCTTAGATTTATGGAGGAAAAATAATTTTTGGCTTAACATATTATGGGTAAAAATGTCTCTTGACATTTTAACATGTTTTTCTATTTACATTATTTTCTCACTTTTGGTCAAATGCCATTTGAACAAATGTTTTTTTAAATTTTTTTTTTAACAAATGTTTTTTTTAGAGGTTAGACAATTGGACAACTGTGGTGACGAGAATTATACCACATGTTTCAGATTTTAGATCCATAACATTCATCAAAAGTATAATTCTTATCTTAGATTCTATCTAAGTACAATGTTGATTCAGACTATGGTTTTGAATCTTTTAAATTCCTCTATGCATGTTTGATTCAAAACCTTACAATGATATCAATACCTACCTTATTACTTGTTAGAACATGATAGATAACTTTTATGAATTCAATAGTAGATTGAAATTATTTCTTGTTTTTAGCTTTAAAGAAAATTATTTTTTCTTGTGCTAGCCCAAGAGTAAACTAACCAAGAGAGGGGTTAATTGATTTGTAAAACTTTTTGATAAATAATCTCAAACTTAAAACCAATAAATAAGAGTATGAATACTTAATTTTATAAGAGATGTAAAGTAACTCAACTATCAATGCAAAATGCTATAAAGATGTAAATTAGTAAAGCGAGTTTAACGCTTAGAGATAGTTGCACAATATAGATTAATAAATAAAAAAAAGTAAGTGCAATGTAAGTAAGTAAAAGGGAATAGAGGATACAAGCGATATTTTAAGGAAGTTCAATCAAACAACTTGATCTATCTACATCTTCTGTTACCATGCTTTCCATCACGAGTAAGACAAAATTTACTATAATGGTAACTTAAAACAAGGAGTATCAATCCTTAAGTGACTTATAACAAAGAGTACTTATCCTTAAGTAACTTACAAAAATAAGCACTTACCCTTAGGTGACTTACAACAAGGAGTACATATCCTTTAACAATAATCGAGCTTTAAAGAGACCTCGAAATGACCCGAATATAATGAATTGATATAACTTTCTTGACAAATGATATACTAAAATTAAGTCTCAAGAGAGTTAGGCTAACACTTCGATAAATATCAATAAATTAAGCTCGAGTGTTAAAGGAAAACTTTGATGCAGATGATAATAGAAGATTTAATGCAATCAAACAAGTTTTTCAAAGAGTATAATCTCTTGTTAAATGATAGAATCAAGTTAAATATCAAGAGATACTAACATTTGAATAATTAACAATAAATTAACCTCAAAGTCTTTAAACAATGAAACTTTGATGAATCAAATGATAATGAAAAATATAATGCAATTAATCAAAGTTTTTCAATATAAATTCTCTTTTTAAAAGATTGAAACAAGTTAATAACAAAGAGAGGCTAATATCTCAATTCCAAAATTTGATGTAAAGATTTTGAAGAAGTGTATCTATACAAAATAAAATCAATGATCTTCACAAAAATATTCTTTCAAAAGTTTGATAAGTTTGATAAAAATAAATTTGGATCAATCAAAATTTTCTAATTAAGATATATGAATACAAACTAAATAAGATTAATGATTTTCTCAATAAAAAACTTTATTAAAATCTCATGTAAGTGTTGGAATAGAACGTGGAAATAAAATTTATTTATAGAAGAAAGAACAAGATCACAACCACTTTCAGTTGACCACTTTAGATCGAACCGAAACACTCAAAATCCTATTAAAAAAATGGACTTTCGATTGACCAACTTTTGGTCGATCGGGAACTTTCAGTTGGCCAAAGTATGAAAATTTTGAAAAATTTTATTTATGTCAAAACGTGTCTTCTGCTAAAATCCATTTCATATTTTGAAAAGAAATATTCTTATGCAAGCAATGATTGATGAAAAATATTTAAAAGCAATATTACTTTGATAAAAATATTTTATGTAAGTGATGAAATATGTTTGATGCATAAAAATCACTTTCGAACTTGTTGGAATTTATTGCTAAAGATTGATAATGTTATACGTGTACACAAGTTAAATCAACTTAAACTTGAACTCGAATATTTTATGCTTGAATTCTCGATCTTTATGTCATTCTTTCTAACTTGAATCTTGATCTTGAGTATCTTCAATTCTTTCTTGATCATGAATGACTTGATCATATAGTTTCAATTTATATCTTTTAGGACGATTTGAACATTGAATACTTTGAAGAATATTGTTACATGAAATACTTGAAGCATATGTGTTAACAACACAAGATAATATTGTTTGTTATGATCAAAACAATAAGATTAAAGTTAACCACAAGTCAACATCTTGTACCAAATATGATTTGAAAAGGGGAAATTAAATTTTGGGTCTCAAAACGGATTGATGAGGTGCAAGTGACAAGTCCCACCAATAGCATCGGTAGCGGTCACGCGATGTTACAGCTTTGCGGTGACAACAATACTACTGCCACATAGTAGTGCTCGTCATACTGTTGTAGGTAGTGATGAACGGCGCTCATTCGGTTAGTAGCATTTTCGCTGCTACAATTGCAACGTGCTTGTTGCTACAACATTACTGCTAATGTTCTTGTAGCGATGCACCGCGTGATGCTGGGGTACAGTGCCGCCAAGAAGAAAATCAATTTTAGGGCTAGGGTTCGAGTTTGAGATTTTGGGTGGGGGCCTTTGAAGCAATTTGAGGGGCCCATTTGCAATTTTATTTAGATTTTGAATTGAGACAGGGGCGCTCTTGCAATTTTGGAAATTTCACGACCCTGCTTACAATTTTGTTTTATGGGTTAAACTGCAATTACTTTAATTGGGGCCAATTATACAATTTGTGAAATTGAGATGGCCTGTTTGTAGTTTTAAATACGAGTTCATTAGCAATTTTTGAAAGGGCTCTTCACAAAAATATCCTACTTTTAGGGATCAAACTGAAATTTACTTACATTTTACAAAACTTGAAAATTACTTATAATAAAATCTTAAAAATTGAAAAATAATTATTATACTTTTTAAATATGTCAGTATCAGAGTATGAAACTTATGATAATGTCGGTTTCACATTATGATACTTATGATACTTTTCAATTTCTTTTTTGGTATCACAATCTGATACTTTTTAAATTTGTTAGTATCACAATGTGATTCTTATGATACTTTTCAATTTTTTCTAGTATCACAATGTGATACTTATGATATATTTTCTAGTATCACAATGTGATACTTATGATACTTTTCATCCATTTCTAGTATCACATTATGATAATTATGTGCCCCCAGGGCACATCTCCCAGCGGTGAAAGGGAGGATGGTTTAAAGATCAGCCTCGCTTGGTCAGGGGTTCGAATCCGGCCCTTGTCAAGTTAAAAGGTAAGTCCTCACCCTGCACTCTCGGAGGCATAACCTGCGATTTACATCCTTCACCAAGGTGCAGGGCAGGTGGGGGCTCCTAAGGTTGGGGTTCAACCTTTTTTTTATGATAATTATGATACATTTTCCATTTTTTCTACTGTCACAGACTCACAAATGTCCTAGGGTTCGCCATGGAGCCCCCACCTCTTCTCCCACCGGACCTTCCATCATTGCCGCCGGAAAATACCTCTCTTGCCAGCGGTTTACCTTCTCCAATCCACTCCCACCAGCAACACCAGCAACTCAACCACACATCTATCAAATCACTGTCATTTAACCTTCTTCAGTTCGATTTTCGCACAAACCAAACCTAAACATTTCCATTTCCGACACCGTCGTCGAGAGACATGGTCGTGGACCCTCCCCATCATCGTCGGACCATCATGCCGCTTCCATACAACCAATGGGTCTCCTCCAATTGGTTGCGAATCAGCCACAACAGGTGGTTGCGACTAATGTTTATGGCCCCCTATCATCGTTGGAAAATGCCCCCCTAGCCGACGATTTACCAACTACAATCTAGCCACATCACCAACTCAACCAAACATCTACCAAAAGAACCTTCTTCCGTTTAGGTTTTCACACCAACCCAACTGAACTAAATCTTGCAATTTTCGATGCCTTTGCCAGGGGACGTATTTTTCATTTTTATTTTTTTGATAAGTAAAAATTGGTTTTGATATGTAATGTAAGTAATGTGCACGATTAACCCTTTTTTAAAAGGACTTTAATTGCAAGATTTTTAAAAGAATTGAAAATTTGATCTTAAAATGTGTTTGACTCAATTTACAAATTTGACCAAATTTAACAAATTTTAAATTATTGTTAAAATTGGATTTTAACTAAGTTTATAACTTGAATTTTTAGTAAATTTTGATAGAAATTGATGAAATTATTAAAATGATTTGTTGAAAAGTTGTGAGTCATATATAATGTGTGGTTAAAATCAAGTGTTGACTTTGATTTTCATTCAAATCTGATTTTAATCGGTACCGGTTTAGAGTTTTATTCTGAACTAAAATGTAAATTCATCATAATATTCGAATTAGAGTCGGGCTCTAATTTCTACTCTAATTTGGTATTTAATTAAATTTTTTTTAGTTAAACTAAATTAAATAATTAGTTGATTTTATCAATTGATTATTAAATTGAATCTTTTTTAAGAAATTGTCCTAAATTTGATTAGTTTTAGATTTTTAAAACTGGTGTTGGATTCTAATTTGATTTTTATTTTGAATTAAGCTTTGATTTAATAAACCCGTTAATTAAAGCAATAGATTAATTTAGTAAATTAATTATTGAATTGAATTATATTTTGTTTAGGAATTTTATCATAAATTAAAATGACAATTCAATTTCCCTAAATTGAAATTAAAAGCTAGACTCTAAGTTGGTATTTAATTGGTTTTGCTGAAATGGACGCTCAAGTTAAAGTTAATTAATTAATTCAGTTAATTATTTTCCCATTCCATTTAATATAAATTAGTTCAGACGACCTAGATTACTAGAAACTCGAAAATTGTTTCTATGATATTAGAGATTACTAGTAATCGCACCCGTGCGATGCACAAAATATATAATTGAAAATTATTTATTGAATAAATTGTAAAAATACAATGCTCGACACATAAAAAAAAAAAAAAACTTGCATACTCAAATTGTGAATAATTTCTAATTTCATTTCTCTCTATAAGATTTCTTACTTTAATGCATAAATTGTGTATTCAATATACAATCAAAATACCAAAAAAAAAAGTAAACAATAAAGTTATGACTTGCATGTTTTTTTAACAGTTAATTGTTCATTATCTAATTTTCTTAGTTTATTTATTCAAATAGAATTGATTATTCAAAAATAATTTTTTTTTTATAGTTCATTCACAACCACATATTATTTAAAAACTAATTTTTCAAAATTGCACATACTACTTTTTAACCACACACATTCTAAAAAAAGAAAATCAAATTTCAACTTTAATTTTCAACCTCTCAATTGATTGATTTGACAATTATTTTATTCTTTATACTACTTTCTTTCACTTTCAATCATACATTTAAAACTATTTTTATAGTCTTTATCAAACATACTCTATTTCAATGGTTTCCAATACAACGTGACATATTATTTTTTTATCAAGTATTAAAAATGGTCATGTATATATATAGAATAAGTTTGCTAAAACCTTATATTTTTATTTTTTATAAAATTCAATGAATTAATTGTTAAAGTTTGTAGTATATATTTTACAAATTGATGTTATTTTAAATTTATAAAATTAAAAAATAGGTAAATGAACAAAATGAGTAAATTTATAAAATTAATTTCGAAATTATCAAAGAGTTTATTGAAACCTGAAGTTATAGAAATTAAAATGATTTAATTGAATTTACTTAGAAAGATCAGAAATATATTATTTTTTTTAAATTTGATAAGAAAAAAGATTTGAAATTAATCATTTATGTCAAATTGAATTTAGGTAAGAAAGTATAGATATCATTTTATGACTTAAATGAGATAAATTAAAAAGATTGGATATTGGAAACGGTAAAAAGTATAAGTAAGACTTTTACATTTATTATTTTAGTCAATTTTACGAATGATATATTTTGAGTCTGCTCTTATTTGTTAGCTTGTATTAAACTTTTCGTTAAGATCTTGAATTTAACACCCATATTTAGGGCTGTCAATGGATCGGATTTTAATCCGAACCTGATCCAAAACTCGATGAAATTAACAGGAGATGGATCTAAGATCTCAATTCGATAACCAATAAGGATCCGAATCCAATAATCCTTTGACTAAGAGCCTATTTGGTAATGTGAAATTTTTTGATTTTTGTGATTTTTTGTTTTTTGATGAATGTGTGGTTGAAAAATGTTTGAAAAATCAAAAGTTGTTAGCTTGACTAAGGATGGATGGTTGAGATTCAGTTTGAAAAATTGTGTTGAAATTTTCTCCATTACCAAACAACCTCTAAATAGAACAAATATGAATATAAGTCAATCCGATCCGATAACAATCTGATCCAAATTTTTTATAATAATATAATCTATTTTATATATTATTATATAATTTTTTTCCATATGATTTTTTTCATTTTCAAACTTTTAATGTATTTTATAAAGTATAATTATAATATAGTATTATTATATATTAAAAAATTATGCTAAAAATAAATTTGGATCTGATATCTGATAAGGTAGTAAATCGGATATGGATTTAACTATCAAAATGCCATCGGATTATAGAATCGGATCTACGAATTATTCTTATCGAATCGGATAAAGACAGACTGATCCATATCCTATTCGTTTACACCCCTACCCATATTGCATATTTTTTTACTTCAAAATATTACAATAATTATCAAAAGAATAACAATAATATACAGTTTGACCTTTTTATAGATGTTTTATTTTTTACAAATCAATAAATCATTTATTACATGTCACCTATAATTAATTTTGCATTAATTGAGCTTTCGTAATTCAGTTATTTAAATTAATTAATAAAATTACAAATTTTCCTAAAATGGCAGGTAAAAATGGCGGGAAATTATGTGCGAATTTATGTGACGGTCATGTTGTTATTATATATATTAAGATTAAGATTAAGATATTATAATACATTTATGTTATCAGTGTATATTTAGTGTACACGATCCATGTGATTCTTTGAACTTATGGTTAATTTATTCTTGTTTACTTTTAGTTGGACTTGAGTGCCTTTTATTTAAAGGGAAAATTACACAAAACCTGTTTTTAAATATTACTTTGTAATAATAAAGTTGTGAGTTTTATTTTTGTAAAAATCAGGTACTAATTACAAATTATTAATTATCGATAAATATTTTATACCCAAATCAAAACCTATAATCTTAAAACATTTCAAACACAAATCCAGACTCTCTCTCTCTCTCTCTCTCTCCCCCGATAAAACTCCCTGATAAGTGTATTTTATACACTTATTTATATGTCAAAACTAGAATATTATATTGTCGTGTTAGAATAAATACTACTTAATTTGTATATATTTGTTTGCATTTCAGAAAATATCCCAAAATCATGATAATGAAGCAATTAATGGAAAGAATGCACAATTGGATGACATTTGGAGCTAAATTGGACAATTGAGAAATTAATGACGTCAACGGGGAAAGATACACATTTTTAAATGGACAAGAGTGGGAAGACCCAATTGAAGAAGTTGAGAGTTGAAATGAGATAATTGAGAAGATTCTAAAGTATGGGGATCAAAATGCTTCAATTATCGCAGTTGTGTGTAAATTCTTGTATTCTATGCATCTAGATAAGAAATAATTCGGACCCTGTATAGAGATCACGATTGACTTATGTAGGTAGATTTGATTTAAACTCGAAAGAGGAAAATATATGTGAATGAATTCGACTAAATGCATATTTAGGAAATAAAACTGGAATTAGATTTAATTTAATTGGCTAGATAAAATCATGAATTCCAATTACTTTACAATCGTTTAAAAAAAAAAAAAAAAACTTGTCATTCATTTACTTAGTTTATTTTTTTATTTTAGTTCAAAATATCAAACACTTTCATCTGTTCAAATAAGGTTAGAACTAATTAGTTTCGATAATTAATAACAGTCTTCATGAGACGATAATTCAAACTCTTATGTCAACTTTATTACTTTCTATGATCCGTACACTTTCGGATATATTTTACGTTGCAAAATAAGGTGAACAGTCCCTATCCCAGTCGAAGAGGACACCGCGTGTAGGCGGAGCAGGAGTGGTGCCTGCGAGCAGCTAGTCGCACTTGTGCACGCCCAACGACAACAGCCGCTCGGTGACGGCAGGAGCCTTGTTAAGGCAAATAGCTCCGTTTCCAAGCACGTTCGATTTTGTGATATGATGGTTGAGTTCGATGAAAGTTCCGAAATTAGATTTCATCTGTTTTCAAATCTGGATCGAGAGCAATCGAGTCAAAATTCGTAGGATGTTCGAATTGAAGAGTTCTCTAATTACAATCGGTATTTTTGCGTAGCTTCAAATTCTTTTGTCTTTGTTCAATATCTTTATGTGGTTTGTGAGTAGAGTTGACTGAGGTTTGGCTAGTGATGTGTTATGTTTCTAGAGCAATCGTGTGTTTCGGTTGTTGGTTTGGGTGGTGGAGTGTGAGGTTGGGCATTGATAACGATGGTGGTGGAATGAGGGATTTGGTGTTGCTGGCGGTGGTGGTGGTTGTGGTTGTGGCGAGTCGACAGTGGTGGTCATGGTAGAGTGTGGATTTTGCTTCAACTTCTTATTCTCCTCTTGTAGACAGTCGTGTGTTTCGTTTCAAAATTCCAGATTCAGTTCTCAGTCAACATGAAACATAGAATTCTTCTATCTCGAAATGCTTTAAGTGTAGCAACTGATTTCAAAGGTAAGTTGATTGATCCTTCGGTTAATATTATACAATGTAAAGTTAAATTAATATCTAAGCTTTTCATGAATTATAGATCTTTTTGAGTCAAAAGAAACTAATTTCGAAGGTTCTGCGACGCCTGTATCAAGCAACGAGAATACGAAGAATGAGTCTGATGGCCTCTCTAAAGATGGCGGATTCTCCAATGGTTGTTTGTAGCCATGTATGCTTTTATCTCCATCTTAGAAGTTAAGGCAGAATGGATGGATAACGATAATTAAGTGAAAGATAATTTAGATGTTTTATTCATTAATAGATTTCAGGATTTTGGTCAAACAGAAATATGGTTTTTGGATTATATTAAAGTTAATTCATGAAAACTAACACGACCAGTCTCGAAATCACCCTAATGGACTCAAGACAAGAAGTGCACCGATGATGGATGCCAGCTAGGCGCCGAATCCACCACTAAAGCTAACAGCTATCTACTACCGATCATATACTATATAATGAAAAATCATTTTATTTCAAAAATAATGTGGGCCCAAGTTGAGATTTAAATACTCAATTTTGAAAGAAACAATAACCTAGACATGTCTTACTGACGTGGCTCCAAAATCAACAAGCTCTTCAGGCTTCCAAAACTCAACTATTACCTGTTAAGAAAATCGTGAAAAAATATATGAGTTAATAGCTCAGTGAGTGAAGAATTTTGAAAATAATTATACTTTCTCATTTATACATTTTTATTGAAAATTAAGTTTACATCTCTTGAAGATTTACATAATAACATCATATCTTCGCATATCACATCATCAATTGCCCACTGTCAGCACAATATGTAATCTCTAGGTATGACCATACAATAACAAATCAACAAAAAATGTAACATCTGATTAACATCTGTAATCTGGTCATACATGTATAGACTGCCTCTCAGACTAGTCTAAAAAACATCTGATAATCAATTCTAGAACAGGGCTAAGACTCCTCAGTGAACTATATCATTCACGGTCAGACCGCCTCAGGGTAATGTCATACCCGATCAAGACCCCTCAGTGCAGTATAGAACACGGTCAAAGCCTCTCAGTGAACTAGAAGAAGTATATAATCATGAGTACTTTTCTGGTCAATTTCAATATCACATATTTCACATTTATTTCAACACATAATCTTTTCAAAATCTTTCTAATTCTACAATTCACATATTCTCATAATATTTCACAATAATCACGTAATTGAACAAATAAATCACATAATCACGTTTAATGTAATTATATAAACAACTATCAATATTTGAAAATAATTAAGTTTTTCCACTCACAGAGACAGAGTTATAGACCGGAATCTAGGTCGTTGATAACCATTTACAATCTCCTCTTTACCACCTGGATATGATACAAATAACCAAATTAATACTACCATATCAAGTAGTCTCAAAATTCAAGTACGAGATAAAGAACTCTATTTCACTATATTTTCTCATTTTCTCCAACAATTCACTAATACTTTCTTACTAGAAGTCACAACCTTATAAAACCCATAGGAATACTCCAATGTAACACCAAGAATTTCAATATTATTAATATAATTTATTCTAGCCTTTTAAATCTGAGAATTCAACACTTAAAACTAATTTCCATACTTAAAGTTCCAAGAAAGCCAAATGGTTGACAAAACTAGTAATACATTTCCACGATACTGACTAGCTTTTGTATGTTAAAGTCTGTTCTCAACCCATAGACTGAGAATTCTTGGCAGATTACATATATGTATGTATATACTCGAAAAATGGTTTAAATTGCTAAAAATGGAGAAATCAAACCCATAATTATTAATTCAAGTGTCCAACATTATATAAACACCAGAAAAGTCAAAGCTGAGACTTTATTTCACAAACCCAATTCAAATCTCAATTCATTTAACCTTAATATATTCCAATAATCATTCATTTACCATACACTTTTCTAATACCCTAAATAATATCAATAACCCCAAAAAATTCGAATTAAGCAAAATTCCTATAAACCCAAAAATAATTTAACATCATATTCTTAGATAAGATAATTAAGAGGTTAAGAATGAAACTGTAAACTTTTGCAAAATTGGACGACACCCCTTTTTTTTTTCCTCGGCATTTCTTCTGCCCCATTCCGTGTTTGTCTTCTTTTAACTCTTCACCATTAAGAAATGGATAACTTACCTTATATTAGTGGATACTAGTATTCATACCCGTGCAATGAACGAGAAAAAAAATTAGAATTTCACCACTATTTGACATATATATTTTGTAAAAATTAATGAAATGTGTGATTTAAAAGCGGTGTGATTGTGAAACGTGTTGTTAATTAAAATCACAAATGTTAACTATGACATATAATTTTTATCGTATTTTTTATGGGCTTCGTTTATACCCGTCCACGTGGTACACATCTTTCGACAATTTTAAAATAAAATAAAATAAAATTCCCAATTCTTAACATAAGCAATTCTTTGTTCATCTATTTCAGTATTTCAAAATAGACTAATGGAATATTGTCACTTCGCTATTTATAAATAAATTTTTTAAACGAATTATCAAATAAACGTTTATCAAGAAATGTGTGATTATAAAAGATTTTTTATGGAAAAATAAACAATGGGAATAAAATGTGTTACAAAAAGTATACGTGGTTAAAAAGCTATTTGAAGAAATGTTAAAATAATTTTCGTTAATAATATGTAGTGATATTTCAATTTAAAATAATTGATAATATTATCCTAACCATTTATCGATTTAATCTGAATTATCAATATGATTTTATTGTAGTTTTCTTCATTGACTCGAAACATTGTGCGAATATTTGGTAGATACATTCGGCCTTTTCTTGATCAACATTATTTTAACTTATTATTATTATTGTAAAGTAATCATTTTTAACTATCCATTTTATCAATAAAATAATTTACCAAATGATAACAATAATTCATAGGCTCATTATTTTATTTCAAATTTAGAATTCATTTTTTTATTACTTATGAAACTTTATTAAAATAAAAATTCATTATTTTACCTGAATATAAAATTCGAAATAAAATAAAATATTGGTTATTCAATTTATAAGAATAAATGCTTAATAACATTTATTTTAGGTCACGTTCTTTGTGTTGGAATAGACACTACATGACAATATATCATTTAATATTTTCGATTCTCTTTCATTTTCAATATATAGCATTCATTTGTTCTTTTTACTTTTCTTTTGTTAGCTGATAAGAAGTAAATGATGATGCAAGATGCTTAAAATATGTTTAGATAGTTCATGGTTAATCTTGAGTTTTGTGTGGAACAAATTTTGAATTTTTCTTTAGCATGTCAAATTTCAAATTTTCGTGATAATGATGAGGTAAAACCATTTTCAAAGTGACCGTTTATATTCTCTAAATAAGAATAATTTTGAAATTTATAAAGATAATCACAATTTTTTTTAATCTCTATAAATCATGAATTTCCATTTTATGCAAGTGTAAAAAAGACGGGAAACTGTTTGGTGTTTTATTTGGAAACTTTATTGTTATAATATATATAAATAATATAAAGATATAAGGATAGCATTATTGCAAGTCAAGTCCCTAGGTTCCTATGTAGTATAGCATTATGTCCTTAAACTTTCAATAATAGAAAGCTAAATCCTTAGATTCCTTATTATATTATCTTAAACCTCAAGCATATTTAATTCCAACTTAAGACCCCATAAAATCATTTGTTTAACTTAAGTCCTTATTCGATTTGACCAATTGAATATTTGACTAAATAACTTCTCGACTTTTGACTAGAACAAAAAGGGTTATCACAAAAACACATAATTTGGACATCTTGCGTCTTAAATATTCACGGAGAAAAGAAGTATAAATTCATGGAAACATTACCAAACATGCTCTAAGATTAAAATCCAATTTGTCACCTGAATAGAGTTGTGCCCAATTATAAGTAACTGTGTCCAATTATTAGATAATTGTGACCAAAATGTTGAATAAATATGACTTTTACAACTTATGACGAGTATAGAATGTGACAAATTGTTAGATAATTGTGATAAAAAAATATTGATTAACTGTGATCAAGAAAACGAGTAAGTTGTGACTAATAAATCGATAATATGCGATCAATTATGGATGATTGTGACCAATTATTAGATAGTTGTGGTCAAAATATTGATTAATTGTGACTTTATGTGACAATTTGACCAATTACTAGGTAATCGTGACCAAAATATTGACTAATTTTGATTTTGGGTGACGAGACGAGACTTTGTGTGACGACGGTGAAACCGTGCGACCTGTGACGAGGATGTGATGTGACCTACAATTGTGTCCAGTATTACTGTATGACCTAACTACAAATTTGTGTGACCAAACTATGAACCCGTGTGATCGAACTGTGACCCTGTGTGACCAAAGTGTGACATTTTGTGAAAGAACTGTGACCTTATGTGACCGAACTATGACCTTATATGATCGAATCATGACTTTGTGTAACCGAATTGTGATTTTGTGTGACCGAACTGTGACTTTAACTAATTGTGACCAAGAAAATGAGTAATTGTGACCAATAAATAATATGTGAGTACAAATGTTTGATTGCTATTACATTTATAATTGTGACCAAAATTTGTGTCTATTATGACTTTATGCCACTTGTGATGATTACAAGATGTGACCTTTTCCTTAAATGATTGGTCACAAAATTTACCTTGTGTCTAAATTTGTAATTGTAATCGAATTATAATTTTGTGTGACCTAGCTGTGACTTTGAGGGTGTGGTGTGGTGAATTTTGTAACCAAATTTGTAATTTTGATCGATTTATGACTTTGAGAGTGTGGTGAGATGGGATTGAGGAATGTTTTGACTAAATTTGTAATTGTGATAAAACTATGACTTTGAGTGACCAACTATGACTTGGGTTTAGTGGGGTGGGGTGGGATGGGATGGACAGTGGGCGTATTTTGCGATTAAATTTATAATTGCAATCGAACTGTGACTTTGTGTGATTAACTGTAACTTGGGATATGGTGGATGGGGGTGGGGTTGGGGTCGGGATGGCTCGAGTGGGATGGGTGGGGATGAGATGAATTTTGCAACTAAATTTGTAATTATGACTCAACTACCACTTTGTGTGACCAACCGCGACTTTAATGATAGGGTGGGGTGAATTTTGCAACTTAATTGTGAACGAACTTCGACTTTGTGTGACCATCTGCGACTTTATTGACGGGGTGGGTGGTATGGGGTGTGTGTGTGTGTGGGGGGGGGGGGGGTTAGGTTGCAGTGAAATTTGCAACTAAATTTGTAATGGGATTGAACTGTAATTTTGTGTGATCAACTGTGACTTTATGAGACGGGGTTGGGTGGGCTGAAATTTGCGAATAAATTTGTAATTGTGACCAAACTGTAAATTTGTGTGACCAACTAAGACTTTGACGGGGTGGGGTGGGGTGGAGTGAAATTTGCAACTAAATTTGTAATTATGTTTGAATTATGACTTTGTGTGATCAACTGTGACTTTGAGGGGGGTGTAGTGGGGTTGGGTGGGTCGGGATGGGTGGGGTGGGATGGGGTGGGTGGGTGGGTGGGATGGGTGCAAGGGTGGGGAATGTGGATGGAAATATTAAGTGTGGGGGGTGTTTGGGTAAAATTATATTACCTTTAATTTAAGATATAATAGATAATTATTTTTATATAATATTATATTTATATATATTTATTATTATTAACACCTAATTTTTTAAAAAGAAATTTTAAGTTTTTTAACTTTAAAAATTGATAGTTTTAGGTTTGTAGTTATGTACTTTTCCCTTATTTAATTGATTGAGTTTGCGAGTTTTATTTATAAATATAGGCATGCGTGTCCATTTACTTTGGGCCTATGTGCCAACTAGTATAGGATACGGGTTGCTGTTAGGCCACAAAGAAACAACTAGTATATGATATATGTTGTAGCAGGAGATAGATATCATTGCATTTAACATTCGATGATCGAATCTCATCTTCCCTAGGAATTGACCAACTAGTATTCTTCATGATTTGAAGACAAGACAGATATCGTCCATAATCTTGCACAAATATATTATATGTATGAATAATTGTATGGTTGATGTTAGTTAATATAAATTGGAATGATGAGACAAACCCTTCAATTTAAAATATTAAATTCGTATTAATTAATTAATACAAAGTGTCTTCTATTGTTATTGTGAAAAATTAGAATCCACCATCGATGTCAATTTATTGAGTCACTCAAGACTGCACAATGGCAGGTGTGTTTATTACCATCAACATCAATCATAAGATGTTTCTGAATAATTGGTAGAATTTAACAGAAATATATCTTTTATTGAGACCAATATTTAGAAAATTGGACTGGAACCGGCCGGAAAATCGGTCCGGTTGACCTCAAAAACCGGCCGGAAAATCGGAAAACCTGCCAGTTCAATCGGGAACCGGCCGGTTTTAAAACCCGATTTTTTTTTGCTTTTCTCTAGTTGTTTTAAGCTACTTTTGTGTATAATTTATCTTCTAAATGAGTAAATATTAGTTTATTTGTAAAATAACATGTTTTTTAGAAAATTTTGTGATTTTTGGAATAATTTTTTATGTTTTAATTGAAACCGATTTGACCCAGTCAAACTTTTTGATTATTGACTCGTTGCCTTTTTTGGTTCGAACTGGTTTTCGGTTTTCTTAACGCTGATTGAGACACTCGAGAAGATAAGATTTTGGAGGCACGGTCAAGTAAACATATAATGTAACACCCCAAGATTAAAATCCTAAACATATACGTGTTAACCTCCTTTCACTTTAAATGCGGAACTAAACATTATAAACATTTAAAAATTTCATTTTTCTATTGAAAAATTCTAAAGAAATTTCAGCAGAATCTCTCTATAAATTGGACTTAACCAACCTATAGAAGGACACCACAACCACAACCACAACCACAACCACAATAACAATTAAAAAAATATCAAACCACAACTCATTCAACATTCAACCACAACTAAACCATTTTGAAATCAATCCCCAACTTCACAACAATAGCAATATAAATTCATAAATTCTATTACTAAATGTGGAATTATTAATTATTAATATAATATCAAAACTTAATCAAAACTAAATTCAATTAAACCTTTTAAAATAAAGAATAAAGAAACAACTAATGAAAATTGAAATTTAAATCCTTTAATTCAATTTGAGAATATTTCGAACTTAGGTATTTTCTAAGTCTGCCACCAAATGCTCTCCTCGAATTATCTAACTTTCATCACCAAAAACTGGGGGAAAAGGGAAGGGTGAGCTATAAATCTCAGAAAATAAACTCCGTGCACGTGATGCATTATGACATGAAATGTCCACACATTTCTTTCTTAAAATTTGGGATACGTATCTTTCGATAGAAATTGTACTTTCCACATTTTCTTTTAAAATATTTGACATTTCAAATTCGATAACACATGAATGCATTGTTAGATGAATAAGGCATTGGATGACGTATCAAAAGATTCCAAATGGATAACTATCCAAGTGACGTTGGTGAATATCTAATGGGTGGTTGTGGAACTGATCCTTTGACTTGAGGATGTTATAAAGTCTTACACGAGGATTGTTATGATTTGGCGAGCATTGATGGAGGCTCTTTAGAAGGAGCCATCAGGATGATGTCATACGAGTATAGTGAGAATCATATAAAGGTTGTGTGTGTCCAATATGAGGATTCGTCACTCCTAGGTAGGAGGATATTATAACCTGTATATTTGATATAAAGTATTTGATCGGGGTGGAGTTATGAGTTGAAAAAAGTTTGCAATCATAAAAAGAAACTAGGAAAATATGTGAATGACATAATCAGTTACAATGAAATTGACGATATTCCATATCTCTTAACCAATTATGTTATATTGATGGAGGGATTATATTTCCATGGTAATCACACATATACTGGTCTTATCATACCACAAGACATTTTTCTTCACATGGATTGCATTGAAACGTTGCTAGGCGTCAATCTTGGATGATGACGTCAATTAATCGATCTTGATGAATCAAGGACAAATTATAAATGTCAATTTCTATTTAGCATATGTTCTGTGAAGGTATTTTTTTGGTTTATAAATCAGTTAATAAACTACACAATTTTTCTAACCACTTTTTTACCACACACATTTTCTCTATCCATTTTTCAACCATACATTTTTCCTCAAAACATAAATAAACAAATTATAAATCACATTCTTTTACCAAACAGAGACTTATTTTATTCCAAACAGATTTGAAAAATGATATCACGATGCTTGTCGTCATGAATGGAACCTAATGGGTCGCACGAAAAAAAGCAAGAATTGTATATTTGGAGTTGAATCTTGTAGGGAAAATTATACAAAATCATACATTTAGATTTGGAATTTTTAAAATCAGATATTTATAAACTATTTTATCAAATTAGTTATTACTTAACCCAAGTCAAATCCCAATTCTTCTTCGTCTTTCACGTCTAAAGTGCCAGCCCCCACCATCACCAACCAACCTATATTCAGATCTAATCCTACAATACAACAGCCATGTTTCAATTGCACACCAAACCCCCTGTTGCCGCAGTAGCAGCAGATTCCGACGATCCAAAGTTCAACATTGCAAAAACTACGTCATCACGATGCCTCATAGCCAAGCCGGTGGTCGTGGATCGTCACCGAAACCGGTCACAGTCGTTGTCTCTTCCTCTGGTCGGACGCTCTCCTTCTCTGCATCTGTTTCTTTTATTCTCATCGTCTTTGCCTCTGGTGGTTGTGTGGTGATGGTGCGTGGAGATGGTAAGATATTGTGTGACGGTGATGTTTGGATGTAGCGTTGTTCGGTGGTGGTGAAGGTATTGCGGCAAGCGGCAGTTTGGTGGTGTTTTTGTGTGCATTTGATCAAATTACTGCAGTAAAACCCTTCTCGAAATTTTCAATCAAAGTTATCGATATCAGTTGAATTCCCGTATCTGTTGCCGGCTGGCTCGGTGGGACTTATTTGGACCTTCTAACCGATGTTCTTCACCAAACAGTTTCGGAATTTGAAGCCGAGACATTAATTATCCAAGCTAAAAAGGAATGAAACAAAGAACTGCTTGAAAAGCCAAAGATTGATTATTCAGAAATCCAAACGGCATTTGAGTTGTTAAAGAAAGCCTAGTGGCCTTTGATTGTGTTTGGAAAGGGAGCGACTTATGCTAGAGCTGGAAATGCATTGAAGAAACTAGTGGAGAGCACTGAAATTCCTATGGGAAAGGGGTTGCTGTCCGACAAGCACGAGCTAGCAACAACGACTGCTAGGTCACTAGCAATCAAAAAATGTGATGGTTGTTGGTGATCGATGGTGGTGGTGGTGGTTGGTGGTGATCTGTGGCGGTGGTAAAATTACAATTGTAACTAATTACAAATTGAAATAAAGTTACATTTGTATTTTCGATGGTGATCCGATGACGGCGGTTGTGGCGGTGCTGATTACAACTACACTAATGTAATTAATTACAAATTAAGAATTACACTACTTCTTTACTAATTCATAAGTTACACTTGTAATTAATTACAAAATTAAAATAAGTTATAATTGTATTTTCAATGGTGGTTGTGGCAGTGACTGATTATAAATTAGGTGGTGATCGGTGGTGGTGGTGGTGGTAATTAATTGCAATTGTAGTTAAATTTACAATTGTAATTAATTACAAATTGAAATAAAGTTGCAATTGTAATTAATTACAGAACGTGATTCTGATTTTAAAAAAAATACTTAATTTTGAAAATTATTTTGATACTCGTGCAATTTGTTACAAAATGCTTGATTACAAAAATTTGCATGCTTAAATGAGTGTAATTGTGTAGTTAACCCAATCTTGTACAAGTGAGATTGTTGGAATTGGTGTCCAAGCCCAATTAGTTGGACTGAACTTAGATTACTCGCGGAAAGAAAAATAGTCCAAACTAGATAATTTAACCCTAATTAGTGTTCCACATATCCTATAAATACTAGGCTTATTCCAAGGGATGTAAGGTTTTTGGTTCCTGGCATAATTAGTTCCAAATTCTAGCTTGTTGTGTGGATTTTTGTTACAGGTTGGATAATTGAACATCTCCGACGACAAAAATTGTACTTCATGTTTCAGATTTTAGATTCACAGCGTTCATCAAAGATATAATTTTTATCATAAATTCTATCTAAGTACAATGTTTATAAGAACTACGGTCTTGAATCTTTCAATTTTTTTTTTGCACGTTTGATTCAAACCTTACAAGTACAACATAGGTTGAATCTCGTGTTTGATGGGATTATGCCAGTATTTACATCAATGGTTACTGAACTTTTTAAATTGTCATTCAGTATAAATACTACAAAATTCTACATTAACTTCAAGTATCAAATATGTTGACAATGTCGTTATTTATTACATTAAATTAGTAAAAGTCGACGTTAAATTTTTGTGGATTTGTTAAACAATCGAAGTCCACAAGCCTTACCAAAACTAGCCATTGGCATACTAGTTGTTAATTAATAACTGAGTAATTTTAGAAAAACATTTTTAAGTGATTAAGTGACATAGCGAATATATATTGGGTAGTGAAAAAATAAGTTGTGGGGTAATTATTTACATCATCCAATGTATGTTCGTCTTCGTCATGTTACAATGTCACTAAAAATGTCAATTAAAAATGTCTCTCTATAATTATTCAAACTACTATGAGTTTTTAGTTGTAGAACTCTTGTAAAAAAGAAGTCGACGATGTGATTGTGAAATAAAAAAGAGTTGTGAATATAATTTAATATTTATTAATAACATAACTATAAAAGTGGTTTTGTATAACTTTTATATTTGTTTAATTAGGTTAGAAGGTAAGAATTTTATTTTATTTTATTATTATTATTATTATTATTATTATTATTATTATTATTATTATTAATGAATATTTTGCTAATTTTAAATCTTCATTAAATGGGGTTTCTTTAAATAGCTTCAATGAAAGCTCAATTAGAATTTCTCTAAAAACGGGTTATTAACTATATTTGGCAAATTATTTTAAAACATGTTTTCAAATACAATTCCTCCAACCACTTTTTAATCAATCATATTTTCTCTATACATTTTTTCAACCACATATTTTACCTCGAAAATATAAAAAACAAATTTTTAAACATAATTCTTTTAACAAATAGAGCTACATGTTTTGGTCAAAACTAAACAGCCTCCGTCTCTAACATTGTTTATCAATAGAATTTTTGTTATTTTTGAGTTAAAATGTATGATTTAAAAATAGTTTTCGAAAAAAGTGCGTGATTAAAAAGTGGTATTTAAAATGTTGATGTTTATAAATATTGTTTTAAAAGTATTTGTAGACTTTGCAAAGGTCATTCCAAAAAAGTCGAATTATATTTTTTCAATTCCTAACTCTCCACTTCTTTTAATTTGGCAAAATAAAGGATGTCATTTGATGACACATTATTTATTGGTGCCATATAGGATTTATTTATTTTGAATAAGTAACCATTAAAGTAAACCGTTGGAAATTACAATGACTAAAATTACAGTAAGAAATAATTTCAATAATTATAAAATAATTACTCAAAATCTAAATGATTATTGTTCTTTAAGGAATTAAATATATTATTTTTTGTGCTAAATTAATCTACACATAGAAGTTGTATTCTGGTGTAAAGTTAGAACCGGGTTCTTATTCTGATTTATGGGGAAGTCCGAGTACAATTTAAAGGCATGTCGAAAGATTAATATGGGTCCTTGGTTCAATTCAATAATTTTAGGGAGACATTTTTAAGTAACATTGGGACATGTCGTAAATTATTGGATGATGAAAAAATAAATGACGGGATAATTATTTCACTACTCAATAAATGTGTGACATGTCACAATGTCACTTAAAGATGTTCCCAAAAATATCTATATAGAATTACTCGGTTCCATTACTTAACAAATCAATAGAGTTCAAAAGAAGTTTACCGTTGCTTTTGATCAGTTTAGTTTTAATTTTAAATTAATTTTCTATGACGTGACCAAAAAATAATTGTAACATCAAAATATAAAATATTTGTACCATTTTTCTATAGTTTTGTACTTGTCAAATGAGGTCATTGGTGTTTCAGCATTATCACTCTTGTTCTGTGTTTAAGTTAATTTTTTTAGCAAGAAAACACATAATTATATAGTTCACGAACTAGTTATTACCTTTCGATGAACTATTTAAATAAAGGAGAATTACATAATTTATAAAATTTGATTAATTATCCAATATTTTACCTGAATATTAAGTTCTTGTTTGATTCTGATTAAAACTTGATTTTATTCCAAAGTCAAAGACAACAATTAATTTTAATCACTCATTTGATAGGACGCATAATTTTCAACCACACATGATTGATTGCCTTTTTTTTGTTTTTGACTTTAGGGACTTTGACAAATGTTGTAGAGATTGTTGGTTAATCTGGAAATGGGAAATCTAAACAACAAATAGATCATAGTGTAATTTTTATCCTTACCCACACTCGAATTTGAACTATATAAGTATGATTACTATTATTCATTATTATTTATACTGTATATTTTGTGAGACCAACTACTATTTCTCTTTTCTTTTTAATTAATTTATGAATTTGTCAATGGAGATTAATTATTTCAACTGAAATAAAACGTAAAAAATAAGTCAAAATCTTCATAGAGTCATTTTTATAATAGCCTCCATTTCGACAAATTTATAATTTGCTTATAAATTAATGTTTATATTTTCACTAAATTTACAAGCAAGATGCTAATTAAGCCCCTGTTTAGTTTAGCTAAAATTCATATTTTTAATATGTTTTAATAGAAGTAGATAATATATTTGGTTAAAAATTGAAAAAAGTTGTAAATCCAACAAAATACATATTCAAAATGAATTTGAGGAGATATGAATTTTGTAAAGGGGAGCAAAATGGTGTCTAAATTTATTCTCCCCTTACCCCCTCTTTATTTTAATTATCTCACGTACGAAAGTCAAATAAAATTTAATTTTTATGGTCAATGTCACAAATTAATTTCACGTGATCTCGTTCAATATATTTCAAATGTACTATCAACTTTATTACCAAAATGAAAGATAAAATTTAACAAAATCAAGACGATCAACATAAATTGTATATATTTTTTTACTGATCTTGAACAATAATTTTAGATCGAATTACAAATTGAACATTTCTCTGTTTAACAACTTAAACATTCCATTTGTAATATCAAATCGATCTATGGACAAATGGAAACTCAAAACAATATAATTAACAATTTAATCAATATGTTAATAAGCCCTTGTTTGTTATTGTTTAAAAAAAGTTTATTTGAAATTAATAGTAATTTTTAGTAGAATACCTGGTTAAAAGGTATGGAATTTTTTTGAATTTTTTTGTAATATTATTTTATTAATAAATGTACGGTTCAAAAAAACAAGGTTCTAAAATGCGTAATGCGTTGCGATTCGTCGAGGTCGAGAATCAAGAATCACAAGTTTAGACTTGTCAATGCGAAGAATAGTCTTCATAACGCATTTCGTACTTTTAATAATATTTTAATTATTTTTAAGACATTAAATAAATTTTTATAAGCAAAAAATTTTATTACATAAAAACTAAATAGAGATTTATGGTCTATAATTTTATTTGTATTATACTATTTGTTTCAAAATGTCAAAATATTTTAATCCTTATAAAATAAGAAAAATAATATTTAGATAATAGTTTGGAGAGAAAAGTCAAACAAATAATGGTAAGTAAAAACAATTAAAAAAAAGGAAGCTAAGCAATTTAAAAAGAAAATAAGAAAGAAAAAGCTTATCAGTTCCCATCCCACATTGGATGTTGATGTGAACACCTATTACCCTTATAAATGGCCTGTTCAATGGTAAGCTGAATTAAATTTGTAAAGGAATTGTAAATGTTTACATGCAGTCCCTGAGTATAATTATTATTTTTTATTATTATTTAAATAGCACTGGTTCAATTAGTTTCCAACTGATTCGATTGAAAAAGTAACGGTTTATTATTAGTTATTGACCATTAATCATCAATTTTTTCGATTTATGTTTAGTAAAAAGCATTAATCAGTGCATATGAGTAATGCAAGGCGTTTTCCTCAAGCATTGCGCTAATGCGCGCCTATGCGGTATTTTTTCTCGCATTTTAGAACATTAAAAAAGAGAGAAAATTTTGTTAAATTTTTAAAGAGAGCCAAATAAGAGCTGAATAATTGCTTATTTAAAAATGTCACGAGTATAAATAAATTTACTTGACAAGTAAACTCCATCCAACATGAATAATGTTATTTTGGGGAGGAAGTGTAAAAAAGGGGCTAAATTTAGCCCCTCTTTACAAAATTCAACATAGTTATTCTCTCCAGATTTCCTCGCCAAATTATTTGAGATTCAGATTTTTGATTTTTCTCTAACTTTTTCCCTTCGATTTTTTTCCTTAGGCTCTATTTCCAAATTTTCCATGGAATATGCAAATATTTTCCATCTTTAGTCACTTTCTTGTGTTTGACAGCAATAAGGCAGCATTTGATAGAGATGATGAAAATTGGATGAAAAGAAAATGAATTTTAGGGAATTTATTTTTAGAAAAATTAATTCCTAAAAATTTGAAGTTTAATGTATTTGATTAGTTTAATTTTCAAGGTGAAAAAAGTGGGAAAATCTTCAACTTTTATTGTTTGATTGACTTTATTTTCCATGAAAATAAAGAAAATATTAGCTATTTAATAATAATAAAAAAATTAAATTTTTTTAAGACATTTGTACTTGATAATAATAATGTTAATTTTTTGAAAAAAAAATCATTTAATGACAAATGATCAAATGTAAAGAAAATGGTACAAGATTTTATCTGAAAAATAAAACCTCCTACCTAACTGGGAAAATGAATTCCTTTATTCCATGGAAAATCGGCGCGTGAAGTAGAAATATGAAAAATGAGTTGCCTAGAACTTTTAAGCAATCAAACAAGGTTAGATGGAAAAAATGGATGGAAACCATTTCTTTTCCCTGAAAACATGCCTTTCAAACGCAGCCTAATTTTCATTGGAAAATATTTGAACACTTCTTTCCCATGTGCCAAATTTGCTCTCTTTTGGTTGAACATGTTTGCCTCAACTTTTGGCTTAGATGGAAAATCTTTTGCGTCATGTTTGATCAATTTCGTTATTGTTAATTGACTTATTTATTTTTTTTAAAAAGTAACATTATTATTATCAAGTACAAATGTATTAAAAAGTAAAAAAAAAATATTTAAAATAGCAAAATTTTACTTTATTTACCATGAAAAATAATGTTAATCAAATAACAAAACTTGAAAATTTTTCCATTTTTTCACATAGAAAATTAAACCAATCAAACGTTTTCAATTAATATTTTTCACGAAAATATTTTTCAAGCAAATCAATTCCTTAAAAAATATTTTCTTTCAACCAACCTAATTTTCACTTTCACAATTAAACACACCCTAGATTTTTCTCTACCATTAATCTTGTTCGGACAAAAATGTGAATATGACTTACATAAGCAAACAATACCTGAAAACTACATATGCTAATTTTTGAAAATTCAGCACTTATACAAATCCAAATTATCTCTGGATATATGCGCATATACATTTCTGTCCATAAAAATAGAACTGGAATTCAATAAACAATTCTAAAAATATAATGTTGATTCTTTTTAACGACATGAAGTCGAAGAAGAGAGGATCATCGTTTCTCAGCAAAATAATGCCTTTTCATTTATCTGTCAGGAAACCATATTCAAAACTGTCATGTTTTCCACCTCTCGTTCTTGCATATTTTTTGTTCACTTTTTGTTTTGGATTAGTAGTAGAGGCTGAAGATTCAGTCACAAACATTGGAGCAATTATCGATTTTGATTCTCGTGTTGGGAAGGAACAGAAAACGGCCATGATCACGGCCATGCAGAACTTCAACAACAATTACAGGAATCATAGGCTAGGTATATATTTCAAAAACACCAGCAAGAACCCTGTTCAGGCTATTTCTACAGGTACCGAGATTTATCCTGTTGAATATTATGGTAAGATGGAAAAAGAGAAGAACTAAAAAAAAAAAAAAAAACCAAGAGGATAATAGAATAACCCACGTAAATCGTTGTCCTCAGACGATATTTGTATATTCTCAATGATTTTGAGTGTTTGAAGGATTACTTGACAAATGGTTTGTAGAATTAAATCATGTAAAAAATAAATGAAACTTCAAAACACATAAGTTTCTTATAAAAACTTGAAGAACACAAATATGGAATGAATTTATAGTCTTGGAAAAGGTTTTTGATATGATTGATCTTGTTAGAGGTGTCAATCCTGGTGGTCCGGGCCCGGTTGGCCCGCCAACATATGAACCCGGTAACGGCCCGCATCCAAAAAAGCCCGCCTGCTACGGGTTTCGGGCCGATTCCGGGTCGAGCCTATGCGGGTCGCGGTTCGTTCTAATTTGGCTCGTATGAATAAATGTATAGAATTTTTCATATATATATATATATATATATATATATATATATATATATATATATATATATATATATGTATTGTTAAATTTATAAATATGAATTGAACAAAATGATAAATTCATATTTATACCATAAAATGTTTATATAGAATTTAAATTTAAATTTTTATGTTATATGAATTATTTCTAAATTTACAAGTTTAAATAAAATATAAACAAATAACAACTAAACGCTAAATGCATTTCTAATTATTACTATCAAAGAACATTACATTTCTTAGCTATTAGAGAGAAAAATAAGATTTTGTTTTAGAAGTTGTACTAGTACTAGAGTTTGTTGAAGAATGAAGATTTTCAATATTATGATATTTAATAAAAATAGATTTTTTTTTTTTTTTTTTTTAATTTCACGGGTCAGCTAGTTAACCGCAGCTCATGAAGGTTTGGTCCGCGAAACCCACGGTTCACACCTTCTTGACTCGTGAACCGCCCGCATGGGTCACGAGTCGGCCCACGGTCCCCGATCGATTCGGGCTTGTTTTCACGAGTCTGATCGGCACGTCCATCTTGACACCTCTAGATCTTGTTATGTTTTGTTTTGAAATCTATCACATATTTATATATGAATTAATCTACTTGCACAAGTCATGTTCTTCCTTCAAAGCGCATGAGAAAATTCAAATTTGCAACTTCCCAACAGTTATTTTCAGACTACCATGCGATCGAATGACACGATTTTTTCAGAAAAACTTCAACCAAGCAGTCATTTGGCTTTCTCGAAAAATATTCTGCAAAACAAAAGCCGCCACACATGATCGCTTGGCTATATTTTTGCCCTTTTTTCAATTTTATTTTCATTTCATTTAACTTTAATAATCCAAATTTTAATATTTCTTTAAACACGATTTTTTCTGTCATCCCCCACTTTTTAAAAAATGTATATTGAAAGAAATCCAATCAATCGATACTTGTGCATAATGCATAATTATCTTTCGATTTGAATTTAGCCGTAGTATAATTTTTACAAAGTATTATCGAAATTCCTTGTAGCTTGATAGCTTTGAACCAATTATTTTTTGTGTTAATACCGGTAAAACACAAAAATAGATATCATGTGTTCATAAGTTCCTCAAACTTGTTTATCGCTATCAAAGTCTTGCGCTTTTCCTATTAGTCAAACTTTTAAGAGAGAAGTTCTTACTCTCTATTGAGACGACACCATCTCAAAGTTTAACTAGGTAAAATTCTTCTATTATCTTTGTTACTTTTAGAAATACTTGTTAATTCAAAACTAAACTTCATTAAGAGCTTGTTATGATCACCCCTTCGCTTTAGTAACAACCAGCACTTTAGTTTCAAAAGGATATAGTTTTATTGATATTTTATAATGATGCAACAATCCACTTATCCAATGACTTGTTTTACCCTTTGAACCCTTGAATTATTGTTTTAATGGTAACATATAGGGTTGCTCTCATTGATGGACTTTAGTTAAGGAGTTTCAAATCCATCCTTCTCGATGTTGAAACTACTAAATCTCTTTGAAGATGTTTGGTAAGAAAATCTGCCAGATTCGCTATTGATTTAACGAAATTTAGTAGAATTATTCCACTTTTAATTAATTTTCTAACATTGTCATTTCTTAGCCTCTGTTTGGTAAACATTTATTTACAAAATTTGTTTATAACCAGACACATGACAACAACTAATTGGATAATTTTTCTGAAAAGTCAACAATTTTTCTACAAAGTCAACAATTTTAGCTGATCAAAGATTCTCGTATACCATTTTTTACTTTTCAATAAAATGAACCAATTAAATGTTGGCACGTTACTGTTTATTAAAAAAAAAAAAACCTTATAATCAATTTTTTATCAAACAAAGGCTTAGACTCATATGTAAGATTGCTCTCATTGCTTGACTTTCGCACAAAATGGCTATAGACGAAGAGTTTTTCATCTTCAATGGAATATCATAAAAGAGACTCATTAGCCATTCTATATTTCCTTTTCTGTTTCAGCTAATGCAACAAATTCAGATTCCATGGTTGAATGAGTGATGCATGATTTTTTCTTGGATTTCTGAGAAATTACACCACCTCCCAATGTAATTAACCATCATAAAGTAGATTTACTTTCTACCATGTTAGAAATCTAGCTAACATCAGTAAACTCTTCCAAAATTGCCGAAAATCTGGAATATTGAAGACATAAGTTTTTGGTTTTCTTCAACCAAGAACTCTTCCAACGACTTTTCAAAGTTCCTTATATTAAGACTTTTTATAGCACTTGCATACTTCAATTGAGCAATCACTCTTCCATCATTCTTTATAAGTTTGATGCTTGGATTAAGAGAGGTATTATATTCTTTTCTATTCAAGTGTTCGAGCTTATTTATCACATTCTATACATAATACGATTGACTAAAATAATAACCCACACTATTTTTTGTCACTTTGATACCCAAAATGGTATCAACTTCTTCAAGATCCTTCATCCTTAATGTAGAAGACAGAAGCCTCTTTGTTTATTTAATTTCGCACGTGTGATTACTTAAAATCAACACGTCATCGACATATTTACATATAGTAATAACATAGGCATTACACATTTTTGAATACAAACATTTATCTACACTATTATGCACAAAACAGAAAGAAATGATAGTTAAGCCAAATTTTTTTGTGTCATTTCATAGGTGCTTGCTTGAGACCACATAATGACTTTACTAATTAACAAACTTTGACACCAATTTGCATCCAATAGTCCTAGAACCGAGTGGTAAATTGTTAAGTTCCCATGTATTCTTTGATAAGATTGAGTCCATTTCATCTCTTAACCAAAAGAGTCTGTCACGAGAAGCCATAACTTCTTTATAAGTCTTAGGATCGATTTCCACTTATAGAAAAAAATGCATTGTTCTTACAACATTCTTCTCATTTCCTTCTACTAAGTAGAATAAAATAAGCTGAAAGTCTATTTCATCCGATCCTAATGACTTTCCAAATCGAATTCTTTTGCTTTTTCGAATTTCACTTGAGTCCTTTACATCTTTAGTAGATATTTCCTCTTGTGTTCTTCTAGAGTAATGTAACTCTTATTCTGATGTGATTCCTTTTGGAAAACATGATGAAGAACGCGGAATAACAACAAAACAATAGGAAAGATATAAATTCAGATGAACTAAAATAACAAGAACGAAAAAATAATAAGGAAATAAACGATAGGACCTTGATCCATTATTCATGACGCGATGAATCGACGATGTGGAACAAGAACCAAGGTTGTTGAATGGTACAAGGATTGTCCAATTCCTTGATAAGTTCGGGTTGGAACGCCACAAATATTTCAAGAATCTTTGATAAGTTTGATTGGTTGTTCGAGAAAAGGAATCCCTCACTTTTCTAGGAAAAACACTTAATTTGATTAAAAATAAAATCCAAGTTAATGTTTACAATGATCAAAATTGATAATATAAATTGAATAATGAAATAAATTAGGTCTAGTCGCTATTGGGCTCTAATTTGTGGAAATAATAAACTAAAATGGAAAAATAAAATAAAAAACTCGCGAAACCCTACATCCTTGAACCACGCAATTGCATGGGCATATGTCGCGCGATCGAGTGGTTGGATCTTAAACTCTCAAGTGAATTTTTGGTGTCATCGCGAGACCGCCTACTTTGTTTCACCACATGGTCTGCACTTTGTCCGAATGCAACATTTTTCGTCCCTTTGAAGCAACTTGATCCGATTTGATTCTCGACTCGAGCATAACACGAAATTTGCTCATTTTACCATGTAGATTTTTGTTACATTGTCTGTGGATCTCTCCCTTGACTTTCTACCTTGGATCACATCATTCCCTCTCTCTTGAAAATGATCTGACCTCGAATCTGCAACTTGTCCAATTCTCTCGTAACTCTTGCATTTTTTGGCTTTTGGATCATGCTCATACTTGCTTTTGCTGCTTTGATATTCATGTTGGTGATTTGTGCGTTCCTTGAACTTTTTGGGCTGTTCCTTCTTGCTATTAAATCCAACCCTAACTCTAAGCTTGGAATTTGACTTGAGTACCTACAAAACAGATTTAACCAAACTAGGGTGGGGTTTGTTTGATTGGTTAAGTGCAAGATATGGATCCTTGTATATCAACCTTTGTGTAAAAAACTCGTTTTGGGGTGCACTCTCTTTTCTTTTTCTATTTGCACTCACGCTCTCCTTGTTCTGAGGTTGTGGCCTCAACTATCTTATTTTCTTTTTCTCCAAACTCACCTTTTATTTTTAATTAATCATCTTGAACCTCTTTAGGTGACAAATGAGCAAGAGTAATCTTTTTCCCATCATTTACAAATGAATACTGATTTTTAAACCCAACATGAACCTCCCTCCTATCATGTTGCCAGACCTTCCCAACAAAAAATGCCCAACGTGCATAGGCACCACATCACAAACCACTTCATCTTTGTAACCCCAATGGTAAATCTGACTTAACCTTCCTATTCACTTTAATTTCCCCGAACTCGGTCAACCATTTCAATTTATAAGGATTAAGGTGTTTCATCTTGGGCAATCTCAGATTTTCCACCAACACGGTACTAACCACATTTGTACAACTCCGCCCATCAATCATCAATCTACAAACCTTCTTATCCACCAAGCACCTAGTATGAAATAGGTTATCTCTTTGTTCATCAACATCATTCATCTTAACTCTAGAGCTAAGGACACACCTAGTAAAAAGAGAGCCCTTTACAGCACAAGTCAAGCCCTCGCTATAACTACTATTAGCCCCCAACGTCTTCCAACTTAGGCATTCCTTTAAATCCATCATCTGAACTAATTTTCCCATTATCACGCATAATCATTACCCATTTATTTGGACATTGGGATGCAATATAACTCGAACCCATACATTTAAAATACTTAATATTCCTATTCCTACTAGGTTGAGAATCAGAAATATTTTTACCTTTTGTTGAAGGTTACTCCCTCGATTTCGGGACATGATCATCATTATGTTCCAGCCTTGGTTGTGATGTAAAATAAGATCGGGGTGAATGTCTTGCTGCCTCTTTTCGCTTTAGCTGCCAGTCCACTTTCATTGAAATATGCACCATGTCCTCCAACTCAACCACATTAGCAATTTCTCGGTTTAGCCCGCTCAAGAACTTAGCCATAGTGTCTCCATATCCTCCACAATGTTGTCCCTAATCATCACCACTTCCATGTCTTTATGGTACTCCTCCACACTCCTAGACCCTTGTGTTAGCCCCTGAAACATTTGGTAAATATCCTTATGATAATGGCTGGGACAAAACAAAAGCCAGTTTGGAAGGAAAGTATTATTGGCCACAGTTGAAGCGACACGTTGGAATTATAGTCAGAAAGTATTATACTTTTTAGGTGTCGAAGGGTCAAGTACAGAATACTGGGTTGTACATGCCACTTCTTGTCCCTCGTGTTATATGGTAAGATCTCACTATGGATTTAATTTTGGGATTACCACGTACTTAGTGGGGCGAAGATTTTGTGTTTGTAGTAGTTGATAGATTTTCTAAGATGACTCACTTCATAGCATGTCAGAAGACCTCGGATGCATCGCATATTGCCAAGTTGTTTTTCTGAGAGGTTGTTCGATTGCATGGAGTTCCCAAATCTATCACATCAAATCGAGATACAAAGTTTTTAGGGCACTTTTGGATCACATTATGGAAGTTGTTTGGGACAAAGTTGAATCGAAGCAGCACTGCCTATCTGCAAATGGATGGACGGACTAAAGTAAAAAATCGTACCTTTGGAAACATGATTCGGAGTATATGTGGCAATAAGCCCAAGCAGCGGGATATTGCATTATAGCATATTGAGTTTGCATACAACATTGCAGTTCATACTTCTACAGGTAGGTCCCTGTTGCTGTTGTATATACAGAAGTTCCGTACGATGTTGTGGATTTGGTGATATTGCCCAAGAAAATATCAAGAGTATTGTTGTTGTAAATCTAGTTGAAGAAGTGTTAGCAGTCTGTGATGAAGTAAAACAAAAGTTGGAAAAGACTAACACAAAGTATAAGGCAACGGTAGATTTACATCAAATGGATAAACAGTTCCAGAAAGGATATTTATTAATATTGTTTCTGAGAAAACAGAGTTTTCCCGTCGATATTTACAACAAGCTGAAACCAATAAAATATGAACCCTTTAAAGTACTCAAACGAATTAACAACAATGCCTACATTCTTGACTTGTAAGGTTCCATCGATATTTCTAATACATTCAATGTGGCAGATTTATACGAGTTTCATGGAAATGATGAGCTTCTCTATCCAAATTATAACTCAAGGTCGAGTTCTTCGAAAATGGAAGGGACTGATGTGAAAAATTAACTGAGTGGATTGAGTAACAATTTGATCAAAAGGCAAAATCGTTAAATACAGGTTTGACGCTAGAGCTAAGATTTGTGCCTGTAATATTTTTTAGGAAAGGAAACAACGAAGCGAACAATACACATCGCTATGCTTTGATGTAAGGTGATTTTAGCCCTTTGAGTTCATTTAGGCCTCGAAAATAGCCTTTTAATATTAAGTAAATTTCCGTTATTTAGTTTATTTCGAATTTTTCAATTTAGTTGATTTAGAATAAATTTTATGCTTTACTTAGAACAATATAAATAAAGGGTCTTTTTTTTTTTTTTTTTTTTTACCATATCTTTCAAGAATAAAATTATCTTTCAATTAATAAAATTTTGAATATTTCTTGCCGATAGATTTTAGATTTCGTAATTCTTTTAAGGTTTTTGCTAGAGTCTATGTGTCATGTAGAATCAGGTGAAACTATGATTTCTTTTAATAATTATATCCAGTAGAAATGATGAAATTCATTTTTCTTGAGCTGCAGTTAAAGAGCTGATTGGCGAGAAACAAGTGCAGGTTATTATTGAAACACGAACATGGGAGGAAGCAGCTTTGGCAGCCGATGTTGGAAAACCAGCGCAAGTACCAGTACTTTCATTAGCAACAGCTTCCAGTACACCGCTGTTGATCCAGAATCGATGGCCTTTCTTGGTACAAATGGGTTCCAGTAGCCTGGAACAGATAAATTGCATTGCAGCTATAGTCAATTACTACCACTGGCGAAAAATAGTAGCAATTCATGAAGATAGCAGTTATTTTGCTGATTCTGGGTTGCTTCTTATGTTATCGGGGGCTCTTCAAAATGTTGGTGCAGCTATTGAGTATGATCTCATCCTTCCACCGTTCTCTTCTCTGTCTGATCCAGAGGGGTTTATCCGACAAGAAACAGCGAAGTTAATGAGGAAGCAGTCTAGAGTTTTTATCGTTCTTCAATCATCCCTACCACTGGCTACGCATTTATTCAGAGAAGCTAAGCAGATAGGATTAATGGGTAGAGATTCAGTATGGATTATGACAGACACTATTTCGGATTTTCTGGATTCTGTTGACCCCAATTTGGTGTTTTCCGCGCAAGGTGCTTTAGGGATCAAAAGCTATTATTCAGAAAGCAACAGACATTTTCTAGACTTCAAAAATCAATTCCGAAAAAACTTCAGGCTGGAGTACCCAGACGAAGAAAATTGGGATCTTGGAATCCATGCTCTAAAAGCATATGATAGCATTGCAGCTATTGCAGAAGCTGTGAAAAGATTAGCTGGGTATAATAGTAGCAATCCAAAATTGCTGCTCAATGAAATTCTATCCAGCAATTTTGCTGGACTCAGTGGTGAAATTTGTTTTCATGATGGAATATTAAAGCAGAAATCTGTATACAAGATTGTTAACATTGTTGGAAGGAGCTATAAAGATCTAGGAATCTGGCCATCAGAATTTCTCTCAAATGATCATGTGGAGGAGAAGGGCAGTGTGTTTATTGGTGGTGACAGTACTAACAAATTAGTAAACTGGCCAGGGGAATTGGACCGAGTCCCAAAAGGGTGGGCAATGCCTACTGATATAGCCCCAATGAGAATTGCAGTTCCGGCATTTAATGCCTTCCCAGCGTTTGTGGAGGTGATTCAAGAAAAAAATGAAACGAAATATGACGGTTTTTGCATTGATATCTTTGAAGAGGTGATAAAATTATTGGTTTATCCCCTGCATTATGAATTTGTGCCCTTCAATGGTAGCTTTAGTGAACTGGTTGGTAATGTCAGCAATAAGGTAATGACTTCATCTAACAAATTCTTATTTTTAAAAAGATGATGTATATTATTGCCCTTTTTTCTAATTGGTGTATGCATGCTAGCCAAGTTTCATCAGCATATGTCCTGCTTACATTTGATTGATCCATAAACATTTATATTTGTAATTAAAAATCATATAATCTTCCTAAAGCCCTGCATTTTACACCCTGCCCCATCCTTATTAGTATTTGCAGAAGCGAACACCAATTAGTTTTTAAAAAACTATATCAGTCAATTTTCTCCAGCTTGTCATTAAGAAATATATGAAGTATTTAGCACCTAAAAAATTGAACATATTTAATCTTTTTTTTTTTTTTTTCACATTTTTTTTGAAAGAACTTTGATGCTGCTGTGGGTGATGTAACCATCTTAGCCGACCGGTCAAGAATTGTAGAGTTTACTCAACCATTTATGGAGTCTGGCTTATCAATGTTGGTTCAAGTGAAAACTGAACCCCAGAGGGCATGGATATTTATGAAGCCTTTCACTTGGAACACGTGGATGGTTACTTTGGCCATTTTATTCTTCACAATGTTCGTCCTTTGGTTTGTGGAACATCAGTCTAATCCAGAATTTAAAGGGACCTGGAAAGATCAACTTGGAACTGCGATGTGGTTCACGTTCTCTTCTCTATTCTTCGCTAACAGTAAGCATCTTAAACATTTCCTGTTTCTTTAATAATGAGGATAGAAAAGCTTTGCATAGTTTTCATGGAAGAGAAAGAAACTAAAATCTTGTTCGTCGCACTTTTCAGTCTTCTTAAATCAAACATGCTTCGAGATTTAACATTCTATCATTATAGATTATTTCTGTTGCATATCTGAGGCAATATGCTTATATCTTTCGATACAGGAGAAGGAATTAAAAGCAACTATACAAAACTGGTGGTTGTGATGTGGCTGTTTGTTGTTTTTGTATTATCCTCAAGTTATGAGGCTAGCCTAACTTCAATGCTGACCGTCCCTCGAATTGAGCCACGTGTGACTGGTTTAGATTGGATAATGAAAAATAATGCAACAGTTGGATGTGACGGTGACTCTTTTGTAGAGGATTATCTGAGGAATGTACTTAAACTTCAAAATATCAAAACAATAAGCAGCCAAGACCGTTATTCGGAGGAATTTAAGAATAAAAACATTTCTGCTGCTTTTCTTGAACTCCCTTATCAGAGAGTTTTTCTCAGAGATCACTGCAAAGAGTTTATAGTTACTGGACCTACCTGCAGTTTCAACATACTCTTCATGCCGAAAAATATCATCATCTGTTTACACTGTCATCACAATCTGTAGTCTAACATCATTCATAATATACTGTCAACACAGTCTGTAATCTCGAGGTATGACCATACCATAACAAATCAACAAAAAATGTACCCTCTGATTAACATATGTAATCTGGTCATACATGAATAGATTGCCCTTAAGGCTAGTCTTAAAGACCTCTGATAATCAATTCTAGAACACGGCTAAGACCCTCAGTGAACTATATCATACACGGTTAGACCGCCTCAGGGTAATATCATACCCGGTCAAAGACCACTCAGTGTAGTATAGAACACAGTCAAAGCCCCTCAGTGAACTAGAAGAAATATATAATCACGGGTACTTTTCTGGTCAATTTCAATATCACATATTTCACATTAATTTCAACATATAATCATTTCAAAACCTTTCTAATTCTAAAAAAATATCATATTCTCATAATATTTCACAATAATCACTTAATTTGACAAATAAATCACATAATCACGTCGAACGTAATTATATAAACGATTTACCAATATTTGAAAATAATTTAGATTTTTCCACTCACTGAGTTCTTAGCAATGAACTAGCTATGTTGGCTCAATCTTCTCGTCACCTCCTTAATTCATCGCACCAAGTTTGGAATCTCTTACTTGTCCAAGAGATCATATTTTCTCATATAAATGCCTCAAGCAATATTCCTATAATTTGGAATAAGAATTAATTAATAATAACTTGATATATATAATTTCCAACTTCTTATCCCAATTAATCATACCAACATAATTAACCAACTCACCAAATTGTAAAATTTGGCATTTTCAACCGAGGTCCATTTCAATAACAATTCTGTACCCTTTTATTCTCATCACCAGACAACTCCATATCAATTCATATTCACAGTTCTTCCCCAGAACCAATTAAATTTCTAATAGAAACTTCTTACTGACCAATTACAAAATAGAATTTAAATTACTTCTCCTTTCTATTCAAATTCTAAACTTTGGAATTTATAAATAACATACCAACAACATCAATAAATTCTTAAAGTCTAATTTACGTTGTATATAACCAATAGAAGATTAACCCCAAACAAGAAGGCTAGAAGTCCCTGCTCAATTTTCTTTCAGTAGACATTCACTTAAAATAATCTTGTTTAATAAGCCAAATAATATCAGTAACCCATAACAATTTCGAATTTAAGCAAAATTCTATAAACCCTAAAAATAATTTAACATCATATTCTTACATATATCTAAATTAAAAGAGACAATTACGAAGTCAAGCTTGAAAATCATTACCTGCCTTTCCTTTCCTTTCTCTTCTTTTTCCCTTTCTCTTTCCATTTTTCCTTCATTTTTATTTCTCCCTCATGTTTCGGTTTTTCCTTTTTTTTTCTTCCCAGTTTCGTTCTCTGTCTTTTCTTGAAGGAATGTGTATCCCTCTTACCTTGAAAGAGAGGATAGATAGAACTATTCATCATAGTAACCTTCGTGTTCACACTGAGAATTCCAACTGTTAAAAAACTGGTTTTCACTGTTATAATGTGTTTTTATATCTTCTCCCATAAGTCTTCTACTTTTCTTCTCTTCATCTTCGAGCGGTCACAGTTTCTCTCTTCATCTTTGAGCAGTCACTGTTTATGCTACTACGAATCCATAATCAACCACTTCTTGTTCTAGATTCCCGTACATCTACCCTAACTCATCTATTCAAACTTTAATTCACCGATTAGGGCTCCAATTATATCCCTTTCCTTTTATTACTGACCGAGAACATCTTCTTCTTCCGGCCATCCAACTGGCGAACAGCCACCACCATCAGCTTCGTAGTGTCCAGGACATAACTCGGCCTGAGTTTGGGCGTGATCCGGCGGCGTCAGAGGCCAGAGTTGATCAGAGAAGTGAAGTGCAAACCGGGCCTTCAAACTCGTATTTCAGCCAAACAGCAACTCTGATTATGAAACGGTTTCCGCCAATAGCTCAGCGAGGCAGAGGAGCAGCTTTCTGTGCACTTTGACATTTTCCGACGGTCGGCGGTGTCTCCAGCAGCTGCTTAGGTGTTTCCCGGCGAGGATTCTTTGGACAATATCTTCTACACGACCTGCAAAGTTCTATTTCGAATTCTGTTTGACCGAATTCCTTCATCGGTAAACACATCCGAGTATCTTCCTACAACGGTCAGTCTTTTATAATCTCTTTCATTATCTTAGACTGCAAATGTGCATAAGTAAACCTGTGAATGATGTTTGAAGTTGATTACTTTTCTCTTTGGGTTAGTGGGTTCGAAGAATTAACACATATGATGCCCTATATTTAGTTTATATATCTATTTCTTGACTACCTGGATTAGGCTCAAGCTCTTTTTATGCCCCAAAATAGTTGAACAAATAAGTAATTCCAGAAAAGGTGATTGGTAATTATTACCATGTGGCTTTAACTGTTTTATCTATGAATATAACACAATTTTATTGATGCAAACTTGTAAAAAGTCATGCCAAAAATGACAATGGATTTTATTCAGATTTGTTATTTTTTTTCTAAAATTTGATCACTCTTTCTATTTCTCACAAACATGTTTTTGAATATAGTTCATAGAAAGCTAGATATTAAGCTTTGCTGTCTGAGGAGGTATCTCTGAAGTGGTTTGAACATTATGATTGCAATAAGCAAAGTAGTTATTGAACAATTTGTGCCAGAATGTTAAAAGGATTTCCCAAAATGAATTCTTTATTAACTAATTAATGAGTTTCTCAATGAGTTCATTCTGTGTAATCATCTGAAAGATTTTCCAAAGCTGTTTTAAGAATGGGCTACACTCATTTTAAGTATGAAATGGTTGGTCAGATTGTTATTCTTACAGTTTATATTGATGATAATCCTAATTGGTGATGTCTCAGTTGACATAGATGGATTGATAATATCTCTTGTTTAAACATTGTTTGATTAATTACTGCTTGGAGAATAGCGTAGAAGTTCAACTTATTTTTGTGTCCTCTTTCCTAATTTTGCTTATATCCATTAAATTATCACTATATAAAGTATTGTCTCTTTCTTTCTCACACACAAACACACGTGCACAATTACATTATAAATATTTACTGTTGTATGGGTTAATATATACATGTGTTTTTTCTGGGAATGAAATAACATGTTTTTATCTTTTTCCTTTGGTCCTGTAATTTTGATGGAGCTCTTTCTTATTAAAATGAAATAAGGATAAAGATAATGTTTGTCTTAATTGCTTTTTAGAGGCATTCGATAAAATGCTCCTGTGTTTACCTACTTATTTCCAAGCAAATGACTAATTAAAAAACTCTTGCTAGTATCCCTCTTACCTTAAAAGAGAGGATGTATTTACTGTTCAACTGAGTAACCATCGTGTTCACACTTGTGAGCTTCCAAACCGACAGAAAGAGGATGACGATGCATTTTATTATCGTGTTCACACTTGAGCTTCCATAGCATTCATAAACCGACTTCATTAACACGTTTTTATCTCTTCATTCACACCGATTCAAATATGGTTCTCTTCTGCTCTTCAACTGGTGAACTACCGATCGCCACTTTTCTTTGATTGGTGAGCTACCGACAGGCGCTATTTGTCATTTTATTCTACCTCTTTGTGCCTTCTTCAAGCAAACGGATCGCAGCATTTCTTATTGCTTTTGATTCACTTTCTTACTGCTTTTAGGTGATCAATTAGATATCCGTTCTACTGTTGTGTTTTTGAAATCTATGATGAAAGTATAGCTGAATAAATTTTTAATTGTAAAGGGAGATTTCGTTCGTTGATTTTTAATTATTATTCCCTGTCCAAAATACGATCACCTAGATATTTTGTCACCACACAACGAAGGCTCCATTTCCATTCATAGAGAAACTCGAAATCTCAGCTGTAAAATCCTAAGCAAGCAAAAAGTAGACCCATATTCGTATTTATTTAAGGTTTGCTCATTCTCACATGCCTATTGCTAATTTATCATAAGTAAAGTTGTCGAATCTTTTCATTGATGCATCTCCTACGTGTAAGTCGTCTTCATTTGCGTAGTTCTGTAGGTTTATTTAGAGAGATTTTCATATATGTTGTCTCTTCACTTCGTGTGTCGTCTTTGTTTTGTTTTCAATTTTTTTTTTACTTTGTCATGTCTAGATTTTTCATCTCTATTGTTCTTCGTCTGGGTAAAGTTTCCAAGTCGCTATGTGAGGTGTCATTCATATTTATTCATATTTTTACGATTGTATAAGGTTGTTTCTTGGGCTTTCTAGATCCTTTACTTTTCCCTTCATTTGTTGTTAATTCCTATGTCGATAATGTTGAATTTCTTTCCTTCGTAGGTTGTACAACTTTTTTTGCAACTGAACCAGTTTATCTATTGTCATGCCTATTTGTTGATTAAATTCATATTCATGTACTTGGATTTGAAGGTACATATACTATTTTTTTATATAATAATATATAGACATTGCTTTTAGAATGCTTTCTCACTGATTGTGAATTGATTGGAAACCACTCTTATACTTTGTTGATTTGATTCGTATTTGGTGTTTGATATTTGTAAGTTGGATTGTTTATGCATTTTTTCGTCCACTTCACACTATTTGTAGAATTTACTAACGAGTATTTGATAGATTTTACTTATTAAGTGTGATAGTTTACTTAATCATTATAACTATATGTTTTATTCTTAAATTTCTCTTTTGCTTGAATAATAAATGAACAATTGTTTCTCATAAAAGAAATTAATTGGCATTTTCTTGCAAGCTTTGAGGCCAAGTACGAAAGCCAGAAAATGTACCGATTTTTATTCTATGTACTTGGTTTTAATTATATTTGCAAATTTTTACTCTTAGAAAAAAAAATCTTCGGACCCCAACCTGGACTCTGCATTTTTCTAAAATTGTTTTTGCTTGTATGTGCAACTTTGGAGGCCATAGAATGTACCAATTTTTAATCTAATTATTTTAGCTACATTTCAATGTGTGAGTACATATTTTGCTTAGAAAAATTTAAATTCTTATTATAGTTGCATTCACGTATTTCACTTCCTATTAGCAATTTTAAATTAGTAGATTTTAAGCTGTATTTTCCATTCTTCATGGATTGGAATAGGTAAAACATTTAATCTTTATCTTATAATTTGTCAACTTTACTAACTTATTCCAAAATCTTACCAAAACTGTTCATGTTATTTCACAGATTGTTGAATCACAGCAGCAGCGATAGTATATAATCCCACCGTTCACATTTGATATTTCAATTGTTACATCATAGCCATGGGTATAATTACTTCTCGTTCCTATTTTTTATATTTTACTTCTTTTTACTCTGTTCTACTTATTGCTTCCATACCTATTTAGTATTTTGAATAGTTGTTTAAAAAATTTATAAAATTCATTATTCCATATATTCTAAGTTAAGAAATTAGGTGTTTTATTTTACAAACTAACACTAGAAGTATTTTTTTTCCCAAAGATGATAATTCATCGTTGCATGAAGAATCTTGTAACACCCCAAGTTTAAAAGTCTAAACATAGACGTGTTAACTTCCATTCACATTATATGTGGAATTTAAAACGTTTACACATTTAAAATTTCCATTTTTCTATTATAAAATTTTGCAGAAATTTCGACAGAGTCTCCTCTGTAAATTGGACATAGCCAACCTGTAGAGGGACATCAAAACCATTTTTAAAATACACATCGCAACTCATTCAAATCCAACATTCAACATCCAACCAAAATTCCAAAATCCACTTCAACATCAATTCCCAAACTCAACAATACAAAAACTCCAAACCAACAAACTTTAACAAATAAAATAGGAGATAGTTTAATCGCTAATGCGATGCCATTACTTGTTCAAAACTAATCCAATTAAATAATTTTAAAAATGAACGAATAAGGAACGATTAATGAAAAACTTAACTAAATCCCAAATTTATTTTATTTAAAAAGAATGGCAGCGAGTACTGCCTGAGTCAGCTGCCAAGTGTTCTCCTCGGATCACCTAACTTTCATCACCTGAAATGTTGGGGAGGGATTGGGGTGAGCTAAAGCTCAGTAAGTAAACTTTATGCATGAATGCATGCTTATGACATGAATGCTTTAAATATTTCCATATATGTATCCCCTTTTCCTTTACTTTCCAGAACATTCAAACTTTTCAAACTTTCACTTAACATTTCAAAACTTTCACTTGACATTTCAAAACTTTCACTTCATTTCCATCGTGAGCTCACTTGATGTAACTTCTAGTTAATCAGATAATAGTGGACAATTTCTTATTTGGAACCAGATTAACATTCACATTTCCACCGCAAAGCGGTTTAACATTCACTTTCCCACCACAAAGCGGTTTAACAGTCCACCGTAAACGGTTGAATATTCCGTCGCAAAGCGACTTAATTCGGGTACGCCGGTCCCCCGCGCCCCATTTCCCACTCGAAACTTTCATGAACTAGAAGTACACCCATTCATTCTTAAAAAAACTTGGGATACATAACTTTTGAACAAACTTGCACTTTGACACATTTCTTTCATTTAAAAACATCTGACTTCCCAATTTCGATACCAATGCATGCTTGATGATGCAATGACATGATAATGTGCATGCTTAAACATTCTTCTCAATAACATATGCTTTCATAAAGTAAATGAAATTCATCAAAACAAGTAAGTTGCAAGATAGTCATTTACACATAACTTTCACATTTACATTCAACTTTGATGAGAATAGGGGGAAGTTTACTTACCTGTAGTCCTCAGTAGTTACTTTGCTTAATATGCAGGTGGAAGTCTTGGTTGCTCACGACGTCAATGTACCGTTTCTCCTAATTAATTTCCATTCATTAACAAAAATATGGCTTTTAGTGAAAACCACATTTAACACTCTTAAATGAGGTTGAGACTTTCATGTGACTCATAATATAACAACACATTTAACACGACATATAATATCATATTCGAAGTAATACATTAAGTTCAACGACAAATTTGAAATCTTACTTATCAATTTTCACAAATCAAAGCTAGGCATTACTTATTCTAAAAAAATGATCTTAAACTAAAAATTAATAACTTTGAACATAAATTCAATTTAAACTAACTTATTCCTTAAATGTTAAGGTTTACTCTTTTATACTATTATCTCAAGTTTCAAAATCACACATGTTGTTTAAATATTCATATACATATACATGATCATATATACATACATTCGACTTCAAATTTAATATTATAGCACATCAATTAATCAAAATTTCATGAATCCCAAGTCTGAAAATTTTATTTTCATAGAAAAAAATCTGAATATATACATATGCCCACATAAAAATCCAAAATTTACATATTTACATACGCCTATACATACATAATAATATAGACATTCCCATACATCAATACTCACACACATAAACATCTATACATACAAACTTAGGAATTTTACAAATACATTTACTCAAATCTCAAACCAACATTTAACTATATATATATATAAAAGCAGCGTCAGGTACAAATTCAAAATAACCTAGAATTCTAAAATCTCAAATCTGAAATTAATCAAACGAATCTGAATTATATACATAATCAAAAACTGAAATAACAAATTAAAATTCAAGATCCGAGTAGAAACCAAATCTGAAAATATACAAAATATACATACAAATACACATCACAATGTATATTCGAGTGTGAGTGTGTGTGTGCGTGTGCGTGTGCGTGTGCGTGAAACTCTTGTGTGACAGTGGTGCGATGTGTGCGGCTGCGTGGGAGACGGTGTGTGGCTGTGCCAGTGCGTTCGTGCGTGACGGTGTGCGGGAGGAAGAGGAAAGAGGAGTGTTACAGCGGTGGTGTGGTGGGCGGTCGGCGGTGCGCGAACAGAGAGAGGGAGAGCGGCCGAGAGAGAGGGAGAGCGAGTGGTAGAAACTGAGGCGTGCGAGAGGGTGAGAGAGGCGTGAGATAGAGAGAGATGAGAGTGAGAATTTAGGTTTAAATGTTTAAATTTGGTAATTTGCAATTTAGTCCCTTAACTCCCATAAATTGGTAATTTAAGTCCACGATCCTCAAATGAAGTTTCCAAAGTGTCACCAAACTTTTTCCACCTTCAATTTATGAAATCTAAGTCGCTCCCACCTAATACCAGTAGAAATCGACAAGTTTAAAAAATAAAACAAACAATTAGACATAGAATTGTACATAAACAAATTTATCAACATCTTAATTGGCACATTGATCGTGACGGCGTCCAAGTCCTTCCACTGCAAATTCATTCAACACATTGACGTAAGATTCATAAAATTTCAAATTTCAAATAACATTAACATAAATATTATGTGAAATTTTAAAGGGCACGAAAATGAAAAGCGGTATTACAAATCTGAACATTTTTGTTCAACAAGAAATATAGCAGAAGATTGCGCCGTTGATGAAATTTATGCAAAACATCTAAAGCAACATATTAAGCAACAGGGTATAAAGAAATCTCGAGAGTATCGGGCACGACGTACAATATCTAACTCAAATAATGCTCAGAAACGTCAACGCAAACAAAGTTCATTAGATGGTATCATTATTTTTCTGTCATCTTCCAAATGTTCTCATGTCGTTCATTTTAAAATAATGCGTGTTCGTTATTAATTTTACCTTCTATTTTTTTAATCGATTTTTTCCTCTATATGTAGGCAACGATAATATCTCTATTATTCCTCATAAATGTGGCACAAATGTGACATGTTCAACAAGTGATGGCATTGTTCTAGAAGATATCTCCTTACTGGTTCAGAAGACACAAAAAAAAAATAAAATAACAAATTCACTATACCTACGTGTCCTTATAGACTGCCTCCTCTTGTTCATTGCATTCACTGTAATGCAAAAAAAATTTATCGGGAAAGTAGGGGTTTTTGTTGTTCTTTTGGAAAGATTAAATTGCATGCACACTCTACACCTAATGATTTATTTGAATTGTTCACGTCTGCCTCTATTGAGTCATCTCATTTCAGGACTGTTGTTAGGACATATAATAACCATTTTGCTTTTACATCTTTCGGTGTCAAATATGATAAAAATTTGTGTACGTCGAACAAGGGAATTTATACATTTCGAGTACAGGGACAAGTATATCATTATGTTAACCAACTGTTACCTAAACTTGATGACAACCCTTCACATTTACAGTTATATTTTTATGACACTAATCATGAACTGTATAATCGTCTTCAAAACTCAAACAAATTTGTTGAATCAGTTTTACTGAAAATTATTGAAATTCTCAAACACAATCCTTATTCAGCTTTTTTCCAATCTTTGAATGATAAAACTAATTTGCACAGCCATCGACTTCAGATTAGATGTCATCCAGGTCTTGACCAACGTGTTTATAATGTACCTTCTGTTTCTCAAGTTGCTGGAATATGGGTAGAAGATGATCCTTCTGCAGATGTTAGACCCCGTGATATTTCTATTTACGGGCACTCTGGTGAATGTCATAAAGTTCAATATTATTATGGTTGTTATGATCCTTTGCAGTATCCATTATTATTTCCACATGGCGAGCCTGGTTGGCATGAAGGCATTGAATGCAACGGCAATTTTGTTGGTCAATCCAGTGGTGGCTCTCATGAACCGTTAGATCCAAACAATATGGAATGTCCTGAACAACTTATTGAAAAAGAACCCGAAGGTAAATTTATGATTATAACTTTTCATTGTTTACTCATTCTTTTTTCCTTATATTTATATTTATTTCATTTCATTTCATTTCACTTTACTCATATATTTCATTTCACTCATATTTTCTCAACTTTTCGTTCATAGCATTAAACTATGGTAAGAAAAGATTCCAAGTCTCTTGTAGGGAGTACTACTGTTATAGGCTACAAATTCGATCTCCAGGTAATTTTGTATTGCTTCATTCCGGTAGAATTTTACAGCAATATTTTGTTGACATGTACATTAAAATTGAGACCTCTAGACTTGATTATTTTCATCACAATCAAACCCAAATACAAGCTGAACTTTATCAAGGAATAGTTGACAGCGTTGACAATGGAGAGAATAGAGGACATATGATTGGGAAAAAAATGATCTTACCTCAATCATTTACCTGTGGCCCTAGAGATATGCAAAAAAGGTACAGAGATGGGATGGCTTTGGTGCAACTATTTGGAAAACCTGATGTATTTTTAACAATGACATGTAACCCCAATTGGCCTGAAATTAAGCAAGAACTAGAGTATTCTGATGTGTCGCAAAATCGTCCTGATCTTATTGCTCGCATTTTCAAATCAAAACTTGATGAGCTAAAGAACGATCTTTTTCATGAACATGTTTTACGTTATTGAATTTCAAAAAAGAGGTCTACCTCATGCACATTTTTTACTTATTTTTAAACCATCGCTAAAATTTTTTACGCCTGCTCAAATCGACAACATTGTATCTTGTGAATTACCTGATGAAACCTTATTTCCTTACTTGCATTCTACCATTGTTAAGCACATGATGCATGGACCTTGTGGCACCTTAAATCCAAAAAATGTATGTATGAATGCGAACCAAACATGTAAAAATAAATATCCACGAGAATACTCTCCCTTTACTTGTTTAGGTGAAAATTCATACCCTGTTTATAGGCGTTCAAACAATGGCAATACTGTTAAGGTAAGAGGTCAGTATCTTGATAATAGATGGGTAGTTCCTCATAATCGTTACTTAACAGCAAAATTTGATTGTCACATTAATGTAGAAATTTGTTCTTCTGTTAAAGCTGTTAAGTACTTGTACAAATATGTTTATAAAGGACATGATCATGTTAGTTTTTGCATGGGTAAAAATCAAGAAAATGCTGACATTGACGAAATTTCTGATTTCCAAAATGGTAGATGGATTTCTCCTCCAGAAGCAGCGTGGAGAATATTTTCGTTCCCTTTATCTGAGATTCATCCAACTGTTATTTCGTTGCAATTACATCTTGAAGATCGACATTTGATAACATATAATGATGGAGATAATTTATCAAATGTAATAACTAGAAACAATGCAAGAAAAACCATGTTAACATAATTTTTCTCTTTGAACTCATCAGATCAATTTGCACGCACTATATTGTACAGAGATTTCCCGACACATTTCGTATGGAATACAACTTTAAGGATTTGGAAATTACGAAAAAAACAAATGGTCATTGGAAGAGTTGTTGGTGCAAGCCCAACTGAAGGCGAACGTTATTTCTTAAGAGTTCTATTGAATCATATCAAAGGTCCAACGTTGTTCAAACATTTGAAAACTGTTAATGGTATTACTATTAATACTTATCGTGAATCAGCTTTATTACATGGCCTTTTAATTGGGGACAATCATTGTGAAGAATGCATGTCGGATGCAATTATTTATTAGATGCCTGATTCTCTTAGAAAACTTTTTTCAACTTTATTGACACTTTGCAACCCTACCAACCCAAAAAACTTATGGGACAAATTTAAAACTAACATGTTTGAAGATTATGTTCATGATGGTTTACCAGTCAGAATCGCTGAAAAAAAAACTCTTCATCAAATTAGTTGTATACTGGAGGCATCAGGAAAAAATTTAAATGATTATGCAATTGTTACACATATTGTTGACATAGATGACAATGAAAGATTTGACACGATGGTTGCTAATGAAACAGTTTTTGCAGATACCAAATCTGGACTTTTGTGTGAAAAGCAATTAAACGACGAACAAAGGTGCGCGTATCATATAATAATGTCAACAGTCACAAATGGTTCTGGTGCTGCCTACTTTATCGATGGACCTGGAGGAACAGGTAAAACTTTCTTGTATAAAGCTCTTTTATCTTCAGTTAGATCTAAGAATCATATTTCACTAGCAACTGCATCGTCAGGAGTTGCTGCAACTTTGTTACCAAATGGTCGTACAACTCATTCAACTTTTAAAATTCCCTTAGACACATTTGGCACTATAAATTGTTCAGTTACTAAACAATCTGCTTTAGGAAGAATCTTGAAATTGTGTAAGCTTATTATTTGGGATGAAGCTCCAATGGTAAATCGTTGTGCGATCAAATCATTAGATAGATTATTCCAAGATATTATGGATTCATCATTACCCTTTGGAGGGAAGGTCATTGTTTTTGGAGGCGATTTTCGCCAGGTTTTACCTGTTATTCAACGAGGAAAACGAGTTGATATACTTAAAGCTAGCTTAGTTTGTTCACCCTTGTGGCCTTTCTTTATAAAGTTATCACTTGTTAAAAATATGAGATCTTTTTTAGACCCAATGTTCTGTGAATATTTATTACGCATTGGCAACGAAAATGAAAAAGAACATACCTGTGATTCAATACAGCTTCCAATCAATATTACTATTCCATTTTATGATGATGTAACATCTCTAAAAAATCTTATTAACATCGTTTTTCCAAATATAGATTCTTCTGTAGATAATTTACATAAAGTAATAAACAGAGTTATTCTAACTGCAAAAAATGAATCTGTCGATCAAATAAATAATCTATTGCTACATCAAATTGACGGTGAAATGTATACGTACTATAGCTTTGACGAGACAATTGACAGACACGAACAAACATTTCAAGAAGATTTTTTGAATAGTTTATCACCAAATGGTATTCCACCACATGAACTAAACCTAAAGCTAAACTGTCCTATAATGTTGCTCCGAAATATTAATCCATCTGAAGGACTCTGTAATGGAACAAGGCTTACATGCAAAAAATTTGATCGAAATCTTATTGCCGCTGAGATTATATCCGGAGAATACATTGGAAAATTAGTTTTTTTACCAAGAATTCCTTTTATTCCATTACAAAACGACAAAACTTCGGTTCCATTCAAAAGAACTCAATTCCCTATTCCTCCTTGCTTTGCAATGACAATTAACAAAGCACAAGGACAAACATTAGATTTTGTTGGCTTGTATCTTCCTCAGCTAGTATTCTCACATGGACAACTTTATGTTGCACTATCAAGAGCAAAAACATGTAAAGATGTGAGAGTACTGTTGAAACCTTCACATCTTGATTCTAGCCATGATCTATGCACAAAAAATGTAGTCTATGAAGAAATATTTATGCTCATGAAACGTTAATATTTAAGGTATTCATTCTTTTCTTTTAAAGGTTTATTATTGATGATATTAAGTATTCTGTATGATATCTAACAATTGAAAAACTGTACTGTAGAGACCATTACACTTGGGGATAAAATAATTGGGATCAACACTAGCGTCCTAGAGGAAGAACCCACAGGTTCCAATATCCTATGATGCTATGCTGATGAGTTGAGGCGATTTCTTTCCATGGATTGATCAGGTTGGTGAAGATACATTGTAATCACTCCAGACTTTTAAAATTATTCAGAAATTCAAGTTCTATTCGTTCTTATTTGATACAGGTTGCCCAAATGTTGGTTCCACTAATGAAATTTCATTGCCACCACAAAGTCAACAAACCTGAAATGCTGTTTCAGGTTATATAAATTTTAATTTACAAACTTTCCTCTTTTACATATTCAAAGTTGCTATTACATGCTCTGAAATATTTTTGTTTTCTCAGCAATACCGGTCATATAATTATGGTTTACCAGATCACCAAAAAGGGCAAATTTCCCATCTACATAATTATAAGTGTCATGATTTACCAAATAAAAAAAGGACTTCTCCACATAAATTGGAAATTGACGACCTCTAATATGTGCAATTTCATATTCTTATGTATTTATCCTATTTTTTTAGGTCTCTATTCTTAAGTGCTTTATTTATTCTTTTTATTTTTTTCGTTATGTAATCTTCTATATATTTTATATAAATCGCTTATGATGTTTGCAGGTGGGAGTTCCTTTTTTGAGTATATGAGAGTTATGGCCTTCTCTTATATATATATATATATATATATATATATATATATATATATATATATATATATATATATATATATATGGGTTTCTGATACAGGGAAGATTTTTGGCTTACCACTGACTTTTGGGTATTGAAATGTATTTTTTTTCCATTATGATCTCTTAGAAGTGTCTCATTAAGCCCGTACTTTATTCTTCATGAAGAAAATATGAAGATCAACGTTTTTATATTGGATTACTAAGGTTCTTCAAATTAGTACTAACATGACTTATACTCTGAAGTTTAAAAACCTTTGATATATTTAGTCTAATTATGAATCTTGTTTACTTTTCCGCTGTCTTTCCTCAATTTTTTTTTAAAATCAAGGAAGTCGTGAAATGCTCTTCGTTTATGGTTTATTTCTGGCGTCTTAGAAGTAGAGGAACAACACACACTTTATGCATAATTATATTACATTCTGCATAGAGAATGTAAAAAAAATAATATCATCTGAGATCGAGGAAATTACTCTACTTCCTTTATTTTTGGAATAATTGTTTCACTATTTTTAGCTCTTTCTTTACATACTTGTGATTTATTTTCTATTAGAATTGTAGAACAATGTTATATAATAGAATTGATAGTTGAAACATATGGTTCATAAAATCATTAGTTATCTTTTATTTGTTTGGTTCACTGACCACCTCTCTCTCTCTCATCCATTATAAAATCCAGATTTAGAAACATTTACAAAGACATGGTGGCAGGCTTGAGCACAATGAGACCTAATACGGTTCATGCAATGGTGTTGAAATGGTACCTTTCCTTGTTTAACCAACTTCTATACTTTCTTTACAATTTTTTACTAGGCTTAGGAGCTGCTTGATTAGTAGGGATTATGAATGTAGTTAAATGGAACTAACAATAACTCTTTCAGCTCCTGTCTATTTTCAAATTCTGGGAGAAGAAAGTAAAGTTTTCACTTCATTTTCTCGTTTCCCCCTTGATTTTCATTTTACTCAATTTCAATTACATGTTCTTATTGTTTATGTGCTATCCAGTCTGAATTATTTTGGGTTTTATTTTTTGTGTATTTTCCTACGAGTTTTTTTTCCAATTCTGTGATTAGTCTCAAATTGAAGCAATTTTTTAAGGATTAATTATGTGATGATTATTGCATTGTTCAGGGTTATTGTTGATGGCTCATTTCGGCGAGATAATTAGTACTAATTATTGTGAAGAATTATGGAATTTATTGCTCCTGAAAGTTCGCAGATAATTTAATAATAATTTATTTTATTACAGGTTGCATAAGGGAAACATTTTGAAACCTTATTAAAGTTGGGATTTAATTGACTAGAAAACTGAATCATGATGTTCTAATGAGCTGTGAAGTGGTTCAAATTAACACTTATAAGTTTAGTTTCCTATCAAGAATGGCATGCAGTTTTTATTTGATGATTAATCTTCCAATATTATATTTTTATACTATTTCTTGATTGACTGCTACTTGAATGTCAACAAGTTCATTTTGAATGCTGTTGAATTGAACAATATATATTCAATTTTAAACAACCTAAATGGTTAATTGCTTTTGGATCGATTCAGTTCGTATTGTTTGTAATATGAAGCCTGTTAATCCATTATTTTCAGGTTTCCACTACATTATTGAATGCATAATTTACCAAGGTTTAAGCAAGTGGCACCTGCAAAGGTATTTGCACTGTGGATTTTGTGGCTTTTTTCTACTCGGTCTGTTGATTTATGTTTATTATATTTAGTTGTGTGGAAACTAGAACATTGTCAAGGATCAAAATTTATGATAATAAATGTACTTATAGGTTATTCCATTAAAGTTCAATAGAGCTGGAAGTTCCAATAAACTTCAATTGTGTGGTTTATAAACTATTTTATAAACCAATTTATTTGGTTTACCAAACGGTAGCTAAGTAATCATTTGAAAAACCTTTATATCTTTCTTCAATATCTCCATGTATTTATTTTCCCTATTATATATTTACTTGTTTTTTTCTTTCTTTTATATTCATTAAAATTGGAGGATGATTCCATGTTCTTTCATTATAATATTTAAGAGCACTTGAAGACTTCGTAGCTGCTGCACTATCTCAGCTAATTTAATAGTTCTGGTTTTACATCAACTTGAAATATGAAGTATCTAAATTTGCATTTAAAATACCCTCTTTCATTTAAGTTGAAGCACTTGTTAAATTTTCAGTCTAACATAACTTTAATAAATCATTTAATGTTTACAATGGAACAGACTTTAAGTGTCCCTATGAACACACATGGTTCAAGCAGATGGTCTGTAAAGTTTTAAATCTACGGTATTCTGCGATTTCGACTGCTTTGTTCCCGCTCTTTCTCTCCGTGAGAAATCACTTCTCATTTCTCGTACCGAGTATTTTGATTCTCAGTTTCTTGAAATACCAATTGCATTTACAGTCGTGGATAGTGGGATGAGGGCTTTGCAGTTCTTAGGACTGGATGAAGAAGAAAGTTCTGATGGTTTTGATGTGAGTAAATAATTAATTATAAGTGATTAGAAGGTTTATATTTTTTATTTCTCAATTTTCTTGTTAAATAAATCCTTTTGTGTATAGTTGTTCTTACCTATTCAATTTGTGTTTTTCACGATGGCCGATTTGTTTTTTTGCTCTCCGTAATCTTCGTTTTCACTCCTATCTGTTTCGTATTGTTCATCAACAGATTTACATAGTATCTCCTTATATCTCCTTCACTTCCCTTTCTGAGTAAATTTTTATTTTCATTTCCAGTACGAAAATCACCAATAAAAAAATTACCATCTTTTTTACTCCATTTTTTTTAATCCATGCACAAAACCATTTTTTATAGCTCACAATATGCTCCTTGCTTACATTAGTAGGAATTTCATAATATGCTTTTGCAAGTGGTTAAGTGATTGATTTGTTAAACTATGTTTTAATAAACTTGTAAGGAAATTGCTTGTACAAAAAACCAACCCTGTAGTAGCTGAGATTTTCTCACTTATGTTGAGGGATGAAACTCTCCATTATGCTCGTATTTTTCTCACTTTTGCTTTTTCTGTAGCTTACATGTTCACCACACAGTTAAAGTTTTACTTAAAAAAGTCGGGTTATGATGGATTTTTGCATGTTCTTGAATAAGGGTTTTTTCTACTTCTATTTGACCCTTCACTTGGATTTCTTTACGAAGGCAACAAAATACATTTTCTTCAAGCCTAAGTTCATTTTGTATGCAACTCATTTGTCGGATAAGAATAAGATTGGATACTGCAAATATTATTATAGTTTTACTGGATCAAAGCCCTTAAGGATATAATTGATTCATTTGCCGATAGATACAAAAGCTTCCTAATGTCACAGGTAGATGTTCTATTTTAATAGTGCATAAGTGGTTCGATTTAATACGTATTTTGCTCATTTCAATTTTTAATTTGGGCATTCAGCACGTTATTATAGCTATGTAGATGTGATTTGTTGTTTAGCAGAGACATTATTTGTTAATCATTTTTCAAGAGACTTAGTTGTTATTCATTGTGATTTCGACATTGTTAAATATTTAATTTTTCATTTTTTGCATTTGTTTTCGACTTCAAGAGAAGCTTATGGATTGTCTTCTTGTAGGATAAAGAAGTACATGTCTTGTGAAGGAAAATAAATCTTCACAAAATTTATAGTATCTATTATCCATTTTCTTATATATAAATTCTTTCTCGGTGTTTTTTTTTTTAGGTACCAGCTCAAAGATTTATAACCGTTCCCATATTGTTATCTAGGTTGTTCTTAAAGATAAGAAAAGAAGTTGGGAGGAAACTCCAACAATTGTAAACTGTCTTTCTTGTCCGAAAATTGCAATTAGAAAACTTCCATGCCAATTGCCAAATTATAATCATAACCTCCCCCTCGACTCTTATTTAAAATCATTTGTGTTGTTTTTTTTTTTTTTTAACTTATGGAACAGTTTTGGTTGCTCTTTAAATGATTTCTTATTTCAGAGATGTCTCTCTTGGATAGATTTCATTTATTCATTTAATTAATTCTTATTAGTCCGGTTTTATGTTACTATAGTGTATGGAAATGTTACTCATTAAGGATTTCAGCATGCTGAATCTTTTCCTGCTATTTAAGCCCCTGTTTGATCCCCATTTTTTTCATCTCATTTTTCTACGGTACTCAATTTACACTACACATTTTACTTTTGGCCTACAATTTTTTACTTTTTAACTTAATTCACACTCCACATTTTTCAAAAACTCAACTTTTTTTCATTTATAACGATTAATATATTTTCATTTTCTTCCATTTACATCACAGTTTAAACTAACAAATAACATGTAATCATTAAGTTAAAGAAGGATGTGCAGTCTGCTCAAGTCAATTTCTGATTTTTCATTTGTTTTTTTAAGTCTTTATTGAAATGCTTGCTTCTTTTTCTGTTGAAGGATGAAAATGGAAACACTACCTTCGACGTTTTCTTACACCAACAAGGACCAAAATAATCTCAAGCAATTACTCGATGCTTTTGGATCTGTAGTTTCTCTTGACGTTATTGTTTCGGCCTACTGTCAATCAGATCGCAATTTAGTAATTACTGGTGAACTACTCCGTAAGATACGAGGAACCACCTCTGGAACATCTATGTCAGTTTCACAAGATGATTTGGAAAGTAAAACAAGTGTGTCTTCTGAATATCAAATGGATAATATCCTGGAGAATGTTCGTGTTTCCAAGGCCAAAAAGTGTTCAGCATCAGTGGGAACTGTGTCATGTATGATAGGGAGAGAATATTCTCAACATAGGTCTGTACCTAATAAAACATGCAAGAAGACCAAACCACTGAAATTGAATTCAACAGATTTTCTAGTCTATGAGATTTGGGAAGATAACTTGGAATCAGATTCTATAACAAGGAATGAAACCATGCATCACGACGTTGAACAACTTCTTTTCAAAATGCTTGGAGATGGCTTTCATCTTGAAATGGACGTAATTCGAGGCGTTGTTGCTAAGAACTCTTAGCTTAATACTCTCACCAGACCAGATTAATAATTATAGCTAAAAGGTTCATTATATTTGCAATTGAAAGGTGAACTGTGAATACCGTAACAGATAAATCCTGCTGATATTTTAAGTATGTCGATTTCTTCATTTCTTGATATTATTAGAATTCAGAGACTTTGAAAGCACTAAGACCATTGAGATATTTCTTATATACTTTGCATATTCGTGCAATGAAACTAGACTTCACTAAGTAGCATTTTTTTATTTATTTTTATTTTTTTGTGTTTAGCAACAGACACTGCCACTTAATGTGATAGGAATTATTTTTCCAAGAAAAAAAATTATAAACTTATCTCTCTTATTTCTTGTTATTATTATATCTAATCAATCAATATCTTCCATTTGCAGGCCAGTGTGGATATGACATGCAAACGGTAAGTCTATATTGATTTGCAATTATCAGCTCCAAAATTTTGCCATTCTTGAAATGTTTCTTCTGTGCTGAATAATAGATGAAGTTTGAAATTTATAATTTTTTTCCAGGTTTAGGTGCCTTTTCAATTGTACTGCATTAAGCTATCATTAACTTCCCATCTATATGTGCTCTTAGTTTATCCACATATTGTTATTTTGTTTGGTATTGGCATCACATTCACACAAGGTTGTGGATTAAAGTCTAGATATAGCAACTTAGATGCAATGCTAGAGAATTTGTACCAGCCTTCTGCTAGCAGTCTTTCTTAGAATGAATTATTTGCAGAAATATCCCTTAATGTTTTAGTGCACTCCCATAAGCATTTCATTTTCTAAGTTTACAACTTCTCGTTATTCACTTTTGTAAATATATATGCAGAGCATGGATAAGCTTCTAGACCTCTCTGCATCAACATTAGGGAAGAAAAATGATGTTATTGGCATTGATGCTCATAAGGTAAGCTTGATTCCTAAAAAAATTACTTGGAAAGTATCTCTATCCATTGTATGCATTAAAAAAATGATCTCCACACAGATAGAACTACTTTTGAGATGGAGTCATGAAGTTTATGATTTATGCTTCTAAAGGAGCTAAATATTAAAATGTCTTGTGCATCATGGTTTTCCTTATATCCCAACTTCCTCCTCCCCCCCCCCCCCCCCCAAAAAAAAAAAACACCCAAAACAAAATTCCCACCAGCAGGGTTGTAACGGATTCAATAAAGAATATTATGTTTCTTTTCGTTCTTAATTGATAAAGGTTCTAATCTTGATATAGAGCTTGTTTGTTCTTGGATGTTTTGGAGAAATTCATCAATTATCCAACACCAAACAAGCTCTAGAATGATTATTAAGGATAGGAGATGTAACTCATAACTGATGTAAAGTTGCAGTAAAAATGATTTACACTCTCCACTTGCAAAATTCATTAACATATACAGAATCTCTTTTTTAACGTATTATGTTTGTGTGTCAACTCATCTCATTAAATAGCATGTGGGGAATAATCCAGAGCTAGAAGATATTCCGTGTGAAGGAAAACCACCACACATCGACTTCTGTGAAAGGTATTTTATTCACGCAGAAACTTTTATAAACTGCAAGTGTTGCAGTGTTAGAGCGGAGCAACTCTTCTCTTCTTCAAAACTCATATTGCGTGTTTGCAAAGTGTTTATAAACGGTTTATATTATAAACAAATTAAAATAAGTGGTGGATAAGCAGGTATTACTTGATTGTTGCTCGAAATGTTTGGATAAAAATGGCTTGAGAGTGTATAAACAATTTATAAACATGAACCAAACGTAAGTTTAATCTAGAAACTATTTTATTATTATAAAAGCTAATGATGTTTTAATATTACTTGTACACTGTGCAGATCGAATGATAATATTATAATTGGAAGTGAATTACGAATACCTAGAAGAGAGAGGGAGAAGCATGATCTCAAAAAATAAGTTTTACAGGCACTATTAATGGACCCGAAAGAACTGAAGAGAAGCCAGAGAGAATTCAACCGATTAAAGGAGACAGGCAAAGGACACCTTATGGAAGGTTTGTGGTGAAACCACCAGAAGAAACAAGTTTAGAAAACATTACCTTTATTACAAGACGACAAGTTAGTAAAAGGAGTGAGTACTTCACCTCTTTATGACATGGTTATGGCTTTTTTCAATTCCAGTAGGAGCATAGGTGTTGTAGATGGTAGATGATTTGGTCATAATTTTCTCATTGCTTGGGCTTTTCTGTCTTGGAATTTGATAAAATATCTGTACTGTTTAACTTGGAATAAGTTTATTGGTTATGCAAGAAGGATGTATTCAATTGTTGTTTGGTTCATTTGATCAACAAGTTTTAATTTTTCTCTATATATTTTTCCCCCCGATTTGAACTTGGCTGAGATTATGGCCTCTGGAGTTATGAACTTCAAAGAATCTAAGATTTTGATCTAGATGTTTTTACTAATGTTATATGTTCTGTTTTCCATTATGCTGCTTGAACTTGAGATCCTATTTTCTTTTTCTGGATATCCTTGTATAATCTTTTCATTTTATTAAGTGAAGACAATGATAACAATTTTTTTTTTTTTTTTTTAATACAGTGCACAAGTTTTCACTACTCAAATGATTTATACAAGTTTCTTTCAAGTAATAAATTTTTGATATTTCAATGCTCAGGCTTATTCCAAAAGATATACAGCTTAGTGCACCAAATTTTATCCTTAGCCATAATGCTTACATTTTCATTACTTAAAAGGGTTATTTGGTTACTGGTTTGTTATCTTGTACTTCAAAGCTCTCTGGTGTGGTATAAATGGTTGTTCTTAGGTGATGAAAATGGTGAGAATAGTTATGAGGACTTGCGCGAGGCTGTGAAGGAGTATTGGGTTGCAATGAAAGAATACTACAAAGCTGTAAGTCTCTGAGCTCCCCGTGCTTGCACCTCACCCCCTGGCCCCTCCAACTCTCCACAAAACCCTATCTGACTCTTTGTGATCTGCATTGAGGTCTGAAAACATCATTAGATGTTAGATGTATCTATCAGAGTTCTCGACTGAAATTTAATACTCATGGTTTCTGGACAGGCTGCTGATGCATTCACTGAAAAGGATCATGAGAAAGCACAAAAGTTTATGCAAGAGGTATACTAAATGTCTCCTTGTATGCAATATGAGACGCTTTCTGGTTTATGTTAACTTCTGTTGTAGTGAAGTTCATCATTGGATATATGACTGTGATCTACTATCAATCTATGCAATATGAAAGACCAACTCATTTTGTCAAAATAATGTGGGCTCAAAATAATATTTAAATGCTAAATTTAAATGAAATAATAACCTATACATATCATACTGGTGTGACTCCAAAATCAACAGGCTCTTCAGGCTTCCAGAACTCAATTGTCACCTATTCAGAAAAATCGTGGGAAAATAATGAGTTGATAACTCAGTGAGTGGAGAAATTCGAAAATAACTATATTTTCTCATTTATATGAATTTACTCAAAATTGATTTCATAATATAATCTCGTATATCTTAGTCAAGAAGAGAGACATACTCTTCATGCCGAAAAATATCATCATCTGTTTACACTGTCATCACAATCTGTAGTCTAACATCATTCATAATATACTGTAGTGATGGCAACGGGGCGGGTTCGGGTCGGGTCCCCCCGACCCGTGCCTCGCCCCGCGAGAATTTTTCAATTCCAAACCTGCCCTGCGACCCGCGAATTTCGGGTCGGGGCAGGTTCGGGTTCGGGGCTGGTCGGGGTGGGTCAACCTACCCGCCCCGTTTAATTTTTTATTTTTTATTTTTTCGGTATTTTTTTATTTTTTTTCCTTATTAATTTTTATTAATTTATTTAATCGGGGCGGTTTCGGGTCGGGACAACCAAACCCGTACCTGCCCCGCGACCCACCCGGGTCGGGGGAAGTCGCCCCATACCCGCCCCGCCGACCCGTGGAGCGAATCGCGGGGCGGGTTTTTTTAGCTCCATTAGGGGAGGGTTCGGGTCGGGTTTTTTTGCCATCTCTAATATACTGTCAACGCAGTCTGTAATCTCTAGGTATGACCATACCATAACAAATCAACAAAAAATGTACCCTCTGATTAACATATGTAATCTGGTCATACATGAATAGACTGCCCTTAAGGCTAGTCTTAAAGACCTCTGATAATCAATTCTAGAACACGGCTAAGACCCCTTAGTGAACTATATCATACACGGTCAGACCCTCTCAGGGTAATATCATACCCGGTCAAAGACCACTCAGTGTAGTTAAGAACACGGTCAAAGCCCCTCAGTGAACTAGAAGAAATATATAATCACGGGTACTTTTCTGGTCAATTTCAATATCACATATTTCACATTAATTTCAACATATAATCATTTCAAAACATTTCTAATTCTAAAAAAATATCATATTCTCATAATATTTCACAATAATCACGTAATTTGACAAATAAATCACATAATCACGTCGAACGTAATTATATAAACGATTTACCAATATTTGAAAATAATTTAGATTTTTCCACTCACCGAGTTCTCAGCAATGAACTAGCTATGTTGGCTCAATCTTCTCGTCACCTCCTTAATTCATCGCACCAAGTTTGGAATCTCTTACTTGTCCAAGAGATCATATTTTCTCATATAAATGCCTCAAGCAATATTCCTATAATTTGGAATAAGAATTAAATAATAATAACTTGATATATATAATTTCCAACTTCTTATCCCAATTAATCATACCAACATAATTAACCAACTCACCAAATTGTAAAATCTGGCATTTTCAACCGAGGTCCATTTCAATAACAATTCTGTACCCTTTTATTCTCATCACCAGTCAACTCCATATCAATTCATATTCACAGTTCTTCCCCAGAACCAATTAAATTTCTAATAGAAACTTCTTACTGACCACTTACAAAATAGAATTTAAATTACTTCTCCTTTCTATTCAAATTCTAAACTTTGGAATTTATAAATAACATACCAACAACATCAATAAATTCTTAAAGTCTAATTTACATTGTATATAACCAATAGAAGATTAACCCCAAACAAGAAGGCTAGAAGTCCCTGCTCAATTTTCTTTCAGTAGACATTCACTTAAAATAATCTTGTTTAATAAGCCAAATAATATCAGTAACCCATAACAATTTCGAATTTAAGCAAAATTCTATAAACCCTAAAAATAATTTAACATCATATTCTTACATATATCTAAATTAAAAGAGACAATTACGAAGTCAAGCTTGAAAATCATTACCTGCCTTTCCTTTCTCTTCTTTTTCCCTTTCTCTTTCCCTTTTTCCTTCATTTTTATTTCTCCCTCATGTTTCGGCTTTTTCCTTTTTTTTTTCTTCCCAGTTTCGTTCTCTGTCTTTTCTTGAAGGAATGTGTATATCTACACTATATTATAAGAGTCTTGAGTAAATTACTGTTCATATTTTCGACCATAACGACATCGTTTTGTCAATGATTGTGGTGTACATATCGACAATATATATTTGAGGATTATTTGAACGGTGGTATGTCTACCGCGAATGCTGAGCTTAAAGCTTTACAAGATATACATTCATTGTTAGAACAAGTTGGAAAAAATATAAATGATTATTTTCTTGTTCCTTTTCAAGTAAATGTGGGAGATGAAGAAAGATTAGCTAGCATTATTGCTGAAGAAACGGAAAATCTTGTTACCAGTGCTGATCTTTCCTACTCTACTACCTTGAACAAAGAACAAAAAAATGCTTATGATCAAATTTTGCATCACGTATTTACTTGTACTAGCTGTATATTTTTTGTTGATGGACCAGGTGGAACTGGAAAAACATATTTGTATAAAGCATTGCTTGCATCTGTACGCTCTAGAAATTTAATAGCATTAGAACTTGTTTCTTCAGGAGTTGCTGCTTCGTTACTACCTGGTGGTAGGACTGCACACTCCAGATTTAAAATTCCCCTTGAGATTAATAGTACTATGACATGCTCAATTAGTAAATAGTCGGCTTTAGCTACTCTTTTGAAAATGACAAAACTAATTATTTGGGATGAAGCCCCGATGGTCCATCGTTACGCTATTGAAGCTGTTGATAAACTTTTAAAAGATATTACCGAATGTGATTTACCTTTTGGTGGAAAAGTTGTCGTACTAGGAGGAGATTTTCGACAAGTCTTACCAGTTATTCAAAAGGGAACAAAGTTTGACATAATGCAGGCAAGTTTAGTTTACTCATATTTGTGGCCATATTTTACACAGCTAAAATTAGAACATAATATGAGATCTCAGTTAGATCCTTTGTTTTCTACATTTTTACTTCGAGTTGGTGACGGAATGGAAGAACTTCACGCATGTAACATGATCAAACTTCCGCCAGAAATAACTTTACATTTTGAAAATGAAACATCGTCTATGAAGCAATTAGTTAGTGTTGTGTTCCCAAATTCAAACAGCTATACCGAATCTTTGGGTATAATGATTAATAGAGTGATTTTAACTCCAAAAAATGATTGTGTAGATCAAATAAATAATATTTTACTTGATCAACTTCCTGGTGAGAATTTTACATATTACAGTTTTGATGAAAAGTTAGAGACGTCAGAAGAGAACATACATGAAGATTTTTTAAATACTTTATCTCCAAACGGTATTCCACCGCATGAACTAATACTGAAACATAATTGTCCAGTTATGTTACTTAGAAACATTAATCCATCAGAAGGGTTATGTAATGGTACAAGACTCATTTGTCGTGCATTTGAGCGTAATGTTATTGATGCTGAAGTAGTCGTTGGAGAATATCGAGGTAAGAGAGTCTTTTTGCCACGTATTCCATTCATTCCTCTAGAAAGTGATCGAAATTCATTCCCATTCAAGAGGACTCAGTTTCCTATTAGACCATGTTTTGCAATGACAATAAATAAATCTCAGGGTCAAACTCTTGATTTTGTCGGGCTTTATCTTCCAGAACCTGTTTTCTCACATGGTCAATTGTACGTTGCGTTGTCTAGAGCTAAAACAAGCAATTCTATAAAGGTTTTGATAAAGCTAAAAGAGAAAGATAAATCACATCATGGATGTACACAAAATATTGTTTACAAAGAAATTTTAGCTCTCATACATTAGCACTTATTTTACGAAAACGTCTTTATACTTATTATTGTTACTCCAATTACCTTGCAGGATTTTTGTAAATAGTCAATGTATATGCTTTTGGTATGCTTTTATTGGATTTAATAACTGCTAAAAGAACAACTACTTTGCTTTGTTGCATACTTGCATTGACCATCAAAATTTGGCCAATAATTTCCATCCTTCAACTGCTATTGAAACAATTCAACAAATTTACAATATGCCTTATCTGCATCAATTGATGAACTCCTTGGCCTCTTTCCGAATACAAAATTGCCCAATGAGATTCAGGCAATGGATAGTCCTGTCTCTTTCTTTGTACACCATAATCCCCAGGTGAGACCTCCAATATCAAAGGTTTTATATTCATCTCAGAATATGTTTACTTTCATCTTAACTACATTGTTATTTCATTTTTTTCATACAAGATCGTAATTTATTTATAAGTGGGCAGATCTAATGCTTTATTTCCATTGTTAGGTACTGACAATACTAGGAGGAAGTACAGCTCGTGCTCTTGCTTTGGACTTGAATTCAGTTGGCAGTAGAAGGGGTCATTGAAGGGATTGAATTCAAGAACACAACTTCAGTCCAATGTTAAGCACTCCCACAGGTTGTATTTTTTTAACAAACTATTGAGAAACCAAACAAACAAACATTTTTGTCATTTGTTTTGATCCACTTCTATTTTTTATCTGGCAGTTGCACATTGTTTTGCTGAATTGTGATGGTTCAGGTAATTGTCTCTTTGTTTTTATCCACTTCTATGTTTTATAATATTTCTTCAGATAGCTAAGTGAGTTTTATTATTTTTCATTGAATTTCTAATTTTCTTAAGTGATGTGCATGTTCTGTGTATTTATTTATTTATTTGCATTATTTTCTGGAACTTATGGTTTCTTTTATTACATTCAGGCAATGGATAGTCTTGTCTCTTTCTTTGTACAACATACTCCCGAATTGAGACCTCCAATATCAAAGGTTTTATATTCATCTCAGAATACGTTTAATTTCATTTTAATTACATTGTTATTTCATTTTTTCATACAAGATTGTAATTTATTTATAAGTGGGCAGATCTAATGCTTTCTTTCCATTGTTAGGTACTGACAATACTAGGAGGAAGTACAGTTAGTGCTCTTGCTTTGGACTTGAATTCAGTTGGCAGTAGAAGGGGTCATTGGAGGGATTGAATTCAAGAACACAACTTCAGTCCAATGTTAAGCACTCCCACAGGTTGTATTATTTTAACAAACTATTGAGAAATCAAACGAACAAACATTTTTGTCATTTGTTTTGATCCACTTCTATTTTTTACCTGGCAGTCGCACATTGTTTTGCTGAATTTTGATAGTTCAGGTAATTGTCTCTTTGTTTTTATCAACTTCTATATTTTATAATATTTTTTCAGATAGCTAAGTCAGTTTTATTATTTTGCATTGAATTTCTAATTTTCTTACGTGATGTTCATGTTTTGTGTATTTATTTAGTTATTTGCATTGTTTTCTGGAACTTATGGTTTATTTTATTAGATCTCTTTTTCTTCATTTTTTTCTCTACTATTCAAATATTTTACTCTATCAAGTTTTTTTATTTGTAATCTCTTTCTCCATTTATTCCATAATTTTTTTTGACACAAATTATTTTCCCTATAAAAAAATTCTTCATTGGTTTTTTTACTTGAATTAGTTACGTGTATTTAGTTCATTCGAAGGTATTATAATAATATCAGAGGACCGAATGTATTTTCAAAAGAAGTACCTAATGAACTGATCATAGAAATTTATTATAACGATAATTAATAGTTAATGTTAATATGTAAATTTTATTTCATGAATGCTAACAAATGTTGTTGTTGACTTATTAACTATGCAGTTTCGAAAATATATGTCAAACATTCAGACATTGATTAAATATGTATGTCACACATTCAGACGTTCATGTTTATGAGTTTTGAAGGTTCTTGCACTACGTTATCAAATGGTATGATATTTTTTTTCAAGGCTTCGTCAACCCAATTTATTCTAAGAAATTTACTATTGATTTTTTCATATGTATGTTGTTCTACTTCAGTTTTTTTAATAATTATTTCTAAATGCTTAGCATTTAGATATAGATGTGTAATCAATATTTTTATTTTTATGTTTTGAAACTATGTTTTTATATGTTTGGAAATTTTTATGTTCAGCGGCAGATGCAATCTGTCTATCCATTTTCTGTTTGTCTTTTCTGTTTGTCAATATTTACTTTTCCTGCTAGATCTTCTACCAGCAAATAACGCTCTTATTACTTTGGAGAGGGAAAATATATTTAGTTAGGCTGGTGTAGTGTATTATAGTAAATTATATATTTACATGATTTGGCTTTAAATCTTCTTCTCTTGATCCAGTACAATTTTTATACTTTTGTAGTTCGAGTATTTAACGAGAATAAGCCTTAGCACATTGTTATTATAACTAGGTATCATTTCATTTGACCTCCGAGTGGTTGAAAAATTTTACTCTAGAAAAATATGAGTGCTTATGATTTTTTTCATTGATTTACTTGGAGATAATTACAGTTTTGTTTTTCCCTTATTTCAGTCTTGTAATGCCTCATTCATGTAAAGACATTCACATTATGATTGTTAAAATCTCGCGTAAGGATCCTATAAGATCTCACTTTTTTTTTTTTTTTTTTTAAAAAATGTAGCCCTTGTTTAATGTTCATTTTAAAGAGTTTATTTGAAGAAATCACTCTTCCATTTCTCCAGACAAACAACCCGCCTCCTTAGACTTGAAAACAATGGCAAAGAAGCGTTTCGACGAGTGGATTCACGAAGTCGGAGAAACAACAATGGCAACGTGGGTTTTCTTCTTAATATTTTTCACTCTTCCATTTCTCCAGTCAGGAACCTTCAAAGTAAGAGAGAAATTGAGATTTGTGGGCTACCAACTATTGCTATGTATAATGTAGTATTCGTCGTCTCTCTCTGAAATCGTATACATTTTTTGCTTATGATCATCTGATTTTAGCTAGAACAAGGTTTAATTTTTATTTTTTAGCTAGAATTTTTGTACGATGGAATTTATATTTATATATGAAATTAATTGGGTATTTGTTAAGAATAAGAGAAATGTGATACAGGGTTATTCTCTTGGCCTCCTTGAAACATATCAAAGATTGCGGTGTTCTTGGTAAATTTAAACGCAGGAATTGATCAGCAGTCTTTCTGGGTCTGATTAAGAAACATGAAGGTCTGTTTCCTTTGTGTGATTTGATAGTAGCATTCAAATCTTTCCTTTATTTAAGACTTCTTTCTATTCTTATTTTTTACCCTGCTATGGTGGTTTTGTTTTATTGTTGAGTTAGATTTTGGGTTTTCATGGTTATTTCTTCATTTCTTGTTAGACAGTAAAAGGCTTGCACATTGCTCATGAATGTGGTTGGTTTGTTGAACTAATCCAAAAGGGATTTCTTGTTGGGAATATGTTTGGGCATAAAAAAATAAAAAATAAAAAAAATTAAAAGCTACTTTTAGATAATATATATTTTGGAACTATATGATAGTGTCACGAGACTCATGACAATGAGATTAAGAGTTAAAAATGAGGTTTGATCATCTTATAATTTTAAAGAAAATTATTGAAATCTTATTTACTCTGTCTGTGGACATCAAATCTCAATGGTTTAATTTTCTTTCATTTAGTAAACTAATTAAGTTACTTGTTTCCCACTTCGAGGTGCAAAAGAGGAGTTATAGATTGAGTAGAGCCAAATAGTGGGGTCTGTCCTTGAAAATTTTATAGGTAGTTTTCAATGTCTAAATGTAAAAAAAGATCAGAAAAATTCTGGCATTCCATATGCTGGGAAATATATTTGGTGTACAAGTATAATAGTAGACTATGGAATTTCATATTCTGGGACAGATTTTTGGTGCACAAATATAAATTTAGATAAATGATAGAACTGTTCAAAACTATTGTAGTTCAAACAACCGTTGTGTTTATTTCTCATTCAAGTTTGTAATCTCAATAACTTGCCACTCATTTTGTTTAAATGGTGATGAAGCTGTCAAAAACTGTGTTTGGAGGGCCTGTCACCGTTTAGGTTGGGCACATGATAATTTAAGCATATGATACATGATTGTGCAGTAAAAACAAATAAAATTATGTGTTCTCGTAAGGATATTCATGCAGGATCCAGTTTCACTATTATGTATTTTATTTTTTATTACACGAAGTTGGGCTATTTGCTTCGTTCTTGCTTTCTCTTAATATTGCTTTATTGTAGTTTTCTTCATTAGATTCTTTGGACGAGAAGTGGATGGCTGAGCTAACAGCTTCAATGTCAGACTAAGTTTCAGGATACAAAAAGCATCCAGGTCTGGGCTTGATAATATAGCAAACGATGGAAGATCTCAAATGTTCTTAATAGGTAATATAATGCATTTCCTTTCATCTAGGAGTAGTTATGCTATAATTGATATGATTATTTTGGTGATTACGTCGTATGTAATTTTTCATGGTATATAATGCAATTTTTTGGTTCTTTCTGTCTAATTTTATGTGAATTTCGTTGCACATAAAAATGTAAAAGATGCAGAGGCTTTTGAAAACTTTTTTGTGAATACAATTCATGAAGAAACTAAAAGTGGAAATTTCATTTAATTGATTGTCATGGAATAGTTGATTCTTTTTTCTGTTAAATATATTTCTATGCTATAAGAAATATAGCATAGATATGTGTTTTTTGCATTCCTTCAGTTAGATATGTGTTTTTTCTTCTTCATCTTTCAGGGTTATGCAGCTGGAAATGCCATTCCCAGTCTGCTAAAAAAATGTGGAGAGAGTTTCTGAAAAAGTAATGGGCGAAATGGATGGTAAGTCACACTGATTTACATATCTTGCGTGCTCCCTGTACAATTTTTATACTTTTGTAGTTCGAGTATTTAACGAGAATAAGCCTTAGCACATTGTTATTATAACTAGGTATCATTTCATTTGACCTCCGAGTGGTTGAAAAATTTTACACTGGAAAAATATGAGTGCTTATGATTTTTTTTCATTGATTTACTTGGGGATAATTACATTTTTGTTTTTCCCTTATTTCAGTCTTGTAATGCCTCATTCATGTAAAGACATTCACATTATGCTTTTTAAAATCTCGTGTAAGAATCCTATAAGATGTCACTTTTTTTTCTTTTTTAAAAAAAAAAAAAAACAAAATTAGCCCCTGTTTGATTTTGATTTTAAAGAGTTTATTTGAAGAAATATTTTTTTTAATAGTGATCTTATGAGAAAAAAAGTATGGAATCTTTTATAAGTTTATGTGTAATATTATTTTATTTATAAATGTGTGGTTGAAAAGAAGATAGAAAAATGTGTCATTTTATAATAGGGGCCAAAATAGGGGCTTAGTTCCTTTTTACTAGATAGTCGTGTAACGCCGTGCTTTTGATTATTGAATCCCTGCACTCTTTTTTAACAGATACTTCAACAAATCTCGGTAAAGCTGCTTGGGGGGCTATGAGAACAACAATTCCCGGTTGATGATACGCTCCTAATAGGTATTTGTTTTCAGCTATGTGAGATCTCATTGGATGGAAGAAATCATTTTCTCTATAATATATTTATAAATTACAAATTAATTTATCCAGTCTCAGTATTTTAACTTTACACCTTTATGGAACTAAAACATTCTTTCATACTTCAAATACTCTTCAATTGGGAGTGCCTTTTTTTTTTTTTCTTTTTTTCCTGTAATCTCAGTTGAACATAGATGAAAGAGTGGATTTTCCAATTGACTTGAAAGAGAAATCATAAATGAAGAAATGGGAAATACTGATGAAATGTATCAGAATAGTAAATCTAATCAAAGAATTAGTGCTGGTACTTTACTCGATTATACATTTGTTTTGTAATTCTTGAGTTTGTCTATCCATTATTAGTCCATTTTCTTTGGTAAAACATGTCACTCTTTGGATGCTTCTCATTGATAGGCTTAAGATTGCAGTATCAAGAATAACACAAAAAGTGTGATCAGTTGATAGATACAAGCGAGGATATTATATCTGATCAAGAGATTACATCTTCTATACATTTTCAAATAAAAATATTGTTTCTAGAAAATTTATTTTTTTTCAAACACAAATTTTTATGCAGAATACTTTACTGTCATGATACTATCATCTATGCACAGTCAGATTTTCTCACCATACCAAATCTGTGGCTGCAGAATGAAATGACAGCTGCAGTACACTACCTTCCTACAAGCATCTATGCACAGTCAGATTGTCTCACCATACCAAATATGTGGCTGCAGAATGCAATGACAGCTGCAGTACACTAGCTTCCTGCAGGAACAGCCTCCACTGAACAAGGTATGGTCTTTCTCTTTCTTCCAATATATATATATATAGATATATGCACAGTTAGATTTCTCATCATACCAACTCTCTGCCTACAAACTAAAATATCAGCTCCAGCACAATGCCTTCCTGCAGGAACAACCTCCACTCAACAAGGTATGGTCTTTCCCTTTCTTCCTATTTTCTTTTCCTTTTATATATATAACCATGTTGTCCATTTATCTCACACACAACTTAATCCATTTGCACGAGGTATACACATTGATAACATATTCTTTTGAGTTTTAAAAATGTCAGTTTTTGTTTTGGGTAAAAGTTTACAATGCATTTCTTTTTTCCCTTCATCAATCTATTGAAAAACTCATATCTTTCTTAGTGTTTTCTTATCTTATTAAAATAACATGCAGCTTGTCATCCTCCATATGCACACCTTCTATACTAGAGGATGGCTGCAGATTTTAATCATCTATTTCACTCCAGTTCACTTTTAACTTATTTCTTCCTCTCTGTTTCTTTAATATTTAACTCCTATGTTGATTTTCAATTCAAAAAATAACCTGCAGTTATTTTTTTTTTTTAAGTGTTCCAGCTTACTTTTATTTTAGTCTATTATTTGCATCCTTTGCTTAAAATGTCACTTCATTTTAATGTTTTTCTATGAAAAGCTAATCTGCAACCTTTTAATTTTCACTTGCAGAGCTTCTGATCTCCCTTCATCAGTCTATTGAAAAAAATCACATCTTTTACTGTGTTTTGGTATTAAAATAACATGCAGCTTGTCATCCAACATCTGCACAACTTATATACTAGAGGATGCCTGCAGATTTTAATCATCTATTTTACTCCCGTTCACTTTTAACTTATTTCCTTGCCCTCTGTTTCTTAAATATACATCTCCTATGTTGATTTTGATTTCAAAAAATAACCTGCAGTTTTTTGTTAAAATTGTTCCAGCTTACTTTTACCTTTGTCTATTATTTGCATCCTTTCCTTAAAATGTCACTTCCTTTTAATGTTTTTTCTACCAAAGCTAATTTGCAACCTTTTAATTTTCATTTGCACAGCTTCTGATCCAGAAACATGTAATCACGTAATTGAACAAATAAATCACATAATCACGTTTAATGTAATTATACAATTCACATATTCTCATAATATTTCACAATAATCACGTAATTGAACAAATAAATCACATAATCACGTTTAATGTAATTATATAAACAACTATCAATATGTGAAAATAATTAAGTTTTTCCACTCACAAAGACAGAGTTATAGACCGGAATCTAGGTCGTTGATAACCATTTACAATCTCCTCTTTACCACCTGGATATGATACAAATAACCAAATTAATACTACCATATCAAGTAGTTTCAAAATTCAAGTACGAGATAAATAACTCTATTTCACTATATTTTCTCATTTTCTCCAACAATTCACTAATACTTTCTTACTAGAAGTCACAACCTTATAAAACCCATAGGAATACTCCAATGTAACACCAAGAATTCAATATTATTAATATAATTTATTCTAGCCTTTTAAATCTGAGAATTCAACACTTAAAACTAATTTCCATACTTAAAGTTCCAAGAAAGCCAAATGGTTGACAAAACTAGTAATACATTTCCACGATACTGACTAGCTTTTGTATGTAAAAGTCTGTTCTCAACCCATAGACTGAGAATTCTTGGCAGATTACATATATGTATGTATATACTCGAAAAATGGTTTAAATTGCTAAAAATGAGAAATCAAACCCATAATTATTAATTCAAGTGTCCAACATTATATAAACACCAGAAAAGTCAAAGCTGAGACTTTATTTCACAAACCCAATTCAAATCTCAATTCATTTAACCTTAATATATTCCAATAATCATTCATTTACCATACACTTTTCTAATACCCTAAATAATATCAATAACCCCTAAAAATTCGAATTAAGCAAAATTCCTATAAACCCTAAAATAATTTAACATCATATTCTTAGATAAGGTAATTAAGAGGTTAAGAATGATTTTTTTTCCTCGGCATTTCTTCTGCCCCATTCCGTGTTTGTCTTCTTTTAACTCTTCACCATTAAGAAATGGATAACTTACCTTATATTAGTGGATACTAGTATTCGTACCCGTGCAATGAACGGAAAAAAATTTAGAATTTCACAACTATTTTAACATATATATTTTATAAAAATTAATGAAATGTGTGATTTAAAAGTGGTGTGATTGTGAAACGTGTTGTTAATTAAAATCACAAATATTAATTATGACATGGATTATAATTTTTATCGTATTTTTTATGGGCTTCGTTTATACCCGTCCACGTGGTACACATCTTTCGACAATTTTAAAATAAAATAAAATAAAATAAAATTCTCAATTCTTAACATAAGCAATTCTTTGTTCATCTATTTTAGTATTTCAAAATAGACTAATGGAATATTGTCACTTCGCTATTTATAAATAAATTTTTTAAACGAATTATCAAATAAACATTTATCAAGAAATGTGTGGTTATAAAAGATTTTTTATGAAAAAATAAACAATGGGAATAAAATGTGTTACAAAAAGTACACGTGGTTAAAAAACTATTTGAAGAAATGTTAAAATAATTTTCGTTAATAATATGTAGTGATATTTCAATTTAAAATAATTGATAATATTATCCTAACCATTTATCGATTTAATCTGAATTATCAATATAATTTTATTGTAGTTTTCTTCATTGACTCGAAACATTGTGCGAATATTTGGTAGATACATTCGGCATTTTCTTGATCAACATTATTTTAACTTATTATTATTATTGTAAAGTAATCATTTTTAACTATTCATTTTATCAATAAAATAATTTACCAAATGATGACAATAATTCATAGGCTCATTATTTTATTTCAAATTTAGAATTCATTTTTTTATTACTTATGAAACTTTATTAAAATAAAAATTCATTATTTTACCTGAATATAAAATTCGAAATAAAATAAAATATTGGTTATTCAATTTATAAGAATAAATGCTTAAGAACATTTATTTTAGGTCACGTTCTTTGTGTTGGAATAGACACTACACGACAATATATCATCTAATATTTTCGATTCTCTTTCATTTTCAATATATAGCATTCATTTGTTCTTTTTACTTTTCTTTTGTTAGTTGATAAGAAGTAGATGATGGTGCAAGATGCTTAAAATATGTTTAGATAGTTTATGGTTAATCTTGAGTTTTGTGTGGAACAAATTTTGAATTTTTCTTTAGCATGTCAAATTTCAAATTTTCGTGATAATAATGAGGTAAAACCATTTTCAAAGTGACTGTTTATGTTCTCTAGATAAGACCAATTTTGAAATTTATAAAGATAATCACAATTTTTTTTTTAATCTCTATAAATCATGAATTTTCATTTTAGGCAAGTGAAAAAAAGACGGGAAACTGTGTGGTGTTTTATTTGGAAACTTTATTGTTATAATATGTATAAATAATATAAATAATATAAAGATATAAGGATAGCATTATTGCAAGTCAAGTCCCTAGGTTCCTATGTAGTATAGCATTATGTCCTTAAACTTTCAATAATAGAAAACTAAATCCTTAGATTCCTTATTATATTATCTTAAACCTCAAGCATATTTAATTCCAACTTAAGACCCAATAAAATCATTTGTTTAACTTAAGTCCTTATTCGATTTGACCAATTGAATATTTGACTTTGACTAAATAATTTCTCGACTTTTGACTAGAACAAAAAGGTTATCACAAAAACACATAATTTGGACATCTTGCGTCGTAAATATTCACGGAGAAAAGAAGTATAAATTCATGGAAACATTACCAAACATGCTCTAAGATTAAAATCCAATTTGTCACCTGAATAGAGTTGTGACCAATTATAAGTAACTGCGTCCAATTATTAGATAATTGTGACCAAAATATTGAATAAATATGACTTTTACAACTTATGACGAGTATAGAATGTGACAAATTGTTAGATAATTGTGATAAAAAATATTGATTAACTGTGATCAAGAAAACGAGTAAGTTGTGACTAATAAATCGATAATATGCGATCAATTATGGATGATTGTGACCAATTGTTAGATAATTGTGATCAAAATATTGATTAATTGTGACGATTTGACCAATTACTAGGTAATCGTAACCAAAATATTGACTAATTTTGATTTTGGGTGACGAGACGAGACTTTGTATGACGACGGTGAAACTGTGCGACCTGTGACGAGGATGTGATGTGACCTACAATTATGTCCAGTATTACTGTATGACCTAACTACAAATTTGTGTGACCAAACTATGAACCTGTGTGATCGAACTGTGACCCTGTGTGACCAAAGTGTGACATTTTGTGAAAGAAATGTGACCTTATGTGACCGAACTATGACCTTATATGATCGAATCATGACTTTGTGTAACCGAATTGTGACTTTGTATGACCGAACTGTGACTTTAACTAATTGTGACCAAGAAAATGAGTAATTGTGACCAATAAATAATATGTGACTACAAATGTTTGATTGCTATTACATTTATAATTGTGACCAAAATTTGTGTCTATTATGACTTTATGCCACTTGTGATGATTACAAGATGCGACCTTTTGCTTAAATGATTGGTCACAAAATTTACCTTGTGTCTAAATTTGTAATTGTAATCGAATTATAATTTTGTGTGACCTAGCTGTGACTCTGAGAGTGTGGTGTGGTGAATTTTGTAACTAAATTTGTAATTTTGACCGATCTATGACTTTGAGAGTGTGGTGAGATGGGATTGAGGAATGTTTTGACTAAATTTGTAATTGTGATAAAACTATGACTTTGAGTGACCAACTATGACTTGGGTTTAGTGGGGTGGGGTGGGATGGGATGGGCAGTGGGCGTATTTTGCGATTAAATTTATAATTGTAATCGAACTGTGACTTTGTGTGATTAACTGTGACTTGGGATATGGTGGATGGGGGTGGGGTTGGGGTCGGGATGGCTCGAGTGGGATGGGTGGGGATGAGGTGAATTTTGCAACTAAATTTGTAATTATCACTCAACTACCACTTTGTGTGACCAACCACGACTTTAATGATAGGGTGGGGTGAATTTTGCAACTTAATTGTGAACAAACTTCGACTTTGTGTGACCATCTGCAACTTTATTGACGAGGTGGGTGGTATGGGGTGTGGGGTTAGGTCGCAGTGAAATTTGCAACTAAATTTGTAATGGGATTGAACTGTAATTTTGTGTGATCAACTGTGACTTTATGAGGCGGGGTTGGGTGGGCTGAAATTTGTGAATAAATTTGTAATTGTGACCAAACTATAAATTTGTGTGACCAACTAAGACTTTGACGGGGTGGGGTGGGGTTTGCAACTAAATTTGTAATTATGTTTGAATTGTGACTTTGTGTGATCAACTGTGACTTTGAGGGGGTGTAGTGGGGTTGGGTGGGTCGGGATGGGTGGGTGGGTGGGTGGGTGCAAGGGTGGGGAATGTGGATGGAAATATTAAGTGTGGGGGGTGTTTGGGTAAAATTATATTACCTTTAATTTAAGATATAATAGATAATTATTTTTATATAATATTATATTTATATATATTTATTATTATTAACACCTAATTTTTTAAAAAGAAATTTTAAGTTTTTTAACTTTAAAAATTGATAGTTTTAGGTTTGTAGTTATGTACTTTTCCCTTATTTAATTGATTGAGTTTGCGAGTTTTATTTATAAATATGGGCATGCGTGTCCATTTACTTTGGGCCTATGTGCCAACTAGTATAGGATACGGATTGCTGTTAGGGCACAAAGAAACAACTAGTATATGATATATGTTGTAGCAGGAGATAGATATCATTGCATTTAACATTCGATGATCGAATCTCATCTTCCCTAGGAATTGACCAACTAGTATTCTTCATGATTTGAAGACTAGACAGATATCGTCCATAATCTTGCACAAATATATTATATATATGAATAATTGTATGGTTGATGTTAGTTAATATAAATTGGAATGATGAGACAAACCCCTCAATTTAAAATATTAAATTCGTATTAATTAATTAATACAAAGTGTTTTCTATTGTTATGGTGAAAAATTAGAATCCACCATCGATGTCAATTTATTGAGTCACTCAAGACTACACAATGGTAGGTGTGTTTATTACCATCAACATCAATCATAAGATGTTTCTGAATAATTGGTAGAATTTAACAGAAATATATCTTTTATTGAGACCAATATTTAGAAAATCGGACTAGAACCGGCCGGAAAATCGATCCGGTTGACCTAAAAAACCGGCCAGAAAATCGGAAAACCTGCCAGTTCAATCGGGAACCGGCCGGTTTTAAAACCCGATTTTTTTTTTTTTTTTTGCTTTTCTCTAGTTGTTTTAAGCTACTTTTGTGTATAATTTATCTTCTAAATGAGTAAATATTAGTTTATTTGTAAAATAACATGTTTTTTAGAAAATTTTGTGATTTTTGGAATAATTTTTTATGTTTTAATTGAAACCAGTTTGACCCAGTCAAACTTTTTGACTGTTGACTCGTTGCCTTTTCTGGTTCGAACCGGTTTTCGATTTTCTGAACACTGATTGAGACACTCGAGAAGATAAGATTTTGGAGGCACGGTCAAGTAAACATATAATGTAACACCCCAAGATTAAAATCTTAAACCTATACGTGTTAACCTCCTTTCACTTTAAATGCGGAACTAAACATTATAAACATTTAAAAATTTCATTTTTCTATTGAAAAATTCTAAAGAAATTTCGGAAGAATCTCTCTATAAATTGGACTTAACCAATCTATAGAAGGACACCACAACCACAACCACAACCACAACCACAACCACAACCACAATAACAATTAAAAAAATATCAAACCACAACTCATTCAACATTCAACCACAACTAAACCATTTTGAAATCAATCCCCAACTTCAAAACAATAGCAATATAAATTCATAAATTCTATTACTAAATGTGGAATTATTAATTATTAATGTAATATCAAAACTTAATCAAAACTAAATCCAATTAAACCTTTTAAAATAAAGAATAAAGAAACAACTAATGAAAACTCAAATTTAAATCCTTTAATTCAATTTGAGAATATTTCGAACTTAGGTATTTTCTAAGTCTGCCACCAAATGCTCTCCTCGAATTATCTAACTTTCATCACCAAAAATTGGGGGAAAAGGGAAGGGTGAGCTATAAAGCTCAGAAAATAAATTCCGTGCACGTGATGCATGCTTTATGACATAAAATGTCCACACATTTCTTTCTAAAATTTGGGATACGTATCTTTCGATAGAAATTGTACTTTCCACATTTTCTTTTAAAATATTTGACATTTCAAATTCGATAACACATGAATGCATTGTTAGATGAATAAGGCATTGGATGACGCATCAAAAGATTCCAAATGGATAACTATCCAAGTGATGTTGGTGAATATCTAATGGGTGGTTGTGGAACTGATCCTTTGACTTGAGGATGTTATAAAGTCTTACACGAGGATTGTTATGATTTGGCGAGCATTGATGGTGGCTCTTTAGAAGGAGCCATCAGGATGATGTCATACGAGTATAGTGAGAATCATATAAAGGTTGTGTGTGTCCAATATGAGGATTCGTCACTCCTAGGTAGGAGGATATTATAACCTGTATATTTGATATAAAGTATTTGATCGGGGTGGAGTTATGAGTTGAAAAAAGTTTGCAATCATAAAAAGAAACTAGTAAAATATGTGAATGACATATTCAGTTACAATGAAATTGAAGATATTCCATATCTCTTAACCAATTATGTTATATTGATGGAGGGATTATATTTCCATGGTAATAACACATATACTGGTCTTTTCATACCACAAGACATTTTTCTTCACATGGATTGCATTGAAACGTTGCTAGGCGTCAATCTTGGATGATGACGTCAATTAATCGATTTTGATGAATCAAGGACAAATTATAAATGTCAATTTCTATTTAGCATATGTTATGTGAAGGTATTTTTTTGGTTTATAAATCAGTTAATAAACTACACAATTTTTCTAACCACTTTTTTACCACACACATTTTCTCTCTCCACTTTTCAACCATACATTTTTCCTCAAAACATAAATAAAAAAATTATAAATCACATTCCTTTACCAAACAGAGACTTATTTTATTCCAAACAGATTTGAAAAGTGATATCACGATGCTTGTCGTCATGAATGGAACCTAATGGGTCGCACGAAAAAAGCAAGCATTGTATATTTGGAGTTGAATCTTGTAGGAAAAATTACACAAAATCATACATTTAGATTTGAAATTTTTAAAATCAGATATTTATAAACTATTTTATCAAATCAGTTATTACTTAACCCAAGTCAAATCCCAATTCTTCTTTGTCTTTCACGTCTAAAGTGCCAGCCCCCACCATCACCAACCAACCTATATTCAGATCTAATCCTACAATACAACAGCCATGTTTCAATTGCACACCAAACTCCCTGTCGCCGCATTCATCACGATGCCTCATAGCCAAGCCGTGGTCGTGGATCGTCACCGAAACCGGTCACAGTCGTTGTCTCTTCCTCTGGTCGGACGCTCTCCTTCTCTGCATCTGTTTCTTTTATTCTCATCGTCTCTGCCTCTGGTGGTTGTGTGGTGATGGTGCGTGGAGATGGTAAAATATTGTGTGACAGTGATGTTTGGATGTAGCGTTGTTCGGTGGTGGTGAAGGTATTGCGGCAAGCGGCAGTTTGGTGGTGTTTTTGTGTGCATTTGATCAAATTACTGCAGTAAAACCCTTCTCGAAATTTTTAATCAAAGTTATCGATATCAGTTGAATTCCCGTATCTGTTGCCGGCTGGCTCGATGGGACTTATTTGGACCTTCTAACCGATGTTCTTCACCAAACAATTTCGGAATTTGAAGCCGAGACATTAATTATCCAAGCTAAAAAGGAATGAAACAAAGAACTGCTTGAAAAGCCAAAGATTGATTATTCAGAAATCCAAACGGCATTTGAGTTGTTAAAGAAAGCCTAGTGGCCTTTGATTGTGTTTGGAAAGGGAGCGACTTATGCTAGACCTGGAAATGCATTGAGGAAACTAGTGGAGAGCACTGAAATTCCTATGGGAAAGGGGTTGCTGTCCGACAAGCACGAGCTAGCAACAACGACTGCTAGGTCACTAGCTATCAAAAAATGTGATGGTTGTTGGTGATCGATGGTGGTGGTGGTTGGTGGTGATCTGTGGTGGTGGTAAAATTACAATTGTAACTAATTACAAATTGAAATAAAGTTACATTTGTATTTTCGACGGTGATCCGATGACGGCGGTTGTGGCAGTGCTGATTACAAGTACACCAATGTAATTAATTACAAATTAAGAATTACACTACTTCTTTACTAATTCATAAGTTACACTTGTAATTAATTACAAAATTAAAATAAGTTATAATTGTATTTTCAACGGTGGTTGTGACTGATTATAAATTAGGTGGTGATCGGTGGTGGTAGTGGTAATTAATTGCAATTGTAGTTAAATTTGCAATTGTAACTAATTACAAATTGAAATAAAGTTGCAATTGTAATTAATTACAGAACGTAATTCTGATCTTAAAAAAATACTTAATTTTGAAAATTATTTTGATACTCGTGCAATTTGTTACAAAATGCTTGATTACAAAAATTTGCATGCCTAAATGAGTGTAATTGTGTAGTTAACCCAATCTTGTACAAGTGAGATTGTTGGAATTGGTGTCCAAGCCCAATTAGTTGGACTGAACTTAGATTACTCGCGAAAGAAATATAGTCCAAACTCGATAATTTAACCCTAATTAGTGTTCCACATATCCTATAAATACTAGGCTTATTCCAATGGATGTAAGGTTTTTGGTTCCTGGCATAATTAGTTCCAAATTCTAGCTTGTTGTGTGGATTTTTGTTACAGGTTGGATAATTGAACATCTCCGACGACAAAAATTGTACTTCCTGTTTCAGATTTTAGATTCACAGCGTTCATCAAAGATATAATTTTTATCATAAATTCTATCTAAGTACAATGTTTATAAGAACTACGGTCTTGAATCTTTTAATATTTTTTTGCACGTTTGATTCAAACCTTACAAGGACAACATAGGCTGAATCTCGTGTTTGATGGGATTATGCCAGTATTTACATCAATGGTTACTGAACTTTTTAAATTGTCATTCAGTATAGATACTACAAAATCCTACATAAACTTCAAGTATCAAATATGTTGACAATGACGTAATTTATTACGTTAAATTAGTAAAAGTCGACGTTAAATTTTTGTGGATTTGTTAAACAATCGAAGTCCACAAGCCTTACCAAAACTAGCCATTGGTATACTAGTTGTTAATTAATAACTGAGTAATTTTAGAAAGACATTTTTAAGTGACTAAGTGACATAGCGAACATATATTGGATAGTGAAAAAATAAGTTGTGGGGTAATTATTTACATCATCCAATGTATGTTCGTTTTCGTCATGTTACAATGTCACTAAAAATGTCAATTAAAAATGTCTCTCTATAATTATTCAAACTACTATGAGTTTTTAGTTGTAGAACTCTTGTAAAAAAGAAGTCGACGATGTGATTGTGAAATAAAAAAGAGTTGTGAATATAATTTAATATTTATTAATAACATAACTATAAAAGTGGTTTTGTATAACTTTTATATTTGTTTAATTAGTTAGAAGGTAAGAATTTTATTTTATTATTATTATTATTATTATTATTATTATTAGTATTAATAATGAATATTTTGCTAATTTTAAATCTTCATTAAATAGGGTTTCTTTAAATAGCTTCAATGAAAGCTCAATTAGAATTTCTCTAAAAACGGGTTATTAACTATATTTGGCAAATTATTTTAAAACATGTTTTCAAATACAATTCCTCCAACCACTTTTTAATCAATCATATTTTCTCTATACATTTTTTCAACCACATATTTTACCTCGAAAATATAAAAAACAAGTTTTTAAACATAATTCTTTTAACAAATAGAGCTACATGTTTTGGTGAAAACTAAACAGCCTCCGTCTCTAACATTGTTTATCGATAGAATTTTTGTTATTTTTGAGTTAAAATGTATGATTTAAAAATAGTTTTCGAAAAAAGTGCGTGATTAAAAAGTGGTATTTAAAATGTTGATGTTTATAAATATTGTTTTAAAAGTATTTGTAGACTCTGCAAAGGTCATTCCAAAAAAGTCGAATTATATTTTTTCATGTTTAATTTTTTCAATTCCTAACTCTCCACTTCTTTTAATTTGGCAAAATAAAGGATGTCATTTGATGACACATTATTTATTGGTGCCATATAGGATTTATTTATTTTGAATTAGTAACCATTAAAGTAAACCGTTGGAAATTACAATGACTAAAATTACAGTAAGAAATAATTTCAATAATTATAAAATAATTACTCAAAATCTAAATGATTATTGTTCTTTAAGGAATTAAATATATTATTTTTTGTGCTAAATTAATCTACACATAGAAGTTGTATTCCGGTGTAAAGTTAGAACTGGGTTCTTATTCTGATTTATGGGGAAGTCCGAGTACAATTTAAAGGCATGTCGAAAGATTAATATGGGTCTTTGGTTCAATTCAATAATTTTAGGGAGACATTTTTAAGTAACATTGGGACATGTCGTAAATTATTGGATGGTGTTGATGTTTTCTTTGTTATTCTATTTTTCTTTTCTTGTGTCTTGAGGTCGAGGTCAAATTTTCTTCTTTATATGTAAGGACTTCCTCCATACGTTAACCCTCTTGATTTCAGCCCGTACTCCTCCTTCTTTCCTTAGTTACCGATAGGATTACTTGGTAAGTATATTATTGTTATCAATCTTTCCTAAAGTCTAGCCCAATTTTGCAGGATTCATGGGGCCAATGAACATTCCTATATTCGTTTTCCATTATTTGTGGTCCAATTAATGGGATTTAAATTATCTTTAAGGGTTAATTAGGCCCATTCATATATTTAATCTTTAAAATTTTAAAATCAGCTAATTCCAAACTATTTTACAAAATCAGGTGAATAATATAAACTAAACCCTAACCATTCTTCTCTCTCCCCGCTAAAATACCAGATCCTCCATGGTGCAGCTATCCTCGCTTTCAAATTTGTGCGAAAATATCCCAAATTCAATCCCATCTATCCAAAAATTCAATTATTTTCTTGTATTTCTTAATCATAACTACAATTATATATGAATCAATAAAAACGGAAGAATTGAATTTGGATTATTATGTTGCTCTGTTGCATCAAAGCAACGCCATGGCGGTGGAGGTGGCTCATCGTCAGCCAATCAAAACAAAAAAGAAGTCCAATAGTAAAAGTAGTGGCAAAAGTAGAGGATGATTTTGAAATTGAAGAAAAGTGGGGTTGAGTTGCTATAGTTACCATCTCCGTTGGAAGAGTTACCATAAGAGATGCTTCCCCTTCCGACCTCCGACAGGGGACCACGGCAGAGTACTCATGCCGTCGAGAAAGACTTTTTCCTGGAAATAGATCTTTCAGTCGTGGCGGGAGAGGATGGTGGATAGGTGCTGGATGGGAAGTGGAATCAGGTAGGTAGAGCTTTACTTCAACTTCCATTTCATGATGGCAGAGTACTCATGCCTCTGGTGATTGTGTGGTGATGGTGCGTGGAGATGGTTAGATATTGTATGACGGTGGTATTTGGATGTAGCACTATTCGGTGGTGGTGACAGTGGTTTGTGACTGATTTCTTACAATTTCAGAAACTGCTGCCTTTTCTTCGCGATTCAATGAGCTTAGGTGACGTTGTCGAAATTGATAATGATTGGAGTAGAAGACGTAGAAGAGGGATCAAGATTAGGCCTAGAAAAGTTATAATTGTTAGGCTTTTTCCGCTTGGATGGTGGTTCCGTGGCCACTTCATTTTGTTCATGCATGATGAAATTCTCAAATCGGTGGAAGAGCTGCTACTCCGAATTAGAGTTCATGAGCAATTACTTTATGTAGACAAAGTAGGGGATTCTTCTCCAAGAAATGCAGCCAAATCTTCATCAAATGAGTCCATGAAACCACATTGATCCTCAAAACTTGAATTCTCTAGAAATTCTGTAGAATTAACATGAATTATTTAACCATAGATATATTGGTGTGGATGTGTGTTGTGAGGGTGGTGGTGGAACGGTGGTGTTTTGTTGGTGTTGCTATGTTTTGTTGGTGGTGATCGGTGATGGTGGTGGTCTTGGTTAATTACAATTGTAACTAATTACAAATAAAGTTACAATTGTAATTAATTACAAAACTGAAATAAGGTGGTGGTGACTGGTTTCAAATTAGGCGGCGATCGATGGTGGTGGTGGTGATTAATTACAATTTTAATTAAAATTACAATTGTAACTAATTACAAATTGAAATAAAATTACAATTGTAATTAATTAAAAAATTGAAATAATGTAGTGGTGGTGGCTGGTTACAAATTAGGTGGTGATCAATGGTGGTGGTGGTAATTAATTATAATTTTAATTAAAATTATAATTATAATTGTAACTAATTACAAATTGAAATAAAGTTACAATTGTAATTAATTACAAAAACCTGATTCTAATTAAAAAAAAAAAAACTCGATTCTAATAATTATTTTAATATTTGTGTAATTAGTTACAAATCACCTGATTACAAAAATTTTCAAATATAAATGTTTGTAATTATGAACTTAACCCGAGTAGTTATCCACTGAACGGTGCCACATGGAAACAAAATAAGTATTTTTCCTCAATTTGGGATGATTTATGGTTAGATCTAAAGGAAGTAACTAAACTAATTACAATTACAATTAAAATTACAATGGTAACTAATTACAAATTAAAATAAAGTTATAATTGTATTGTCGACGGTGGTTGTGACGGTGACTGATTACAAATTAGGTGGTGATTGGTGGTGGTAATGTTAATTAATTGAAATTGTAGTTAAATTTGTAATTGTAACAATTACAAATTGAAATAAAGTTACAATTGTATTTCCAATGGTGGTTGTGACGGCGACTGATTACAAATTAGGTGATGATCGGGGGTGGTGATGTTAATTAATTGCAATTGTAGTTAAATTTACAATTGTAACTAATTACAAATTGAAATAAAGTTACAATTGTAATTAATTACAAAACTGAAATAAGTTACTATTGTATTTCCGACGTTGTGGCAGTGACTGGTTACAAATTAGGTGGTGATCGGTGGTCGTAATTAATTATTACAATTTTAATTAAAATTATAATTACAATTGTAACTAATTACAAATTGAAATAAAGTTACAATTGTAATTAATTACAAAACTGAAATAAGTTACTATTGTATTTTTCGACGTTATGGCGGTGACTGGTCACAAATTTAGTGGTGGTGGTAATTAATTACAATTTTATTTAAAATTAAAATTGTAACTAATTACAAATTGAAATAAAGTTACAATTGTAATTAATTACAAAACTGATATAAGTTACTATTGTATTTTCGACGGTAGTCCGACGACCGCGGTTGTAGTGGCTGTTGATTACAAATTATACTAATATAATTAATTACGAATTACACTAATGTTTAACTAATTCATAAGTTACAATTGTAATTAATTACAAAATTGAAATAAAGTTACAATTGTAATTAATTACAAAACCTTATTTCTGATTTTAAAAGAATACCTGATTTTGAAAATTATTTTGATACTTTTGTAATTAGTTACAAATTACTTGATTTCAAAAAATTTCATACTTAAAAGTGTGTAATTGTGTACTTAACCCTATCTTTAATTATGGCATCTTATTAACAAGTTATTGGACTCCGATTTCTAGTCCACTAACTTGTTTTGATCATTCTTAGGCCCAAAAGAGACCCATTAACGCTTGGGCTCATACCCATTACAGATGGTGAAAAAATAAATGACGAGATAGTTATTTCACTACTCAATGAATGTGTGACATGTCACAATGTCACTTAAAGATGTTCTCAAAAATATCTATATAGAATTACTCGGTTCCATTACTTAACAAATCAAGAGAGTTCAAAAGAAGTTTACCGTTGCTTTTGATCAGTTTAGTTTTAATTTTAAATTAATTTTCTGTGACGTGACCAAAAAATAATTGTAATATCAAAATACAAAATATTTGTACCATTTTTCTATAGTTTGTACTTGTCAAATGACGTCATTGGTGTTTCAGCATTATATCTCTTGTTCTGTGTTTAAGTTAATTTTTTTAGCAAGAAAACACATAATTATATAGTTCACGAACTAGTTATTACCTTTCGATGAACTATTTAAATAAAGGCGAATTACATAATTTATAAAATTTGATTAATTATCCAATATTTTACCTGGATATTAAGTTCTTGTTTGATTTTGATTAAAACTTGATTTTATTCCAAAGTCAAAGACAACAATTAATTTTAATCACTCATTTGATAGGACGCATAATTTTCAACAACACATTTTAGGGACTTTGACAAATGTTGTAGAGATTGTTGGTTAATCTGGAAATGGGAAATCTAAACAACAAATAGATCATAGTGTAATTTTTATCCTTACCCACACTCGAATTTGAACTATATAAGTATGATTACTATTATTCATTATTATTTATACTGTATATTTTGTGAGACCAACTACTATTTCTCTTTTCTTTTTAATTAATTTATGAATTTGTCAATGGAGATTAATTATTTCAACTGAAATAAAACGTAAAAAATAAGTCAAAATCTTCATAGAGTCATTTTTATAATAGCCTCCATTTCGACAAATTTATAACTTGCTTATAAATTAATGTTTAACTTTTAACTAAATTTACAAGCAAGATGCTAATTAAGTCCCTGTTTAGTTTAGCTAAAATTCATATTTTTAATATGTTTTAATAGAAGTAGATAATATATTTGGTTAAAAATTGAAAAAAAGTTGTAAATCCAACAAAATACATATTCAAAATGAATTTGAGGAGATATGAATTTTGTAAAGGGAGCAAAATGGTGTCTAAATTTATTCTCCCCTTACCCCCCTCTTTATTTTAATTATCTCACGTACGAAAGTCAAATAAAATTTAATTTTTATGGACAATGTCACAAATTAATTTCACGTGGTCTCGTTCAATATATTTCAAATTTACTATCAACTTTATTACCAAAATGAAAGATAAAATTTAACAAAATCAAGACGATCAACATAAATTGTATATATTTATTTACTGATCTTGAACAATAATTTTAGATCGAATTACAAATTGAACATTTCTCTGTTTAACAACTTAAACATTCCATTTGTAATATCAAATCGATCTATGGACAAATGGAAACTCAAAACAATATAATTAACAATTTAATCAATATGTTAATAAGCCCTTGTTTGTTATTGTTTAAAAAAAGTTTATTTGAAATTAATAGTAATTTTTAGTAGAATACGTGGTTAAAAAGTAGGGAATTTTTTTGGATTTTTTTGTAATATTATTTTATTAATAAATGTACGGTTAAAAAAAAAAACAAGGTTCTAAAATGCGTAATGCGTTGCGATTTGTCGAGGTCGAGAATCAAGAATCACAAGTTTAGGCGTGTTAATGCGAAGAATAGTCTTCATAACGCATTTCGTACTTTTAATAATATTTTAATTAATTTTAAGACATTAAATAAATTTTTATACGAAAAAAATTTTATTACATAAAAACTAAATAGAGATTTATGGTCTATAATTTTATTTGTATTATACTATTTGTTTCAAAATGTCAAAATATTTTAATCCTTATAAAATAAGAAAAATAATATTTAAATAATAGTTTGGAGAGAAAAGTCAAACAAATAATGGTAAGTAAAAACAATTAAAAAAAGGAAGCAAATCAATTTAAAAAAAAAATAAGAAAGAAAAAGCTTATCAGTTCCCATCCCACATTGGATGTTGATGTGAACACCTATTACCCTTATAAATGGCCTGTTCAATGGTAAGCTGAATTAAATTTGTAAAGGTATATGTTTACATGCAACCCCTGAGTATAATTATTATTTAAATAACACTGGTTCAATTGGTTTCCAACTGATTGGATTGAAAAAGTAACGGTTTATTATTAGTTCTTGATCATTAATCATCAATTTTTTCGATTTATGTTCAGTAAAAAGCATTAATCAGCGCATATGAGTAATGCAAGACGTTTTCCTCAAGCATTGCGCTAATGCGCGCCTATGCTTTATTTTTTCTCGCATTTTAGAACATTAAAAAAGAGAGAAAATTTTGTTCAATTTTTAAAGAGAGCCAAATAAGAGCTAAATAATAGCTTATTTAAAAATGTCACGAGTATAAATAAATTTACTTTGACAAGTAAACTCCATCCAACATGAATAATGTTATTTTGGGGAGTAAATGTAAACAAGGGGCTAAATTTAGCCCCTCTTAACAAAATTCAACATAGTTATTCTCTCCAGATTTCCTCGTCAAATTATTTGAGATTTAGATTTTTGATTTTTCTCTAACTTTTTCCCTTCGATTTTTTTCCTTAGGCTCTATTTCCAAATTTTCCATGGAACATGCAAATATTTTCTATCTTTAGTCACTTTCTTGTGTTTGACAGCAATAAGGCAGCACTTGATAGACATGATAAAAATTGGATGAAAAGAAAATGAATTTTAGGGAATTTAGTTTTAGAAAATTAATTCCTAAAAATTTGAAGTTTAATGTATTTGATTAGTTTAATTTTCTAGGTGAAAAAAGTGGGAAAATTTTCAACTTTTATTGTTTGATTGACATTATTTTCCATGAAAATAAAGAAAATATTAGCTATTTAATAATAAAAAAAAAATTAAATTTTTTTTAACATAATTGTACTTGATAATAATAATGTTAATTTTTTGGAAAAAAAAATCAATTAATGACAAATGATCAAATGTGAAGAAAATGATACAAGATTTTATCTGAAAAATAAAACCTCCTACTTAACTGGGAAAATGAATTCCTTTATTCCATGGAAAATCGGCGCGTAAAGTAGAAATATGGAAAATGAATTGCCTAGAACTTTTGAGCAATCAAACAAGGTTAGATGAAAAAAATGGATGGAAACCATTTCTTTTCCCTGGAAACATGCCTTTCAAATGCAGCCTAATTTCCATTGGAAAATATTTGAACACTTCTTTCCCACGTGCCAAATTTGCTCTCTTTTGGTTGAACATGTTTGCCTCAACTTTTGGCTAAGATGGAAAATCTTTTACGTCATGTTTGATCAATTTCGTTATTGTTAATTGACTTATTTATTTATTTTTAAAAAATAACATTATTATTATCAAGTACAAATGTATTAAAAAGTAAAAAAAAATATTTAAATTAGCAAAATTTTACTTTATTTACCATGAAAAATAATCTTAATCAAATAACAAAACGTGAAAAATTTTCCATTTTTTCACATAGAAAATTAAACCAATCAAACGCTTTCAATTAATATTTTTCACGAAAATATCTTTCAAATAAATAAATTCCTTAAAAAATATTAGAGCCGATCTAGTGCCCATATGGGCACTAGATATGGCACCCACTCGACAAGTGTCGAGTGGGTATTGGATATGGGTGAGTGGGCCCTATTGCCCACCCACCTACCCATAGGGGAGGGGATTGGGGGTTATGGCCCACAAGTGGGTTTGATAGCAAACCCACTTGTGGGTTTTAGATCATTCCCATAAAAAATATTTTCTTTCAACCTACCTAGTTTTCACTTTCACAATTAAACACACCCTAGATTTTTCTATACCATTAATCTTGTTCGGACAAAAATGTGAATATGACTTACATAAGCAAACAATACCTGAAAACTACATATGCTAATTTTTGAAAATTCAGCACTTATACAAATCCAAATTATCTCTGGATATATGCGCATATACATTTCTGTCCATAAAAATAGAACTGGAATTCAATAAACAATTCTAAAAATATAATGTTGATTCTTTTTAACGACATGAAGTCGAAGAAGAGAGGATCATCGTTTCTCAGCAAAATAATGCCTTTTCATTTATCTGTCAGGAAACCATATTCAAAACTGTCATGTTTTCCACCTCTCGTTCTTGCATATTTTTTGTTCACTTTTTGTTTTGGATTAGTAGCAGAGGCTGAAGATTCAGTCACAAACATTGGAGCAATTATCGATTTTGATTCTCGTGTTGGGAAGGAACAGAAAACGGCCATGATCACGGCCATGCAGAACTTCAACAACAATTACAGGAATCATAGGCTAAGTATATATTTCAAAAACACCAGCAAGAACCCTGTTCAGGCTATTTCTACAGGTACCGAGATTTATCCTGTTGAATATTATGGTAAGATGGAAAAAGAGAGGAACTAAAAAAAAAAAAACCAAGAGGATAATAGAATAACCCACGTAAATCGTTGTCCTCAAACGATATTTGTATATTCTCAATGATTTTGAGTGTTTGAAGGATTACTTGACAAATGGTTTGTAGAATTAAATCAAGTAAAAAATAAATGAAACTTCAAAACACACAAGTTTCTTATAAAAACTTGAAGAACACAAATATGGAATGAATTTATAGTCTTGGAAAAGGTTTTTGATATGATTGATCTTGTTAGAGGTGCCAATCCGGGTGGTCCGGGCCCGGTTGGCCCGCCAACTTATGAACCCGGTAATGGCCCGCATCCAAAAAAGTCCGCCCGCTACGGGTTTCGGGCCGATTCCGGGTCGAGCCCATGCGGGTCGCGATTCGTTCTAATTTGGCTCGTATGAATAAATGTATAGAATTTTTCATATATATATATATGTATGTATGTATGTATGTATTGTTAAATTTATAAATATGAATTGAACAAAATGATAAATTCATATTTATACCATACAATGTTTATATAGAATTTAAATTTAAATTTTTATATTACATGAATTACTTCTAAATTTACAAGTTTAAATAAAATATAAACAAATAACAACTAAACACTAAATGCATTTCTAATTATTACTATCAAAGAACATTATATTTCTTAGCTATTAGAGAGAAAAATAAGATTTTGTTTTAGAAGTTGTACTAGTACTAGAGTTTGTTGAAGAATGAAGATTTTCAATATTATGATATTTAATAAAAATAGTTTCTTTTTTTTTTTTTAATTTCACGGGCCAGCTGGTTAACCGCAGCCCACGAAGGTTTGGTCCGGGAAATCCACGGTTCACACCTTCTTGACTCGTGAACCGCCCGCATGGGTCACGGGTCGACCCGCGGTCCCCGGTAGATTCGGGCTTGTTTTCACGAGTCTGATCGGCACGTCCATCTTGACACCTCTAGATCTTGTTATGTTTTGTTTTGAAATCTATCACATATTTATATATGAATTAATCTACTTGCACAATTATTTTGACAATATAGGTGACAATTTGGTGATGTGGAATTGTTATTGTTGATTTAAAAGATGATGTGATGTATAAAAAAATAAGATTATATTTCTAAACATCTTCAGGAAGTGGTGCAAGTTACAACAAGTCATGTTCTTCCTTCAAAGCGCATGAGAAAATTCAAATTTGCAACTTCCCAACAGTTATTTTCAGACTACCATGCGATCGAATGACACGATTTTTTCAGAAAAACTTCAACCAAGCAATCATTTGGCTTTCTCGAAAAATATTTTGCAAAACAAAAGCCGCCACACATGATCGCTTGGCTATATTTTTGCCCTTTTTTCAATTTTATTTTCATTTCATTTAACTTTAATAATCCAAATTTTAATATTTCTTTAAACACGATTTTTTTGTCATCCCCCACTTTTTAAAAAATGTATATTGAAAGAAATCCAATCAATCGATACTTGTGCATAATGCATAATTATCTTTCGATTTGAATTTAGCCGTAGTATAATTTTTACAAAGTATTATCGAAATTCCTTGTAGCTTGATAGCTTTGAACCAATTATTTTTTGTGTTAATACCGGTAAAACACAAAAATAGATATCATGTGTTCATAAGTTCCTCAAACTTGTTTATCGCTATCAAAGTCTTGCGCTTTTCCTATTAGTCAAACTTTTAAGAGAGAAGCTCTTACTCTCTATTGAGACGACACCATCTCAAGGTTTAACTAGGTAAAATTCTTCTATTATCTTTGTTACTTTTAGAAATACTTGTTAATTCAAAACTAAACTTCATTAAGAGCTTGTTATGATCACCCCTTCGCTTTAGTAACAACCAGCACTTTAGTTTCAAAAGGATATAGTTTTATTGATATTTTATAATGATGCAACAATCCACTTATCCAATGACTTGTTTTACCCTTTGAACCCTTGAATTATTGTTTTAATGGTAACATATAGGGTTGCTCTCATTGATGGACTTTAGTTAAGGAGTTTCAAATCCATCATTCTCGATGTTGAAACTACTAAATCTCTTTGAAGATGTTTGGTAAGAAAATCTGCCAGCTATTAATTTAACGAAATTTAGTAGAATTATTCCACTTTTAATTAATTTTCTAACATTGTCATTTCTTAGCCTCTGTTTGGTAAACATTTATTTACAAAATTTGTTTATAACCAGACACATGACAACAACTAATTGGATAATTTTTCTGAAAAGTCAACAATTTTTCTACAAAGTCAACAATTTTAGCTGATCAAAGATTCTCGCATACCATTTTTTACTTTTCAATAAAATGAACCAATTAAATGTTGACACGTTACTGTTTATTAAAAAAAAAAAAAACCTTATAATCAATTTTTTATCAAACAAAGGCTTAGACTCATATGTAAGATTGCTCTCATTGCTTGACTTTCGCACAAAATGGCTATAGACGAAGAGTTTTTCATCTTCAATGGAATATCATAAAAGAGACTCATTAGCCATTCTGCTTCCTTTTCTGTTTCAGCTAATGCAACAAATTCAGATTCCATGGTTGAATGAGTGATGCATGATTTTTTCTTGGATTTCTGAGAAATTACACCACCTCCCAATGAAATTAACCATCATAAAGTAGATTTACTTTCTACCATGTTAGAAATCTAGCTAACATCAGTAAACTCTTCCAAAATTGTCGAAAATCTGGAATATTGAAGACATAAGTTTTTGGTTTTCTTCAACCAAGAACTCTTCCAACGACTTTTCAAAGTTCTTTATATTAAGACTTTTTATAGCACTTGCGTACTTCAATTGAGCAATCACTCTTCCATCATTCTTTATAAGTTTGATGCTTGGATTAAGAGAGGTATTATATTCTTTTCTATTCAAGTGTTCGAACTTATTTATCGCATTCTATACATAATACGATTGACTAAAATAATAACCCACACTATTTTTTGTCACTTTGATACCCAAAATGGTATCAACTTCTTCAAGATCCTTCATCTTTAATGTAGAAGACAGAAACCTCTTTGTTTATTTAATTTCGCATGTGTGATTACTTAAAATCAACACGTCATCGACATATTTACATGTAGTAATAACATAGGCATTACACATTTTTGAATACAAACATTTATCTACACTATTATGCACAAAACAGAAAGAAATGATAGTTAGGCCAATTCTTTTTGTGTCATTTCATAGGTGCTTGCTTGAGACCACATAATGACTTTACTAATTAACAAACTTTGACACCAATTTGCATCCAATAGGCCTAGAACCGAGTGGTAAATTGTTAAGTTCCCATGTATTCATTGATAAGATTGAGTCCATTTCATCTCTTAACCAAAAGAGTCTGTCACGAGAAGCCATAACTTCTTTATAAGTCTTAGGATCGATTTCCACTTGTAGAAAAAAATGCATTGTTCTTACAACATTCTTCTCATTTCCTTCTACTAAGTAGAATAAAATAAGCTGAAAGTCTATTTCATCCGATCCTAATGACTTTCCAAATCGAATTCTTTTGCTTTTTCGAATTTCACTTGAGTCCTTTACATCTTTAGTAGATATTTCCTCTTGTGTTCTTCTAGAGTAATGTAACTCTTATTCTGATGTGATTCCTTTTGGAAAACATGATGAAGAACGCGGAATAACAACAAAACAATAGGAAAGATATAAATTCAGATGAACTAAAATAACAAGAACGAAAAAATAATAAGGAAATAAACGATAGGACCTTGATCCATTATTCATGACGCGATGAATCAACGATGTGGAACAAGAACCAAGGTTGTTGAATGGTACAAGGATTGTCCAATTCCTTGATAAGTTCGGGTTGGAACGCCACAAATATTTCAAGAATCTTTGATAAGTTTGATTGGTTGTTCGAGAAAAGGAATCCCTCACTTTTCTAGGAAAAACACTTAATTTGATTCAAAATAAAATCCAAGTTAATGTTTACAATGATCAAAATTGATAATATAAATTGAATAATGAAATAAATTAGGTCTAGTCGCTATTGGGCTCTAATTTGTGGAAATAATAAACTAAAATGGAAAAATAAAATAAAAAACTCGCGAAACCCTACATCCTTGAACCACGCAATTGCATGGGCATATGTCGCGCGATCGAGTGGTTGGATCTTAAACTCTCAAGTGAATTTTTGGTGTCATCGCGAGACCGCCTACTTTGTTTCACCACATGGTCTGCACTTTGTCCGACTGCAACATTTTTCGTCCCTTTGAAGCAACTTGATCCGGTTTGATTCTCGACTCGAGCATAACACGAAATTTGCTCATTTTACCATGTAGATTTTTGTTACATTGTCTGTGGATCTCTCCCTTGACTTTCTACCTTGGATCACATCATTCCCTCTCTCTTGAAAATGATCTGACCTCGAATCTGCAACTTGTCCAATTCTCTCGTAACTCTTGCATTTTTTAGCTTTTGGATCATGCTCATACTTGCTTTTGCTGGTTTGATATTCATGTTGGTGATTTGTGCGTTCCTTGAACTTTTTGGGCTGTTCCTTCTTGCTATTAAATCCAACCCTAACTCTAAGCTTGGAATTTGACTTGAGTACCTACAAAACAGATTTAACCAAACTAGGGTGGGGTTTGTTTGATTGGCTAAGTGCAAGATATGGATCCTTGTATATCAACCTTTGTGCAAAAAACTCATTTTGGGGTGCACTCTCTTTTCTTTTTCTATTTGCACTCACGCTCTCCTTTTTCTGAGGTTGTGGCCTCAACTATCTTTTTTTTTTCCCTCCAAACTCACCTTTTATTTTTAATTGATCATCTTGAACCTCTTTAGGTGACAAATGAGCAAGAGTAATCTTTTTCCCATCATTTACAAATGAATACTGATTTTTAAACCCAACATGAACCTCCCTCCTATCATGTTGCCAGACCTTCCCAACAAAATATGCCCAACGTGCATAGGAACCACATCACAAACCACTTCATCTTTGTAACCCCAATGGTAAATCTGACTTAACCTTCCTATTCACTTTAATTTCCCCGAACTCGGTCAACCATTTCAATTTATAAGGATTAAGGTGTTTCATCTTGGGCAATCTCAGATTTTCCACCAACACAGTACTAACCACATTTGTACAACTCCGCCCATCAATCACCAATCTACAAACCTTCTTATCCACAAAGCACCTAGTATGAAATAGGTTATCTCTTTTTTCATCAACATCATTCATCTTAAATCTAGAGCTAAGGACACACCTAGTAAAAAGAGAGCCCTTTACAGCACAAGTCAAGCCCTCACTATAACTACTATTAGCCCCCAACATCTTCCAACTTAGGCATTCCTTTAAATTCATCATATGAACTAATTTTCCCATTATCACGCATAATCATTACCCATTTATTTGGACATTGGGATGCAATATAACTCGAACCCATACATTTAAAATACTTAATATTCCTATTCCTACTAGGTTGAGAATCAGAAATATTTTTACCTTTTGTTGAAGGTTACTCCCTCAATTTCGGGACATGATCATCATTATGTTCCAGTCTTGGTTGTGATGTAAAATAAGACCGAGGTGAATGTCTTGCTGCCCCTTTTCGCTTTAGCTGCTAGTCCACTTTCATTGAAATATGCACCATGTCCTCCAACTCAACCACATTAGCAATTTCCCGGTTTAGCCCGCTCAAGAACTTAGCCATAGTGCCTCCATATCCTCCACAATGTTGTCCCTAATCATCACCACTTCCATGTCTTTATGGTACTCCTCCACACTCCTAGACCCTTGTGTTAGCCCTTGAAACATTTGGTAAATATCCCTATGATAATGGCTCGGGACAAACCTCTTCCTCATTATAGTTTCGTCTCATTCCATGTTTCTAATGGTCTCTCACCATTCCTCCTCCTACCTGTAACTAATTGATCTCACCAGTTTATTGCATAATCAATGAACTCTACTACTGCTAACTTCACCTTCTTTTTCTCCAAATAATTGTGGCAATCAAACATTAATTCTACCTTCTTCTCCCAATCTAGGTGAGTCTTTGGATCACTCCTCCCATGAAAAGGTGGTATGGTCATTTTGATACTCCCTAGATCACCATCCACTTCATCTCGATCACCACGATGTCTCCTATTATTCCCCCTTTCATACATGTCTCCTCTATCCCTTCTCCTTCTCTCGCTAGCCATGAATGATTGTACACTACTCCCTTCACTTCCAAACTCCTCATCATCAAACCCATATCCAAACCTAGGTTATTTCCCCTCCTACCGTCTCTCTCATCACCCTCCTAACTTTAGGACCCATATAAGTTCGTTCCCTATGCAACTAATTAATATTTCATCCTACCTATCCATTTTAGTCATCAATTTCTCAAATTATTCCTACAAGGTTTCCATGACACCTATATCATTCCTATCCATCCTATTCATACCTCTAGGTTGTTTTTTGTGACTCACTAATGAAGTTGTTGACTCCCTCCTGTCAATTCTTTTGTTGTCACCAACTAATGAAAAAGATGATCCTCGCATGTCAGACATTCTTAGTTCTCAAAAATAAAATAAGAAATTTCCTCACGTATTTGTTTCCACTCGTGTATCACTCTTAATCCTTTTTCAAGTACCCAAAGAACCAATCAAAGATTCAAGAATTAGAAAAAAATGGAAGACGCGAAGAAGGCAAAGAAAATTGATATTTTGAGAAATTTTAGAAATATTCCCGGAATTTATGAATTTTCAAATTTTTTAACCCGAAAGTTCGATTACGAGTACAGTAAAACAAACAAAATTGAATTTGGATAAGAATTGAGTAAAATAAACATGTTTGAATTTTTGTGGGATTTTTAAATGGATTAAAACTAAAGAAGATCATGAAGGCGCGAAGAATAAGAAAATCAAGAAATATCAAGAACCGAATTAAGATCCAAGCTCTGATACCACATGATGCGATTCCTTTTGGGAAACGCGAAATAACAACAAAAAATAGGAAATATCTAAATTCAGATTAACTAAAATAACAAGAATGAAAAATAATAAGAAAATAGACGATAGGACCTTAACCCAATATTCATAATGCGATGAATCGACGATGCGGAACAAGAACCAAGGTTGTTGAACGCCACAAGGATTTTCCAATTCCTTGATAAGTTCGGGTTGGAATGCCACAAAGATTTCAAGAATCTTTGATAAGTTCGATTGGTTGTTTAGGAAATGGAATCCCTCACTTTTCTAGGAAAAACACTCAATTTGATTCAAAATAAAATCCAAATTACTGTTTACAATGATCAAAATTGATAATATAAACTAAAGAATAAAATAAACTAGGTCTAGCCGCTATTGGGCTCTAATTTGCGGAAATAATAAACTAAAACAGTAAATGAATAAAAAAAACTCACGAAACCCTGCATGCTTGAACCGTGCAATCGCGTGGATATATGTCGTGCGGCCGAGTGGTTGAATCTTAAACTCTCGGGTAAATTTTTTGTGTCATGACGCGATCGCCTGCTTTGTTTCACCACTTAGTTGCACGCTTTGTCTGGCTGTAATATTTTTCGTTCATTTGAAGCAACTTGATCCAGTTTGATTCTTGACTCGAGCCCAACACCAAACTTGCTCATTTTCCCATTTAGATTGTTGTTACATTGTCTGTAACTCGATCTCTCCCTTAACTTCCTAACTTGGATCACATCATTAACTCATTACCCAAAGATAATAGGTTCTCAAATTTTTTTACATCATTTGATCCAATTATCACATTGGTTTCCAAGTTTAACAATCTATAGGATTTACTATTAGCAGCATATCTTAGAAATGCACACTTAATCCTTCTGGGACTTAATTTGATCCTTCCAAGATCCATGTTCTTACAATCGGCAAGACACACCACACTTTAAAATAACCAATGTTAGGTTCACGTCATTTCCATAATTTTTATGGGGAAAGCTTTGTATTCTTTGATTCTATTTAACCCATGTTTAGCCCTCATTATAAACAAAACACATTTTCCCCTCTCTTCTTTTTAACCACACATTTAGCAATAAATATTATTATACATAGACTCATAAAAAATTTCCTACTTTTTAACTACATATTCTCCTAAAACAACTATTCAAAAAATTATTTCTTGAAATAAACTATTTAAAATCAATATCAAAAGGGACTTAATATTCTACAAGCACTTGAGAGGGCTTCACCCCCACAAATTAAATGGCGATTTAATATGATAAAGCATGAAATTTATCATGTTAACTAGGTATCTATTTTTCTTTTCATCCAAACTATTTTATTCGGGAGTCCTAAGTGTAGAACATTGATAAACTATGACATGTTGTTCAAAAAATATGTTAAAATCATTAGAAAAATACTCACAATCTCTATCACTTCTAAGTGATAAGATTTTCTACTTCTACTTTATGTTTAAAAAATGTTAAATGTTAAATGCATCATGCCTATGCTTCACCAAGTAAACATAAGTGTATCTAGAATAGTCATCTATAAAGGTACTAAATTATCTACTTCTCCCTCTAGTTAAAAACCCATTTAACTCGCAGATATTAGAGTGAATTAGTTCTAAAAGAATAGAAAACTTATTCACATTATGATAAAGTTTCTTAGTCATTTTAGATTCTACAAATTTTACATTCACGTGCCTATTTTTGTCATATAAAATCAGGTTATTTTTAAGCATTTCATAGTACTTGTACCATTATGAAATAATCTAGCATGTCATAAAGTAAATGAGTCAAGCGAATAAACGAAATTTGTTGTAAATATTTATATTATATGGTGAACGACGCTTGTACTCATGTAACCTAGTTATTATTACCTCATAGATATGAGACTTTGGTTCATAATAAAAAAAAAGTTGTATCTATTATTCTCTATTTTTCTCTCTAGTTTATAACTAAATTATCATTTTTATCCATATCATTTTCAAGAATATAAGGCTTAACCATCTTCTCACTAAAATATCCTAGAGATGACAATGGGTTAGTCGAGTTTGGAAAACCCATACCTGATCCATATACCCATTTAAGAAAGAAGGGTTAGAAGTAGGTATTATCGAGTATGCTTCTATACCAATTTGAAAATCAATTACCTATTTTTTGTTTGTTCTTTTGGAAAGTGGAGAGAATTGAATTGTAAGCAAGATTTCATAGTTTGCAAGGGAATTCAGGAAAAATTAAAAAACTATCGAATATAGTCTTCAAATGAGAAGGAATTAGAGAAATGAGGCACAATGGCTAGGGTCAATCTTTCAGAACGTTGTTATTTTTAATTTCCATTTTTAAGCAAATAGCGAGTATGCGGGGTAGATATGTTTCTTATTTCTAAATCCACCTTCGACCATAAGCATGGTGGATTTTAATAGTAAACTCCATACCTGACCCATACACCCATTTAGGCGGGTAATCTCCACCCCATCCAGGTTGGGTCTCCGCTTCTGATGAGTTTTTGCAATCCCTAGAAGCGAATATAATTTCAACATTTCCTTTTTCTACGAATCTGGACTTACTTCATTACTCATTTGTATTTCTTGACCATTTTCTTTCTCGTGATATATTTTGAAGAGTGATCTATAATATAACACATACATCGTAGCACAAGTATCATATCACCAACTAGGAATCTTTCCAGGAACAACATTCAATTTGCTTATTGTAGCCACTATGCTATGTTCTTTTATGGAGTTCACTTTGTCTTCTCTGTTCTTTTGCTTTTTATATCGACAATCATTCACATAATGTCCAGGCTTTCTGTAAACAAAACATTCTACTTTAGGCTACTTCTAAATTTTTATTGTCGCCATTAGCAATTTGCTCTTGCAACTTTCATGGGAGGGTTCGATCTTTTCAACAACATTGGCCTTTGATATGCCTTCATAAGAGTTATCACTATTATCTCTTGCTCTTGATTCTTCCTCAATTCTTAGATATTTATGAAATTGTTCCAAGGAAAAGTCCTCGTAACTATGAAGAATTTTCTTCCGATATCCTTTCCAAGTGCTCGATAATTTGGCTATTATAGCCCCCAATTGGAATGATTCCGAAAAATCAATTTTGACCGCCTTTAGTTTGTTTAAAATTAATTTGTGTACTTATGAGAGTAGGGGAACATTGTCAATAAATTTTAATTTAAAGTATTTAGAAATAAGGAACTTTTTGGTACCTTCCTCATTGACTTTGTATTTGTTCTCTAGTGCATCCCAAGTCTCCTTTGCCAATGTTGTGTTGGTTTAAAGATCATAGAGCAATTGGGTAAGGCATTAAGGATATGACCCCTATATATGAGTTGACCATCTTGCCACCTTGTGAAGTTGGTTCCATCAAAGCGATCCAATCTTAACAAATCTGGATTCTTGAGTTTAATAGTAGCCATGGTAGGTTCATCTTCATAAAATAAAGGTTTGGCGCTCGAGCTCAGATTTGAGCTCATAATACCTTTCTGAAAAGAAACGACGAGACGAACAAGACTCACCACTATATGTAGGGTGATTTTAGTCACCTGTGTTCATTTAGTCCTTAGCCTTTTAATATTTTAATACGATTTCTATCATTTAGTTTATTTTGAATTCTTTCAATTTCAATTTAGTTGACTTAGAATAGATCTTATGCTTTACTAGTTGATTTAGAATAGGTTTTAATTTCATAATTATTTTAAGGTTTTGCTTGAATTCATTTATTCACACAATGTCAAGTGTTATTAAAGTAGAATTTTCCTGTCTACATATTCTTGATTTATATCAATGATTGACATATCAATTACTTGGGCATATTTGGATACGAAAACTAGGCGAATTGACGATCTTTCTATTCACTTTGGAGAGATTCGTCAATTATTACGACTCTTGGAAACACTGGTGGAAACATCGGGCATAATGATCAATGGGAAAATAGAGAAAACAATGGTGACCGAGTTGTTGATCCAGTAGTTCGAAAGAGAAATAACAGGAAACTTGCCGAAAGTGATTCTGAGTCGGAAGAGGATTTTAAAGAATCACCGCGAAATCATAATCATCAAATTCGAAATACCTTTGATTCTTATCGGATTAAAGTAGATATCCTTTGTTTCTTTGGTAATATGAAGATTGAGGATTTTCCGAAATTGGTTGGTAGAGGCTGAACAATTTCTCAAAATTATGGATGTGTCGGAGGACAAGATGGTTAAGATTGTGGCATTTCGTTTGAAATCTGCAGCAGCAATATCGTGGGATCAGTTACAGAATTCTCGGAGGGGGTAGGGAAAGAGTCGGATTCAAACTTGGAAAAAGATGAAGATATCTATGATGTATCGATTTCTGCGTATAGATTATGAATAGATTCTATATCGCATGTGATAACCCAAGAATGACTAAAAAGGGGGGAAATTAGTGCATAAAACTTTTTTGATAAATAATCTCAAACTTAAAACCAATGAATACAAGTATAAACACTTAGTATTTTAAGAGATGTAAAGTAACTTAACTTAACTATCAATGTAGAGTGGTATAAAGATGTAAACATAATTAGTAAAGCAAGTATAACACTTAGAGATAGTTTTGCACAAGATAGATTGATAGAAAAGAGTAAGTGAAATGTTAGTAAGTAAGAATGATTAGAGGATGCAAGTGATATTTTAAGGAGGTTCAATCAAACAAATTGATCTAAGTCCTCCGTTACCAAGCTCTCCGTCAAGAGGGAGACCAAATTTACTATAATGGTAACTTACAACAAGGAATACCAATCCTTAAGTGACTTAAAATAAGGAGCACTTATCCTTAAGTGACTTACAACAACGAGCACTCATCCTTAGACGACTTACAATAAGGAGCACTTATCCTTAACAACAATCTAGATTTCCCAAGGCTCTCGAAACCACCAAAATATGAATGATAGCTTTTACAAGTAAAGGAACTCTCTTCAACAAATGATATTCAAGTCCAGTATCAAGAGAGTTTGGATAACACTTCAAAAGATGACAATCAAATTTAACTCAAGTGTTTTGTTTAACAGACTGTTCGGTGGCCACTGTGTCAGATTTTTTTGTGTTTTTGATATTTTCTAGGTAAGATCTGTGATTAAAAATTGAAGAGAGAAAATGTGTATGGTTAAAAAGTGATTTGGGAAAATGTGTTGTTTATAAATTAGTTTATAAATTGTAATCATTGCGTAAAAGAATGGTGTGTAAAAGACTTTGATAAATGAAGAATAAAAGATGAAATAAGTAGGGTCTTTGAATCAAAGACTTCAACTAAAATAATATCTCTTAACAAATAATACAAGTTAAGTATAAAAAGATATTTTCACTTTAATAAAAGTGTTTGGTAAAGAAAAAATTTTGTAAATAAGAAATAAGAATAAATAAGCTTGTAAAGATTTCTTACCCACTTGGAATCTTTGATGAAATAGATGAAGATTAATCAAGAGATTCCTTTGTAATTAAAGAAATATAATTTAATACAATGTAGACTCAATTATTTTCTCAATCAGTTTCTATCTTAAATGTTCTTGTAATCAAAATAGACTTACACATGAGAAGAATACAAAATACTTTTTTTGTTATAATTAAAACTTTAGGATTAAGTCAACTGGTCAACAGCATGTACCTGGGATGCACGCAGGGCAGTTGCATAGCATCAGACTACACTAATGAATTTATGTTGTTGGCAGAGCGAAATAATCTGTTGGAGTCTGAAAATCAAAGGGTAGCAACATATACTAGTGGTTTGAATGTGAATATACAAGATGATGGAGTCTAATAAGAGGATGGCCTCTTATAGGAGAGTTCCTCCACCTCAAACAATCATCGTTCATTCCTTTAGATAAAGAGAAGGCCTCGCAGCACACTCCAGTCAACCCTATAGGGGTCATGTTGCAATAGTGGTCGATTTAGAAACAAAGACCAAACTCGAGGCGCATCCTAGAATGCAAATTCATATGGTAGGCCCATAGGAGATACTTGTTATAGATGTCACAAGTCGGGCATCATTCCATACCTGTTCAGAAAGAATATAGGTCAATTTTGTCGAGCATGAGACGGTGGACGAGGAAGATGAAATCGAGGCAGAAGATGAGTACTCAGGAGTTGAGTTTGCTATGGAGGAAGGTGTGGGAAGACTTACTTTGGTGTTGCAACAAGTCCTTTTATCTCTGAAAGGAGAGGGAAAACGTCACAGTATCTTTCGTTCATTATGTTTGTACAAAATAAGGTTTTCGAAGTGATTGTAGACAATGGGAGCCGCGATAATTTCGCATCAAGAAAGTTGGTGAGTTTATTGCAGTTACCAACTGAGAGCATCCTAGTCATTATTCACTTGGCTGGGTGAAAGGGGGCCGTCTGTTCATGTTGCTGAAAATTGTAAAGTACCTCTTTCCATTGACAAGAATTATAGAGAGAATGTTGTTTGTGATGTTATTGTCATGGACAATGTTCTAAAATGCGTAATGCGTTGCGATGCGTCAAGGTCGAGAAGCAAGAATCACAAGTTTAGGCATGTCAATGCGAAGAATAAGCATCATAATACGTTTCGTATTTTTAATATTATTTTAATTATTTTAAGACATTAAATATATTTTTATATAAAAAAAATAGATATTTTACCCTTAAAAAAAAAAAAGGGATTAGGCGGCACCTAGGCACGTTTAAACCTGCCTAGGGCGGTCAAAAAAAAAAAAAACGTTGACCGCATTTTTACTCTCATACCACTTATTCAACGCGTTTTGACCACACATCATGCCTAGGTGCGCCTAGGCGTGCCTAAGCGGCGCATTTTCACGCATTTTAGAACACTGGTCATGGATGCATGTCATATTTTATTGGGTTGTCCTAGACAGTTTGATGTCGAATTAACATTCAAATGGGATGATAACGTAGTGATCTTTACTTGGCACAAGCACAAAATTTCCATGGCTCCTCTTCAACAAACAAAAATGTCTACCAAACAATGACCAAAGAGTTTTCTCACTCTTACACATAGTGACAGAGAGATAGTAGATTCAGTAAAAGAAGTTGATTGTATATATTTAGTGGTGGTTAAAGAGCTTCTGTCAACAAGTAAGCTAGAAGAGAGAGTTCCTCCTGAAGTGCAGAAAATTTTGAGGGACTTTGAGGTACTGATTTCATATGAATTGCCCAATGAGTTTCCTCCTATGAGAGATATTCAACACTAAATTGACTTAGTTCCTGGTGATAGTATTCCAAATTCACCTCATTATTGGATGAGTCCAAAAGAGAACAAGATTTTAAGGGTGCAAATGGAAGACTTATTAAAAAAAAAGGCTTCATAAAGGAAGAGTATGAGGTTATGTGCATTACCTGTCCTTTTGGTGCCTAAGAAGGATGGAACATGAAATATGTGTGTTGACAGTTAAGCTATCAATAGATAACAATAAAGTACAAATTTCCTATTCCACGATTAGATCACAAGTTAGATGTCCTGGAGGGTCTAAGGTGTTTTCAAAAACACATCTTCGAAGTGGCTACCATCAAACTCGTATCAGACTTGGAGATGAATGGAAGATAACTTTTAAAAGTAAAGATGAACTTAAAAAAGCCCAAGTACCTTCATGGGACTAATGAATCAAGTTCTTCGTCCCTTTATTGGTTCAAGTTCTTCGTCCCTTTATTGTTTCTTTTGTCATAGTTTACATAGATTATATCCTCATTTATAGCAAAATCAAAGGAGAATATCTAAGTCATTTGAGTGAAGTCCTAGACGTTTTGAAGAAAAATCAGCTATATGTATATTTGAAACAGTGTACATTCAACACAAATAAGCTATTATTTCTTGGTTTTGTGGTTGGTTAGGCTAGTATACATGTGGATGAAGAGAAGATAAGGGCAATTCGAGAATGGCCAACTCCAAAAACAGTTTCTAATGTAAGAAGCTTCCATGGTTTAACTACTTTCAACATACGATTTGTTCGAAATTTTAGCACCATTGTGGCACCGCTTACTGAATGGTTGAAAAATGGAAGATTTAGTTGGGGAGATGAACAAGATAAGAGTTTTTCCCTCATCAATGAGAACTTGTGCACTGTTTCGGTATTAGCATTGACAAGTTTTGAGAAAGTCTTTGAAGTGGAATGTGATGCAATTAGTGTGGGTGTTGGAGCTATTCTTTCCCAAGGGAAGAACCTCTGACTTTTTTTTTTGCCTGAAAAATTTAATGATGTTAGACAAAAATGTAGTCTTTGCGATCACGAATTTTAAGCAGTTGTAAGAGTTTTGAAGTAATGTGAGCATTATCTCGCGCAAAATGAGTTTGTGTTATTCACTGACCATCAAGCCTTGAGTTTATCAACAGTCAGAAATATGTCAACAAGATGCATGCTCGGTGGGTGACTTTCCTTCAAAAATTTCATTTCGTTATTAAACATAAGTCTGGAAGTTCAAATAAGGTTGTTGATGCCTTTAGTCGAAGAGCCTCTTTGCAAGTCACGTTGTCTCAGGAGATTACTGTATTCGAATACTTGAAGAAATTATGTGCAGATGATGTTGACTTCAAGGAAATTTGGAGCAAGTGCATAAATCATGAATCCGTTGCATATTTCTATATTAGCGATGAATATTTATTCAAAGGAAACCAGCTTTGCATTCCACTCTCATATTTGAGTGAAAATCTGATTCGAGATTTGCATGGAGGAGGTCTTAGAGGACACTTGGGATGTGACAAAACAAAAGCCAGTTTGGAAGGAAAGTATTATTGGCCACAGTTGAAGCGACACGTTGGAATTATAGTCAGAAAGTATTATACTTTTTAGGTGTCGAAGGGTCAAGTACAGAATACTGGGTTGTACATGCCACTTCTTGTCCCTCGTGTTATATGGTAAGATCTCACTATGGATTTCATTTTGGGATTACCACGTACTTAGTGGGGCGAAGATTTTGTGTTTGTAGTAGTTGATAGATTTTCTAAGATGACTCACTTCATAGCATGTCAGAAGACCTCGGATGCATCGCATATTGCCAAGTTGTTTTTCTGAGAGGTTGTTCGATTGCATGGAGTTCCCAAATCTATCACATCAAATCGAGATACAAAGTTTTTAGGGCACTTTTGGATCACATTATGGAAGTTGTTTGGGACAAAGTTGAATCGAAGCAGCACTGCCTATCTGCAAATGGATGGACGGACTAAAGTAAAAAATCGTACCTTTGGAAACATGATTCGGAGTATATGTGGCAATAAGCCCAAGCAGTGGGATCTTGCATTATAGCATATTGAGTTTGCATACAACAGTGCAGTTCATACTTCTACAGGTAGGTCCCTGTTTGCTATTGTATATACAGAAGTTCCGTACGATGTTGTGGATTTGGTGATATTGCCCAAGAAAATATCAAGAGTATTGTTGTTGTAAATCTAGTTGAAGAAGTGTTAGCAGTCTGTGATGAAGTAAAACAAAAGTTGGAGAAGACTGACACAAAGTATAAGGCAACGGTAGATTTACATCAAATGGATAAACAGTTCCAGAAAGGATATTTATTAATATTGTTTCTGAGAAAACAGAGTTTTCCCGTCGATATTTACAACAAGCTGAAACCAATAAAATATGGACCCTTTAAAGTACTCAAACAAATTAACAACAATGCCTACATTCTTGACTTGTAAGGTTCCATCGATATTTCTAATATATTCAATGTGGCAGATCTATACGAGTTTCATGGAAATGATGAGCTTCTCTATCCAAATTATAACTCAAGGTCGAGTTCTTCGGAAATGGAAGGGACTGATGTGAAAAATTAACTGAGTGGATTGAGGAACAATTTGATCAAAAGGCAAAATCGTTAAATACAGGTTTGACGCTAGAGCTAAAATTTGTGCCTGTAATACTTTTTAGGAAAGGAAAAAACGAAGCGAACAATACACATCGCTATGCTTTGATGTAGGGTGATTTTAGCCCTTTGAGTTCATTTAGGCCTCGAAAGTAGCCTTTTAATATTAAGTAAATTTCCGTCATTTAGTTTATTTCCAATTTTTCAATTTAGTTGATTTAGAATAAATTTTATGCTTTACTTAGAACAATATAAATAAAGGGTTGATTCTTCTTTCTTTCTTTCTTTTTTACCATATCTTTCAATGAATAAAATTATCTTTCAATTAATAAAATTTTGAATATTTCTTGCCGATGGATTTTAGATTTCGTAATTCTTTTAAGGTTTTTGCTAGAGTCTGTGTCATGTAGAATCAGGTGAAACTATGATTTCTTTTAATAATTATATCCAGTAGAAATGATGAAATTCATTTTTCTTGAGCTGCAGTTAAAGAGCTGATTGGCGAGAAACAAGTGCAGGTTATTATTGAAACACGAACATGGGAGGAAGCAGCTTTGGCAGCCGATGTTGGAAAACCAGCGCAAGTACCAGTACTTTCATTAGCAACAGCTTCCAGTACACCGCTGTTGATCCAGAATCGATGGCCTTTCTTGGTACAAATGGGTTCCAGTAGCCTGGAACAGATAAATTGCATTGCAGCTATAGTCAATTACTACCACTGGCGAAAAATAGTAGCAATTCATGAAGATAGCAGTTATTTTGCTGATTCTGGGTTGCTTCTTATGTTATCGGGGGCTCTTCAAAATGTTGGTGCAGCTATTGAGTATGATCTCATCCTTCCACCGTTCTCTTCTCTGTCTGATCCAGAGGGGTTTATCCGACAAGAAACAGCGAAGTTAATGAGGAAGCAGTCTAGAGTTTTTATCGTTCTTCAATCATCCCTACCACTGGCTACGCATTTATTCAGAGAAGCTAAGCAGATAGGATTAATGGGTAGAGATTCAGTATGGATTATGACAGACTCTATTTCGGATTTTCTGGATTCTGTTGACCCCAATTTGGTGTCTTCCGCGCAAGGTGCTTTAGGGATCAAAAGCAATTATTCAGAAAGCAACAGACATTTTCTAGACTTCAAAAATCAATTCCGAAAAAATTTCAGGCTGGAGTACCCAGACGAAGAAAATTGGGATCTTGGAATCCATGCTCTAAAAGCATATGATAGCATTGCAGCTATTGCAGAAGCTGTGAAAAGATTAGCTGGGTATAATAGTAGCAATCCAAAATTGCTGCTCAATGAAATTCTATCCAGCAATTTTGCTGGACTCAGTGGTGAAATTTGTTTTCATGATGGAATATTAAAGCAGAAATCTGTATACAAGATTGTTAACATTGTTGGAAGGAGCTATAAAGATCTAGGAATCTGGCCATCAGAATTTCTCTCAAATGATCATGTGGAGGAGAAGGGCAGTGTGTTTATTGGTGGTGACAGTACTAACAAATTAGTAAACTGGCCAGGGGAATTGGACCGAGTCCCAAAAGGGTGGGCAATGCCTACTGATATAGCCCCAATGAGAATTGCAGTTCCGGCATTTAATGCCTTCCCAGCGTTTGTGGAGGTGATTCAAGAAAAAAATGAAACGAAATATGACGGTTTTTGCATTGATATCTTTGAAGAGGTGATAAAATTATTGGTTTATCCCCTGCATTATGAATTTGTGCCCTTCAATGGTAGCTTTAGTGAACTGGTTGGTAATGTCAGCAATAAGGTAATGACTTCATCTAACAAATTCTTATTTTTAAAAAGATGATGTATATTATTGCCCTTTTTTCTAATTGGTGTATGCATGCTAGCCAAGTTTCATCAGCATATGTCCTGCTTACATTTGATTGATCCATAAACATTTATATTTGTAATTAAAAATCATATAATCTTCCTAAAGCCCTGCATTTTACACCCTGCCCCATCCTTATTAGTATTTGCAGAAGCGAACACCAATTAGTTTTTAAAAAACTATATCAGTCAATTTTCTCCAGCTTGTCATTAAGAAATATATGAAGTATTTAGCACCTAAAAAATTGAACATATTTAATGTGATAGCTAATTTTTTTTTTTTTTTTTTCACATTGTATGAAAGAACTTTGATGCTGCTGTGGGTGATGTAACCATCTTAGCCGACCGGTCAAGAATTGTAGAATTTACTCAACCATTTATGGAGTCTGGCTTATCAATGTTGGTTCAAGTGAAAACTGAACCCCAGAGGGCATGGATATTTATGAAGCCTTTCACTTGGAACACGTGGATGGTTACTTTGGCCATTTTATTCTTCACAATGTTCGTCCTTTGGTTTGTGGAACATCAGTCTAATCCAGAATTTAAAGGGACCTGGAAAGATCAACTTGGTACTGCGATGTGGTTCACGTTCTCTTCTCTATTCTTCGCTCACAGTAAGCATCTTAAACATTTCCTGTTTCTTTAATAATGAGGATAGAAAAGCTTTGCATAGTTTTCATGGAAGAGAAAGAAACTAAAATCTTGTTCGTCGCACTTTTCAGTCTTCTTAAATCAAACATGCTTTGAGATTTAACATTCTATCATTATAGATTATTTCTGTTGCATATCTGAGGCAATATGCTTATATCTTTCGATACAGGAGAAGGAATTAAAAGCAACTATACAAAACTGGTGGTTGTGATGTGGCTGTTTGTTGTTTTTGTATTATCCTCAAGTTATGAGGCTAGCCTAACTTCAATGCTGACCGTCCCTCGAATTGAGCCACGTGTGACTGGTTTAGATTGGATAATGAAAAATAATGCAACAGTTGGATGTGACGGTGACTCTTTTGTAGAGGATTATCTGAGGAATGTACTTAAACTTCAAAATATCAAAACAATAAGCAGCCAAGACCGTTATTCGGAGGAATTTAAGAATAAAAACATTTCTGCTGCTTTTCTTGAACTCCCTTATCAGAGAGTTTTTCTCAGAGATCACTGCAAAGAGTTTATAGTTACTGGACCTACCTACAGTTTCGGAGGATTAGGGTTTGTAAGTATTTCTAAACTTGTGATAACTAATTTTGAGTTTAATGTTCTGCAAATATTACAGGAACTAACACATCATATACTGCAATTTTCCATATACAGGTATTCCAGAAAAATTCCCCAATAGCTCACGATGTTTCAGTAGCCATTCATACTTTAATGGAGAATGGAAAGCTTAAACGTTTGAAAAATAAATGGTTTAATTCCCCAGACAGTTGTTCAAGTTCTGATGCTGACTTAGAAATAGAAAGATTGAGTTTCGAGAGTTTCTGGGGCTTATACCTCGTTTCTACTGCCATTTCAACTCTTTGCTTCTTAATTTTCGTTCTTCGGATGTTGAAAAAGAAATTAATAGACAACAAAGAACATGCGTATGATCTTGCTCAAACTGTGAAGGATGTTCCTCCTAACACAATGGTTAGGTTGGGGCAGTATTTTCAGGGTGGAAGACCAAAGTCTCTAAGGAGTAGAAGAACATTTAACAGATGGAATTCTTCACAGATTGAATTAGTTAGTCCTGCTGATCCCTCTCAGACTTTTCAGGCCTCCTCCCTGCTGAATCAAGAACTCCCTGAGATAATTGAATAAAATACGTGACTTGGGAACAACGAGAGAAATGTAGAATAACTGGAGGATGCTAATTATATATCGTCTTCTATTTGAACTTCAATAACATATTTGGTTAGGTGGATTAAACTGTGCTGGATAATATGTTGTCAAGTCCAGTCCGATCCTCTGTACCAATCACACCCCGAAACATACTCTTCAAGGAACCACAGAAAGCTGCACCGGGGTGGTGTCCTTTATAGTTGGTCTTGAAGATAATTAATCAGTACATATATTAAGTCTTCACTGAAATAAAGAATGTCATGTATAGAAATCCAGATGCTGTTTATTTCAGTTGTTCGTTGTAATTTGCAGAATGTAAAGGAAACTGATAGATTATGAACATCTTGCTTTGTACAAATTCATATCAAATAGCATTATTGAAATTGTAAGTGAGCTGTGTTAGTGTTTGGTGTGGGTGTGAAAATGTGTTGCAATTTTTATGGCATCAAACCGCTACTCAGTCTCTTGTCTAACTTCCTCGATAACATTTATCGAACTAATTAAGTAGACAGTTCATCTCTTGATCTGCAAGACTGCAACTTAAGAAGCCTCTCATGCTGTAGATCATCTCCTGCTCCGTCAGTCAATTTGAGCCAAATTTCTAATTAGAAACCAGAAATGATCGAATTTCTTTTATTTGTTTATGATGCAGCTGAGGAGCTGATTGGCAGAAATGCTATTCATTTCCTGTTCCTTTCCAAAAACCCGGTTCTAAGAAATTTAACTGTATTTGTAAGAAGGCTCACCCTGTTTATTTGAAATTGACGGTGCATTTTCACCGATAAGCTTCTATGTTACTTGCAAGATACAAATTTTACCTAAACTAGTTCCCTTTAAAGATTATTTGAGGGACATAATGAAACTTGAAAATATCAAAACCATAAGCAGCCAAGACCGTTATCGAGAGGAATTTGAGAGTCTTGCATTTCTTTAACTCCGTTGCCTAAAAGTTTTTCTCAAAGATTATTGAAAAGAGTACACAGCAACGGGCAACCCCACAGTTTTGGAGGAATTATTGAAGACGGAAGATGGCCATGTTGTTCTCTTCCATTCCTCTATTGGCTTGCTCAAAGCTCATTTCTTCTGATCTCCAAAGGATTTGGGCCATACCCATGAGTCAGGACTGTATATAAAGTTGCAAAAGAAATTTGATACAAGTGACATTGTGGGGATTCGAACCTGTTGTTTGAGAACCACAACTTGTTCTTGAAAAGAAGAAAAAATAAACATTCCGTTGCCGGGACTTGAACCCGGGTCTCTCGGGTGAGAGCCGAGTATCCTGACCAACTAGACTACAACGGATTTATTCATTTAGCATGCTATATTTGTATATATTAATTAGTCATGCACTGTATGACCTAAATTTCTTCGCCTGATGAAGATAGCAAATACAAAGTCGTGCAAACATTATTTTTACCGCGAAAATCTCGACCTCGAGCAGTTCACCAGCGGCGGAATTGTCGGATTGAAAATGAACCCAGTGGAGCTGTAGTTTCTCCTTCGAGATCTGAATTTTGAGTTATTATAATTGGATTGGGGGAGAAATAAAGATCGATTCTTAATTTCAATTCTCAGATTTTTCAGAAAAATTACATATTTTTTGAGATCAATGGTGACTAGTCTTTGATTTTCCTTGTTGAACTGTGAGTCTGTGAAATTCTTGGTAAGGTAGTGGTGGTGGTAATGATGGCGAATGGTGTATAAAGATTAAATGCAAGATGCATATACGCCAGTAAATTACACATAACGTAACAAAAAAAGTTATATATTTGATTTTTTAACATTTAATATTTAATTAATCCGATTAAAAATGCTTATTTGGACTATTTTATTCATGATGCAAATTCCTAATTTAATCCAACCATTCGAGCCTGTGTTGGTTCAAACTAATTGGCAAAGAATTGCAAAATTTACTTATAAGTTTAACTTGTTTAATTATAAGTTTTATCAAACACGATCCAAAACTCGTAAGAAATCAAATTCAAAAATCGATAATTAAACTGAAATTACCATTGCCATTGCCACCCATAAATATTTTTAATACACGTCAATTCTTGATAATGGAATAAATGATAGGTCGAAATGCCTGATAGAGAAGATAGTATGTCCTATCAGTTGGATGAATTGAATCCCACTATACATACTTGGATGCATCTGGGCAAACAGGTGATCTTGGGTTGCATGGGAACGATGCTTCAAGGTAACTGTTAAGAATTAAAGGCTCAGAATCACACACAAAGAAAAAACTCAAACGTTTAAAACAAAAACTCAAAAGAATTCATTGAATAAACGTAAAGAGTTCAAGAATCAAAGTTTCAAACTCAAATTACACAAATTTGTCAGAAAACAGAAAATCGCACCAATTAACCACTAAGATCCAAATACAGAAATACTCTGTCAAAAAACCATAAAGATGTATACTGATTATCCAAGGAATCAGTATCTAAACAAACCACTAAGCACAATATGTGCGAATATATGAATTTCTGAAGAAATCACGAAGAACAAAGATGAAGGAGGTGTAATCGCCTTTTCAAAGAGAGAGTGAAGAGTCTAGAAGAAAATCAGAATTATGACCCTTCGCTTGAGTGAACGGTCTTATCCCTAATGTAGACGACTGAGATCAATTCAGTATGATCTAATGGCTGAAAACTGGCCGGTCCGGATAATGGATGGTTCGGTTGATATAAATGGGTTCCGGACTTGGGGCAAAGATCCGGGTTTACAAAAATCCTTGGGCTGAATAAAATTGGCAAAAATTGACCAGCAATCTGTTTTGGGCTCTTTAACTGGATTAGGAGTTTGGGCTTCAATTGCTTCACAATCTCCACCTCAATTGGAGCTCTAGAACCTGCAAATCACAAATATAGAAGTATCAAAATTCAACCAAGTTTAAAAATCTCAAAGCATCTTTAAACTTGCTAATGGGAATGATTTTTGTTCCTGCATCTGCAGGATTAATCTGCGTAGGAATCTTAACCAACTTAACAATTCCTTTTTCAGTAATGTCCCTAATGAAATGAAATTTCACATTTATATGTTTAGATCTATTGTGAAAAACGGGATTTTTACACAAATGTAAAGCACTTAAACTATCAGTACATAATTCAACTTCAGAATCATCAATGCAACAAATTTCAGATAGTAAACCCTTTAACCACATGCAATAGCAATGTATTCTGTCTCAGTTGATGATAAGGCAACCAATTTTTGTAGTTGGGATTTCCAGCTAATACAAGAAGAATTTAAAGTAAAAAAGTAAGAAGATGTTGATTTCCTATTATCAACATTTCCTGCAAAATCAGAATCTATAAAACCTTTAAGTTTGAAATCATTTTTGGTTTTAGAAAATACTAGACTAGATCTAGCAGAAATTTCAAATATTTCAGAAGACATTTCATGGCTTCCCAGTGCAATTCACCAGGATTGCTCATAAATCTGCTCAAAACACTCACAGCAAAAGTAATATCAGGTTTGGTACAGACCATCAAATACATAACAGATCCAACTGCATTAGAATAAGAGACATTTTTCATTCTAAACACGTCATCATCAGATTTAGGACAGTGTTCAACAAATAGTTTAAAATGTGCAGGAAAAGGCAAAAACACAGGTTTGGATTCAGATAAACTAAATCTATTTAAAATCTTTTCAATGTAATTTTTTTATTCAAAAACAATTTTTCAAATTGTCTATCTCTAAAAATATCCATGCCAAGTATTCTTTTAGAATTGCGTATGTCTTTCATCTCAAACTTAGAATGCAGTTTGGTTTTAAGAACATTTATATCGTGCATATTAGGGCCAGCAATAAGCATGTCATCAACATATAAAAGCAAGTACATAAAATCAGTTTTACCAAGTTTAAAGTAAAAACAGGAATCATATTGGTTTTTCTGAAAATTTAGGTTTTGGATATAAGAATCAAATCTCTTATACCACTGCCTAGGGGCTTGTTTCAAGCCATACAAAAATTTTTTCAACAAACAAACCAAATTAGAATTTCTGCCATTTTCAAAACCTTTAGGTTGATGCATATAAATTGTTTCATCCAAAAAACCATAAAAGAAAGCAGTTTTCACATCCATTTGCTCAAGTTCTAAATCAAATTGTGCAACTAAAGCAAATAAAATTCTGATAGAAGTATATTTCACAACAGAGGAAAAAATTTCATTATAATCAATTCCTTATTTTTGAAAAAAACCTTTGGCTACAAGTTTAGCCTTGTACCTTGGTTTAATATCCTTAGACTCACTTTTTTTTATTTTGAAAATTCATTTACAGTCAATTATCCTTTTATTTACAAGTCTATTGACTAAAATTCAAGTACCATTTTTCAGAAGTGAGTCCATCTCTTCTTGCATAGATGCAAGCCAGAGTTTGGATTCTTTTGAAGAAACGACTTCTTCAAAAGATTCAGGTTTAAAAACAAAAGGATCAGAATAGGTAAATGCAGACACAAAATCAGGATCCTCAAACCTAGGAGGAGGTCTAACATTTCTTCTAGTTCTATCCCTAGCTAATTGATAATTTTCTAAATCAATTTTAGCTTCAGGGATGTTATCAGGCAATGGCACAGTGTTAGGTAGTTCAGGTTCAGGTTCAAAATTGACATTTGGAGACTATGGGGGTTGCTTCACCTGAAACTGAGTATTAGGCAGACCATTTTCATCACCTAAATGGTCTGCACTCAGCTCAGAGGTAAGGAAATCTCTATCATTAATAGGATCAAGCAGTTTTTCATCTTTAAATGGAAAAATATTTTCATTAAAAATCACAGACCTACTGAGAATGACCCTGTAACCTCCCTTTTCCCTGACTCATAACATATAACCCTTGACCCCCTCTCCATACCCAAGAAAAACACATTTTAATGATCTGGAGTCAAGTTTAGATTCAGACTGGTGTGAGTAGGCAGCACACTCAAAAATTTTTAGCTTTGAAAAGTCAGGAAGATAATTGTTCCAAATCTGATCAAGAATTTTGAAATTAATGGCACTGCAGGGAGAAAGATTTATCAAATAAGAAGCAGTTTTGACTACTTCACCCCAAAATTTTTTTGGCAAGTTGGAATCAAGTAAAAGACATCTAGTTCTTTCTAGGAGTGTCCTATTCATCCTTTCAGCAACCCCATTTTGTTGTGGACTGTAGGCTACAGTCCTGTGCCTAAGAATACCTAAGGTGCTACAGAAAGAATCAAACTCTTGGTTACAAAATTTTAGACCATTATCAGTCCTAATAGTTTTGACTCTCTTTTCTTTCAAATTTTGAACTAAGGTGATCCAATTTTTGAAAACAGACACAATAGCATCCTTAGTTTTTAACAAATGCACCCAGGTTTTCCTAGAAAAGTCATCAAAAATAAGAAGAAAGTACCTAAAACCTGAAATAGAACTGACTGGGGAAGGACCCCACAAATCTGAATGCAGATATTCAAGCACATCAGAAGATTTATGAACATCTTTACCAAATGAATTTCTTTTATGTTTACCTAACACACATTTTTCACAGAAATCAAGTTTATGCAACACATCATTACCAAATACACATTTAGTTTCAAGTAATTTAAGTCCTTTTTGACCTATGTGTCCTAATCTCTTATGCCATAACACAGTCTTATTCAAATCATACATAGCATTAAAGGACTTAGCATAAACAGGTAAGGTATTCAGCACATATATCTTATTAATTTTGGGAGTACAAGAAATCAAGCAGTTATTTTTGAAAATACTCAAATAACCATTATGCATTCTAATCTCAAAAGATTCAGAATCTAAGACACAAAGAGAAAGCAAGTTCCTATTCAAATCAGGAACATATCTGGTTTGATTTAAAATAAGAGTTTTGTTATTTTCAAGTTGTAACAAAACTTTTCCAGTGCCTTTCACATCACAGGTAATATTATTGCCAAGTTTCACAGAACCAAAGCAATTATCACTGAAATTAACAAACATATCTTTTTCAGGACACAAATGAAAAGTGCAGCCAGAATCAAGAATCTATTCATTCTTATTATCAAATTCAGTAGTAATATAAACCACCCCATTATTATTATCTTGCACTGCAGCCTCAGTTTGGTTACTAGTACCTTGGTCATTTTTCCTTTTAAAACAATATTTAATATGATGTCCAGGTTGACCACAATAAAAGCAAAGTCTAGGGTATCTACATCTGAAGTTTCAGCATTATTATCCTGTGCTCTATAGTTGTTCTAGTTTCTAAAATTATTATCTTGATTTCTGAAACCAGACTGACCTCTAAAATTATTATCCTTAGACTTATTGAAATTGTCCTTATTCTGAAAATTGCTCTTTGCATGCTTGTTATTCCCAGAGTTATTCCAATCCCTATTGTTGCTAGAAGTATTCCAATTTTTATTGAAATTAGTTCAAGACTTATTCTGCCTAAAAGAGTTCTTCTTCCTAGAGGTTCCTACAACATTATAGGATTACTTTTAAATTCTAACTCCTTATTCTTAAGGGAAGTATGGACAATTTCAGTGGTCAGTTTCTGCCCACCATACTCTAATGCATTCCTAAGATTTTTGAACTTATCACCCATAGCATTCAGTAAACATACATCCTTTTGTTCATCAGTAAGTTTTTCATCACAATTTAAAAGACTCTGTATGATCTTAGTAAACCTACTCATATTATCATCCACATCCTTAGATGGATCAAACTTAAAAGAAAAATATTGTTTCCAGAAGAAGCACTTATCAGGCAAAGAGACAGTATCATAAACCTCTTCTAATTTTTCCCATAATGCCATAGCAGTTTTAGTCTTACCTATTTGTCTAATCACATTATCAGACAAATGAAGAAAAAATTGTACTCAATGCAGTTTCATCCATTTCAATTTGTCTATCTTGAGGCAAATTTAAAGGCCATGATTGATCAATGGCTTTGGCACATTTCATTTGTAGTAACAAAGCCTTCATTTTCTGGCTCCAGAGATTAAAATCTCCCTTGCCATTCCATACTTAAACATCTACTTTTATAGTAGCCATTGAAGTAATGACTAAAAATTCTGAAAGAAAATTTATCAAGAGTTAAGGCTTTATTACTTCAAATCAAGAATAGACAGACAGATTGAAATGCAGGATATAATCTCAGAAGTCAAGAATTATCAGAAAATATTACACAAAGATCGGATATAACAAATACAGTCTCAAACAGTTATCAAACAATAAGGCAATCAAGGTGATCACAAAGCAACTATCCTAGTCACTTAATCAAGAAACCACAAAGAACAGTATATTGAAAAAATTGTTCTTCCAGTGTATCCCTCGACCTATACAGGATATTCCCAAACTCCCTCAGATTCCCGGATTCTCAATGAAATCCTAGACAATGGAAAGAAATGGGGTCCAAGATATAGGCTTCAACGGAGAGATTTTGGAGAGAACAGAAAATTTGAAAAGAAATTTACAGTACAAAAAGATTGCAATAATTAAAAGATATCACCTAATTGCAATTATAATAAGCTACAGAAGCTTCCACAGAGAATCAATTGTCCAAAAGTTCAGGGCCACCAAGAAACAGAACCACCAAGTACCAATATTCACCACGAAGAACAACCAGTAAGGAACAATGTAGGATTTTTTTCAAAAAATTAAGTATATTTACAAAATATATATATACTGAGTTTCAGAATCCTCAAAAATGTGGACTCAAATTCAGAGATCCAGATACTCAAAAATTACAGAAACCCTAATTTTGAAAATAGGTTTCAAAGAAAATATCCACGAAGTTAGAGTATCAAAAGATTTATACAAAATCTTCAAAAATTTCAAATCTGAAAATTTCTCTCAAATATTTTTAGAAAACAAAAAACGATTTACAGAAGGGGTTTAAACAACTCAAGAAAAGTATTTTCTTCAAAGTTTAACACAAGAACTAGAAATCCTAAAACTTTTTGCAAAAAATCTCAACAACTTCCAAAAAACCCTAGATCCAATAAGAACAGATCTGGATCCAAAAGATCTGAGTCTAAACCACAGCATATTCGAAGAATCCTAAGGCTCTGATACCACTGTTAAGAATTAAAGGCTCAGAATCACACCACAAAGAACAAACTCAAGCGTTTAAAACAAAAAATCAAAAGAATTTATTGAATAAACGTAAAGAGTACAAGAATCAAAGTTTCAAACTCAGATTACACAAATTTGTCAGAAAACAGAAAATCGCACCAATTAACCACTAAGATCCAAATACAGAAATACTCTGTCAAAAAATCACAAAGATGTATATTGATTATCCAAGGAATCAGTATCTAAACAAACCACTAAGAACAATATGTGTGAATATATGAATTTCTGAAGAAATCACGAAGAACAAAGATGAAGGAGGCGTAATCGCCTTTTCAGAGAGAGAGAGAGAGTGAAGAGTCTGGAAGAAAATCAGAATTATGACCCTTCACTTGAGTGAACGGTCTTATCCCTAATGCAGACGGCTGAGATCAATTCAGTATGATCCAATGGCTGAAAACTGGCCGGTCCGGATAATGGATGGTCCGGTTGATATAAATGGGTTCCGGATTTGGGCCAAAGATCCGGGTTTACAAAAATCCTTAGGCTGAATAAAATTGGCAAAAATGGACCAGCAATCCGTTTTGGGCTCTTTAACTGGATCAGGAGTTTGGGCTTCAATTGCTTCACAGTAACCTGGCCCGCAACATCCATTGTTAACCACGTCAAAATCTAACCATACGAACAAAAAGAAAATCTAGTAAATTATTTGAACTTTTCTTATGCTTTGATATCATGTTAAATCACTTCATATCCCACGTACCGTAGTTGCAATGGAAGGCCATGTCCTCTAGCAATCCGTGGGTGTCCATATAAGCAATTCGCGAGCCGGAGTTTGCGAATTTGAGTTGCATTACGCTCAATTGATTTTGGAGTTTTAGATTGTAATCTCGAGCAATGCAGGAGAAGTTATCAATACATTCGAGTTTATAAAATGCGTTATTAGAATACATTGTTGTGACGACCTGCAAACAACCCATCGGCGGCAATCCAACCACTCCAATTCGTCGCACCCCTTCATCCCACAAACCCTGCACGAAATTGAACATGTTTAAGGTTTCGAAAATTCTCGACAGTGGACGAGCTTTAAACGACATAGAAAAGGTCACATGAGGGAATTAACCTGCACGAACTGCTATGATTGTTGTAATACAAAATCCATGTAAGTTGGGATACTGTAGTTTGATAAGTGTGTTTTACACACTTATTTTGCTTTTAAATTGACAATTTAATTGATATATTGAGCAAATATCTACTTATATATTGTGTTTATATTGTACAATTAGGTACAACCTCAATTGAAAATAAAATGGACAAGATTGGAGTGCAATTGAGCTAAAAGATGAACAAATTTGATGTCCAAGGACCTAATTGAAAGAAATCAAAAGTTTGGGGACTCAATTGCAACATCTTAGAAAGTTGGAGGACTAAAGATTCAACCACTATTTTTTACCTCGAAATCATTAATAAACCAGTTTATAAACCAAACAGTGTTACCAAACGGAGGCTAAGAAATAACAAGTTTTCCCCCTCTCTACACATCAAGTCCCTGTTTTGTACCAATTAAAATTCAAATTTTAATCTAAGTTAAAGTCAATAATCAATATCAACTATATATTTAATTGGATTCACAACTTTTCAATCACACATCTTTATCAACTTTTATTAAAATTTACTAAAAATCTGATTTTAATCTCTACAAAACAGAGACTAAGTCTTTAAATAAGGTAGCTAGTTCAATGAAATTAAAGCGCCACAAGTTCATTTCGATAAAGAAGTGAACTTAGCGTGCAAAAAGGGGGCGTGATGAACACAACTTAGACGAATAAGTTTGTCTTTAACAATTTAAGCATTTAGATAAAAACAAGCCCAAAAAATTAACATGAAAAGACGAACACGTGCGCATAGAATGAGAGAGATACGCTTATTGTCGATGTCAATGGATCGAATCCAGATCCGGAGGAAGCGAAACTGACTCCAGTCAATAGCTCGAGTGCTGAGGTTTGGATCCAAATATGGAGGCACATAATCTTTGAGCCCAACATAGTTAGCTGATAACATTCAGATATCATTAAATCCATGCACATGAACATCTAAGATTCTTAACAACGTTTGTTGTGTACAGCACAAACATGTTCTTAACTCACCTATAAAATCATTAGCAAGCCGGCCATTAGTAAACCTTCCAGTTGCAGCCTGATTCAAGAAATCTTTCCCATAAGGTGAGAAATTGCTCCTAAATGGAGTTGTAATGTAGTTATTATTTCCAGGATCAACTGTGGAGTCTCCGAAAATTAATATAGCAGAAACAGAACTATTCACTGCCTTATCAACGCTAGCTAGGTTTCGAGCTGTGGCTTTAGATGCAAAGATGAATACTAAGACAAGCAGATGAGGAAAAATGTTGTGGAAGTAAGTTAGAAAGTGCAGAAAAGTATAGCTCATTTTTTGTTCTGATTTGCTCAAAGAAACAACAGATGTTGGAGAAATAAAAGGCTATCTAAGTGGTATGCCTGAATTAGGATCTCGATCTCCAAGAGTTGGCCAAAAACTTGACTTTATTAGAGCATTCCAATGCACTCCATGAATTTAGAAAAACGACTTCACACATCAACAAATAGACGAAATGTGTTAAAAATACAACTCTAATGCACAACGTGGATTACAATGTTAAGTTGAAGTTGGCTTAAAAAAATAGACATTGTGGAGTACTCCATCTACATTTAGACACTCCATGAAACATGATGAGTCAGTATTATTTTTCATAATTATAATTAAGGACATTGGCCAATCAGATTGTATGATACAAGTTATTTTCATTTAGACTCTTTATATAGTTAGAAATCCTGCGGATAAGATACAATTTATGCATAGTCATTAATTTTCAATTTTAAAAGAAAATGTTACATAATCAATATTATTTAAATGTAAAAAGAATCATTTGAGAGTAAATTTTTGTTTTCTTCGTCTATTTATCAACGTTCTCTAGAAGTCCGTTTATTTCATTGTCACATCAGCCACAATCCACGTGATGCACTGAAGATGTTCTTAAACAAACGAGAAAACCCCTTTCTATCTTATTAGTCAAACACAGAGAAGAGGTTCATAGACGACGTCTTGTCTCTTACCTAAGAAGACCCATTGTGATTGCCTAAAATTGAAAACTTTACGACACTTTCTTTCTAAAATCGGGTCTGCCCGGTTCAAGGTATAAAAAATGGTCCATTCTCTTGTTCTTCTAATATTGTTGGACTAAATAAAACATAACTTGTAATAGGGGCGACTAATTGTTAATGGTTAGTCTATCTAAACATGTGTTAGAGATTATATATTTATTTTTATGTTTTTATTTTTGAGGTCTTTTAAATTTTTGTTTCTTGTGGTTTGATACAGTTGGGAAATTAAACAAACCTTCCTAATCTGTATGAAGTTCTTAACTACCTCTCTAATCTAATAACTCTATCCCAGGCTTGAAATTGGGAAGACGTAGAAGTGGAAGAATATGATGAATCACCCGTGGATACTAATTCAAGAAAAAGAAAAGAGGCAATTTGACCAATGTAGGTTATATTTTGGGCAAGAAAATCTGTTTTATTATATTACACATCATAAAGCAGTCTTTTGTTGTTTAGTTGAGGAAAAATACAATTTTAACCTTGTGATACAAGTATTATTTCCCTTATTATTTGCTATAAAAACTGTTTGAGAAACACGCCTTCTCGCTAGTGCGGCACGTACGATGTACGGGATAAGATAAGAATTGTATACTTTTGTTTGGTAACAATTTTTGGTTTATAAACATATTTATTTATGATTTTAAAGTAAAAAGTAGTGGTTGAAAATTGAAAAGAGAGAATGTATATGATTAAAAAGTGATTTGAAAAATTATGTGGTTTATAGTTTATCAACCAAAAAATCATGTTTACCGAACACATGCTAAGATCAAATGATAAAATATTCAATTAATCAAGATTCCAAAGTTAATGGAAAGCACACCGATATCACAGCAGATAACAATGAGTTAATTGAATTGTTAATGAGTAAAAATCAATGAAAGAGGAAATACATTGTTAATGAATTGTTTTCAAAGGCTATAATTTTTTCTAGTAATTCGGAAATAATGTAGTAAAATAATGTGCAAAAGCTTTACATCGATATTAAGATATTTTTATTACGACATTATTTAAGCCAACAAAATTAATCAAACAAATGAAATGGAGCAAAAAATAAAAGTAATAATAGAATGTTAAGGGACTATTTTAAACGATTATAATTTTTGCTACAATTGACGATTTTGTAATTCGAGAATAATGTGAAAAAGTAATATATGAGATTTTCATATTGATATAAAGATCTTATTATTACGACTTCATTTGAGCCAAGAAATCCAATCAAACGAAAGAAAAACATTACTGAAATACGAAATACATTGTTAATGGATCATCTTAAACAACTATAATTTTGGTGCGATTCAGTAATTTGAACACAATATAGTAATGTATTGTATGAAAGATTCACGTGTAAATTTTCTCACCAAAGTGGTGAGAAAATGTTTGCTTGGAAAATAGTCGAAATTATGCTTCACATGGTTGTACATGAAAAACGTTTTCCATGTCAAAAGTTTGAATCAAACACAAAAGCTATAAGATATTTGTCTTGAAGTGATATTTTCCATGACAAATTATTTCAACCAAACACAGCCTTAATAGAAAAAAGGAAAATACATTATAAATGGAAAATAAAAATTTAAGTTCAAATGGATTTTGAGTTTAACACATACAAACACATATCCCTATATATTAAAAGAGCAAGTTTTGAATTTACTATTCATAAGCCAATTGGAGTCATTTTGAGCCCGGTAAGCCATTCGAGTCATTTGAGCCATTCTGATGAGATCCTGAGAAGCCAAACATCGAAACACGTGACAGTGGGCCCTAGTCAAATCTCGATACACGTTCCAATCGACCATATGACGAGATTCGCGGCCCAAAAAGAGCTAAGAGTCGATGGCGGGACTCAATTACAAGCTCCAATATCAAGTCCACGAGGAAGAAAATAAGACCGCTGTCAAATTGCACAATTTTGGACTTTTAGCCGAGACCGGTCGACCGATCTTACTTGCGGTCGACCATACAAGTCAATCGATCTTCCTTACAATCGAACAAAAGTCTGGAGGAAAATTTTTGTAAAGTCTCAGTCGTTTCAGTTGATTAGAGTGCGACCGAAACATCCTGATTTTTGAAAACACGGGATTTTCTTGCAATTTCCGAATTTTCTTATTTTCTCTTATTCTCTTGTAATATAAATACTCATTTCCCAAACCCTAGCAAGACAACTATGATGTTCATGATGAAGCTCTAGAGAGAGTCCCCCATGAGTGAGGTAAACCCTTGTTCTTGATCTTGTATCTATTAGGAAATTAATCAACTGCATATTGACTTTGTTTATTCTTGTGTTGTTATTTATTTTCGCCACCTTGAAATTTGTTTGGTTGATACCCATTAGACTTGGTTCTTTAATCAATGAATTTTGGGTTATATTTAAATTTGGGTTAAGGTGTTTTATCGCTTTATTTACCATCTTATCTTTCTTGAGGTGATATTGAATGGTTGTAGGAATTTTTGATCAATATACCAAAGAGGTTCTTATCATTTGATATTAGAGCTTGATTCTAATTTAGTAAATCTATCCTACATTATTGTTGTTGTATTTAAAAAAATATATATATTGAGAAATTCTATGTTCTTGAGATATTTGTTGATTTCATGTATTGGGTATATTGATTGTGAGTTTATTGGGGGAATTCCATTATTCATTCACTACAAAACCTACACTTTCCAAATTGTGTACTTGATGCGTGTCGCAATGTACCAAAATAATAAATAATTTCTTACTCGCCAAATATTAATTAATAATGTAGTAGCGAGAGTAAGGGTCGATCCCACAAGGAACAGTGAACTAAAATAGTTGCTCGATCAATTAGAATGGAATGTGGGATTTTGTTGTTTGGAAATTATTTGAATGAAAACTATGCATAAAATAAATAATTAAATAAGACTAGAGAATTAATATGAGAAGAAATCTTGTTCTCGGATTCGATTGTACCCTCAATTAATGTTATACCTTTCCTTGTAACGTGTTTATATCCCTAATTCAATTATCAATCATAAATAATCAATAAGGTCTAATTATCTAAATTCTTCCTCATGTGTATTGATTCAAAACAAGCTCTTCGAACCAATTTTAGCCACGAACAATCCTAAACAAGCTCATAGAATTTAATGCACGACTAGTATAAAAATTTAGAATAATAGATTGAATTGGATCGTTAATTTCACAAGGTCAAATTAATCAATCCAAGTTGAATTATTACTAAACCTGCACGAGATTTATTTGCTACTAAAGTAAAGATTCAATGACAATTACGGATCAAGAATTTAAATATAGCATATTCATGAATCCAAAGATCAATAATCCAATTGGCCAAATTAAAATATTAATTAAATAAACTCAATGAACATTCAAAACATAATAATTCAACAATTGAAATAAATGAATAGATACAACGTTACTTGTTTGATAGAAAAGAAGATACCATAATTAAATTTAACTTTCCTTTTGAACAAGACGAGGAAACTTAGCCCATCATAATTGTTGCAAGATCTTCAATTTGTTCCATGAATTCCATTGATGCTTCTTGCTTGAATCCCAAGCATTCTCTCTTTTAGTTTCTAATTTTCCTCTCAATTTTATTTCCTTCATTATGTGGTGATTTTCCTCTTTTTATAGCTCTAAAATCGTGCCCTAGAGTGGTCAAGAAGATATACCAAAGATAGACTTTGATTCCAATTATGAAAATATTCCGAGTCGAAGTTACGGCCATAACTTTATCATTTACGACCATAAATGGGTTACTGGAAATTTTCAGAATTTGGAAGTTATGGCCATAACTTTGTCATTTACGGTTGTAAGTGAACCTCTGCTGATTAGTGCTTATGCTTAATTTTTTTGTCATAATTTTATCTCTCGATGTCCGATTGTGGTGATTCAAAGTGCGTTGGAAAGAAGACTCAAAGATCTATAATTCTTTATGAAATAGCTGTTCCAAAATTCGAATTGCTTCTATAGAAAAATTGAGTTTCAATCTCTAACTAAAATTGTGGATCACAATCTTTGCAGGTTTTTTATTTCCAACTTTACCCTCAAACCTTATTTGACCCTAATTTTTGCATCTAATCTTCTTCCCACATGTAATTATTGATTTGGAGCCATTTGAACATATCCTTGAAGTTTTTTTTTTTTTTGATTTTTTTTTGTAGATTTTGTTGTCGAGCTTGCCATGATTCATCATTTTGGTCCTTTTTTCTTTCTTTTTGTTCTTTGTGATCCTACCTAACATAAAACATGAAAATGAATTAAACACTACTTAAATAGGATCAAACCAATAAAAAATAAGATAACAAGTGGAATAAATAAGTGCTAACAAAGTACTTATCAGTACTCAAAGTGTTTGATAAAATGCCTCAATGAAAATACTCCATTAGTGCTTTGTTGTTCAATGCCCATATATTGCTAATTACTTGGGGCTATTCAATTCCCATTATTGAGATTATGTTATCAATATTTTATCCCATATATCACTTGCTTCATGCATTGAGTAATTATTGTTCATTCATTCCTTATCACATTTGGGTTGTTGGAGATTTATCATATATCCACATTATATCCATTCAAGGCCACTTCAAGATTGAGTACAAAGTGTTTGCTAAATTGTCTCATTGAAAATTACACTCTTTGTGCTTATTGCTCTACATCTATGCATTGTCTATTACTTGTGGTTATTCAATCCCATTGTTGAAATTATGTTCCTAGCATCTTATCCCACATAACAATTGTTCCTTTTGAGTATAGCAAACACATAAATTCCACTTCCTATTGTGTCTACTTGTTATAAATTCCTTCTCCCTTATTTGTGATTTCTTTGACTCCACAAGAATTATACTTTATGGTTTAGCTGATTAACTTCCTTGAAAAACTTGAGAAATGAGATTTTGAGTAGAAAAAGGCAAGAGTGGTGAGCTCAATAGAGGGTAAAAGTCAAATTTGAGTGAAACACAAGAGAAATATTTTCTTGTGAGAACATTTTCACACTTGCATACCATGTCCATTTCCAATGCTCAAACTCAAGAATTGAAGGAGATGTTATTAAATCTTTCAATCACTAGGCTAGGCAAATGAAGAAAATTGGGGGGAGGGTTGGAAAGATTAGAAACAAGAGAGGGAAGTACATCAACTAGTAGTGAAGGAGAAATAAAGGATAATAAAAGAAGAGTGAGGGACAAATTTGGGGACAATGTGCATAGAGATGGGCGTAGGGAACAAAATGAGAGTATGAATAGGAAACTTAGAATAGATGATGTGATTCTGAGAGGGAAATCACGTCGAACTCGCATAATAACGCCAGAAAAATTCCGAATCCAGGTTGGAACAGGCGATAACACTACGACCAGAGCCTCATGACGCAAGAACTAGGGGTATATTAAGCCCGAGACCCGTTACGATGCAGAAATAAGAACCATAATGGGGTGAACGCCACAAGGAATGTCTAGATCCTTGATAAGTTCGATTTGGTGAATGCCAAAAATATCTCACAATATTTGATAAGTTCGAAAGTGTTCAATCCAGAATAATATTTGAGGGGAAACCACTCAACACAATTTTTATTAATCCAAGTCTATTTGTTACAATCAATCAAAAAGAATATAAATAAGCAAAACAGAATTAAATAAGCTCTAACCGCTATAGAGGCCCAAAATAAACCCTAAAACAAGTAAAGAAGGAATTTAACCAAAAACTCGCAAAACCCTAAAAAATTGTACTGAGCGATCGTGCAGGCATAATGGCCGCGATCGCGTAGAAGGACCGAAAACTTTCGGGTCTCTTTTTCTAGGCATGGTACAATCGCGCCTCCTTTTACACCACGCGGTCGCGTGGTTCAAATTCTCCAACTTCTCGATTTTGATCTCAATTCTTGACCTACATCACTTGTACCATCTTTGAGCTTATTCAACCACTTCATGTTTGATCTTTGAAATTTTTCGAACATGCTTGAAGCTTTGTTTGACTAGATTTGTAGTTATTTCTGTCAAGCCCACCATGATTCGTATCAATAAATGTTTGGGATAATGAAATGGATAGTGAACAAAATGGAAGCATGAATAGGAAAAGAGGAGAATGGGTAGATAGGAGTGGAGATGGGGTTAATGATAATATTGATAGAACAAAAATGAGGATTCCATCATTCCATAGGAGGGGTGATAATGAGAAGGGAGAGTTGGAATTGAATGCTAGGCCACCAACATCTTTGGGCCATACTAATGAGATGGAGGAACATGGAGAATATAACTTCTACACTAGGTGCCTAGTGCGTGATAAGCCATGTAGTCTCGTTATAAATGGGAAGAGTTGCACTAAGTTGGTTAGTGCTAGTAGAGTTGAAAAGTTGGGGCTACCGGTTATGAAGCATCGTAGTCCTTATATATTGCAAAGGTTGAATGATTATGGGGATGTGAGGGTAAGTGAACAAGTTCTTCTTAATTTTCACATTGATACTTATAATGATCAAATATTATGTGATGTGGTTCCCATGCACACTACTTACATAATTTTGGGAAGACTTTGGTAAATGGATAGGAATGTGAAACATAATGCAAAGAGGAACTGGTATAACTTCCAAGTGAAGGGGAAAAAGGTGGTGCTCCTACCTTTGAGTTTGGAGGAAGTTCATAAAGATCAAATGAAACTCAAGAAGGAGTTGGAGGAAGAAAAGGAGAAGGAGAAAGAAAAAGGAAAGGAAAAGGAAAAGGAAAAGGAAAAAGAAAAAGAAAATTCAATTGAAAAATTAGATGAAGAAACAAAGGAGAGACAAATTGAGGATATGAGAGTTGGGGCCACGTCCCTAGAAAAATGAGAGGCAATGAGGGTTGGAACCACGACTTCAGAAAAGGAGAGGTAAGAGAAGAACCGAGAGTTGAGGTTCCTACCTCAAAAAAATGTGAGGAAGTGATGAGTGCCACCAAGGAAATTGAAAGCAGAGATCATACCGAAATGTTCTTTACTCTTGAATACTCTAATACTTCTCTCCCTAGCTTGGTTACTTCTTTATTACAGGGGATCATTAGGCATACTTATCAAAGCAACAAGGAGCTCCAAAGGAATACTGTGTGGAATAAATTCATGGAAACATTTTCCTACGACAACGAGTACAACCGTGGTAAAGAAAATGGAATAACCGATGCAACATCTAGGATATATGCTCCTAACATTTCTTTGAATGCAAGGTTATTGTGTTCTGAATGCATTAGAGAGTTGTATGATATTGATGTAGACTGAACAAGTGTATTTGTGACTTGGGAAAATGTTGCATGTAATAAGAATCATTGGCATGATGAATTCCTCATTTGTAAATCCAATTTTTTGTGTGTGCTAAGTTGCCTAAATGCCAAATCTTCTTGTTTTGAATTTAGCGAGGGCTTGCAAACTAATAATCCAAAATTGTTTCACATTTATGAGTCATGTGGGGAGAGAGATTTTGATGAATTCTATAAGCCTGACAATTATTTATTTTGGAAAATTAGATTGTTCGTTCCTAAATGTACCATGTGAGAGTTGCTAATGAGAGATGCACATATTGGGTGTTGGGGGAGGCAATTTGGAATCAAAGGGGCCTTGGGAGTATTTTGTGAATGTTTTTATTGGTCTAATTCGAAAGTTGGTGATAAGCATGTTTGCATTTGTAGTAAATGCTGAACTTGCAAAATAGCTAAACTTAAGTTTTTGCCCCAAGAATTCCATATATATTTGACAATCTTGAGTAAATCTTGGATTACTAATTCTATGAATTTTATAGTGAGTTTACATGGAACAAAGAAAGAGAATGATGTTATTTTTGTAATTGTTGGTAGGAGTATTAAAATGTCAAATTTGATTGCATGTCATGAAACCAACAATGTCATTAACATAGCTAATATTTTCTTTTGGGAAGTAGTGCATATGCACGAAGTTGTTGCTAATTTTGTAGTTGTTAAATTTGCTTACAATTTAGTTGCTCATCCTATTAGCAGATTTTCTCCACTTGATGATGTTGCTTATGGCCCTAGCCTACTAACTCCTTTGAGTTTGATGCACTTGTTTACTGATGGAAATGTTAGTTTAGGTGGGTATAAAAAGGAAAATCTGGTTAAGCCCCTTCATAGAAGGTTCGAGCTTCCATTTGAGGGGGTTGTAATACAATGTACTTTTAATTCCAAACATAGGAAGCATATCCCATTTGATCCGGGTAGTTGGGTGTGGTTCCTTTCGAGGAAAGGAAGGGTTCCCAATTCAAGAAAATCCAAATGGCTACTCGGTGGAGTCAATCCAATTCAAGCTCTTAGCAACACCTACAGATTGACTTTGCCTGGTAAGCATGAAATTTCAGTCACAATTAATGTACCTAATTTTCCTCTTTTTTATTGTAAGTGCTGATTTGTGATCGAATCTTTCTCGAGATGGATGCTATGATGAGAATCGAGAGAGTCAACCCAAGCTACAGTTTTTCGTGGGCCCCAGCACAGGATCAAGGTCGAGGAATCTCATGACCATACCTTCCAACAAGATTTGAGGTCGAATACTTTTCAAGAGGGAGGGGATGATGAGATCCTGAGAAGCCAAACATTGAAACACGTGCCAGTAGGCCCTAGTCAAATCTCGATGCATGTGCCAGTTGACCATATGATGAGATCTACGACCCAAAAAGAGCCAATAATCGATGGCGAGACTCAATTACAAGCTCCAATATCAAGTCCACGAGGAAGAAAACAAGACTGAGGTCAAATTGCACAATTTTGGAGTTTCAGCCAAGACCAGTCGACCGATCTTCTTTACGGTCGACTGAAAGTTTGCAGGAAATTTTTTGTAAAGCCTCAATCAGTTTCTTTTGATTGGAGTGCGATCGAAACTGTCATTTAAGTTCGTCTGGTCGACCAAAAGTGGATCATTCGACCCATCCGGTCGACCGAAACATCCTGATTTTTGAAAACGCAGGATTTTCTTACAATTTTCGAATTTTCTTATTTTCTCTTATTCTCTTGTAATATAAATACTCATTTCCCAAACCCTAGCAAGACAACTATGATGTTCATGATAAAGCTCTAGAGAGAGTCCCCTATGGGTGAGGTAAACCCTTATTCTTGATCTTGTATCTCTTAGAAAATTAATCAATTACATATTGAGTTTGTTTATTCTTGTGTAGTTATTTATTTTCGCCACCTTGAAATTTGTTTGGTTGATACTCATTGGGCTTGGTTATTTAATCAATGAATTTTAAGTTAGATTTAAACTTGGGTTATGGTGTTTTATCGCTTTATTTATCATCTTAGTTTTCTTGGGGTGATGTTGAATGGTTGTGGATATTTTTGATCAATATACCAAGGGGGTCCTTATCACATTCTTTTTCCCAATTTGTTATTTCGATTTTTTCGTATTTTTATTTTTTTTTTTAATTTTTTGCACTCTGATTTTAACATGTATGTATATCTGACATATTTCACTTTTATTTGAAATGCAAGTTTTTCCTATATATTAAAAGGGCAAGTTTTGAATTTACTATTCCCAAGTCAATTTGAGCCATTTTGAACCTGTAAACCATTTGAGTAATTTTCAATTCATTTTCTGATCTTTCAGAATATTGAATCGATTTTTATACTACGCTATTAAATACACTATTAAAATGATGCACATACCTTGTTCGTGCATCTCATTAATAGATATAAATAAAGTGAAACATCAAAACGACTTTATTATCCTCGAATAATCTCACAAATGGCAGACTCCATGATTTTGAAGACCTAGAAGAAAATATGAAAAAAAATGTTAAAATGAATAAAATACTATATATTTCTTATTTTTTTGAAGATCATGATCACTCTAACACATTGATTCTCATTTAGAGCATCTCCAATGCACTCCGTGGATTGGGACTGACGTTGTAATAAAATGACGGACTTCTAGAGAGCGTGGATAAATAGACGGAGAAGTAAAAAATTTATTCTCCAATGATTCCTTCTACATTTAAATAATATTGATTATGTTTCATTTTTATTTAAATTTAAAATTAATTACTGTTCATAAATTGAGTTTTATCTGCAGGATTTCTCATTGTATAAAGAGTTCAAATAAAAATAATTTGTATCATAAAACCTGATTGGCCAACGTCCTTATTTATAATAATTAAATAATTAAAAAATAAAAGTTAATGCTGAGTCAGCATATCTCACGAAGCATCTAGATGTAGACGCTTCACCCCCACAATGTCATTTTTTTAGCACCACGTCAATCTAACATTCTAATGCACGTTTTACATTGGAGATAAGTTTTTATCATATTCTGTCTATTTACCAACATGTCATGTGTACTTTCCCAATTCACGGAATGCATTGGAGATGCTCTTATAGTAAAATATGATTAACAACTCTTCACAATTTCCAAGGATAATGTTTATCCAAAGTTAACATCAAATAATAACAAACTAATAACTCTAGTTTATGAAAGACTTTGTTCTTTCATCTTGTTGGGCTATCTTTTGCTTGAATTTGTTGACTTATTAAAGATTTTTGGATCTCTTTATTTCATTTAATCTTCATCATTCTTTGATGTTTTTAACATCCTCCCGCAAATTGTGCTGAAGGTGAATGTGCAGTTAAGTCTTGGAAAATTAATGAAAGCTTCTTTAGATACTGATTTTGTGGGGAAAAAAAAAAAAACAAAAATTATTTTTTATCTTCATCATTGAAAAGATATGTCACCTGTTATGTTTGTGTGAATTTGCGTTTTCGCGAACATAGTATACATGCATTTTTAAATGCTTTCTGTATTGCATGAGTTGTGTCTACAAGAGTTCTTTTAGAGAATATTCCAATGATCCACCCATGATACTTTTCAAATTTTGGTAACACAACTTTGGTACATTTCAAATTTTTATGATACTTAGAGTAGAATTTTAGTATCACATATTGATACTTTCAACTTTTTATGATATTTTTCATTGTATTTGGTGAGGGATTTCATCAAACACGTTATGGAAGTGGTGAAAAGTCAATTATAACGTCTTTCAACAACACATCCATCTCGAGTAGTTTGATGGAGCCTCATGTAGGAAAAGGAAGGTGACACGGCATTGGTGACTTGGTGTTTATGAGAATATTGTAGGGCTTGAAGAAAAAAAAATAAATAAATAAAGTAAAATTCAAATAAAATATTAATAAAAGTAAAATTTCATTAAGGGATTAAAAGTAACATATAATGCAAATAGGGAAGAATACATAACTAAGGTTTTAAAATAACACATTTTTAAAATTAAGAAACTTAAAGTTTTATTTCAAAAATTAGGTCATAATTAATTTTATTGTTTATGGTCACAAGTCACAATTTTTTTGTCACAACTTATTATGGTCACAAATCACAATTTTTTAGGTCACAAGTCAAAAAAATTTAGGTCACAGTTTATTATTAGTCACAATCACAGATTTTTAGGTCACAGTTTGTATTGATCACAACTTTTTAGGTTACAAGTCACAATATTTTAAGTCACAGTTTATTATTGTCCACAAGTACTCAAATATTTGGTCACAAATTACGTATTTATTGGTCACACACATCAATACCACCCACTACTACCAACACCGCGACCACGACTGTCAACATCGACAACCAAACCGTCGCCACCACCGCCGCAACTCCGCCGCCCCCACCCAAATTACCACTATATCTCAACCACCATCATCTACCGCTCCACGACCGACCGACCACCTGCCTGCATCACCATCCTCTTCACTGCTGCCACCGCCGCCACAACCACATTCACATCCTCCAGATCTACACATCACCACACACATATCTGCATAGGTGCCGGAACAACCATCACACGCAGATCCACCAATAACCACCACATAGCCACCATGACGCCACCACCACAGCTATCACACAGCCACCAAGACTCACCACCACAAACCATAACCACACATCCATCCCTCATTCACACAGCCACCACATCGCAACCTGCACTGCCACAACCAATCCAACACACATTCTACATACCGACGCACAATTGAATACCGTAGGTGAAGGGGGTGTATGTTGAACTTATATGTGCGTCATGGGGAAAGGGGGTGATTGCGGTGATAGGCCGGTGGTCGATGGCAGGCAGTGACGGACCTTGGGGAGAAGGTAGAGAGAAGGGGAATGAGATAAATGATTTTGGGTTTTGAATAATATATTGTATGTAAATTTGGGATATAATATTATTTTAAGATTTATTTGACCTGATTTTTGAACAAATTAGGTGCAAATCTGATTTTTCAATGGGTAAATTGAAAACTATGTGTGGGTGTAATTTTCCCATGCAAATATCATTTGAAATTGTATTTTCTAACCACCTTAGTTGTATGGTTCATGTGATACTGGAGGCCCAAAAATAGTTATCAGATAGTATTGTTAGTTGGGCCCACGTTAATTATAGGGATAATTGTATAGATTACTTACTTTAGATCAGTGTTTTAAAAAGTTCGCTTATATTCTTGACGCTTGGCCTCGCCTCTTCGTCACGCTTCGCACTTTACTGCTCTTCGCTCAAGCATTTCTGCTCTTTTTTGCGCCTAGATGCACTTAAGCTTGATACTTGGTATCACCGCATCGTCACGTTTTACGTTTTTTAGAACATTGCTTTAGATGGTACAATTGATTTTTACTACCCAAACAAATTTTTTTGAAAAATACTTGATTGTTACTAAAAAAAATTGAAGTATCTTAATCACTTAATGTAATACTAACATATTTGAGAAGTATCATAAGTATCAGATTGTAATACTTCGTGTGATCATGAATTATTTTTCAGTTTTTATGATTTTATTATAAGTAATTTTCAAATTTTATAAAATTCGAGTAAATTTCAATTTGATCTCTAAAAATAAAAGTAGGGTATTTACGTGGACAACCCTTAATCATATCCATTGATCCAAAACAACACATCCCTCTATTTTTTCAATAAATAATTTTGTAAAACTAAAAATGAGGCGATTTTTAACAGTGTTCGGTAGAACTTTATTATATAAGCAACAAAGTTTTCAACATCAATTTTTAACCACACATTTTTTTTTATTCAATTTTTAATCACACATCTTACCTAAAAAAAAAAAAACAAATTCCCATTGTTGATTTAATCATCATACAATTCACAACTTATTTTCCAGATCTTTTGGGAGATTTTTTTGAACTATACCCAACTAAAAATATGTAAACGTTACTTATTTCTTGGTTATCCGATCGATGGTCGGACGCAAATCCTTGAAGACATAGTTGTATGTTGCTTCAGTTGGGTGTACTGCATCAAAGAAGATGTACTTGGACCTGTCAGGGCAAACGGGTGTTGTTGGATTGCATAAAACTGAACTTTCTACGTATCCACTCCCGCAGCAACCAGTGTGTGCCTCTTCAAAACCTGCAAATATCACAAGTTGCATTTTTCAAGAAAATTTAAATAGCAATAAAATTAGTTCGGTAAACCCCATGGAGGAGTAATGAACTTACCAAATTTGGAGGGGTTTTTAGTCAATTCATCCACTGGTTTATATATATCAGCATAAACTATCCTGGTTCCATAGGCCTTACTTTCCATGGCTTTCAATTTTGTTTGCAACTTCGGGTTGTAATCAACTGCGATGGAGGATAATGATTCAATACATTCACGACCATGGACTGAATTACTGGAAGCGAGGGTAATTTCAACCGGCAAGCACCCCAGTGGTGGCAAGCCTACAAAAGCTATTGTACGTGCTCCTTGCTCCAGTAGACCCTGTTGCACAAAGCATATTCAATGCATCACCAGGTTGTACCATAATTTTTTAGTAAAGCTATATAGGTCCATTTGACACGACTTTTGATTCATGTGGAATAGGGTCCTAAAACGCTACCTCAATTTTTGTTGAAAATTAATTTAAAAACACACTTCCCACTTCAAAAATATTTTTGGTGAAAGTCATATTAGATCAGCTTTCTCAAGCTCTTCTATACAGAAACACTTAAAATATATTGTCACATGGGTCAAAAGTTATACCAAATAGGCCTTTAGCATCTAGTACAAGTGGTACGTAGTAAAACTATATATTTAATTTTTCCCCTAAATGAATAATAAAAAACTAATTTATAATCTGTCTATCAAAAGGCCAAATAAATCGTGTCAAGCGTTAAACGGGGAATAATCTGCATAATTTGGAAGGTTTAGCATAATACTAATTTATTTATTTTCTGAACGCGAATCCTAGCTAAAAAGTTAAACGAACCATTCTTCTTCATTTATACAACTTCATGGTCCATAATATACAAAATTTTGCGACACCAACTTAATTTCCCACCTAATAAATACGTTGTTTCTCACCACTAACTCACAAGAATACATACATGTACGGGGATAGTGACTCAACAGCAGAACTACCCAACTGCAAAAGCATTCTTTGAACATTAATCTAATTTATTGGGCCAGCATGAAATAAAGTTTGTTCAATTCATTTTACAAAACATGTATATGCCCCTTTGGTGGGTGGGGAATATTAATATTAATATTAGTGTTTTAATAGATTTGAAAAAAAAAAAAGGTTTGGGTTCTCATAGAATATTTAGTTAAGAATGATAGTAGACTTTTGATTTAAATCTGAATTTTAATTTTTATCAAATATGAGAATATATTAAAGCGCCGCTTACTCTTATATAGAATGTATCGTAGATAACTAAGAAAAATTGAGATAAGTATCTTGACATTGAGGTAGATCAAGTAAGAATCCTAGCTCGAAGGAAAAAAAAAGATGTCTTCACTGCTACTAAAACCGACATACATATAAGGAAAGATAGAGAGAAGATATCAGCTCATAGACTGATTGACGGTTACCCTTCAAATTTAACTTCAACCGATCCCACCCAAAATAAAATTAGGATTCCACCTCAAAAGCAGTGACGAATCCAAGAAAGTGATCCAGCACTAGCGGTCACTATAAGGTTAAGGGAAAAAAAGAATTTGACGTCAATTATAAGGTAAAAAAAAAAAAATTTGCGAATCCAACACGAGCAATCGGCCGAGCTCGCAACCCCTAGATCCGTCCATGCTCAAAAGGTTAGCATTAGGTGATGTATTTCAATCCTTAATAAGCCCATAATTTATATTTTTGAGTGATGCTACCCGGGTATTTATTGCACATAAATGCATGCCTTGTGTACTTTGAGATCGATATGTGAACAAACCTGTAGGAAGTTCTGGACAAGCAGCAACATGAATTGCTGGTAACCAGAGAGAGTGTACGTTTGGCGTCGAAGTGGGAAACTTACCAAAAAGTCATTTGTGCCACAACTTACAACAAACGCGGCCTTACTCATCAAATCTTTAGTTCTTTCCTCTCCAATAGCGACTTCAAGTCTTGCGTTGTATTCCTTCAGATATTCCAGTTGTGTTTGCATGGATATTACTCCCTGTCATAATGAACCAGCAAACAAAATCCAACATATTTCGAATTATTATCCGAAAGGAAAAAGAAAATAGAAAAATGATTTTATATTTTCATTTTTTCATTTTTTATTTTGGAAGTTGGGAACACAAGGCAAATGCATTTTTTGTCTAAGCCTAAAGTTCACTTATAAGTGACTTTTAAAGGAAATAATCCTTTTAACTTGAATTGGGAAAACAAATTTATGGCCTCCGTTTGATTGTCATTATTTGATCCAATAAAAAAAAAAAGTTTTGAATAGTGATTAATAGAATAATTTGAAGTTGGAAATGAGGGAAAAGTATTAGATTTATGTGTAGAATATTTTATTGTTAAAATGTGTAATTAAAATTGAGTAACGTAGAATAATGAAGATCAAACAAAGGCAGTCTATTACTGAAACAGACATCTCTCTCTCTCTCTCTCTCTATATATATATATGTGTGTGTGTGTGTGTATTTGTGTGTGAGTTGCCCTGTTTTTGAGATTCATTTTTTTAAAACTCATTTTTTCAAAACTCATTTGTTACAACACTTCATGCATAAAAATAATTTCACATAAACCTAAAATATTATTTACATTTTAACCACTAATTACACATTCTCCTAAAATTTACTATTACAAACTAATTTTCTCCAACATGGAATACAACTCTTTCTCTCCATGTCTTACTAACCTTTAGTTTTTGCAAAAATAGACTTTTAGTATATTTTAATGAAATATATAGATCGAAAAAATGGATAAAAGTTGCGAGTCCTATGACCTGTTATGTTAAAATTAATTTTTTACTTTGACTTAAATTCTTTTATAAACGTTTGTAGCTAAATCAAATAGGAACTAAATCTTGTTCGCATTGTTGTATTTTGATGATAATTATACCATTCCACAATCATTGTCGAACAGTTCTGAATCTTGGAATGTTCACTTTCATGCGAAGCCATTAATCAATATATCATGCATAGAATGGAACGTATAGGTGCACCTCCTAATTTCTATCTCCAATAACCTTACGTTTAAAAAATATATATATATACACGCACACACTCGAGAGAGAGAGAGAGAGAGAGAGAGAGAGAGAGACGCACGCTTAGGGTAGATGTAAGTGGGTCGAAGCCGGTGCTGGCGGAAGCAAAAGAAACTCCAGTCATCAACTCCTCCAGGCTTAGTGTTGGATCCAGATAAGCTGGTATATACTCTTTGATCCCTAAGTACGAAGCTGTTTCCACACATAGTGACACCATAATACCAATTTAACAAATTAAGAAGAAAAATTTAAATTAAAAAAAAAAAAAAAATGATCATTAGTTTGTTACCTATAAAATCAGTGACAAGGCGGCCATTTGTAAACCTTCCTGTGGGAATTTTGTTGACGAAATCAGTCCCATAAGGGGGAAAATTGCTTTTAGAAGTAGTAGTTTCCAAATAATTATTGTTGCCAGAATCGACACTGGAATCTCCGAAAACAAAAATAGCCGGAAACGAATTATTATTGGATGGGCTTTTCTTGTTTAAGCTTCCAGCTTCAGCATGAAGAATGACAAATAGAGATAGAGCTGGCAGAAATAGCCTGAACGATGAAGACCCCATATTTGCTACACAATTGTGTGCGACTCTCAAAGAATAAATACTGCCTAGTGCCTACAGGTTGTTGAATGCATTTATATATCTTGATATATACATAAAATAAATATTTCAAATGCTGAATTATTTACAAGTTAAAATATATTGTTTAGCATCAGCATTCACATTAATATCTTAACATTAATTATATAACTGAAATGAAGATGAGAATTTTTATCATGCATTTGATATGATTCTTGTAAATTATTATTCAAAATGAGTTTTTCGTATGATGGAGCTTTATGCAGGGAGAATTTTTATTATGCATTTTATATAATTCTTGTAAATTATTATATATACTACTTTTAATTTAAAAGTCTCTTAAAGGGAGAAACTTTTTTGAATTATTTTACCCTACATCTTTTTAATAATATCATATTCACCCTTAATTTTAATTAATGTATATTTTTTAAAATTTTATTTATTTTTATTTTCATATTGTCAATCAAAATATTTTTCATACACTACTTCTGAAATTCTCTTAAAGGGAGAAACTTTTATGAACTATTTTACCCTTACATCTTTTTAATAATTTCATATTCACCCTTAATGTTAATTAATGTATATCGTTTAATATTTTATTTCTTTTTATTTTCATATTGTCAATAAAATATATTTTCATACATTTACAATCTAAATTCTCCACTTTCTCACTAAAAATCTTTTAAATAAAATCAATAACTCATTTAATTTACAGTTTCTAATACGTTCTTCAATTAATATGAGAGAAAAATGTGTACTTCTTGAATTAATTTTTATATGCATATAATAAATTTAAAAAAAATACTTCTAAAAGATCTTAAAGGGACTTTTTTTTTTTACCCTCAAACCTTTTAAAAATATTATATTTACCGTTAATTTTAATTAATGTACAATTTTTTTAATATTTTATTTTATTTTATAATCGTATTGTCGATAAAAAATATTTTTCATATATTTACAATCTAAACTCTTCACTTTCCCACTAAAAATAATTAAATAAAACTAATAACTCTGAGATAATTCAAAGTTGATCATAAACATCCTTCAACAACTATGAAAAAAGAAAAAAAAATGTGAATTCATTGAATTAATTTTTCAATTTGTATAAAAAAAATAATAAAAAATTAGAAAATCATTTTCACCTTCTACATTAAACATTTTATTCTTTACTAGTCATATTCCAAATTTAAGTTTCTTTGTCAAATATTAATTTGACGCTGATTATATTTTCATCACACCCATAAAAATAGAGTGATGTGAAAATTCACTTCTTAGTTCAAAAAGCCAGTTATTGAATTATGATGTGTGTAAATCTGTTTTTCTAAAATATTAATTGTATGAAAAATTAATTAAGATTTATTTTTCAATCAATTTAAATTCTTATTGTATTAAATTTCGAAGTGAAATTTTTTTGAGAAGATCATTTGTTTGTATTTTAAGTTGTTTTATATGTAGTAGCGGATCCAGAAACATTGTTCAGCCAGGGCGCCCATCCAGAGATTTTGTTCAATTCGGGAGAACATCGGTAAAATAACTGTTTTTTTCGAATCGCCAACCAAAAAATGCCAAAAAAATCTAACTAATTTTTTTTCCAGCGGATCGAGCATGGGAGAGCATGGGGCTCACCATGTGGTGTATCCGCAACTGTTTATATGTATATATTCTTATCTGGTATTCGAATTTTAAAATAAAATTTTAATTTTTACAATTTATAAAAATGTCACGAGGTATGTGCAACCATAAGTTAATATTCTATAAATATGTATTGTATTTGTTCATCTCAACTCCTTTTACTATGTTCCTGAACTCATTTTATTATCATATGTTTACTATGTCAAACGATGAAAATAAATCACGAGGGAATGTTATTATTTTTGTTCCATCAAATCAATGAATATGTCTCATTTGGTTGTAACAAAATTTGAGATGATGGTTTGTGGTGGTTCTATCAATTTAAAGAAATGTGTGTGCTACTTTGGGATTTACAGCACTATGATTCAATTTGTTGAGTCAGAAATTTGAAGGCACTATTTCAGAACAATTTTCCCGATCAAACATTACTCTAATTAAATATGATATGTGTCTCGAATAATCATACCTTAGTAGGGAATTTAGATTAGACACATCTCAGTTTTTCTCAGACATTTATTATCAAATGTTGTTTCGAGTTCTAATTTCACATGCATGATAAGCATTTTTTGCGCCATATTACAATTGATTTCATGATTCTAAAACTTGGAAAAAATTTTACTTTCAAAAAATAAAAACTTGAATAAATTGTCAAATGATATTTATTATTCTTTTTTCACCGCAACAATGAATTGATTATGAACTATACATAGAAGAAGAAATCTTCCAAACTCCAGTTTATTGGAATAAGGTAGTCTAAGAATACATTTCAGGAGATACAAAATTTAAAGAAATCAGCAATCAGTAATTAGAAAAATGATTATGATATTATTGATAAGGGTATTGCATACTTAGAAATTTTACTAATGTTTATGGTAAATTGAGTTCAATATTGAGATTGTTTAAATCAACACTTTGAATATTTTTTAGGTAAAACATGTACGAAAATTTGGACTATTTTATTCAATTTCAAAAACATATATACTTAAATAAAAACAACATAATACCATTACAATATTACGTTCATCACAGGCGTTATATACTAGTTTATAGAAGAGAGTTTTTCGTATAATGGAGCTTTGAGTTCTACCTATTATACAAATTGGTATGCATGCAAATGATTTGAATCTCGTGCAACACTACAAGAATATGGGATTATAGGAGTGATACATATCGATATCGCCTTTGTAGGTCTATAGAGACGACAATGTCGCTTCTAACCTATCGCCCCTACAACGTTATTTATCTTGATCTATATGGACGATAGATGTCTCTCTATAGGAATTACTACCTATAGGGACAACTTTTTTGTCCTTGTCTCCTTGTCCTTTGTTTTGCATTTTTTGAACAATAGAAGCTACAACGTCGCCCCAAAATTTCGTCACTATTACTTATAAATCTATAGTGATGACCATTATTGCCGATAAGACATAAAGATGTCAACGAAAAATATTCAAGAGGGACGACAACGTCTCCTCAATAAGGTCCGGATCTTTTTTTAAATTAAGCTATAGGAACGACATTTTTGTCCCCCCTATAGATTTGCAAATTATTATTTTTTTTTTAAAAAAAAAAAATTAGAAATTTTTTACAATACATATTTCAAAACTCCCAAAACCATCAAGCTCATCCTCATCATTATCATTAGGCACTTTGTATCATAATTTAACATTATGAGTTAGTCGTGCAATAGTCATCTCAGCTCACGAATCATGGCATCATATGTTGCGAACCGGGGATCGTCTACACCAGAAGATCCTTGAAGGGCATGCAGTGGAGTCAACGGAGTTTGTCGTGCCTTTTAGGATCCATCCGTTAGCATGTTCATGTCCACTTCACTTCTCAAGAACCTTTCTAATAATTGCTCACTCATCAATAGGACTGGAGGATTGGTCTGCTAGGTCTCCCTCACCCCGTGAAAGTGATCCTGTAAATGAGGAGAAAATAAATAAATTAATGAAATGTACTAGTTGAACAGAAAAAAATTTAGGCAAGTGTGAAACTTATATGTTACTTACGAAGTTGAAAGCTGCGTTCATGTTCACCCAATTGCATAAAGGTGTGGAATGTTTTGAAATAATCAATAGGGCTCGAAAATTGCTTGGTCTCAGGGTTAATCTGCAACAATTTAAATGCACATGTTCATTAAAAAATTTTCGTAAGGTACATAATTACAATAGAAATTTATATTACCTTCTAAAAGCGCGTAGCGGAAAAGTTCTTCTAGCCTGTACGCTTGGGTATTTGGTATGACTTTCGATTGACCATATTTTCTTAGACCGAGTCTATGAACATAGAAATTGGAAGTTACATAAAGCCATCTCCAGTAATTCGACCCTCTTGTGGTGTCACACATCTCCTTAAACTAGACGAGAAGCCATCAAGATATTTTACTGATCTAATAAAGTTCAAAACTTAAGATGGTTCATAGGGGACATTGTTTGACCTGTAGCAGGATTCATCAACCTATTCTCATTTTGATAAAGATGTAACTCACTCCTTATCCCACATAAGTTATCGTACGCAATCAGGATGTATGTATCCTCATTGCAAGTTGGGCATGCCTAGTATCCCTGAGCACTCCAACCTACACTCCAGCCTGGTAGACTACTCCTAGCTGGTAAATCATTAACCGTCCACAAAAACACGACACGCATTCTGAATAGTCCTAGATTATTGCGTGCAACATCATGCTTGTCAATACCATTTGACAAATTCGTCTACCAAAGGTTGCAAAATGCGTCCATGTCCTTATCAGGTGCTTTTGGACTTCAGATCAATAAAGTCATCATTAGGTTCTCTAGTCTCATGCATAGCCAGGTTACAGGTTGTAAACTGTCATAACTACTGACCACATATTGTAAGCCTGACTCATGTTTCCAAATGAATGAAAACCATCCGCGGCCAACCTTCTCTGGATATTTCTAATCTCACTTGTAAACTGCGGATGCTTCATGTCAAATTCTCGTCAAGCCTTCCCATCAATGAGATGTTGTAGCTCGTCGCCATCCTTACTCTGACCTGTAATGCGTCATCTCATGAGTCTCGCAGTATCCTTCGTTGCAAATAGACTTTTCATTCTTGAGGCCAAAGGAAAATATTGCAACACATTCTTCCTAGAACCTAATCCAACGGTATATATCCAACTAATTTTCTGGCACACATAAAAAATGTGTCTATAAAGCCTGCTCTTTCCAGAGTAGTACCTAGCCATTCTTACAGACATGTATGTATATGTAACCTAGACCTAGTTTTGTTATCATCTTTTTAGCCTCGTAGATTTCACAAGGTCCATTTTTTGGAAATGCTAGCTTGAGCAGCTTTAAAAGACCATTGAATGACTTCTTTGTCCACTTTTTAACACCTTTTAATGTATCTTCACCAAAAAATTTAATGAAGATAGGGAATAAACTCTAAGGTATAGTTCTGAAAAGAGAGCCTCAAATAATTCATCATATTGGGCACTAGAACTCTTACCATCATATTCGTTCCTGACTATGGTTTCCACAACATTCATCATTTCATCTATCCTTTGAACCTGTCCTTCATTCTGAGCAATCACATTATGTCGCGAAATATCGATTTCCCTGTAGTGAATCCATCTTACATAAATTTTCACAAAGCCATTACGAAATATGTGAGCGTCAAAAGTTCCAAAAGAATGTGTTAGCTCGTTCAAGCATTTATTGCACGAATATCTAGTCATTTTTCTATTGTTTACAAATGGTCTCACTCTCTTTATAAATGCTTTCAAACCATTATAGAACTCTTGAAACTCTGCACGATTTCTATTTTTTGTCCAACTCTTATCAAATTTCATCTAACAAATGCTATAAAAAATAGAAATATAGGAATCAATTTCGACTAACGTGAATATGTCCCAAGTCTTTCTTTTCACTCCACATCTAATTACACAGTAGCGCCCTAACCAATCATTATTGATCCGTACATAACCAATTATGTTTAATTTTCTGTTAACGCCACTATATTTTGGATCGTAAATCTTAGCAACATCTCCCCCAAAGTTTTCATAAGTATGCGATCTATATTGGATATAGTCTACGTCCAGATAACAAGAAGGAAATAATACCAAAATATACATACAAATTCATAACCATTAATAGAAAATACAGTGTATAGAGATGGCAAAAAAATCCGACCCGACCCGAACCAAACCGAACCCGACGGGTACCCGGCCCTAGTGGGGAAAAAAACACCAGCCCCGTGGGTTGGCGGGACGGGTTCGGGTCAAGTTTTAGCGACCCAAGCAGGTCGCGGGGCGGGTACGGGTTTTGGTCGCCCCGACCCGAACCCGCCACAATTATATCATTAAAAATAATATATTTAAGAAAAACAATAAAAAAGGCCGAAACAATTAAAAAAAAGAAAAAAATTTAAACTGGACGTCAGGGCGACCCGCCCCGACCCGAAACTTGCGGGTCGCGGGGTAGGTTTGGGTTTTATAAAATTTAACGGGATGGGGGGCGGGTCGAGGAGACCCAACCCAACCCGTTGCCATATCTAAAAATGTAACAAAATTCATTACATACAGATCAATGACAAGCTTTCTTAAAAAAGGAGAAATTGAAAATAATTTTGAAAACCTCAAACTAACCAAAATGTTATGGGTAGTTTTTAACTTACAAACTTATCTTCAAACAACTTTTTAAGTTTCATGCAAATGCACTACAGACTACAAAGTAATACATATCTAGTAAAAATATACATACAATACTTATATGAGCAAATCAATTCATAAAAACTAGAAAATACATATCAATAACATGTTTTAAGTTTCTTATGTCTTAATAATGCCTCTTCAGAATTTTTGCCTTCGGCACAGTTTTCCGGATGAACTTGATGTCGTCTGTGGTACAATTAGATATTTGGATAACAATGAAGTCCGCAAATATGGGGAAATAAAGATGACAAAACCTGAGTCACCTCTGTAGAACTTAATGTCATCCCTAAAAGCAATTGCATCATCTGACGTAACTGTGTAATGTGCTAAGAGCTATAGGAACTATCGCCCCCTATAAAGCGGGAAAAGGTGCCAAATATTCTTGCCCAGACTTCCTGCCATAACGTTCATAACCTATGTCACCCATATAGTTATGACATATCTATAGCGATGACTTATGTTGCATGTTTTCTTTACCGTAAGTGTACAAATCACACACGTAATAGAGTGGATTTTAAGTCCATGTATCGATCGCATGAGGATTGAGCGAACTTATTATTTTAGACTATTAAAATTAAGTGAAACAAATAAAATCAAGTTTTTTATGAATTATCTAAGAAAACTAAAAACATCAAATTATCTAAATTCATCAAATTCAATTAAACTGAGCTAAATGCAAGATTTGTGTAGAAAATGTAGTGCTAGGATCTAGAATCCATCTTATACTCAATATTTCAGACATTGGGTTGCATAATTAGTGAGAAAGTATATTTATGAAGATCAATCTTCCTATAATGTTTAAAACCTCTTTCGAACGGTGAATCAAACACTTTCCTATATGTGACCTACCAGTATTTATATGGTGAATCTGAACATGTAAAAAAGCATTCTTATTCTCTTGGTCAATTCCTCTCCCCGAACTATTAGGTATATCTTAGCTTTTTTATGAGAATACTATTGAGTTAATTCTCGAAGTATGGCACAAGACTGTCAAAAACAAGAGGTGAGAGTGCGTTGAAGAATGAATTGACCTATCATCAAACATTCATGGACAATTAGAAATCACATAAAGCATCGCTATATTTCTATCCCCAATCGAACTTTATGACAATTAAAACGTGTCTAATGAATTCATAATCTTTCGAACTTAGAAAAAGCCACAAAATCATACAACTAGTGATCAAGTAATTGTGGAATCATAAAAACTAAGAATTGATCGCTCAAATACTTATGTCAATAAATTGAACAAACCAAAGCATAAAATACGAGTTTAAAACTTCATCATAATTCTAACACTAATAAAACTTAGCCAATATACACCATCAATGTTAAATTACAACCGTAACTGGAATTCATCACCTAGAATGCAAAGAATCTTGATGTTGAAGAAGAATTATCAAGGATGTGGCTTGAGTGGAGGAGATGTGTGTGAGAGAGAAGAAGAGGCCCAGTTTTCATGCAAACAAATTCTAATATAGGTAGGTTAGAGTCCTTGCACGATATAGAAGGATATATGGAGAGTTTGATCAAATAATGAAACAAGATTTTCTGTCTCAAATCAAGGCGTGATTGCGTGGGTAAAAATGTGGCAATTAAGCTGTTATGTCAAAATGGATACAACATATTTTTGATTAATTACGTGATCGCACAAGTGTAATAGACGCAATCTTGTGTCTTTACATTCTTGTATAATTTTCATCTTTTGAATTCATTTAAGTTAGTCTCTCTCCTTTATTTGCGCTGCAAGTTTTTCAACTTCTGATTTTATCAATTTAATCATCAAATGTCTGAAACTTTTCAATTTTTTCTTTTCTTTTTTTGATTTCTTCAATTCAATTCTTGATCTTTGGATTTCTTTGAATTAGGCTCTTCCTTGATTCATGATTTACATCCATGACTATTGCTTTGCCCACTTTAGTCCAAATTGCTATATTTTTTTTCCATTATTTCTCCAATTGCTTCATTTTCTCAATTTTGGGATAAAACTAAAATGTATACAAATAATAGATAAATAAGTAGCATTTATTCTCAAATGAATTATAAGAAATCCTAATTTTTGCACTCAAATAAGTCTATAAAATAAGCTCATCAACTTACTCATATTGGGGTGAAACATGTTGTCACTAGTTGGACTGAAAAATTGGAGTCAAATTTTCACACCAAATATTCGAGTAGAAAATCTGCACGTATAGGGACGACTTGATGTCGCCTCTATAGGTCTTTTATAGGGACGACGTGACAAATTTCAGCGACGACAATATCATTCCTATATAGTTTAGATTCTATAGGGTCAAAATTTTATATTGCTTCTATAGATTCATGGTCTAAAGGGGTGACCACTTTGTCGCCCCTACAATATCGCCCATGTTTCTCTCGATTCTTGTAGTGCAAGAAATTCATGCATCAATACTTCACAAGTTTGTGTTGTATTATTTATATAAATATATTATACATGTGACTGTGATCATGGACATGTTGTAATAGTTTTAAATTCAACTTTAGTACGTTTAATAATAATAATAATAATAATAATGTAAGCATATCCAAACTTAAACTCGACTACCGGACGTGACATGTATCCACATTTGTGCACTATGAGTAAGGGGACCATCACAAAAAATGTAGCATTAATTCCTTATTATAGTGAACCAATTTTCCCTTTTAGAATAGTAGGGAGCAACTCTTTAGTCTATTTCTTTCTGAAGTTGGGTTCAAATAGAGGTGTCAATTCGGGTGGTTCGGATCGGGTCGGCCCGTCAATAAAAAGCTCGGTAACGGCCCGCTTGAAAAAAAAGCCCGCCCGCTACGGGTTACGGGCCAGCCCGCAAATTTTGAACTACAATCCAGGCCCGCCCGCTGGCCCATCCGGGTCGAGCCCATACAGATCGCGGTTTGTTCTGATTTGGCTCATATGAATAAATATATAGATTTTTTCATATTTATAGCAATTTTTTTGTCAAATTTCTAAATACAAAATGATTAAAATGATAAATTCATATTTATACCATAAAATATTTACATAAAATTTAAAATTATAGTTTATGTTATATGAATTATTTCTAAATTTGCAAATTTAAATAAAACATAAACAAATAACAATTAAGTGATAAATGTATTTTTAATTACTATTATCAAAAAACGTTACTTTTTAAGCTATTAGGGAGAAAAAAATAAGATTTTACTTTAAAAGTTGTATTAGAGTTTCTAGAAGAATAGAAATTTTCAATGTTACCATATTTAATAAAACAATTTATTTTTATTTTTATTTATTTTACGGGCCAGAGGGTTAACCGCGGCCCGCAAAGGTTTGACCCGCAAAACTCGCGGTTCATAACTTCTTGACCCGTGAACTACCCGCACGGGTCACGGGTCGGCCCGCGGTCCCGGGTCAATCCGGACCGATTTTCACGGGTCTGATCGGCCCGTCCGTCTTGACACCTCTAGGTTCAAATTATATCCACAATCAGATATACATCACCCGTGAATTATTTTGTCCTCATTTAGCCATGTCAAGCGCTCATTTCTTACAATTCATTTTTTTTTTCATAAACTCATTTTGAATTACAAAATTTGATGGGTTCCATAATTATTAACTTTTCAACCACATATTTTATAATTTTTTATCACAGTCTTCTGAAGATCTAAATTTTATACAAACATGGGCTTAATATGATTCATAATACTCAATGGGTTTCATTGTTTTTCATAAAAAATAAAATTTAAAAATATGGCATTTGATGGAAATCTTCTAAATTGATAGTGACACGATAAAATAAGCATCACATCGAATCATTAATAGTTGTTTTTTTAGAAAGTCTTTAAATTCACTGACAAAACGAAGAGAAAAAAAAGAGAGAGAAGACAATGATCCCATTTATTAAAATCCATCTCACATTACTCAAATGAAACTTTTAGGGCCGTTTTTTATATTTTAGTTTTGAGTTTTTGAATCCATTTTCAATTTTGTATTTTGGGAGTCTTTTTTGAAAAATTAAAAAATACGTTCTTTATACTATTTTGAAAAACCCTTTTTGAAAATTAAAAAAAAAAACTGAAAAAATGCATTCACTTTGTAGTTTTGAGAAATATTATTTTATAGTATTTTATTTAATGTTTTTTTTTTATTAAGTAAATCTGGTAGATTAATGCTAGTATATCGTACATAATATTTTTTACTCATTACAAAAAAAAAAAAAAACTAAATAATTTAACCGTAAATTAGGAAATATAGAAAAAAAAATTAATGATATGCTCAAATCATAAATTGGATTCAATCTATACTAATTTAACTGTAAAATAGAAAATTTTAATATAAAATTTACAATTCAATAGCTAAAATATTTTGAATTTATTTTATTGTTTAATATTGGTCAAATTTACGAAAATGGGAAATACACACACACACACATACACAGATATATATATATATACACGGAACTAGGACTTTACGCGAGTGGGGGCCAAAAAATTTGAAAACTGAGATTGTAAAAAAGTTCAATAATAAACACAAACACGAATAAAATTGCTTACAATTGTTCTTTACGCGTTGTTGACGTCTCTTTTTGTCAACAAATAAAAGTGGTATGAACTTTTGAATTGATAGATGGATTGTATGTCTTTGATTAATTTGTCTAAGTATTCAGCTCTTTAATTAATTGATCGTCGTTGTAATAAAGTTCGAGATATTATAAAAAAATAGGAAAGGTAACAGATCGAAAGGGAACTGAGATCAAAGTTACACAAATTCACGTCCAGTTCGATACCGATCTGATAGCCAGGTCGAATCAACGAAATCAAACGGCAAGAGTTTGGAGAGGTTTTTTTTATATCACATGCCCCTTAATGAGCATTTATTCTTCCTATTTATAGTAGTTGAGGAGTTAAACATAATCATTACAACATATCACTTCTGCAGGGAGTGACTGAATAGGGTGATTGACCCTTCTGACAGACATACATCAAATGATTATTCTGACATATTACAAATAATGATGATTACTGACACATAATACGGCTGATTTGACAATACTACCTACTCCCACATCGTCTTCGTCTTCCGCATCATTGAGGTCGGTTCGCATAATTCACCTCGGTCAAACAAATCACATCGGTCTCACGAATTCACCTCGCAGTCAGGAATCACCTCGGTCCGAAATTCACCTCGGATAACATAAATCACCTCGGTCAAGACATTTCACCTCGTATACAAAAATCACCTCGGAAATGAAACCACCTCGGTCGTGATAAAAGAAATTGAGATCGTAGTTCAAATATCATTGACCGTTTCATCAATTTTGTGGCAACTGTTTGGCCATTGACTATTTTGACTGATTGATTTATTTTCCACCTCATATCGGTATATAACAAATGTCCCCTCTAGATCAGTTCGAAATTATGAGAGTGGATCTAGAAGTTCAATCCCTTGTCGAAAATTTTAACATCGGCGTTCGTTCCGTTAATTGTGTAACCCTAGCCACGCGTCATTATCTGATTGTTGTGTCAGGTCTCGAATCACGCGTAGCCGCCATCATCATGACAATGCGTCTTGTCATGATTACAGCCGCCCCATTTCTCTCTCTTCCCTTCCTATATAAGGGCTCATTATAAGGGCTCATTTGCCACTATTTCCAGGATTTTTCTTTGACTCTCTCCCAATTCCTGCGAGATCGTTTTCTGTTCCGTCCTCCGTTTCTGTTCGTTTTTAAATCTGAGGTGAGGATCACTTATTTATCATTCAACATTTCTTTGCTTTTTATACATATATATAAAAAAAAATGAGTGGGGACTTGAGCTCTAGCGAAAGTGGCGTGAGGTCGGCGGGTGTAGGTAGTACTGGGGGACCTACCGTGTCTTGGAATGAAAGCGTGGAAACTCAGTGTTTATTTCGAGATGATGTAGAGGAAAGGGAAGCTGCTCAGCCTCTCCCGTTAACAATAGTCTCCGCTTCTCGAACTATTTCACCTAGTTCGTTCCGACACCCTTCTTGCACCTCCTTCACCCGACCTGAACCCTGTACCAGCTATAGTTCGGACTTCGCTTGTAAACACTTCCGTTCTAGTGTTACTGAAAACGAACTGGGCATGTGGAAGAACAAATATAGAATCCCAGGCTATGTGCATTTCTTCCTCCCTGAGAGTTTTGAACGAGCCGACCAACCACCTCGCGGCTGCGTGGCCGCAAACTATCAGATCCTAGAGGTCGGTCTACGCTTTCCACTTCCCTTCATAATTACCGACTTCCTCCGCATTTGGGGGGTTGCGCCAACTCAGATCCACCCCAACGGGTGGAGACATATCTTAGGTTTTATATCCCTTTACAATCAAATGGGATATGGCGACCCCTCCATTGACGAATTCCATTTTGCCTACCAATTCCGGGCTGATGGTAAACGGACGGGGTGGTTTTATGTGATGCAGAGGTCGGTCTTTGAAGGTAAAAAACTTCTAGTAGACCTGCCTGATTCAGTCCGCTGGTGGAAGGAGAAATGGTTCTTCGTTGGAGGAAATTGGATGAGTCCCTACCGAAGCGAGGGCATGAGCCACATCGTACCCGTTCTTTATAGGGAAAAAATCAGTAAGTTACATTTCGTGATAACTTCGAACTTAAAAGGTCTAATATTAATCACTCCATTTTTTGCAGAGGTGAAGGAACCGGAGTTGGACGAAGGCATAATTGGAAGGATAGTGAGTTTGAAAGACATACCGGAGCCAGATAGGTCGGTAAAAGAGTTATTGACCGAGGAGCATTTGTTTGAAGCAGGTCTGACTCACGTTGATCCGTCAAATTATTATCCTACACTTCGGAAATGTAAGCATTCATCAGGTAGGTTTATATTCCACCTTATTTACGATCTGGATACTTATAAAAGATTTTTACTTTTGGTTTTCAGCTCGAAAAAGCAGAAAATGGATGGAATCCATGAAGGCAAAGAAAGAGGCCCATGCCAAAGCTGAAGCACACAAACGAGCTGCCCAAAAGAGAGCGGCCAAGGGTTCACCGCCTCGTAAGGAGGGTCAGATTCCTCCACCATCTCCTCAGAAGAAGCATAAACAGGATGAAATTCCGAAGGGCAGACCTGACACAGTTATTCCAACTCCTCCTCCTCCAACTTTCAACGAGGCGGAATCTTCACAAGGGATTCATGCTACTGAAGGTTCCTACCTTGGCACCGACAGAGTTCGAGCCGATTTGGTGAGCTCGCTGAAGGGGAGTCGCCCAAAGATTTACCGGGACTTCGTTTCTGCTGCCAACTTGACCTCAATTGGGTTGATGAGGCTCCCATATCGGACCAAGGTGGCGATGGACATTCCGGCCAAAACTTGGACACCTCGGCATGAAAAATATTGCGAGGATATGCCGGTTGACGATCTGGTGGCTACCAGCATGGCGCACCTCGGCCAAGCTATGAATTACCTCACCCGAACACAATCTAGGCTGTCCGAGGTGGCAAGTGACACCAACAAGTTCAAGAAACTAGCCACCGAGGCCAGGGGGATGTTTGAAAACGAGGTGAAGGCCAGGAACGAAGCCGAGGATAAACTTAAGGATGCTTTGGCGGAGGTAGAAAGGTTGAAGGAAGCCAACAAGGAACTTCAACTATTTAAGGAGGAGGTGATTCCACTGAAGGAGGAGTTAAAAGACTTGAAGGATGAGGTGGTCGAACTGAAAAGGTCGAAGGAGGGGCTCCTGAAGGAGTTAGAGATCGCCAACTGTATCGAGGCTGACCTTAAAAAGGAAAAATCAGAACTGGAGGCAGCAGCTCAGCTCGCTTACAAGGAGGTCGTGAAAAAGTTCAAAGACTCCACCGAGTACGAGCATGATGTTGATGAGACCTACTATCTCACCTTCAAGGAGATAGTGGAGGACCTGGAGCAGAAACGACCTGAGGTTGACATCACATTCCTCAAGGACAAGCTCGATCTGGTTTACAAGAAATATCTTGAGCTAATGCCAACCGAGGTTGACTACGAAGAAGTGGATCTTTTTTCTCCTGCGCCAGAGCTCCAGCCTCCGGAAGTTGACGAGGCCATTAATGTGGTGGATTAGAATGACTTCTATGTTTGCAGCTTTTCCTTCCCCCCTTTTTTTATATCAGCCTTTGTAGTTTTCTGATTTTTAATGAAGAAAATTTTTATTGTCAATTCATTCCAAACAATATGCAAAGGTGAATTATACACGAAATGAACACTTAAGAAATTTTCAAACGTCAATTCACTCTGAATAATATGCAGAAGTGAATTATAAACGAAGTGAACACTTGTGCAATTTTCAAACGTCAATTCACTCCAAATATAATGCAGAGGTGAATTATAAACGAAGTGAACACTTGTGCAATTTTCAAACGTCAATTCACTCCAAATAAAATGAAGAGGTGAATTATAAACGAAGTGAACACTTGTGCAATTTTCAAACGTCAATTCACTCCGAATAATATGCAGAGGTGAATTATAAACGAAGTGAACACTTGTGCAATTTTCAAACGTCAATTCACTCCGAATAAAATGCAGAGGTGAATTATAAACGAAATGAACACTTGTGCAATTTTCAAACGTCAATTCACTCCAAATAAAATGAAGAGGTGAATTATAAACGAAGTGAACACTTGTGCAATTTTCAAACGTCAATTCACTCCAAATAAAATGAAGAGGTGAATTATAAACGAAGTGAACACTTGTGCAATTTTCAAACGTCTATTCACTCCGAATAAAATGGAGAGGTGAATTATAAACGAAGTGAACACTTGTGCAATTTTCAAACGTCAATTCACTCCGAATAAAATGCAGAGGTGAATTATAAATGAAGTTAACACTTGTGCAATTTTCAAACGTCAATTCACTCCAAATAAAATGAAGAGGTGAATTATAAACGAAGTGAACACTTGTGCAATTTTCAAACGTCAATTCACTCCGAATAAAATGCAGAGGTGAATGGAGGTCGGTCATTTGTCACCTCGGTACCTTTCACCAAAACACCTCGTTTGTTGAATGGAGGTCGGTCATTTGTCACCTCGGTACTTTTCACCAAAACACCTCGTTTGTTGAATGGAGGTCGGTCATTTGTCACCTCGGTACCTTTCACCAAAACACCTCGTTTGTTAAATGGAGGTCGGTCATTTGTCACCTCGGTACTTTTCACCAAAACACCTCGTTTGTTGAATGGAGGTCGGTCATTTTTCACCCCAGCGTCTCGCTGGAACCTACTTTGTCTTCTCAGATCGCCTTGTAATGTTAATGATGTCCTACCTCACAGGTACTTACGGATCATCATCGACTAAGGTCTTTATTTTGCCTCTCAAAGAGGTCTTTCTCGTCTTTGAGACGGATTGCCTTGTAATGTTGATGATATCCTGCCTCACAGGTACTTACGGATCATTATCGACTAAGGTCTTTATTTTGCCTCTCAAAGAGGTCTTTCTCGTCTTTGAGACGGATTGCCTTGTGATGTTGATGATATCCTGCCTTACAGGTACTTACGGATCATCAACTAAGGTCTTTGTTTTGCCTCTCAAAGAGGTCTTTCTCGTCTTTGAGACGGATTGCCTTGTAATGTTGATGATATCCTGCCTCACAGGTACTTACGGATCATTATCGACTAAGGTCTTTATTTTGCCTCTCAAAGAGGTCTTTCTCGTCTTTGAGACGGATTGCCTTGTGATGTTGATGATATCCTGCCTTACAGGTACTTACGGATCATCAACTAAGGTCTTTGTTTTGCCTCTCGAGGAGGTCTTTCTCGTCTTTGAGACGGATTGCCTTGTGATGTTGATGATATTCAGCCTTATAGGTACTTACGGATCATCAACTAAGGTCTTTGTTTTGCCTCTCGAGGAGGTCTTTCTCGTCTTTGAGACGGGTTTCCTTGTGATGTTGATGATATCCAGCTTTACAGGTACTTACGGATCATCAACTAAGGTCTTTGTTTTGCCTCTCGAGGAGGTCTTTCTCGTCTTTGAGATGGATTGCCTTGTGATGTTGATGATATCCTGCCTTATAGGTACTTACGGATCATCAACTAAGGTCTTTGTTTTGGAAACATCCATTCAGATTTGCATACTTTGAAGCATTAAACTCTTTATTCATTTGATTACATTTCGGTTGACATCAAAAAGTATTCACATTCGATTTCACAATGGGGCTCCCTTCTTTCGCCATTTGTACGTTGTTGGAAGCAAAGCCTAAATTACACTCCCGCGCAGCTCTTTGATCCCCCCTTACGGTAGCAACTCCGTGTGGTGTAGGGAATTTCAGACAATAGTGATAAATTGAAGCTGCTGCCTTGAGCTCGTGGAGGATCGGCCTTCCCAGTATGGCATTGTAGTTCGTCATGACGTCCACTACCACAAAATCGGCAATTACGCGTCTCTGACAAGACCCTGTCCCCAGTTCCACGAGTAACGATATTTCTCCTTTTGGGCAGATGTAGTCACCCGTGAAACCTTGAATCCTTGTCCTCCTAGGCCGTAAGCTACGCGGGTCAATTCCCATTTTTTCAAAGGTCTTCCAGTATAACACATTCACAGCGCTGCCGTCATCCACCAGTGTCCTATGGATCTTTATTCCGCCCACTGGCATCGTGATCATCAAAGCATCTGAATGTGGTTGGAGCACCCCCCTGGCGTCTTCCTCAGAGAAACTGAAGGACTCTGAATCGTCTGGCGTGATTGCATGACTACATATTTGATAGTTATTTCGAGCCTCTCGGGCGAATTCTCGTCACTTTCTATTTGACCCGATCTAGACTTAATTTCCGCTCACAATTGTACGGATTTCATCAGGCCGGTCTTTGCCGCGGGGCTCCGTTCCATGGTGGATTGCGTACTTCTCCTGCTGTTTGAATTGCCTTCCTAAATCCCGTGGGTCAGCAGCATATTCTTGTAAGCTCCCCCTCTTTATTAACCTGTTAATTTCGAATCTCAAATTTCGGCATTCGTCCGTGGTGTGTCCCACTGACCTGTGGTATTTGCAATACCGGGATGAGTCCAAGTTACTCGGGCTCTGCTTTATCGGCCTGGCCGACGGAATAATCCCCTTGTCTTTCTCATTCGTGAAAATGACCTCAGTTGACGCATTTAATGGGGTGAGCTCACCTATCTGTTCAGGATTGTACGGACGGAACCTATTCGCTGGTTTGTAATCTCTCTTTTTCCCAAAAGTATTTCCTTTGAATTCTTTCTTATCATCCTTGCTTTCCTTCTTGTCTGACACTGCGGCTGTATTATGACGACCTTCTTTGGGACCTGACGCCTCCTCGGGGTTGATAAACTTCTCCGCCCTGTTAAGAAACTCCTGGTACGTGCGAGGTCCATCCTCATGCACTGACCACCAGAAACGAGTCTGCGTTTGTAGGCCTGACAGAACAGCCATGAGAAGCGCGTCGTCTGATATTCTTTCCATTCCCATGATCTGTCTATTAAAGCGGCCCAAATAACTCTTTAGTGATTCCTCCTTCTCCTGCCTAATGGTCACCAAGCTCTCCTTCGAGGTGGTCGGAATCTTTGAACCCATGAATTGCTTCAAGAACTGGCTACTTAGTTGAGACCAACTCGATATGGAGTGCTGAGATATATTGCGGAACCACCGTTGAGCCCGGTCTCCAAGAGTCAAAGGAAAAGCCCTGTACATTATTGCGTCGCTCGCCCCTTGAAGCTCCATCCATGACATGTATTGATCCAGATGCGAAACCGGGTCAGTCTCCCCATTGTACCCGGCGAGAGGAGGCATCTTCATTTTGATTGGCAGGGGTTGTGACAATATAATCTCCGTGAAAGGTGATGTCCTCTTGGTAGATGATTCTGTTGATCCCAACCCTTCTTGTTTTGCCTCCAGGTCAGACAGACTTTTCTTCAATTGCTCAACTTCAGTTTGATCCGGTTTACTTGACGGAAAAGTCGGTGGCTGACCCAAGTGAAGAGTCGAGCTTCCAGCCGACTGGTTTTCTGGGTTCACTTTCTTCATCGGAGATCTGTCCCCATGTCCTTTAGTCCGTACATCCTTACTCTCCTCTCCCTTTTCACCCCTTCTCGCTTGATTTGATTCCATCCAACTCAGCGACTTTTGACTCCGTACATAAGGTGTGCTTTCGCCTACCGCACTCCTCGTGTTGTCAGAGCGTCCAGTTTGTTGTTCCTCGAAATGTGAGCGTCCATTGGACCTTTGTAGTTGTGATTGCACTTCGTGCTCCTCTTGGTGACGACCCCGATCTTGATTTCTCCCCATCTCTTCCATTTCTCTTTGCATCCTATCAAGTCGATCTAGGACCATTCCCATGTTGGCCTCCACCGGGGGTCGCGAAACGGCAGACCTGGACATCCGGGAATTCCCCTGCGAATCCTCACCACGATGTGCCCGGTGACTCCCTGAATTTTTCCTGTTACTCATTATGATACATGAGCAAGTATGTGATTGCTGAATACAAGGATACGAGCCCTTCTTCTAGCTCCAATTTGTTGACGTCTCTTTTTGTCAACAAATAAAAGTGGTATGAACTTTTGAATTGATAGATGGATTGTATGTCTTTGATTAATTTGTCTAAGTATTCAGCTCTTTAATTAATTGATCGTCGTTGTAATAAAGTTCGAGATATTATAAAAAAATAGGAAAGGTAACAGATCGAAAGGGAACTGAGATCAAAGTTACACAAATTCACGTCCAGTTCGATACCGATCTGATAGCCAGGTCGAATCAACGAAATCAAACGGCAAGAGTTTGGAGAGGTTTTTTTTATATCACATGCCCCTTAATGAGCATTTATTCTTCCTATTTATAGTAGTTGAGGAGTTAAACATAATCATTACAACATATCACTTCTGCAGGGAGTGACTGAATAGGGTGATTGACCCTTCTGACAGACATACATCAAATGATTATTCTGACATATTACAAATAATGATGATTACTGACACATAATACGGCTGATTTGACAATACTACCTACTCCCACATCGTCTTCGTCTTCCGCATCATTGAGGTCGGTTCGCATAATTCACCTCGGTCAAACAAATCACATCGGTCTCACGAATTCACCTCGCAGTCAGGAATCACCTCGGTCCGAAATTCACCTCGGATAACATAAATCACCTCGGTCAAGACATTTCACCTCGTATACAAAAATCACCTCGGAAATGAAACCACCTCGGTCGTGATAAAAGAAATTGAGATCGTAGTTCAAACATCATTGACCGTTTCATCAATTTTGTGGCAACTGTTTGGCCATTGACTATTTTGACTGATTGATTTATTTTCCACCTCATATCGGTATATAACACGCGTTTTCATACTCTGAAAACGCTTTACAATAGCTTCATTATCAATCAAACTCCTATCAACCGTTTTTGAACTCCTATCAAATTCCTCAATCAAACTTGAGCTCCTATCAACCGTTTTTAAACTTCCTACTCCTACAAATGTATTTGAATCCTTCCCAACACTATTTGAACTCTCCTCAACAACATTTTCTTAACGATGTCTTTTTAATAAATATCTCTCCATAATCTATTAATCTGAAATATGACAAACTGACAATACATCCATCACCATCAATAATGAATAATCAATTCAAACTTCCAAAGCAATAAACCAAAAATTTTAACCCCAAGACATAAGTTAAAGTCATAATCAATTTTCAATTCAGTAAAAGTTAAAACTAATAAGACAAACATGATACATGAAACAACTGAACAAGAATACTAAATACTGAATACAAGATGTAATTGATGTCAAGAAAAAGAAATAATCAACATCTCATAATCAATTCATTAAAATTTAAAACTTACCTGGTAATTTGATATTTTGATTTGAAATTGGAAAATTTCACCCAAGTGCAACCCAACAAAATCAAATAGCAATTGGCATTTGGCAATTGCTGTAGCCAGTAGCTTGCAGTCTGCTCCTCTGCCTCTCAAGTCGACTGGCGACTGTGTGGTGGACTGGTGGGCGGCAAGTGGGGACAGACGGACGGCGAGTCGACGACTAGCGCCTGGCGATGGCGTCACGGCGCAACGGTGCAGCAGCGCAGGCGCACAGCGTGCGTGCAGCGCATGGAGCTAGCTAGGCGTGTCGACGGAGGGAGAGTTCGACGGTTGCAGACGGAGAGCGGAGCGACGGAGATGAGAGCGCCACCAGGAGTGGGACTGCGTGGTCGTGGTCCTTGTGGAGACTGCTTAGCACTTCGAAGGAATGAAGATGAAGGCACTACGCAGACTGTACTCTGGAGCGGGAGAAAAAAGGCTGAACGCTGGGCTTGGGAAAACTTTTCAATTTTTTTTTTGGCCAAAATTAATTCATGTGGAGGCCCATTTTCAACCTAAAAATTCTTTAAATGTCAGTGTGGGCCAAGGACCCTCCTGGGCCTGAACTGAATCCGTCCCTGTATGTATGTATGTATGTATCAAAACAATGATTGCCGTAGTGAGAGATGGTCAGTCCGAATCTGTTGCCCATCGCGAGCAACATATCAGGACAATATTTGTTGAGAACCCACATATGGATTCTCTCTAATATACGAACAAATGTGGGTTCTCTCTAATATACGAACAAATTTTATATTGCTCATGACGAGCAGTAGAGCAAGCTCAGGTAGATGGTTTACTATTTCATATGCTACACGTGAGTTCCAATCCTAATGAATTCTTTTCCTATGCATATAATTTTGCCTTTTTTACATTGATGATCTGCATATTGCAAATTGCGCTAGCTAATTTATTTTTTTTAAAAAAACAACTTGTTTTCCACGTTTTTGAACTACACACTTAATTCAACTGAAAACATCCAAAACGTTATTTCATTATTTTGATTTTGTTTGTAATTTGTTTTTCCTTTTCGAAAAAGAGGTTTTGAAAATAGATAAAGTAAGCATGTTTTCGGTATTTTGAAAAATTGAAACTAAAAATGGCTTAAAAAAGCAAAGAGGACGAGGCCTATTTACTTAAGTTTTTCATAGTTCCTGAGCATTCATGGAAATCATTTTTTCATTTAAAAAAAAAAATCTCACGCATACATATTTTCGTTACTAATTGTGAATCATGACCAAAAACAGTACTTCTTTCATTAATAACACTAGTATTTACCTTGTGCGATGCACGGATGTTACTTTCCGCAATATCTATTTCAATTAATCAATACAAATATAAAATGCATAAAATAATAATATTCTATTACAATAATTATTAAAATTTAAAAAACAACATACTTAATCTAAATCATTATCTACACGGATTTAAATACGAAATTAATCTAAACAAACTCAAATGTTAAATACGACATTAATCTAAACAAACTCAAATGGAAATCTCAACAGATTTAAATACTACATTAATATACAGGGAGTTTTATTTTATTTTAGTTATTTTCTTTTTTCAGAAATTGTAAATTCATTTTAGTGGGAAAATAACTTTTAATGCTTCTCTCTCCTCACTTCTACTTTTATAAAAATGAAATGACTTATAAAAAATACTAATTTTAGTATTTAAATAAGTGTATAAAATAAGCTTATCAACTTACTCATATTGGGGTGACATATGTTGTCGCTAGTTGGACTGAAAAATTGGTGTCAAATTTTCGCACCACATATTAGCTTAAAAAATCTGCACCTATAGGTACGACTTTATGTCGCCTCTATAGGTTTTTTTATAGAGATGACGTGACAAATTTCAACGACGACAATGTCATTCCTATATAGTTTAGATTCTATAGGTACAAAATTTTATATCGCGTCTATAGATTCATGGTCTATAAGGGTGACCACTTTGTCGTCCCTACAATATCGCCCATGTTTCTCTCGCCCATGTTTCTCTCGATTCTTGTAGTGAAAGAAATTCATGCATCAATACTTCCCAAGTTTGTGTTGTATTATTTATATAAATATAGTATACACGTGATTCTGATCATGTCCACATTTAATAGTTTTAAATCCAATTTTAGTACGTTTAATAATAATAATAATAATAATAATAATAATAATAATAATAATATTGTAAGCTTATCCAAACTTAAACTCAGGACGTGACATGGATCCACATTTGTGCACTATGAGTAAGTGGACCATCACAAAAAATGTAGCATTAATTCTTTATTATAGTGAACCAATTTTCCTTTTATAATAATGGGGAGCAACTAATTAATCTATTTCTTTCTAAAGTTGGGTTCAAATTATGTCCACAATCAGCACACATCACCCGTGAATTATTTTGTCCTCATTTAGCCAGGTCAAGCGCTCATTTCTTACAATTTTTTTTTTTTTTCATAAACTCATTTTGAATTACAAAATTGGATGGTATAACTTTTATCAAAATCTACCGGATATCCAAATTTTATACAAACATGGGCTTAATCTGATTCATAATACTCAATGTTTTCATTGTTTTTCAAAAAAATAAAATTTAAAAATATGAAATTTGATGGAAATCTTCCAGAATGATAGTGACATGACAAAATAAGCATCACATCGAATCATTAATAGTTGTATTTTATAGAAAGTCTTTAATTGTTGAATTTTATAGAGAGTCTTTAAATTCACTGGCAAAACCCAAAAAAAAAATGAAAAGAAAAAAAGAAAAGAAAAGATGACAATTGATGCGTGTCGCAATGTACCAAAATAATAAATAATTTCTTACTCGCTAAATATTAATTAATAATGTAGTAGAGAGAGTAAGGGTCAATCCCACGAGGAACGAAAACTAATTTTAGTTGTTCGATCAATTAGAATGGAATGGGGGGTTTGTTGTTTGAAATTGCTTGAATGAAAAATATGCATAAAAATAAATAATTAAATATGACTAGAGAAATAATATGAGAAGAAATCTTGTTCTCGGGTTCGGTTGTGCCCTTAATTAATGTTATGCCCTTCCTTGTAACATGTTTCTATCCCTAATTCAATTATCAATCATAAATAATCAACAAACTCTGATTATCTAAATTCTTCCTTATGTGTATTGATTCAAAACAAGCTCTTTGAACCAATTCTAGCCACGGACAATCCTAAACAAGCTCTTAGGATTTAATGCACGACTAGTATGAAAATTTAGAAGAATAGATTGAATTGGATCGTTAATTTCACAAGCTCGAATTAATCAATCCAAGTTGAATTATTACTAAACATGCACGAGATTTATTTGCTATTAAAGTAAAGATTCAATGACAATTACGGATTAAGAATCTAAACGTAGCATATTCATGAATCCAAAGATCAATAATCCAATTGGCCAAATTAAACTATTAATCAAATAAACTCAATTGAACATTCAAAACATAATAATCCAACAATTGAAATAAAGGAATAAATTCAGGCTACTAATTTGTAGGAAAAGAAAATAACATAATCAAGTTAATACAACTTTCTCTTTGAACAAGACATACAATTTAGCCTAGTATAGTTGTGGTAGATTCTTCAAGTTGCTTCATGAATTCCATTGTTGTTGATATTCTTGCGCTTGAAAAATCTCTCAAGAATGCTCTATATTTTGCTCTCAATTTCTATCAATGTCCAGCCTCCTTTTTGCGGTGATTTTGCTCTTTTAATACCCCCAAAAGCGATCCTTAACTTTACCCACAAGATATACCAAAGACAGACCTTGAACCACATTAGGAAATTTCTTCGCAAGAAAGTTACGGCCGTAAGTGAGCTACTGAAAATTTTTGAAATTTGGAAGTTATGGCCGTAACTTTGTCATTTACGGCTGTAAGTGCATCTCTGCCGAGTAGCACCTGCGCTCGATTTTTTGGTCATAACTTTTTCTCCCAAAGTCCGATTGTGGTAATTCAAGTTGCGTTGGAAAGAAAACTTAAATATATACAATTCTTTGTGAAATAGATCTTTCATAATTCAAAATTATTCTATGACCAAATTGAGCTTCAATTTATGACTAAAATTCATGATCACAATCATTGCGGGTTTTTGATTTCCAACTTCACCCCAAACCTTCTTTGACCATAATTTTTGCATATAATCTTCTTCCCACATGCCATTATTGATTTGGAACTCTTTGAATATGTCCTTGAACCTCACTTCTTGATTTTTTGTATTTCTTTGGTCCTGTATCCTTTCTTTTCTTCTTTTTGACCTTACATGGCATAATAAATGAAAGTGCATTAAACGATACTTCAATAGGATCAAACCAATAACAAAATAAGATAATAAGTGAGTTAAATACGTGATAATAAAGCACTTATCAAATCCCCCCACACTTAAACCATTGTTCGTCCTCGAATAATGATGTGAAAGAAAAGAAACATAACTCAAACAAAAAGATAGACCTACAATCAGAAAGTCAAGGTTACAGTTCACTTCTCTTTTAGCATGAAAAATCAATTGCATAACCGGAATGTGTTAGTGTGTGCAAGAGATGCATCATCCAATATCCTCTTAACAGAAATGAAAATCAATACCCCCGGCCCAATTCATTTCCCAATGTGGCTTGTATCCTCCCACCTCTCGTGAGTTCTCTCTTAACCTCTATCAATGATTTACTACATGGGTGTTAATTTTTGGCCAACTTGAAAGCACATAATATAGACCAAGCAATTCAAACCACTCATAAGCATATGTAATGGGAGTTAACACTCTCACTAGATATTTCTCTCTTCGCACAAATTGTATAAGGGTGAGAATTTTCACTCAACTCACTGCATGAATAATCTATTACCACAGATTGCTCAAATGTAATAATCGGCGCCAACAATAACACAAGTGAAAAGTAAAGGTCTTTATTTGGTTGTAACGGGGTTTCAGGTTAGGTAGGATAAAATGATATATTTAGGCTGAGTCGAGAAGGAATTTTGCAAGCTAAGTCAATTCAAAATAACATTACTTCCTTCACTCTCAATATGAACTTCATTGTTTCCCGCTACCCAACTTAGTTAACACTTGATTTTTTTTTTCACAAGTTGAGTGTTTGACTACTAATTTTCTTGACTAAACTTTCTTTTCATTGTTTTTTCTCTTTTTTTTTCGAGTACAGACTGCAACTTTTTCTCTTTTATTCAAATCATTACGTAGTCACCAATTGACATAAGATAGAATTACATTCCCCTGAATTCAGTCCATTACACAACCGTCGCCCAACACAAGATAACCATTGCAACTTCTTAGACTTAGACCACAGCACGATCCTTAATCAACAAAAGCTTGTGAATCCCTTCTCTATGGGTTCAAATCAGAGACAATGCGAAAAAAATGGTATTCGTGGCTTGTAACGTGGCATCAAAATTTCAAGGAAATGTTAAGGCTCAAAGGGGCTTCTATCGGTACAAGTATCATGGTAGGCCCTTTTAGCAGGTCAAATTTTGTTTAACCTAATGCCTCTACTATATTTTGCACTTGAGCCAAGAAGTTACAACGACATACACAAAGAGCACATCCAAGAACAAATCAACCATGCAAGACCCACATCAAAGATATAAGAGCTTAATATAAAGAGTAAAAACAACTCATAGGCTCAAAAGCTCACAAATTATGAATTATATGTGTTCCTCCCATCCAATTATGAGTATAGGTCATTGCTCAGTCTTGGTTCCGATCTCAAAATTCTAGTGGATAATGATAGAATGAAGTTACTCGGGGGGTATTTTATCATATTTATTTTGGTTTGACTCAATTAGGTTGCAGAAATTTTTCAATTTGTCCCCATTTTCAAACTAATTCAGAAATTATTGAAAAACTCATCTCTATGTGCTCATTGTTTGTCCGATTATGCAATTTAGGAAGTTGGTGATTCAAAAATTATCATAAGTGGGGCCGCTTCCTATTATACCAAAATGTGGGTCTAAGCACAATTAAAGCTAACTAACAAAAAAATTGAATGCAAATGAATAAAATAGTGATAACAAAAGATAATAGATAATCATCCCCCCTACACTTGAATTCCACATTGTCCTCAATGTAGAGCGTGACAATATAAAACAAAATAGGAGAATGTGAATGGAATCAGAAGAAGAGATGGAATTTTAAAAGTTTGCAAAACTTATGGCCGTAAGTAACAATCTGAAAAAAATTGAAAGAATCAACTACAACCATAAACAATATAGTTACGCCCGTAATTAGGCCTCTGGATAAATTCGATGGAGTAGAGTTAAGGCCGTAAAGTTTTAACTTACGGTCGTAACAAGGCCACTGAATTTTTTTTTTTCTTTTTGTGAATGAAATTAACTAATAAGAAAAATGACAAAAATGAAAATAAAAATAACTATTTGAGGGAGTAAAGAAGACTCCCCTCTCGGGTTGCCTCCCGAGCAGCTCCTTTGTTTACTTTTGTTGGCTCAACAGGTTGCTTCCTTCTTCATCCGGGATCAACTGGACTCCCAAAGCTCAATTTCTTCTTCATGCTCTTCATTAGTGCCTGAAAAATAGGGGGTAGAAGCTCTTCATTAGAAATTGGTGATGCGACATGAGAGATTTTACCTGATTGTGGTGACTTTGGACAGTCCTTTCCACCAAGTTCAAAAATTTCTGTACTGAAGAATCAATCACATTAACAGACTGAACAGGATTATCATCATCTTGATTTTTCACGGAATCATAAATATTGAATTGAATAATCTCATTATCAAATTTCATGGTAAGTAAGCCACTACTAACATCTATCTTGGTCTTAGATGTTTTTAGAAATTGCTTGCCTAAAAAAATAGGAGTAGAGTTGGGGGAGTGGTCATCATTCATATCCAATACATAAAAATCTGCAGGAAATACTAACCCGCCTACTTGCACTAGAATGTCTTCAACTACCCCGTCAGGATAAGCATTAGAACGATCGGCTAATTGAATTATAACATTAGTTTCAGTCAGTTTGGCAAGTTTTAATGAAGCATAGGTGGACCTAGGCATTACATTGATAGATGCTCCTAAGTCTATTAAAGCACGATTTATTTTCTTATTGCCTATTTGACAAGGTCTGGTAAACATACCTGGATCCTTACACTTGGGAGGTGATTTTATGTGAAGAAGTGCAGATACAGATTCACCCATTCTTACCATCTCATTTCCCTTTAGCTTTCTCTTATTGGTGCACAGATCCTTAAAAAACTTCGCATATCGGGGCACTTGCTTGTCTAACAGTGGAATGTTGATTTCCACTTTCCTGAACATCTCCAGTATATCATTTTCCTTGCCCTCCTTAGTCGCTTTTGCTAACCTGCTAGGAAAAGGAGGTGGAGTCAATTTAGCAATTGAGTTAGAGTTGGGTTTTACCTGCGGGTTTTGCGAAGTGCTATTTTTCTTTCCGACCCCTTCTTCTTCAACTTCCTCCTCTTCAGCTGCAACAGGTTTCATTTGTGGGCCCACAACCTCTTTTCCATTTTGAAGAGTGATGACACTAACATTTTTAGGATTCACCTCAGGCTGAAATGGTTGTTTACCTCCGGATTGTGCTTCCAACCTGTTGATAGCGGTGGCCATTTGGCTCATCTGGTTCTCCAAATTTTGAATGCTAGACTTTGCATCCTGTTGAAATTGTAATGTCTTAGTTGCTAGTGTTTTTACCATGTCTTCAAGAGACATACCTGAGCCTTGACGTTTTTGCTGATACTGCCCCTGTTGTTGGAAGGTTCCTTGTTGCTGAAATTGCCCTTGAGGTTTGTTTGAAATGAAACATGGGGGCTTGTTAATTCCTAGCTTAGGTTGGGGTGATCCCTCCATCCTGGATTGTAGGTATTAGAGTACGGATTGTACTGTTGTCTTTGGAACAGAAAACCCTCTGCAACACTTACTTGTTCACCATTTCCCTCTTGCAACACCAGACAAGTATCTGTTGGATGTCCGAAGTTTGTACATATCCCACAAGCTTTGACCCGTTGTGCCTTCCCTACAGCAAGTTGTTTAATGAGATTTGTTAGTTCAAACAATTGACTTTCAATATTGGAACTACTTACCTCATTCACGCGCCGAACTTGCATATCCCTGTTGGAGTTGAACTGCTAAGTGTTATCAGTCATATTGGAGATTAAAGCCCGTGCTTGTTCTGGTGTCTTGTCCATCAATGCACCTCGGCTTGCGGCATCTGTCATGCTTCTATCCATCGGTGCCAGACTTTCATAAAAATATTGCACCAAGAGTTGCTCACTGATCTAATGATAGGGGCAGCTCGAGATGAGCTTTTTGAAGCGCTCCCAATACTCATATAATAATTCACCATTGTTTTGGCACACCCCACATATTTCCTTTCTGATCGTTCCAGCTCTCGATGCAGGAAAGTACTTTTCTAGAAATAGCCTCTGCAAGTCGTTCCAAGTGGTGACTGATCCAGATGGTAGACAGTATAACCAGTCAGTAGTAGCATCCTTCAGCGAGAATGGAAAGGCCCTCATCTTGATTTGTTCCTTTGTAATACCCGTGAGTCTCATGCTATCACAAATGACATGGAACTCCTTTAGATGTTTGTATGGGTTCTTAACTGGATGTCCTCTGAAAGTTGGCAAAAGATGGATCAGTCCGGATTTTAGCTCAAAAGTTCTACCTTCTTCCACAGCCGGAAAAGTGATGCATAGCGGTTATTGAGCAACATCCGGGGGTAGCTAGTTGCTTGAGAGTCATATTATTGTTAACTACTGCCATTGTTTGTGCAGCTCTTCTTTTCTGTTGAAAAGTTTTCTCGATTTCTGGGTCAAAATCAAAAAATTCAAAATTAGTTGATCGAGTTTTACGCATATAAGAAAAGAAGTAGATAGGCAAGATTTTTTTTTTTTTTTTTTTTTTTTGAAAAATTATAGAAATAAAGTGAAAAATAAATTAAAATGTAGAAAAAAAGAAAATTCTAATTGATTAAACACTAAATTGGTTAACCGTTCCTCGGAAACGGCGCCAAAAATTTGATGTGTGTCGCACTGCACCAAAATAATAAATAATTCCTTACTCACTAAATATTAATTAATAATGTAGTAGAGAGAGTAATGGTCAATCCCACGAGGAACGAAAACTAATTTTAGTTGTTCGATCAATTAGAATGGAATGGGGGGTTTGTTGTTTGAAATTGCTTGAATGAAAAATATGCATAAAAATAAATAATTAAATATGACTAGAGAAATAATATGAGAAGAAATCTTATTCTCGAGTTCGGTTCTGCCCTTAATTAATGTTATACTCTTCCTTGTAACATGTTTCTATCCCTAATTCAATTATCAATCATAAATAATCAACAAGCTCTGATTATCTAAATTCTTCCTTATGTGTATTGATTCAAAACAAGCTCTTTGAACCAATTCTAGCCACGGACAATCCTAAACAAGCTCTTAGGATTTAATGCATGACTAATATGAAAATATAGAAGAATAGATTGAATTGGATCGTTAATTTCACAAGCTCGAAATAATCAATCCAAATTGAATTATTACTAAACATGCACAAGATTTATTTGCTACTAAAGTAAAGATTTAATGACAATTACGGATCAAGAATCTAAACATAGCATATTCATGAATCCAAAGATCAATAATCCAATTGGCTAAATTAAACTATTAATCAAATAAACTCAATTGAACATTAAAAATAATAATCCAACAATTGAAATAAAGGAATAAATTCACGCTACTAATTTGTAGGAAAAGAAAATACCATAATCAAGTTAACACAACTTCCCCTTTGAACAAGACATACAATTTAGCCTAGTATAGTTGTGGTAGATTCTTCAAGTTGCTTCATAAATTCCATTGTTGTTGATATTCGTGCGCTTGAAAATCTCTCAAGAATGCTCTATGTTTCGCTCTCAAATTTCCTCAATATCCAGCCTCCTTTTTGTGGTGATTTTGTTCTTTTAATACTCCCAAAATCGTGCCCTAACTTTACCCACAAGATATACCAAAGATAGACCTTTAACTATATTAGGAAATTTCTTCGCGAGAAATTTACGGCCGTAAGTGAGCTACTGAAAATTTTCGAAATTTGGAAGTTACGGCCGTAACTTTGTCATAAACGGCCGTAAGTGCATCTTCGCCGAGAAGCGCCCGAACTCGATGTTTTAGTCATAACTTTCTCTCACAAAGTCCGATTGTGGTGATTCAAGTTGCGTTGGAAATAAAACTCAAATATATACAATTATTTCTGAAATAGCTCTTCCCAAATTCGAAAGTATTCTATGACCAAATTGAGCTTCAATCTATGACTAAAATTCATGATCACAATCCTTGCGGGTTTTTGATTTCCAACTGCACCCCAAACCTTCTTTGACCATAATTTTTGCTTCTAATCTTCTTCCCACATGCCATTATTGATTTGGAGCTCTTTTAATATGCCTTTGAACCTCACTTCTTGATTTTTTGTATTTCTTTGGTCATATTTCCTTTCTTTTCTTCTTTTTGAACTTACATAGCACAATAAATTAAAGTACATTAAACAATACTTCAATAGGATCAAACCAATAACAAAATAAGATAATGAGTTAATTAAATACGTGCTAATAAAGCATTTATCAACAATGATCTCATATATTAAAAACTATCTCACGTTACTCAAATGAAACTTTTAGGGCTATTCTTTTATATTTCAGTTTGGACTTTTGAATTCTTTTTCAATTGGGAAAAATATGTTATTCATGTAGTTATAAATTCACATATCAAGAATAAGGTAGAACCTAAAATCATTCAATTATCAGGTCTATATATATATAGTAACGGAAATTAAGGAAAAATGTATCCCAAATAAAATTAGTGACAAAGAGATTTGTAAATTAGGAATCATTCATTGAGACGGCGACATCGATCTGGGGTAAGCCCTTTTTGTATAGAATTCGTTCCTTTATTTGAGGGCACATAAGTTAAACTTCCTTTTTGATATGGAATTTGAGTTTAACAAGTTCGCATATTTTGTAGTGCTTCTAGTTTACATAATGGCATGAATTGCTTGTGTTGTATGATAGCAATGTGTGTTGAATGTTATGGCGTCAGATTTATATTATCATAAATAGCGGATATGAATATAAGAATATGGGCACAGTATGGAATGAATGGAAGCAAGGTCACATGACGTCGTTATGCACTTTTAAATTCATGTATACATCAACCAGGAGAGCACAGAAAATGAATCAACATTTTAACCTATGTTCCTCAGGTAAAGCAATTTTTATTGCCCAGTAGACATTTCCTTAAAACATTGAGGTCACATAAGGTAATCTGTTCTCTGTGCTATTGTGATCTAACTGTATTATTTGTATTATCGTTTGTGACCTTTATGTATTTCTAGCTATCAAAAAACTGAATCCAGTTTTCTATTTCCGTAATTAATATGACCTTGTGCTCTTATGTAGTTTGTGACCTTGGGACCTGGCGACCTGTGGTCTAACATTGTGATGTCAAATTTGCCAACGTAAAGCCAGATTTTGTGACTTGCCATGATTGGATTCCTATAATGAATGCGTTAAATGTCAATGAAATGTCTTATGGGTATTCCTATTTGTGACCTCATTGTATTTGTAAACATTGAAAATTGTTTCTGGTGTCTCTTTTCATAAATTCAAGTGAACTTTTGACCTTGTTTAATTTGAAGTGAAATGATATGTAATTCATGTTACCGATGCAATTGAACTCCTTTACTGAATATTGTGTTTGTGGTCTGATTAAATTTGTGACCTGGAGGTATATTTAACAATTGAAAAACTCTTGTAATTGTATATTTTTAAAAAAATTAAGTGAATGTTACCTTCCATAATATACCCCATTTGGAATGATCACATAGTTTTATCACGTATCAATATCCTACAAATCAGTTTTGCAAGGTTATCAATACCAAATGATTGGAAAAAGTGTAGCCTGTTGATATGAAAAGATGACCTGAATTAGGTGACTGATGTTAACATGTGACCTGAATAATTCAACATGTGACCTTGATATTTTAACATGATACTTGGATAGTTTAACATGTGGCATGGGTAGTTTACCATGTGACCTAAACATGTGATGTCACATCAGTGCCCCAAGGGCTACCAATGAATATAGTATATGACCTGGGAAGTTGAGCATGCCTGAAAACCTGTAGTATGTTTATGTAGAATGTAATGTGTATGAGGTGACATTCATGAACCTGTGTCTGCACAATATAACATGTGATCTGAATAAAAACAACTCATCAAATGGTTCTACCCCTGGATTAAATGACATGTGATCTTAATTAGAAATACTCAACAAACGGTTATATCAAAAAGCTTGAAGAATAAACTCTTGAGACAAAATTACAGAAAAAAATGTAGAGTATACATAAATGAAAAAATATGTATTTTACAAAATCAATTTAATTCCCAAATACATCTTTCATTAAATAAAAAAGGAAATATACAATATTCTGAGTAGTGATTGCACAAAAATTTAGGCGTCTCCATCACAACGACGTCTACCCTCTGTTTCGTTTGTCCCGTGTTCTTTTTAACTTGTCAATGCTCGTAAAGAGTTGCACCTATGTTCACCCTTGCAATTGTAGCATTAAAATCCATGGCATGGACTTCATATCATTTTGCAACCAGTACTCAAGGTCACAGGTCCAAGTGAGTCACGATCCATATATAAGGTCCGAAGGGATATGTTTCGCTAGAAGGCACATTGACAAAAACAGAGTCAGAATCTACATTAATATGATTTAAATGGTTTCGAGGTAACATGGATAGATGTTTTAAAGTCACAAAAAGAGTGTAATCACAATACGTATATAATGTCACAAATAATCAGTGCACTAATTATCAGTAAAACGAAGTCACAAATGATCAGTGCACTAGTCGTCATCAAGACAAGGTTACAAATTGTTTAAGGTCATAATACATATGTAAGGTTACAAATGTTTTAAGGTCACAATACATATGTATACCTGTTATAATCACACATGATGAAACACATTATAATCTTTAATTTTGGATTTATATATAAGACAAAAGCACACATGATGAAACACATTATAATCTTTAATTTTGGATTTATATACAAGACAAAAGTAGGGAAAAGATGCTAGGGATGAGGGATAAATAGAAAACATTTAATATCACCAGGAAATAGTAATTTCCCAGTCAATAAATTGAAGGCCAAAGGGGTATATTTGGTGGAAAACAAATTCATCCAAAGATGAAAATCAGAAAAATAAAAGCCACAACAAGCATGTAAGGGGAAAAAAATAAGATCCATATAATTCAATCAATTACTCACATATCTCCGTTAAACATATAACATTCGACTACCGTCTCATTTTGTTGAGCATTACATCCACTTATAACTAACTAATTCGTGTTACTAAGGTCACAAATGTGTTAAGCTCACAATACATATGTAAGGTCACAAAATGATAGTGCAATAGTCATCAATAAAGTTAGGTCACATATGATAATTGCACTAGTTATCAACATAATCAGGTCACAAAATGTTTTGAATTGCGAATAACTTCAGACGACCTCAAATCAAGAAGACGAATAAGGGGATTCACATTTTGTTTCGAAGTTCATTAAATTCTTGGTTCAATTCAATACACATCAATAATACTAGGACACATGTGCATCATTTCAACAAGGTACCAATCAGCAAAAAAATTCAAAGGTATTCGACATCTTACATGTTCCTTTCATGACCAGTATCTTCCTCCTCCTTCACTTTCTTCGACAATGAATTCCGATCTGATGTCTTGATTTTCACCATTTACAGTAAACGTTCTCTTCGGTTTCAAATTTCAAGAGGCAAAAATAGATTGTATGTAGTGTAGGTTGGGCCACGACACTGGATTGCGTGGTGTAGGTTCGTTGTAATGTTTTTCCTCGGGATCGTCAGCGTGATGATTTTAATATAGGTTTAATTTAAGGAGCGTGATGAATCTTGATGTTGAATAGCGGTGTATCTTCTTACTGAAGCGATGGAGTTCATCTTCATAGAGGCCGGATATTTAGGGATTTCTTTTAGCGGTTATTTGAGTACATTTCGTGTATTTGTTTTTTTATGAATATATTTTGTGATATGATAATTAATTAAATTACAATAAAAATCCTAATTAGAACCTGAGATTTGAATTTATTAAGGTTCGGCTTGATTTTTGAATTACAATCTTAAAATATCTGGGTGTCTGTAATTTCCTCTTTTCAATTTTTTGTTTTGGGTGCTTATTTTGAAAAACTGAAAAATGCGTTCACTTTATAGTTTTGAGAAATATTATTTTATAGTATTTTATTTAATGATTTTTTTTATTAAGAAAATCAGGTAGATTAATGCTAGTATATCGTACATAATATTTTTTACTCGTTACAAAAAAATTCTAAATAATTTAACTGTAAAATAGGAAATATAGAAGAAAAAAATTAATGATAAGCTCAAATCATAAATTGGATTCAATCTATACTAATTTAACTATAAAATAGAAAATTCTAATATAAAATTTACAACTCAATATCTAAAATATTTTGAATTTATTGTATGGTTTAATATTGGTCAAATTTTAGAAAATGGGAAATACATATATATAATTCGCTTACTTCTAAATATTTATAACTGTATATCAAATCAATGATTGTCGTAGTGAGAGATGGTCAGTCCGGATCTGTTGCCCGTCACGAGCAACATATCAAGGCAATGTTTGTTGAGAACGCACATGTTGGTTCTCTTTTTTTTGAGAACCCACACGTGGGTTCTCTCTAATATACGAATAAATTTTATATTGCCCTTGACGAGCAATAGAGCAATCTCAGGTAGATGGTTTACTATTATTTCATATATTACACCAGAGTTCAAATCCTAATGAATTATTTTCCCATGCATATAATTTTGCCTCTTTTACATTGATGATCTACATACTGCAAAATGCGCTGGCCAATTTTTTTTTTTAAAAAACAACTCATTTTCCACGATTTTGAACTACACACTTAATTCAACTGAAAACATCCAAAACGTTATTTCAACATTTTGAGTTTTGGTTGTAAATTCTTTTCGTTTTCGGAAAAGAGGTTTTGAAAATAGATAAAGTAAACATGTTTTCGGTATTTAGAAAAATTGAAACTAAAAATGACTTAAAAAAGCAAAGAGGACGAGGACTATTTACTTAAATTTTTCATAGTTCCTGAGCATTCGAGGAAATCATTTTTTCATTTAAAAAATAAATAAAATCTCACACATACATATTTTCGTTACTAATTGTGAATCATGACCAAAAACAGTACGTCTTTCATTAATAACACTAGTATTTACCTTGTGTGATGCACAGATGTTACTTTCCGCAATATCTATTTCAGTTAATCAATACAAATATAAAATGTATAAAATAATAATATTCTATTACAATAATTATTAAAATTTAAAAAACAACATACTAAATCTAAATTATTAAAAACTTATTTGGATAGTAAATGACAATTTACATATTTAAATAAAAAAAATTTAACATTTTTTAAAAATTTCCTAAAAAAAAGCATTTAATAATCTAAATATTATCTACACGGATTTAAATACGACATTAATCTAAACTAACTCAAATGGAAATTTCAACAGATTTAAATACGACACTAATCTACAGGGAATTTTATTTTATTGTAGTTTTTTTCTTTTTTCAGAAATTGTAAATGCATTTTAGTGGGAAAATAATTTTTAATACTTCTCTCTCCTCACTTCTACTTTTATAAAAATGAAATCACTTATAAAAAATCCTAATTTTAGCATTTAAATAAGTGTATAAAATAAGCTTATCAACTTACTCATATTGGGGTGACATATGTTGTCGCTAGTTGGACTGAAAAATTGGTGTCAAGTTTTCGCACCACATATTAGCTTAAAAAATTTGCACCTATAGGGACGACTTTATGTCGCCTCTATAGGTCTTTTATAGAGATGACGTGGCAAATTTCAGCGACGACAATGTCGTTCCTATATAGTTTAGATTCTATAGGGACACAATTTTATATCGCGTCTATAGATTCATGGTCTACAAGGGTGACCACTTTGTCGCCCCTACAATATTGCCCATGTTTCTCTCGATTCTTGTAGTGCAAGAAATTCATGCATCAAACTTCACAAGTTTGTGTTGTATTATTTATATAAATATAGTATACACGCGACTATGATCATGTCCACATTGTAATAGTTTTAAATCCAACTTTAGTACGTTTAATAATAATCATAATAATAAAATGTGTTAAAAACCGTTTAAATAACCCGATAATGTTTTAGTTTTATATTATGTATTTTTTTTATAACTTTTCCAATTATATTAAATAAAAAAAATTAAATGACTAATCCAGAAATTTTCTTTCAAATCGAATAATTTTATAGAAATATAAAATTATATCTAAGCAATACATTAAAAAATAAATTTATCAAAAGTTAAATTATATTACATTCGAAATCAAATTAGCTAATTTTTTTTATTTTTTATTAAAAATATACTTTGATTACGTCATATGGCACAAATAACAAGATTTAGAAGTAATCAATCTCACCTGTTGAAATGTATTTGAAAAATCATATGGGTATCAGTATTAAAGTTATGTTTAAGTATGTGCTCAATAAACTTGCAAAAAAAGTTTATAAACCACACAATTTTTCAAACAACTTTTTAAGAAAGACAACACTAATAAAATAGTAATCAAAATCCGTAATTTTGAGATTTTGTTAAAAAAGATTATTCAAAAATATTCTGTTTAATCATAGTGTAACTTGGAAAAAAAAAGTTATTTTTGAAATAAAGCAAAATTTACTCATTTGGAGATAAAATTAAATGCACAAAAAAAAATTTACCAATTCATAACAAATATAGATTTATGGTTGTTAATTTTATTTATTATATTATATTATATTATATAATATTATATTTCAAAATAAAATAATGTAACATATAAAAAAAAGATAAAAATAACTTATTTAGAAGAAGAAACTTCAACAAACAAATAAATAATAAATAAAAATAAATTTTTAAAACAAAAAAGAAAATTTTAAAAAAAAAATCCTATAAATAAAGATTAGGATTTCTTACTTTTGATTAGTTTTGTACATGTTGCATTTAATATTTTGATTTTTTTAAAGTTTTGAATTCGATAATAATATTTTTTATTAAAATGTTATTGTACTATATTTTTATTTGATATAACTGTATAATTAATATATTTTCATAAATTTTGATCGAAATCATTATCACAAATATATTCACGTGCATCGCATGTGTGAAAATATTAGTATTGTTAAGAGGACGAAAAATATTTATTTATCTCTTATACTTTTAAATAATTAAAATAAATAATTAATACAAAATTTTTAAAAAATATTTGTACATCTTTTCAATGTAAATTAAAAGAATATTTGAATAGAAATTGTAATTAAAAATAAAATATTTTAATTAATTGAATGTTATGAATAATAGATCCCAAATCTACCAAGAAACTCCAAACCTAGCCTCCATCCAAAAATCACCATCATCTTTCAATCGTCTTGGAAACTATTACCAACTTTAATTTTGTAACATCAGACTACACACTCGTTCTTTCAGCTCAAAACAAGAACAATAAGAAGAAGAAAAGTTTGGTTTTCTTCTGGCTTTGGATTCTCTCTCTTACTTCAATTTTGAATTTTTCTTTTTTAATGGTGAGCTACATGAAGTGAATAATAATGGAGGCGCTTGGATTTGACTCGATTAAATTAAGGTATCTTGGAGGATGATTGATCGAGATATTCAGTAGCCGATTTTCTGAAATTGATGAGAAAATATTATTTAGGAAAAAATAGGAGGATGGATTTTAGAATTTGAAACTTTTTTTTTTTTTTTTTTTGAGAAGGCTGAAGTCTTTGTCTTTAACTGAAAACTATGTGACATGGAAAATGATTTGTAAAATTTAAAGCTCGAGATAATTGCAAAAGAATTGAATCTGTTCCTACTAGGGGCGATCCACATAATCATGAATTGAAAGTTGAAAATCTCGTCCCTTACCCTCTCTCGCTCCCCCAACAATTTTCCATGTAGACAACTACAAAAGCAGCGGCAGCAGAAGAAGTAGCAAATAAGAAACTGACTAGTGAACATGTTGCCCATAAAACTTTGTCTTTTGAACTTCCAGCAAATCTCAAGAAGAAGAAATAATCTTGAATATATAAAGAGAGAATTCTTGTAGTTTTGTTCGAATATTTTGTCTACGGTGACGCTAAAGAAATAAAATAATTATATGTAAACTCGTACAGAAATTTGAACAAAATAACGGCACAAAAGAAAAAGAAAAAAAGAAAAGAAAAGAAACAAGAAAAAAGAGAAGAGAAAGAGATAAAGTCGAGGCAAGTATTGACCAATTTTTCCTTAAGTTAAATTTGTCCCGCAACGATGTCCTACGGTTTATGACAATCGACTCTCAAGATACAAAAACTCTCACTTATGTTTGTAGAACTCCAAAACACCCACTTGTGTTTGTAACACTCCAAAGCACAAGCATACTTGAACCAAAATTTAGCTTTGTACTCCAAAATGAAAATGAAAGAGAAGAACAAAATTTATACAACAAGAATGCAATAATTTTGTTTAATGGAGGAAGAGAGAATGATATTATGTTTACATATTATTGGGGTGAGAAATAGGACATCTCAAGGATCCTATTTATTGATGATGAAAGGTTGTGAACAAAATTATATGGAGTCAAACCATACATCACTTCGAAAAGACACAACTTTTTGTACTATCATACGATCGCACATGGTTATAATCTTAGCGATCACTTGGATTTACTGGAAATCGAACATTTAACAAAAATAGTTAGGTGGCTGATGATGCTAAAAATCGCCCATGAAATATTTCGAGCTTGAGCAATAAACTAGCACGAACTGGATCTCCGTATACCTGCAATAAAGGCGAGGAGGTGTGTCCTCGTCGTCCCTCCGATGCTTAAGTCAGTAAAGAGGAAGGAGAAAATTTATGCAAGAGATTATAAATTGTAGAGATAATTGTGTACCTGGATTATGATTGAGTGTCATGTATTTATAGAGCTATATGGACGAATTATGATAGGATTGAAATACCTGCATTGCATGAGTCCTGTTAGAAATCATCCTCCTATTTTTTACGGATGAGGTTGTAAAACCCAAATAGGATTCTGTTGGAAGATGAGTTCTATTGGAATTAGGAGGTTGTAGACTCCACGTGTCAGATCAAGTCATGCTCAATCAATGAGAGACGTGACCCGAGCATCATGTACCCCGAGCACATCATGCACCTTTTTGGTGAGATATATGTACTTGGGGTATTCTATCCTCGGGGGTATTATGAGTGGTTGGGGTAACATTTTCGCCACGGACATTTTAAGTGTGATCGGGGGTTATATTCTCCTCGGGGTTCTCAATATTGTGTATGGTGTAATGTTTAAGTGCTCGGCCTCAAGGTTCATATGTTGCTCGGGGGTACCAAGATATGACGTAGCTAAATATTCAAGTGTTCGGAGATGAGGACAAAGGATATGCTCGAGGTATAAATGATTGTCGGGGTTGAAGTCCTCCTCGGGGGTATCAAGATGTAATATGGAATAATATTCACGTGTTCGGGCTCGAGGTCATCCTCAAATTTATGGTCGTCGAGGTTGAGGTCTTCCTCGGAGACAGAAAATATAATATAGGGTGATATTCATATGGTCGGAGTTGAGATCCTTCTCGGGTTTATGATGGTCCTCGGGGTAACACATTTGATTTGGAGACTATATTTTGTCAAAGAGCTCGAGCTTGAGGTTTTTGTGAAGGCTCGGGTGTGAATAAAATTTATACTCATCAGTGGGTTCTATTTGTATTTTATTTTGTATTTTCATTTTCGAAAATGTTTTGTATTTCCTGTTTTTATTTTTGTTTTCAAATTTGCTGAAAATGCGTTTGGTTTGTCATTTCTGAAAACTATTTTTGAAAATAAAAAGCTGAAAAACACGTTCTGTTTGAAATTTTGTAGAATACTACTTAAACTATTTTTAATTAATTTGCTTGCAGAATACTACTGGCTCAAACTCAAATTTCCTTTCACGTTACACTGAAAACATAGTTACATGTAACACACTAATGTAAGCATTAAGAGTCTATATTAATACAACTTGGTCAGGTTCGAGATTTGAAGAAGTTCTAGTTCTATTAAAATTCAGAAAATGCAAGTTCTTTCAAAACCACCAGAGTCCAATTATCAAGGCATTTTTTGAAATATAACAAGAATTCTCACTTAATTTTTTTTTTTTTTTTAATGTTGTTATTGAATTCAATAAAACTTTATTTAAGCTTAGTTCCAAGTTAGGATAATTTTCCAAAAAAAAAATCTTTATTTAGGCTTAGTTTCAAATTAGGACAATTCTCAAAATAAATAAATAAATATTTTATATTGAACTTAGTTCCAAGTTAAGATAATTTTTAAATAAATAAATAAAAAATCCCAAAACACGTTTTTCGCGTTTTGAACATTTTTTGTTGAAATACACACAAAACGCCCAAAACGAGGTTTTTGACGTTTTGCGTTTTGTGTACAATTTTTTTTTTTTACAAAATGCATTTTCAAAAATGGTAAAGAGAACGCGTTTTTAGTGCTTTCGAAAATAAAAATAGAAAACGACCTCAAATTAGTAAAGAGAACAGGGCCTTAACTTGTGGTCGCAAGTCGATTTTCGTTTCTGCACTTTGAAGCGAAAAAACTGCAAACTAATTTACCTAAATGGATGGAGACGGGTTTGAATATTTGGCTGAAGTTGCTTTAGTCGATTTTTCCTTACTTAACTAATTTCTCATTATTAAACTAATATCCAACAGTTTTTTTATGGGTTTTTAGCCAAATTCTGAGACGTGTACTGGGAAAGAATGTAATTTAGTTAGTGTTTGATAGGGGTGAACGCGGTCCAATTTGAGAGATTTGTGACATATTTTCAAACCAAACCATTTTAAGCGATTTGACATTTTTCCAAATCGAACCAAACCATTCCATTTTACAAACTAAACCATTTTTTGCGGTTTGGTTCGATTTTAATCCATGGTTTACCTATCAACATAACATAACATAACATTTTTTAAACGTCAAATTAATTCGTATTTCTTAATATATAAAGTTAAAATAAGTTAATATAAACTAATATGCAATAAAATTCTTTGATTTTTTGTTTACCTCCTTACCATTGTAGGTGACAACATAGCACTAAATACACCAGTCACATATACATATACATCTAATTGTAATTTATTATTATTCACATAGCACAACTGATGAGAATCATAGGGAGCTCGCCAAAGAAAACTTCATTGTTCGAGCTAAAATAATTTTGAAGTACATTTCGTAGAGCACCAAGGCAATTAAGGGCTATTTTTGGAGAAGATTCAAGACTCAAATAAGTAATTAAAGTCAAGAAAATAAGCTAAGAATCAAAGTAAAAGCAAAAAATGAATTTTGAAGCCTCAGCCAAGATCGATCGACCGATCTTCCTTTCGATCGATCGAAAGTCTGCAGAGAATTTTTGGAGATAGCCTCAGTCAGTTTCGACTGATCAATGTTCAACTGAAAGTGTCCTTTCGGTCGATCATGTGATCGACCGAAACACATTGAATTCAAAATTCGGGGTTTTTATGCAATTTTCGTAATTTTTCTTTTGTCTCATAATTTGTACAATAAATACTCATTCACCAAACCCTATCACAATAACTTGGATGTTCATATAGTTTGGTCTTGAGAGACTCCCTTTAAGGTAAGGTAAAAACCTCCTTTAATCTTGTATTATTTTTGGAAGTTAATCAACTAATTCTTGAGTATTATTATTTTTGTGTTTGTTGTTGATTTTCACCACCTTGAAATTTGTTTAGTTGATACTTAACCTTTAAATTTTGGGTTAGATTTAAACTTGAGTTAAGGTGTTCTATCGTTTTATTTACCATATTAGCTTTCTTGGGTTCGAATCAAATAGTTATGAGAATTTTTGGTCAATATACTAAGAGGGTCCTCATCAACAACATACAATTAACAATTTCTCTTTTGATGTCAATCTCACTAGGGTTATAAATGCATGCTACTACCATGCAGTAAGAGATGAGCTTAAACAATTGATTGGCTTCTGATCGATGAATTAAAATTTTGACGTACTGGAATGGAGCGTTTTTTTTAGGGGTGTTTCATATAAAGTCTCATGTATAATATGAAGTTGAGAATCCTGATTTTATTTTCTGATTGCATTTTTTCTTGTCAATTGTTTTTGAGTATCTTCCTAATGTAGGTTATTTGAGGTTTAATAAATGGGATTGAGTAGCTTCTTCGGTTGAGTGGTTTGTGAATTTCCTTGTAGGGGTGGGCGTCGGGTGGTTCGGTTTGGTATCTCAAGAACCGGAACTGAACTATATTTTTTCGGTTCTTGTAAAATGGAACCATTCAGTTCCATTGAATCGCAAGAACCAAACCAGAGCCAAACAATTCGATTTTGGTTCGGTTTCGGTTCTACAATAATAATTATTTTTCGAGAGCCTTATCGAAGAGCATCAGGCTTCGGGAAGTGAGCCAATAACCTAAAATAAACTTTTACCGAATATATCAAGATCAAGGATTTCAAAAATTCTTTCACTCTGAAGAAAGTATAGGATTCTCCATGAAACAGAAGATATTCACAAACAAAAATAGGAAACAAATTTTCTAGAAGGTTTTTTTAGCATGGCAATATAATAAATTTGTGAGATGAATCATGAGTTTTATATGCATTATTATTAATTATTTTATATTTGTATTTAAATATTTAATTAACTCCATTGTGATCATTTACAACTTCGCTTATTAATAAGTCGGTCTCATTTGATTTTCATTTACTAAAAATTTCAGTCCGAGTATGAAGTTAAATGTTACAATGAGGTAGAGTCATAGAGATGTAACAAATTTCATAAATCATTTTCAATTTATCCAAAACATTATAAATTCTTTTGATTTTTTATTTTAGAACAACCAATTAAGACCATAAAAAAAAAATTCAAGGATCAAAGATCGATTCAAACTTCGATTTCTTGGTTCTAAAAGCAGAACTGAGAACCAAACCGAAAATCAATCGGTTCTTAGTTCCAAAATCGATTTCGTATTTTATTTTTTTAAAACCATACGATTTCGGTTTTTTCGGTTCGATCATATTGGTTCCGATTTTTTTTGCCCACCCCTATTTCCTTGCATGAGATTGGTCATCATACTGGTCTATAAAAGTCATTAGTTGTAAGAAAATAATAATACATGTCGTAACTAATCTGTCTCTTGGTTCGATAATTGAACTTCTTTCTCATACTATAGAGGCCATCATCGAGGTATCAATTACCCCTAAGAATGCCCTCATTAAGGAGATGAGTTTACAAGAACTCTCATTTTACCTAGATTGCATCATTCATTTCTTACAGAAGTTGAGTAGGAAGGACATTTGTGATTCGGAAGGCTTACAAAACTTTGTGAAAATTCTTTATCGAGAGATTAATGTTGCTAAACAATTAATTGGGATTGCAAGGTGATAAGTACGTTTTTCGTACTTATCTTGACTTTGATTTTAGACAATTGTAAGTGTTTTATGATATTATATTGCTAATTATGTGTTGATTTTATTTGTTTTAGGAAAAATTCAATTTTAGATGCGTTTGGAGGCTAAACGAAGAAAACAGACTAAAACTGCACAAAAAGGACTAGATTGCGAACAATTCATAGATGGACGGGGACGATGAGGTTCGAATCAATTTGGAGCTCAATGAGAGAAATTCTTAAATTCAAATACTCAAGTGCATAAATCTAAAAATTAAAGATTTAATTGCACAAGGACCAAATTACCATATTTGGAAGAATGATGAACTTAAATGAAACCTACACTACTTCTAATTGGGCATTTAAACCCAATTGAAAGAAGATTGGAAAGAGGACTCCAAGGCTACTAGGAGTCGACAGGTTGAGGGAATTAATTGGAACAATTCGGGTGGGAGTTATTATTTGAGAGGGAGACTTTGGTTTTTGGTAGTTGGAATTAAGTGGGAGTGTGTTGGTTTGGAATTAAAAGGAGACTTCTAGGGGGTGAGCATTATTCTGGAAGGAGCCGACTTTGGGAGACCTAAATTGGAGAGGCAGTCTGGGATATATTTGAAACAAGTTCACGGCTGAATTCTGGGGAGACTAATCGATTGGGAAGTATTGGGGAGGAATTCATTCTATATTGGTAGCCGACTGGGAATAAAGAGTGGGGCTAGAGATATACATAGATTATTATAGATACATTACCGAAGAGGGAGCCAAGTGGGAGAAAGTTGGCAGCTTTGAAATCTTTGATAATATAGATACATATTGTAGCCGCCTAGGGGAAATTAAAAAGAGAGAGCAGCCTTGGGAATTAAGGAGTCGGCAGCTTTGGAGTATAAAAAATGGGCAGAAGCTCGGCTGAATTAAAATTGCTGGAAAGGCAGTCGGCTAACTAGAATCAACGAGCATAATTTCAGTTTCTTTTGCACATTCAATCGGGTTATGTTTATTAATTCTTTTATTGATTATTTATCAATTAATATGTTACGTTAATTCCCTTTATTTCAATTCGATAATTACTAGTTTAATAATTTCTTGTGTTGTCTTGATTGATCTTACATACTTTATTATTACTATTTGATTGATTGACCGCTAATTAAATATATTGTTGCTTGTTGTAGTCTTGAAAAAGTCACAATAGGTTTGAACATTGCATAATCAACACATGAATACTAGATGTTGGGAATAACACTATGACATGTGTAATCTAATTGATAATTGTGTGATTTAATATGTTCTAAACATTCGTATTTGGATTAGGAATAAATTCGTTTCATGTTTAGGATAGACTTAATTTGTCTTGAAAAAGAAAGTTAATTACATGAGAATTATCGATTGTCAAGCAACGCATGAATGATTTAAACTACAAAATTTGGATTGAGATAGATGGTAATAAGTGGATTTGGATTTCAATATATGCTCCCAATTTATATTTACTTTCCAACATTTTTTATTTACTCATTGCAATTTTTAGAATAGACAAACAAAATCATCTTTTTATTAATTGTTTCACTTAATTGAATCACAATAAACTGATAATCAGAACTAAAACTTATTCCTCGTGAAAACGATACTCTCAACTCATCACAATTATTACTTATTAACGATCTCGTGCACTTGCGGAATTCACTCAAACACAAGGACTTCATAGAAAATTCAATTTAGATGACTACAGAAATTTATTCTTATGTAAAGAAGAAATAAAATCCCCAATTTCAAACAATAACAGTCTTTTCTGAGATCATCACAATACAATGGAAACAAGAAAGTATATAAACGAGAATTTTATTTTATTAGTTAAATTTGACTTTTTTTGTGGAAAGTAAATTAAAATTTATAAATTAAACGAGAATTTTTTAATTGATTTTTTACCGAATGTAATTTTCAAGGACAAGTCTTTCTAATTATATGTATAAATTTCATATTAACGCAATGTATTCTGAAAATATTTTTGAGGGCGCTGCCAAGGGCGGAGCCAAGATTTGAAGTTAGCGCGGACGAAAATTAAATGAGGTTGAGAGAGGGGGGGAGGGGGATGGGAAAATTTTTTTTCTAGAAAAATTAAATGAAATAAAGAAAACTTAATTTCACAAATGACAAATAAATAAATCTCAACTCAAATGTAGTACCTTAAATTCGTTCCTTGCGTGTTTTCATACTTTGAAATCGTTGTACAATAGCTTCATTATCAATCTTCAAAGATATATCTTTCTCTACATAAACAACAAGGCTATCATTCATCCACTCATCACCCATTCGATTGCGCAATCTATCCTTCACAATGCTCATTGCAGAAAATACTCTTTCAACAGTAGCTGTAGCAACCGGTAGAATAAGCGTCAAAGTCAAAAGCTTATAAACCAATGGATATACCTTATTTTTCTTTGTCATTACCAACTTCTCTGCAAGATCACCAAGGTCTTTCAATTCTTGAAATGTGATGTTAAAGCGCATATCAAAAATATAAGTTTCAAGTTGATCATCAAGTGTGAGAAGATCAAATCTTGAAAAATCTTATTTGTAAAACTCCGCAAGTTGAATCAATATTTTCTTATTGAAATCATAGAATGAATTTTGGGGACATAAACAAGCTACACAAAAGAGTAACTCTGTATTTACCTCTGAGAAACGATCATTCAGCTCCTGAAGTTGCAAATCAATGATAGCGTAGAAAAAATCTACACAGTAATGATGTAAATTTGTCACTTCTGGTGGCGGATTACGTTGAGGACGACCACGAGGTGCACTGCGTATAAACACATCATCCATATTGGGAACATCAAGGTGATATCGCTGACAAAAAGAATGAACTTCTTCCAAAAACAAATCCCACCCGTTGTCTCTCATCAATTGGAGTCGTTGTTTGCATATTTTCACCAATCACATTGCATTCACAATATCTTGATCTTTCAATTGTAATGCCTTTGACAACTCATTCGAAACTCCTAAGACTTTTTTCATCAAGTGTAGATTAAATGCAAAATCAAACAAATGTATCGATTCCAATAAATTAAATGCCTCACTTTTTTGATAATCAGAACAAGATTCGTCTTCTGAAATAAATTCAAGTACATCACCAACAGTAGAGAACATTGAAAGCAAACTGATCAAAGAATTATAATGTGACCCCCAACGTGTATCACCAGAATGCTGCAGAGTAGTTTCTTGATTAAGTCCCGTCCACTTAAAACACCGCCTCCCCATCATAACCCTGTCCTCTCAACCTAGTTATGCTCAAATTATGTCTAGAAAATAGCATATCAATTGCAGTCATAAGTGATATAGCTGTGGTACTGCTAACATGTTCAACCCCTATCAAACGTTTATTCACATGTCCACTACTATCCACATAACGTAGGACTACTGACATTTGCTGCTTTACTGATACATCACGAGATTCATCAACAAGAATAGAGAACAATGAATCTCCAACATCTTTGATAATAACATTAATCGTTTCAACAGCACAAGCACTCACTATATCCTTCTGAATATCAGGAGATGTTAATTTACAATTTTTAGGAGCATTTCCCAATACCACAGCTTTAATATCATCATTATGATCAGCAAGAAATTGCAATTGAACTAGGAAGTTACCTGGATTGAGAGAACCTTCAGATTCATCATGACCCCGAAATGATAACCCTTGACGCAACAAAACTCTAACACAATCAATTGATGCCTCAAGACGAATACGATAATCACTACGTGCTTGTGTTGACTGCTTATGCAAAACCGAATGAATGTATTGATCTTGATTCATCAATGCTTCACAACTCATTCAAGCTTTATTATGTTCGCTATCATGTTTACCCGTATGAAGTCGAAATCTTTCTTTAATTTCCAATACGTGAACCCTTCGCTGACAAAAGATTCACCTCCTCCTTGATTACCATGACTTGATTTGAAAAGATAACAGTACAAACAATAAGCGGCATCTTTTGCTATACTGTACTCCAACCAATTACCAAATTCTTTGAACCAGGAAGATTGGAATCGTCTAAATTGAGATGTTCCAAACTTTCGTTTTGAGAATACATGATCCGAAGGTTGACAAGCACCATTTTGCAAATACGCTCTTCGAACTTGATCACGAATATTAATATTGTAATTTGAAATTGGAATTCTTAATCCAGGATCGGTTGGAAGTTGTGCAAGATCAATATTCACTCTATTTCCATGATCGGTGGGAAGTTGTGTAACATCAACATCCACTCTATTTGAAGTCCCCTCATCAACATTTTCAACAACTGGAAACTTTCTTTTAAAAAATCTATCTAAGGTAGACATGATTTTTTCCTACAAATCACAACTTTCAAATTAAACAAACTCAACAAATAACAATTACAAACCACAAATCTTAAATTACGAAAATTCAAACAAAGTTAATCAAATATATTAAAAATACCCCCAAATGCCAAATCAATATTATTTTCAATACCCCCAAAATACCATCCAATAATCAATATTTTGAAATCTAATTACAAGATAAAAATCCAAACAAGTCCATTAGTCCAAGATATTGTGTCATAATTCAAAAATTAAAAAAGTTGTTCAAAAACAAAAAAAAATGTTGCAAATTGTTATTAATTAAATAATTCATTCAAAAATCAAATAAGTTATTAATCACATACTTTATTCATTCACATAACATAATATCATTCATTGTAACATCAAACGTGCATTTCCCAATCAGATTTTCAGACATGGTCACTGGGTCAGGGGCGAAGGCCGGAGAGGCACAGCACAGGAGCTAACCTTCAGTCTTCAACCTCGAGCTATGAAGGCTAAAGCTTGCAAAGCAGTCGTCGTCACTCCCCCGTCGATAGAGGCAACGTCCAGGCGGTCCAGGCGTGAGGTGTCCAGCAGAGGCGGAGCTGCAACCTGCGGAGGACTTCTTCACACTTCAGTATGTCGTCGTCCCGTCGACAGGTCACAGAGATCAGCTAAGGTAGGTAGTAAGCACTGGCTGCACTGCACTAAGCACACAGCGCCAGCGGCCCAGCAGCAGTCTGGTTCTTTCTTCTGGACTTCGTCTTCTTCAGTCACCACTCGCCGACGCCGTTTGGTTCTTTCTTCTGGACTCTGAAATGGTAATATATGGCTTGGAAATGGAGTGTAGTCTCTGTAGTCTGCAGATGAACTGATTACTGAGTTGCTGTCTTGCTGAAGCCTGAAGTGAAATGACGGTGGAGTGGTTGGGTGGTGAGCTGTAGCTGGAAGAAAGAGTGAGTTTGGGCCCCAAAAAAAAAAATTATTGGGTCTGGGCTGGACGGCCAAAGTCCAGCGCGGTCTAGGTCCATAAACCGCGCTGGGCCTTAATGGGCTCCGCCCTTGGGCGCTGCCCCGAACCCCTCCTCCGATTTAACTTTTGCTCCCTCAACATTCGAGACCTAGCTCTGCCGCTGCTTCTACACATTTGGGGTTTCTCATTGTTTCCTCGTTGAAATTCTGAACCAATTCCGCTTTATAAATGATTCCGTTGAGAATGCTAATAAGTGCAAGTCAAAATATAGGCTTATAAGGAATGGCCTTGATACCAAGGTTGAAAAGTCCAGGAAACAGTTGAAAAGAGTTAGAATATAGCCAAAAAAAAAAAAAAAATCTATGGTGTGAAGAAGACAGATCGGAAACACTGCCAAGGCTGGTAAGAAGAAATCAGTTTCTTTGATTATGAGCTTTCTTGGTTTTGAAATCAAATGCGTGAAGTTCAAGGTTTTGGAATCATCTGGACTGTATTATTTTCTTTTTTTGTTTAAGGTTTCAACATATGCAATTTTTGTGGAATGTGTTTAAATGCAAGGAAGTCAGAATCCTTTAAATTGTGATTAGATAATTTGTTGTATGCTCGTCAAAATAGTTTCCTTGTTTGCTAATTATTGATATATCTGTAATTTTCCTACTTTCATACGGTGTGTTTGTGTATAGAAAATGGAGAATGTAAAAAAAAAAAAAAGTATAAAATAATTAAATAGCGTAGGACACCACACAAAACGATACCACATCACACCCTTCTCCAAATATAAAAGCGAAGACATTTTTTCTAACTGACATTGGAGGCATGGAGTTGGAATGAGTTAGATTCATCTAGGGGAACTTGAAGCTCTGACAAGTGATAGGATCTTCCTTTTCATTAGTTTTTGCACTTAAGAGGGCCGAGAAAATTTGTTGGATGAATGGGTTGAAAGGCAATTGGTTTGATCAATGGAGATGGTGAAGTGGTTGGTGGTGCTGGTTTTGTACGAGCGTTTTTTACTTGATTTTGGGTGCTGATTAGTGGGTTCCAATGTTTGTCGATCTAGCCTCCATTTATAAACTATAAACAAGTTAACCAATAATACATTTTTTCAAATCACATTTCAGTCAAACACATTTTTTGAAATTATTTTTTAACCACACATTTTACAAAATATCTCTTTTTTGTTTAAAAAAAAAAAAAAAAATCAAATAGAGGCCTAGTATTGAGTGGAGACAGAAATTGACATTGCAAACATGAGTCAATATTTTTTAATGTTTGCACATTTTTAGCTATTGTAATTTTTCAACCCATAAAGTGCCGTGTCCCTAGTATAAAATAACAATAATTCTAGAGGGTCGATCATTTTGAATCTTTTAAAGTGACATTGTGATGTGTCAATTTCTCATTTGATAATAAAAATATGCATTAAATAATGAAGTTATCACGAAATGAATCACCACCCAATGAAAAAAAACGCATCACAATGTCATTTTAAAATATTTAAAATTAATGTCCCTCTAGAATTATACATAAAATAAAGTGATTTTATATGTTTGTGTTATAGAACGAAGAAATAATCAAGAATAGACAATATGTAGAAGAAAATTAACAATTCAGTTAATCTAGTCAAAGGTTTCAATTTGCGTTTGATAGAAAAAATGACATTTAACTATATGTTAGCGTGCGTTTGGCAACTTAGAGTTGATTATAACACTGCCATTATTTGATTATTTTTGCCTATGTCAGTATAATTTTAGCAGCCTGGACACTGTCATTTCGGTACTGTTTGTCACTGTTCATCCTGTAATTCCATTTTCACCCCTACACATTGTTAATTATAGAAGAACTAAAAAATGACACTTTGTCACTTTTTAATTATTTTTCAGTATATTGAGTGACTTTCAAATTCAAGTTTACAAGCGAGTTAATATAATCAAAAGAACAAAGATGTAAAAGAAAATTAACAATCACCTGAATCTATTCTAAATTTTGGTTGGTGTTATTATTTGTCACTTTTTAAAAAGTGATATCTTGGCACTTTTTTTAAAAAAATAAATGGCATTGCATCAATTTTTTATTTTTTTAATCAAAGTCACACTGAAATTTACAAAGTGACATCGTAGATGATTATTTCACTTGTGGGGATCTCGCTAACGCATCTCTCCCAGCTATGCTTTTTACATGTAGAAATTAGGGTGATTTTGAATTATTGACATGAACTTGATTTATCAATTTTTTTTAGTGTTTGTCGCTTATTTAGTTTTTGTGACTTTTTTAAATGTCAAAGTCAATCACTTTCAATTACTAAAATATTGTTTTCCTGAAATAAAATTATTATTTATGATAACATATAATGTAATAGAAATGCAACATAATCACAAATAGACAACATAAAAAAAAAAAAAAAAAAAATACAAGAACAATTCTTTGAATGTAGTATGAAGTTTTCCTTTGCATTTGATAGAGAAAATGACATAAAATGTGTATGTCTCATTTTCATTAAAAAGTGACTTTATATTACTTTTTCATAAAAATGTGTCCTCGTGTAAAAAGGGACACAAAAATTTATAAATTAGTTTTTACTTCCTAAATTTTTTTAAGGGTATTTTTGAAAAGCCTAATTTTAATGTTATTTTTGTAATTATCTCTATTTTTATCAAACGAGAATCGGCCCAAACAATACTTGAGTGGTGCAGCTTTGCGTGTGTTTGACCCCCTTTTTTTTTTTAAATGGTGTGGTTTTGAATAGTATTTTTGAAAGAATGTGTGATTAAAAATAATATTAACTTTTGAATATATGTGTAGTATTATTTTATAGGAAAATGTGTGGTTAAAAAGTGAAAAGAGAAAAACTAAAACTTTAAATTAAAGGGTCCCAAAGATTATGTGATTTACTTGTCATATTATGTAATTATTATTATGAAATATTATCAAAATATGAGATTTGTGGAATTAGAAAATTTTTGAAACAAGTATATATTAAATGTAACGGAGACAAATATTTGATATTGAAATGAAATCTACCAGAAAAGTACCCGTGATTATATACTTATTCTAGTTCACTGAAACAATCTTGAATGTGTTCTATACTGCACAGAGGGGTCTTGACCGGGTATGATAATACCTTGATGTGATGAGATTATGTCATTGATTTGCTTTGAGATGATATTTTTCAATATTATGAGAATGTCTCATATTTTTACTATAATTATATGGTATTACAATGTGAATTATTAAATGACGTGAATTGAGAGTTTTTGATAAATATGTATAAATGAGAACATATAATTATTTTCAAAATTCTCCACTCACTAACTGAGCTATCAACTCATTATTTTTCAATGATTTTCCTGAGCTTGTAGATTTTGGAGCCACATATTCAGGACATGTTTAGATGATTGTGCGACTCGAAAGGAACATTAAATATAATTTTTAGGCCCACATTTTTTTGACAAAATGAGTTTTCTTTTATATTACATATGATTGATAGTAGATCGTAGTCAGTCTTGGTGGTGGGTCCGGTGTTTAGCTAGCATCCATCATTTACACACGTCATGTCTCTGGTCTATTAGGGTGATTTCAAGACGGGTCGTGTCGGTCTGAGATGAAGGGTAAGAGTGATAAGGTACGTTTGATTATATGGATTTAAACAGTCCCCTAGGTAGTGATATATGAAATTTGATGCTTATATGATTAAACTTGGCTTTAGTAGAATGAATATGATGCTTGTTTGTACTTTTGGAATCTTTAATAAATGTGGTACTAAATTATTTTTACTGCTTTATGTTGATGATTGTGATTGTATGTAATACAAATGAGGTTATAAGCAAGAAGAAAAAACTTCTTAAAGTTGAATTTGACATGAAAGACCTATGGAAGTTTAAGAAAATCTTAGGCGTGGTTATTAAAAGAGATAAGAGCGTGTATATGTTAACTATTACTCAAGAAGGTTATCCATGAAACAAGCAAAACGTATAAATGTTCCCTTAGCAAGGTATGATTTTATCTTCTACTAAATCACCTAAACAATTAGATAAAAAGAGGGAATGTATAGCATACCTTATGATAATGTTATAGGATCTGTGATGTATTCCATGATTACCACTAGACCGAACTTAGCATACTCAATTAGTTTACTAAGCAAGTTTATAGCTAATCCGAGAAAGCCTCATTAGGCTAGTTTAAAATGGTTATTAAGATATATTTGTGGTACATTAAATTTGGGCTTGGTATATAAAAATACTTGCGATAGATTAGCCTTACATGGTTTCGTTGATTTTGATTTTGCTAGTGATCGTGATCAAAGAAAACCAACTACAACATATTTCTTTACTTTAGATAATTGTTGTATATCATGGAAATCACAACTACATTCTTTAGTTGCTTTGTCAAGTATCGAGGCCAAATATATTGTTATAACAGAAGCGGTAAAAGAAGGTACGTGGTTAAAAGGCTTACTTCATAAGTTTGCTAACTTGCATAATACTTTACATTTACACATGGATAGTCAAATTACATTAATTGATTAAAATTTCAGTTTATAATGAGAGATCTAAACATATGGAAGTTAAGTATCATTTTGTAAGAGAAAAATAAAGAACAAATCTATTTGTACAGGGGCCTGGACATCCAGGCCCCTGTACAAGTGCCTTGCGATAGATTAGCCTTACATGGTTACGTTGATTTTGATTTTGCTAGGAATAATGATATGTATCTGATGTGATCCAAAACCCCGATAATACGAATCATAGCATGCTTGACGGGAAAATTCAAATATTCAAGTCAAACAAAGAAAAAAGGGCCAGATTCATCCTTACGGTCGTGATGCCCAGTTTGTCGCGGCCGTAATCCAGTCTCGGGTTAAAATGTAGAATTTCAAGTTGTTACACTTACGGCCGTAAATAATGAAGTCACGGCCGTAACTCTTCATCAGCGAGCGGCTTACGGCCGTAATTGGAGTTTTCACGGCCGTAACTGAGGAGTGGATTAGATTTCGCAGGATCTTGTTTATTTTATTTCCTTTTTTCCAATTTTAGTTATTTTAGCTATTTTAGTTTAATTAGGATTCTATTTTGAGTCAATTAGCGACTAGGGTTTTGTTAGGTCTTTTTTTTCATTATTTATATGCTCTTTCATTCAATGTAACATTCAGATTTGATTTGATTAAAAACAGTTTTATTGAGGATTCAATAAAAGTTATAGATGGATTCATATATTTCATAGAACTTATCAAGATTATCATCTTGTGCCATTCATCTCGAACTTATCAAATATTCGCGAGAATATTTGTGGCGTTCAAAACCAGAAACTTATCAAGGAAGCTGGACAGATCCTTATGGCGTTTCACAAATCTTGGTTCTTCAATCCGTATCGTCGATCTTCGCGTCGTGATTGTCGGGTCAAGATTCCACCGTCTGTAACAACCTGAGTTCGAAACTTTCCTGCGTTTCTTCCGCGTTTCGAATCTCATCAGTATCTCAATTCAATTGGCACTCTCCCATTTGAAAATTGAAGAGGTGACTTGTGCATGTATACATGGGCACCTCCCCATTCTTCAATGAATGTGTACCAATTAAGTTGAGATTGATCTCAACCTTGAAATAAATAGCATTACTCTTTTGCTAGTGATCGTGATCAAAGAAAACCAACTACAACATATTTCTTTACTTTAGATAATTGTTGTAAATCATGGAAATCACAACTACATTCTTTAGTTGCTTTGTCAAGTATCGAGGCCAAATATGTTGTAGAGAACCAATTGGACAGCCCATTTTTTGTAGCCCAAAACACAAGCCAGACCAAATTAAGGATTTTAAAGTTAGAGCCCAATTCCTAACAAGTAATACCCAATTTGGCGACCCAACATCCAGCCCATGAAAATACTCGGATCTTTGGCTAGTATCTTTACACCGCCTTTTGTATCTAAGCCGTTGGATCATATTTGATAAATCTGATCAACCATTCAATATGAGATAAGAACGCAGTGCTGGCTCTTCGGATGACAGTTCTTCTTCCGAATTCTTCTCTTTTCTCTCTCTGAGTCCGGAGATTTTCTCTACTTTTCTTCGTGATTTTCAGAGAGAAATCACATCTCTCGCATAAGTACTTTATGGTTTTGATACTGATTCTGTGTGTATAATCAATTATCCTCTTTGTGGTTTGTAAACAGAATAATTTCTGTAATTCTTAGTGATTTTGTGCGAGTTTTTGTTAATTTTAAGAGAAGTTTTATTTTGGTTTTGTAAACCTGTGATTCTTGCGATTTATGTTGATTCAATAAACTTTTTGAGGTTTTTTGTTTAAATCGCTATTTTGTTTCTTTGTGATTGATTCTGAGGCTTTAAATCATAACATATGTTGCTATAAGAGAAGCGGTAACAGGAGGTACGTGGTTAAAAAGGCTTACTTCATGAGTTTGCTATCTTGCATGATACTTTACATTTACACATGGATGGTCAAATTACATTAATTGATTAAAAATTCAATTTATAATTAGAAATCTAAACATATGGAAGTTAAGTATCATTTTGTAAGAGAAAAATAAATTAAGGTGAAGTGAAGTTGTTTATAATTCCAGCTAATATCAATCCAGCTCTTATGTGTACTAAAAGTGTAGCGAGTTTTTAAATTTAATTAATGTTTGGATAAATTAAACACTGACTTGGATTAATTTTTCTTTTGCAGGTGGGGGAGATGACGAGAACATATGTGTGTGTCTATTAATGTAGAATAAGCACTAAGCTAACAGAAATCTAAGAAGGTCTGGTTCCATGATCCAAGGTAATAAAGACTAAAAATTGTGTCTCATTGAAAACACTTCTTGGTTTGTTAAGTGTTGTACACTAGGCATTTTTTTATTAGCTTAAAACACTTCACGTGGATTTATGTTCGTTTGAGAGCATCTATAATGTTACACTTTTCACATTGAAAAATGTTTGTCACGTCATTAAGAAAGACATTGTGTCTATATTTTTATCTCCAATACTTTAAATTTGGGAGTCTTTCATGATGACGTGGAATGGAAACAATAAGTGAAGAAAGTTGTAAGCTCACTTTCTACCACTTGAAAGAGTGTTTAACATGATGATTGAGCAATTTTAGTTAAATGCTATTTTTAAGTTTATTTTATTTAAATAAATAAAATACTACATGGGCAAGACTATGAGATTAGAAATGATATTTGACGTTCTCTTTTTTTTTATTAAACATTCATTTTATGTTGAAAGAAATTACATACATTAATTGTCAAATAGCAAAATATTATTTAATGTGAAAAGTTTTGCATGGTATCAATGCCTAACATCAAAACTTAATTAAAAAGGGCATTTGAATTTATAAAAGCTAGTATACTGATTTTGGAAGGATTCTATTCTTTTAACGGATTTTGTATAAACAAAAAAACTCTCTCTTTACGATCAAAAAAAATAAATAAATAACGGTCTCTCTCTCTCTCTCTCTCTCTCTCTCTCTCTCTCTCTCAAAAACAAACCAGAAAGAGGCTGTGGAAGTGGAGATTTATTTCCTTCTTCTTGGTGTGAATTTATCTAAGGATCATCAAGGGGAAAAATTTGTGCTTGATTTTCTTAGGGAGCTAGAGCAATGTTTCAGCCATGAATTGTCTCTGAGCTCAAGGGAGAAGAGAGGAGAAGCATCCGTTCATTGAAGTGGGAAGAATAGGAAACTGCTGAGCCGATTTCATATAACAGAAGAAGCTGGTCGCCCAAAGTTATCAAGAACAGTGTAAAATGTAATCTTATAACTTCTTGATTTGCTTTTGATTATTCTGCTGTAAATCTCAACAATTGACTTTCAATAGAATGTTGAAGTTGGACAAGATTTTCATTCCTAATAGGATATTGAAGTGAGGGGGTTAAAAATCTAAATGATCATTAAACTTTGTAAAATATTTGTCATACTCAAATAAAAAAAAAAAAAAAATGGAAGATCGTCGAACTTATGAAATCGTTATCCCATTATTAAATTTTAAGAAAAAATTGGCTGGTCACCCAACTTATGAATATATTGTCTATATAGAAATTTCAATGAACAAACTGATGTGGCAAATGAAATGCTGACATGAAATATTATTGTCATGAATTGATGATAAGCCAGCCAAAAATGATCTTCCAGTGCTTATAAGAATGTGATCAAATTTTAACCTTGGCATGTTTTCTTTTTGCTTATCTGTATTTTCATCTATAATAACTCTTGCATGATTTGTTATCAACTAAGGAAAAATAATGTGCCATTACCATATCAGCATTTTCATTTGTCATGTCAGCAACTCCGTCGAATTTTCTGATAGCGATGGGTGGAATAATAATTTGATAAGTTCGATAACCATCCGAAAAAAAGTTCAATAATTTCGGCGATCATTCAAAAAATATTTAAAGTTTAACAATCATTAGGATGCGATTTAATAATTTGACTGATCATCCAAAAAACAATTAAAATTTAATGATCAATGGAAAAAATTGTGCAAAGTTCAGTTATCATTTGGAGTTTTAACCCCTCGACGAGGTACAGTAAGGTCATAGAAGGAGGTGATGCAAAATGCAAAGAAAAAAAGTATGCAAAACAAATTAAATATAGTAATAAAAAAGTCAAAATAAAATAAATTTCCTCACAACATTACCGAAGTTAAATGATATTCCACACAACTAACGATGAATAACGTTAACTCTCACATCATATCCTTTAAATAGATTTTTTATTTTTTAAAAAGTCAATAAAACTGTGCTTCATAAATAAAGATAAATAATGCTCAAAATCTCAGAGTCGGCCCTGAACCGATACAATCTCTTTTGATGCGTATCAAGGTTTAGGGCTTCAAATACATATCAAACCCTAATAATACCTGCATTTATTCATATCCAATTCTATCCAAAATATCTAAGAACCCAACAAAAATAATAAATTATCCAAAACAAAATCAAGGTTACATTATTCACAAAATTGCATTGTATTATGTTTAACTTTTGTTATTAACAAAACATACCACCAAAAAAAAAAAAAAAGAAGAAGAAGAAGAAGAAATCTATGGAAGTAAAATCAAAGGTGCCGATTAAGAGACTCTAATTGAGATTACCATTACCTAGTGTTCGATTCTGTTCCATAGTATTCATATAGTTTTGTTGATATATAGCCTGAAGAGTTTCTGTATCTTGATTTATTGTTTGGGAGCCGTCGGTTCTATTTCCAATCAGAGGAGAAGCAAAAAGATTACTTGGTCCAATAATAGGGATTCTATTCCATTCCCTAGTCCTCATGCTAGGGTTAGAAAAATGAATAAACCCATTATCCCCAACAATGCCTTGGCTTTGCTGTTGTGGCTGCAAAAGTCTTGATTGAACTGTCGACTGCATCCCCGTTCCAGGATTTATTGTGCTAATTGCAGGAAAACAACTCGAGTGGCCACCAATTAGTTCTTGATTTCCCAGTTTCCAGTCGAGAGAATTATTATTATCCCGTCGTGGTGGTGGTGGTCGTGGCCGTGGTTGAGTCATATCTTGTAATCTACGATACTTATTATTCCGTAGTTCTTGTTTGACCTCCTCAAGCTCTTGTTTGAGTTTCTTATAGGAACCATAAGGTCCATGCACGGGATCTTGATCCCACATCTTAGCTTCCCAATAGATGGACTTTGCTACCTCTTCTTGTTGCGGGACTTCAAATTTTTCGATCATCTTTTTGAGAGTGGCGATGGTAAAAACATTTTGAACCGCTCGGAAATCGTCGGCCAGGTTAGAAGGAAAGTGCTTCCTCAATTGACAGTCAGGCAAGCACTTTTTCCTTTGGTACTTGCATGCAGCACATGGATTACGATTGCCAGTCTCTTCCGTGTTGTTGTCCATGTCTTAATTCCTTTTTATGAGAACATGAATAAACAGAATTTATAACGAATCGTCCTAACAAGAAATCAATTTTATTGAAGGCTCAAAATAATTAGAATATTGAATCAACATTAATATATAGATTTTTATGGTCGTGGTACAAGGAGAGTAGCTAGAGAAGGTAGAGGTTTAATTGAATAGGGTAACCATAGTTGGGTTTTATAATTATCTAGTGCCTTACTATAGAATTTTAATTGAATGTAGATATTAATGGAATTGTGATTAAAATCAAATAGGATTGAGAATGTGTCAATATCCATGACAATATGCAGTGGTCTATGTGGACACATTGTCTTGTGGTGTCAAGAAGTAAGTTTTGAAAAATTTATGCAACAACTTTAATATATAAAAATAAAAAACTGTATAGAGTGGATTTGAGACGTAACATGCGGAGATGGTGAATGTTAGCTTCCTCCACCAAAGCAACATTGACCTTCTATTACTATGATAAAAAAAAAAAATTAGAAATTTTTTTTTACAGAATTTCCTCTATAATATGGACTAAAACCACCTAAAAAGCAATAAATTTCCTCAATATATACATATGATGTAAAATAGGCACCTATGTCCCTCTAACAACCAACTAGTCAAAAGAAAAACATGTAAACGATATACACTATCCTTTAAACGTAAAAGTCCACAAATGCACTAATTATACAAGATGCAGTGAGTCCAACATCAAAATACAAACTCAAGATGGCTTATCCCACTTGATAAGCACACTCCAAAAGAAATATAAATTATACAAAATGGCAAAATGAGTCATACAACTAATGATAAAATGTGGCTTGACTCAATGGCTCAACAGGTTTCAATGCTGCTCAACTCGACTACTATCTGATAAGAGAAATAATGGAAAATTATATGTTAGTTGGTAACTCAGTAAGTGGAAAGTTAAAAAAAAATGCTTTTACCATTTTTACATATTTGTTGGAAAAGTTTTACCTTTTAGATAATTCTAACACATACCTTTAAGGATGAAACATGATTAAATTATAAGATTTTTTACTCTTTATTCTATACTGGTTTGACGCACGTGCAATGTACGTGCCATATTTTCGTCAAGCATTTAATAGCGCATGTGCAAAGAAGATTCATAAATTGTATTGAGTATACTAATTCCTTCAAAATAAATTCAAAATGAAAAAGTAGCTACTAAGTAAAAATGTGTATAACATGGTCTAAGCACGTCTCATTTTGTACACATGGATAAATAATCATAGGCAAATAACTCCACAAAATCTAGAAAATGATGTATAATGTAACAACAAAAATTTAGCTATAGACGTAGGAAAACTCGAACTAATCAACTACTACTCAAGAAAATCATATAACGTACATAAAGGATGGAACGCCTAACTTAACATTAGCGAGAAAAATAACATTAAGAAAAAATCACGAACACTCAAACAAACATCATATTTTAGAAAATATCATAAACTAAGTACATTTAGTTCACAGATATCTCTGTTCTATGCAAACTCCATATATTCTAGAAAATCCTGTACAGCATAACTACATAAATTCAGTTTTATACATAAGAAAAAGTGAACTAATCAACCACTAAAGAAAATCATCCATGGATGAAAACTCACGCAGAAAAAAAATTGTTTTAAGCACCATGGACGAAGGATAAAACATTATCCTTGCATACATTATAATTTAAGGGAAACATATAACGCAAATAAAGAATGGAACACCTAACTAAACATTAGTGGAAAAAACCATTAAAAACCAAGATCATAAAATAAGTATATTTCGTTCACATATGTCTCTATCACTAGTACAAAAAGGCATAAAAAAATGAGGAAAATACGTCGATTTTTCAAAAAATTGACTCATAAAATAGGACGGTGACATTTTCGTAATTAAAATTTATGAACAGGCGTCGGTTTCTATTTTAAACCGACGCGCAAAGTCGGACCGCCGACTTTGCGCGTCGGTTTTTGGAAAAACCGACGCGAGAAACGCCGGTTTCTCGCGTCGGTTCAAGGTAAACCGACGTGCAAAGTCGGATCGGCCGGCTTTGCGCGTCGGTTTACCTTGAATCGACGCGAGAAACCAGAGTTTCTCGCGTCGGTTTTTCCAAAAAACCGACGCGCAATCTCATAAATTTTTCCCGGTATTTTAATATATACACACTCTCGCGCCTCTTTCTCTCTTTCAGTACACTTCTCTCTATACACTCACGCCTCTCTCTCTCACAATTCACTCTCACAATTTCTCTCTACTCTCCCTCTCTTGTGAACGTCGCCGCCTCCACCGCCCTCACTCTTCTACCGCCGTCTCCACCGCCCGGTATACTTCTACCGCCGCCGCCTCCACCTACATTGTAACTTGTCAGGTTATACTAACAAAGGACCTAAAGCATGTCCCATTTGTGAATAAGACATGATTGATCTTTGGTTGAAAAACTGCAAGAAAAATGTCTTCATGAGTCATAGAAGATTTCTCCCTATTGACCACCCTTATCGCAAGAAGAAAAAAGCCATTCAATGGAAAAATCGAGGCTCGAACAGCTCGCTTACCATTAACAGGAGGTGAGGTATATGAACGAGTTAAAAATTTTGATGTTTCGTTTGGAAAAACTTTTAAGCCTCCTCAGAAGAGTCTTTGGAAGAAAAGGTCCATATTCTGGGATCTACCTTATTGGCAACACTTATCTGTAAGGCATTGTCTTGATGTAATGCACGTAGAGAAAAATGTTTGTGATAGCATCATTGGGACATTGTTGAACATTCCAGGAAAGAAGAAAGATGGTATTAAAGTCAGGAAGGACATGGTAGAAATGGGAATAAGGGATCAATTAGCACCGCAAAAGTCGGAAAGGGGTAATTATTTACCCCCAGCTTGCTATACTTTGTCGAGAAAAGAGAAAACAAGTTTTTGTGAGTGCCTGCATACTATTAAGGTTCCATCTGGGTACTCATCAAACATTAAAAGTCTTGTCTCGATGAAGGACTTAAAATTGGTTGGTATGAAGTCTCATGATTGTCATGTCGTAATGCAACAATTGTTACCAGTTGCAATTCGAGGCATTCTCCCAAAACATGTTAGACAAGTCATTATAAAACTTTGTTTTTTCTTCAATGCAATTTGCAGCAAAGTTATTGATCCGGAGGAGTTGGATGATTTGCAGGCCGATATTGTTATCACTCTATGTCAATTTGAAATGTATTTTCCGCCATCATTTTTTGACGTTATGGTGCACTTACTTGTTCACTTGGTGAGAGAAATTAAGATTTGTGGTCCAGTATTCTTGAGGTATATGTATCCATTTGAGAGATACATGGGTATATTGAAAGGATATGTGAGAAATCGATTTCGACCTGAAGGTAGTATCATTGAAGGTTATGCTGCTGAGGAGGCTATTGAATTTTGTACTGATTACTTGGATGACGTTGAGACTATTGGTGTTCCTAAATCTCGGCATGATGGAAGACTTGAAGGTAAAGGTACTATTGGATGCAAGTCAATCGTCCCCAATGTTGAATTGCGATATAAAGCACACCTCCTTGTATTACAACACCTTCCTGAAGTTCATCCATATTTGGACGAGCATATGTCCATCATAAGGCAGCAGAATCCTTCAAAAGTTGAAAGGTGGATAACTAATGAACATAATCGTTCATTTGCAAAATGGTTCAAAGATAAAGTCATGAAAGAATTGTCACAAACACCGAATACCATTGTTGAAACGGTAAAGTGGTTAGCTTACGGTCCTACCACGATTGTGAGGTCATATGAAGCATATGACATTAATGGGTATACGTTTTACACTAAACGTCAAGATGATAAGAGTGCAGTGCAAAATAGTGGAGTGACACAAGTAGCACTATCAAGAGATTTTTCAAATGCTAAAGATACCATGCCAGTAGATGCCTCGATGTCCTATTATGGTATCATTGAAGATATTTGGGAACTTGATTATAGGGAGTTCAAGTTTCCTCTCTTCCAATGTAAATGGGTTGATAACCGACGGGGTGTTCGGGTGGATGAATTAGGATTCACTATGGTGGATTTCGGCCGGTTGGGTTATCTAGACGAGCCATTCATACTTGCATCACAAGCCAAACAGGTATTTTATGTTCTTGATCCTGCCGATACTAAGTGGTCAGTCGTCCTTCAAGGAAAGAGACGCATTGTTGGGATTGGTGATGTAGTAGATGAAGAAGATTATGATCACTTTGATGAAACCCCTCCATTTTCTATCGGTATACAACGGAGTGCAACTTTAGGGGAAGATAACATTGAATCAAATTATATGCGTTGGGATCATGAAGAAGGATTATGGATTGACCGTCGTTCCTGATTATTAATTGTATGAGTTTATTTACACAGTCTTTGCTTTTAACTTTCTTTTATTTTTCATATATGCTCTATACATTGTTAACAATTTCTTTTGTCGTTTTGATAACAATAATTTATTAATACGTTTTTATATGTACAGGTACGTTAAAAGTAGTCTCAATATAATGGCCGAGTCTTCATCATCTTCAGATGATCATCGTGCTACCAGTACCAAAAGGACTAGAGGGCCAACAATGTGTAAGAACATGAAGAAGGCCGGTGAAGTGAATGTCATCGAGTTCGATGACAAACATAGGCCAATCGAACCAGGCAAGAGGAACTTCAAACACTATGTCGGGTGTTTGGCCCGTATTCACGTTGACATTAACATCAGTGATTGGCACAAGGTTGATCCCGGCCTTAAGAACTTGATGTGGGAAGAAATAAAGGTACTATCACTACATACATGGTTAATTGATAACGTTTCTTAATTTTTTCTTATAACATCGCATATTATATTCGTCTTTCAGAGGGAGTTCAACATCCCCGATGACGCAGCAAAAAAAAGGGTGTTGAAAGTTGCGGGGATGTGATGGAAAGATTTCAAGACTCGGCTGGTTCATGATTATATCACACATGACCACCCGAAATACACATCTCCTATGCAACTTTACTCTTTTATAACTGAAGAGCAATGGGACTCGTTTAAGAAAGAACGCTAGACTGATAAATTTAAGGTATATATATTTAATTGTACGCATGTGATTTATTTAGTTGGAAATTAAATACTTGATGTGACAATTTCAGGAAAAAAGTAAGAAAGCCAGGGATACTCAATTGCGAAACGAGCATCCACATTATATGGGCTCAGCTGGTTATGCGGGGATGAAGCCACAGTGGGTAGTCAGTGACCCACTGTCTTCAAGTTCTTCATGCAACATGATTAGCTCGTCGATTGTAAGTGAGGATCGAAGTTTAGATTGGATTCGAGCTAGATCGAAGAAGAAAGAAGATGGAAGTTATTACATCCCTAACGAGAAAACGAGGGGGGTGTTTGATAAAATTGTAAGTATATCATGATTATTTTTTCATAATTTAAATTCAAATTTACTTAAATTTATACTTATATTTATGTTTCATTTTTCTGTTAATAGGTTGAAAAAGCTGAGCAGTCCACGCAGGGGACATTTGTGGCAAGTAGACAGCACGATATTTTAAGTGAAGCCTTTGGTAAGCCGGATCACCCTGGTAGGGTGAGGGGGTATGGCGTCTATGTGACCACGAGGGATGTTTATGGAAAGCCTGATGATTACATTAGACGTTCCTGTGGGGTCGTCTCAGTAGACGATATTAAGGAGATGATCAGGTCAGAGATGGAGGATAGTATTGCCGAGCGGGTCAGGCATCAGACCATGTCGGAGATGCAGAGTAAATTCGATACTATGCAGAGGGACTACCATAGTATGCAGACTAAATACGATGCTATCCTCCAGCGCCTGGGCTTAAATGTTGAGGCCGAGGTGGACGTAACTGCACAGCCCCGACCACCAACTCGCAGTAGTTGCCACTCCGTGGATCCAGATCCATTTCATAGACTTCAGGTATTTAATGTTATGTTATTTAGAATTTTTTAACATTATTTATGTTATTTCAACTGGAAGTTGCTAACATATATGTTCAATGATGTTATAAAATAGAAGCCGTCTCCTTGTCGTCTCGCCATTAGTCTTAATGGTGAGAAACAAATAGTAGCGAGCGGGATGGTTTATCCAGCTGGACCCGACACGGTGGTGCATCATCAACCTCTTTGGCCTGATCATGCTAAGGTGTCCATTGACCACATTGTCGATGGTGCAGAAGCGTGTTGTATTCCAGTGTCATCTCAATACCACACCACAGTGGGGGAAGTTATTGGAAGCTTCTTGCAATGGCCCAAGGAGTTGGTGATTTTTGGAGAGGTACAAACATTTAGTTATATAAAAGATTCTGTCAATATTAATTTCTTTTAAATTTGTATAACTGAAGATGATAAAAATTATCTTGTTGCAGAAAGAGGCACCACAACAGGAAAAAAAATTTAACGAAGGAAAAACACCCCAGAGTTTCGAAATGTCATCCACTCAGCGACCTGCGATTGTTGACGATGAGACGTTGCAACGTCTGGGTGATGATTGTAAAATGTTACACACTCTGGTCATTCAATTGCCTGTTGGTGATGACTTCTACCAGGTACCCGTTGATGCCGCCGTGTTCAACTTTGCATTCGATGATGGTTTTTATGTTACAGTCGGAGACATCACCGACTTGCTTACGATGTAATGGTTGGATACATCAATCTTACAAGTGTTTTCATTGTAAGACTTCTGATCAAAAAGAAAAACTTCAATTTAAATCATTAATTTATTTCAATTTATTGGCATTATTATTTTTTAGGTACCTCCATGAGCTGTGTCAGGAATACGGTATTGAATCGATTGGATTCATGTCTCCGACACACATTGCATCGATTTCAGTAAGAACAAATGCAAATGGTATTATAAATTACTTGGCCAGCACCATGAAGGCAATGAAAACTAAGAAATTCATTCTAGCACCGTATTTTCAGGAGTAAGACCGTTGATATTCTCTAATTTTTAACTTAATTTGAATGATATGATATTTAAAGTTGTATTTACACGTTCATAATACGTAGGAATCACTGGATGTTGCTTGTTATTTCTCCTGAGAAGAATACGGTGTACTTCTTAGATTCAGCTGCTGCATCTAAGCGTGACTTGGATATCAAGCCGATATTGAACACGTAAGTTAGGAAACTTTTAATGAAATAATTGTGGAGTTGTGGTGAAATTGATTGTGGAGTTGTGATTGTTGAGAAGTTGATAGTTTTGAATAGCAGGGTCCCCCTACAGGTTGGATAAGTTCAATTTATAGGGGAAACTCTGCCAAAATTTTTGTAGGATGTTTGAGTCTTAATTTTTTTGTAACTTGTTGATATAATTTATTGAAATTTTAGGGCTTTCAAAACGTATTGGACAGTTGGAGGCATGAGGACAAAATCCAATACAACGTGGAAAAACGTAAAAGTATGAAAACACGGATTTAAACTTTATTAAAATCCTTTGAATTATTTCTATATTTTATTTAGTTTGATTATTAATATTGTTATTTTTCAATGTGAATATTTCAGTGTCCTCAACAACCTGGAGGGTCTGAGTGTGGCTACTACGTTATGAGAAATATGTATCAGATAGTCACAGAACACTTTCAACTTACTTCGTTAGAAAAGGTATAAGTCATTGAAAATGAGAATTTTAATAATGACTTTATATTTTATTAAAAATAACTAATAATTCATTTTGATTGTTTGTAGGCATTTAAAGAATATTATTCAACGGAGGAAGTAATCGAGATTCAAAACTTATGGGCAAAATACTTCGTTCATAGGTTTGTGTAAATCGAAGCGTAATCAAAACTTGGACTTACATATATATTTAATTTGTATCATAAATTAACAATTTGTAAGTATAATTGTTGTTAATTTAATTTTATTACGTATATATCTATTATATATATTTATTTGGTGATGCGCATGTTCAGGTTATCGCAGACCACGTCCTGGTGTCACGCAGTGAAAATGCTTATCTCCCCATTCGGTTCGGCAAGTCGGCAACAGCTAGGCGGTTGGCCTATTTTACCATGAAGTGCTCTAATGATATGATCATATTGCAGGTATTTCCCTTACATCCTACTCATCAGCGTGCGTGTGTGCCAGTTGTTCTGCCTTGCCGGCCAATGAATGAGAGGTAAGCTACCTAGAGCCGAGAAACCTCGGGAGCTGAACCTGCGATCCGTGAAAGTTGGTATCAGAGCGGTCCCGCTTGAATGCGTTGTTGGTCTTGTGGAGATCAATGACATGAATTCTCGCGGAAAAAAGATTTTGGGCCACGGATCGTGTCGGCAAGTTTGCGGAATACGAAGAAGGAAGCTGTTGGGGAAGATGGGTGTGCTGGGAAGCGTTGCGCGATTGCTTTCGAAGGAGTTTTGAGGAGCGCATTTTGCAGTGCCTACGAGAATGTAGTGGGTATGTGCTTCGACATGTGCTGGAGGCGCTGCGGCTGGAGGCCGTCCACCGAAGAACTACTGCTTATGGGGGCAGATGGTGAAGGTTGGTGTCGGAGGCGGTATGTACAAGTTACAGCGGGCAAGTGTGGGAGTACCACCGTGTGAATGCTCGTCCATGAAGGGATGGTGCCGTTTAATTCTGCAATTGAGGAGTGCGTGTTGATGCGAAGCTCACTTCCCGCTACGAGGACGTAAGCGGATTCGAATGGGAGAGAATGTCACGCAGTGAAAATGCTTATCTCCCCATTCGGTTCGGCAAGTCGGCAACAGCTAGGCGGTTGGCCTATTTTACCATGAAGTGCTCTAATGATATGATCATATTGCAGGTATTTCCCTTACATCCTACTCATCAGCGTGCGTGTGTGCCAGTTGTTCTGCCTTGCCGGCCAATGAATGAGAGGTAAGCTACCTAGAGGCGAGAAACCTCGGGAGCTGAACCTGCGATCCGTGAAACCTGGTCACTGTAGGTCACGACCTGCAGTGGCCTGGGCAAGTCACGTCCAGGTGATTGCAGGCCACGACGTGCAGTGACTTGGGTCATTGCAGGCCACGACGTGCAGTGGCCTGAGTCATTGCAGGTCACTGCAAGTCACGACATGCAGTGGCCTGGGTCATTGCAGGCTACGTCCAGGTCACTGCAGGCCACGACGTGCAGTGACCTGGGTCATTGCAGGCTACGTCCAGGTCACTGCAGGCCACGACGTGCAGTGACCTGGGTTATTGCAGGCCACGTCCAAGTCATATAATATATATTAAAAAAAAAAGTTTAGGCGTCGGTTCTAAAGATAAAACCGACGCCAAAAAAAAAAAAAACTTTGGGCGTCGGTTTCTTGTTAAAATCGACGCCCAAAACCAACTTTGGGCGTCGGTTTTAATCAGAAACCGACGCCCAAAGTTTTTTTTTTTTTTTTTTTTTTTTTTTTGACTTTAGGCGTCGGTTTTAAACTAGAACCGACGCCCAAAGCTGACTTTGCGCGTCGGTTTACAACCGACGCCTAAAGTCGAGACTTTACGCGTTTGTGTCATATGCGTCGCCGCTACAACCGACTCGTATTCCGTTTTTCAACCGACGCGAGTTCCTATTTTTGTACTGGTGTATTCTAGAAACCTTCAAAGAAAATGTAAAACGAACACCTAGTAAGACGCACATACCCTAATGAACCACGCACTATATGACTTTGGATTGTCAACAAAGTTCCTTCACAGAAACCAACAATCAAAAATCAATCACACTATTCAACAAAAAAATCATGAATTAATTAAAATGCAAACACATGTACTATGTTTTAAATACATTTTTAAAAACTAAATAATAACTAGTAACTCGCACATATCCAACCGGATCGCTCAGTAGATGACCATTGATCGGCTATAAAATCCTATACAGAAAGGAAAAAAATATATTCAGTTTCATGAGTTCTAATTGTAGAGAAACAAAGAAATTAATACAAACCAATAAAAGCGGTCTCGAGGAGAGATAAAGGGGATGACACAGATGCTTCAACCCTTTCAAATGCGCAGGTTGAACCAGAATGGAACAAATAAACATACGATGTCTACTGGTAAACTAAGGCATACGATGAGAACATGGTTTTAAGTTAATTGTCTCAATGATCATTGAATTTATATACATATCTTCAATCGATCACTGAACTTTAAAGTGTCGAATTTTGATCATGGAACTTATGTAACACCTTCCACTAGTCACTAAACTTTAAAATGTCGAGTTTTGATCACTAAACTTATCGAAATGGTAGACGTTAGTCACTAATTTAACTTTTGTAACAAAATTGACGATGTGGCAAATGGAATGCCAGTCAGCCAATCACAGCACACCAAATTACTAAGTTAGAAATTTCGAAAAACATTTTTGATTGGTTACTAAATTTTTAAAAACATTTTTAATTGTTGATTTGTTATATACAATTGATAATTTGAAAGAGTGTTTATAAGTTTTTAGGTCAGTCGTGTCATCTTTACAAGATTAGTGACCAAAACTCGATCAACTTAAAGTTTAATGAACAATCGAAAACGTTTTAAAAGTTTAGTGACTAATCGATGACCTTTTCAAAACTTTCTTACGTTGTAATTTGGTGTATCGTGATTGGTCAGTTGAAGGTGACGTAACGTCAAGTCACGTGTACATCCATCTGTCATGTCGTCAATTCTGTTACGAAAGTTAAGCAACTGACTAACATCCACTATTTTTTTAAGTTTAGTGATCAAAACTCGACATTTACATAAGTTCGTTGATTATTCGGACAATTAATCCATATTTTAATTATCAAAACTGGACATTTTAAAGTTCAGTGATCAATTGAAGATATAGACATAGTTTATTGATTATTGAGATAATTAAATAATAAGTTCGGTCATCAAAATTCGACACTTTAAAATTCAGTAATCGATCGAAGACATATGTATAAGTTCATGATCAATGGGACAATCAACTCCATGGCTTTGGCCACACATGAAATTTTACTGGATTATTTTCTTTTGCCAAAATCTGAGGTTAAAATACTAATATTATACTACAACAACGAGAACATCAACATTTCGACTCAATATGAAACATAGTTGTTTATAATAGCAAAATGGTACGAAATTTGGATCATGTTTACTAGCACAACCCTGTAACCCTCTATTAGATTGAAAACAAACAAGTGTCAACAAATTTCCAAAACTTTCAATCACATAATCATAATATTTATTAATTATAAATTAAGCAATCCTCATTTTCTTTAATCACTTTTCCCCTCCCTTGTTCAACACTTAACCAACCAACTCCACTTTTTTACACAACATTTGGTTGTGTCCTTCAACTTTAAGCTAAGGAAAGTCACATAGCAACCATTTAGTTGGTTGTTAAAACCCAACTTCTCCATTGAGAAATCTTCTTAAGATTCAAATTAAAATCCCATACATTCTCTCATCTTATTTTACTACAACATTAATTAGGATTTCTAATCTTAATTCCACAAATTATTTTAAGGTTTCCAAGGAATGAACACGTCCAGATTTATCAAGTGTGTAACCGTGGGAGACGGTGCGGTAGGGAAGACGTGTATGCTCATTTCCTACACTAGCAATACTTTTCCAACGGTACGATTTTGTAAAGTATTTAAATTTTGCTCTAACGTTAGTCAAATCCTATAAAAATCATACAATTATTAGTAGGCGTAACATTTCATTTATTTCTAATTTCATAGGATTATGTCCCAACTGTGTTCGACAATTTTAGTGCAAACGTTGTTGTGGATGGCAGTACTGTGAACATTGGCCTCTGGGATACAGCCGGTAAATTACATTTACACCCCTAGTCCATACCAATAGTGCTTTAATCCAAGATCCTCGAACTTCAAGTTATACGACATTTTTTACCTATTTTTTCTGAATTTATGCAATCCAGGGCAAGAAGATTATAACAGGTTGAGGCCATTGAGTTATAGAGGAGCTGATGTATTTTTATTAGCTTTCTCTGTAAGCAGTAAAGCCAGTTATGAAAATATTTACAAAAAAGTTAGTTTTTTTTTTTTTACCCAAATTATTCAGATAATTTGATTTTGCTCCTGCAATAACATGATTACATAATTGTTTGCTAATCACAGTGGATACCTGAATTAAGACACTACTCTCCAAATGTACCAATTGTACTTGTCGGAACCAAACTAGGTAATTAAGACAGAATTTTAGTTTGAAAATTAATCAAAGTTTTATGATGTTATGCATGCCGAATAACACGCCACTGCAGATTTACGCGATGACAAGCAATACTTGAGCGATCATCCCGGGATGACTCCTATAACTACTGCACAGGTAAATCAGTAAATGTATGTATGTATGTATGTCCTTTCAGGACCATGATCGAAAAATAGATCCTCGAGTGAAATTTGAGTTCGGGACATTTGAACAAGTGTTCTTTTCGAGCAGGGTGAAGAATTGAGGAAGATGATTGGTGCAGTTACTTATATTGAATGCAGCGCCAAGACTCAACAGGTATAATTTTCTGCTAATTAAAACCAATTTTTCTTCTGCATTTTTCTAATTCTAATTTTTAATACGAATTTCTGTTTGTTGTGTTACAGAATGTGAAAGCCGTGTTTGACACTGCAATAAAGATTGTTTTGCGACCCACAAAAGTGAAGAAAAAGCTACGCAAATCAAGAAGATGCATATTTCTTTAAATTTATGATTCAAATATTGTAATTTTTCTCTAAAGTTCCCAGTGATACTAATCATAAAAAAATTCATATTATTGTAAAATATACCAAAGGGACAGACACTAGATGCCAGATTACCCACAGAGGTGACCCCCTCCCCCTCCGAAATAGAGGGTGACATTTCCCACAACCATAAAATTTCTATAAATTTTAATTCATTTTTCTCACTCTTACTTTTAATCACACATTCTCCAATTAATAATACTCCGTACTTTTTCTAAAAAAAAAAATAATAATAATAATAATAATACTCCATACATCCCATAAATATAAACTCATTTATATTTTACACAAATTAAGAAAACATAATTAAGTGATTATTCTACAACTTATTATAATTAGCAGCTGCCATTTATTTCGTAGTTCGAAGTAAGATTTGTGATTAAAAATTGGACAGAAAAAATGTGTATAGTTAAAAAATAATTTGAGAAATTGAGTAAAATTATAAATTGCAATGATAACTAATTAAAACGAGTTGTGGAACAGAGAGTAATATATGTTGGAATTATAAATTTACTAATATTTTATCTAATATAAACCTACATTGATTAATGGATAGTTCATATTTGTCGTTAATAATGCATAATAATAAATTGAGATATATTAGAAAATGAAGATATTAATATACTCCCAGCAAGAAAGTGACCTATAGTTTGTAACCAAAAAAATGAAAAAAGTCTATCATTGTGCAACCGGAGGAGTATTGTATTTTTCTCTCTTTTATTTTAAATCACACATTCTCCCAAAAATCACTATATCAAAATGCATACCAAATAATCTGATTATAATGGAGCTCAAACAAGGACATATTTACTTTATTATTATTATTATTGATTTATCTCAAAAAAAAAAAAAAAAAAAAAAAATTTGTTATTCATATAAGTAAATATATTTTTCACTTAGAGTCCATTTGGGGTAGGGGATTTTGGAGAAAATTTGAATTTTTGAGAGAATATGTAATTGAAAAGAGGTTGAAAAATGTGAAAGTTGTACGATCCATAAAAATGTATGATTGTAAATGAATTTTGGGAAAAAGTTATACAAAAATTCCATGACCAAACGGGCGGGGCCTTAAGCTCTCAACTCGGATATTGGGTGTGGCAGTGGCAATGGCTCTTGTCGATTTGTGTTGACAAAGCAAATAAAATGGGTCCTTAATTAATTATGTTAAAGAATATTAAATAAATCTCCCTCCCTCCCTTGCTCCTGAATATTTGGAGCCAATTATATGGTATTCTGCATCCAACAAAATCATCCAAACATTTTATCCCTTCTCCCTACAGCTGCACCAAAAAAAAATTAAACGAAACTTCGAAAACGTTTAATAAAACCCAAAAGGGAAGGATCGTTAAAGGATGGGAGCGTACAGGGCGGATGAGGATTATGATTACCTGTTTAAGGTGGTGCTGATAGGTGATTCCGGCGTCGGAAAATCCAATCTTCTTTCTCGCTTTACGCGCAATGAGTTCAGCCAACAATCAAAATCCACCATCGGCGTTGAATTCGCCACCCGATCCATTCAAGTTGATGACAAGATTGTCAAGGCCCAGATTTGGGACACGGCTGGCCAAGAAAGGTATTATTCATTGTGCATTGGTGATTGCATGAACCATTTGTTAGTTGTTTAGCCTCCCATTTGGTCCGTATAATGACATTCAATAAGACTCACAACTTTTATCAAAATCTATTAAAAAATATTTTTTTTATCAAAAGCCAAATAGGGTTAGTGCAACATGATAAATGATGCGACGATCATTTACAAGCCCCAACAAGATGAGGAAAATTTGGCTAGGTTTAGAAAATATTCACTCACCAACTAATGTGGAACCCCCATCACGTTAATTTATTGATGTAATCTTTCATCTTCTTATTCATGAGATACCTTTGGCCTGGGTTCTTGTTTGATTGCAATGTAAAGGTTACATAGCAATAATTTTTTATCATATCTAGATTCTTTGTTTTTCAGAGGTGTCACCATTGTTCCAATCATGTCTCCAAAATTAGATTAATTTGCATTGAAAACATTTTTTTTTTTTGTTTAGAGGAGTTTCATTCATATGGAAATGATATGTTCTCCACGGTGGGAAACATAATCCATTCCCACAAACAATTTGATTGATTGATGGGAGTGGCTCCACCAACCAATCAAATTACTTCTGGGAATGGATTATGTTCTCCACCGTGGGGAACATATCATTCCTCTTCATTCATAATCTTGGAGCCCATTTAGATTAGGAGAAACTAGAGAAAAATTGAATTTTTTAGAGAATATGTATTTGAAAATTGTTTGAAAAGTGTAAAAATGGTGTGTCCTACAAAAATAGAGTTAAAAATAAGTTTTGGAAGAAAATTGTATAAAAACTCCTCGACCAGACAAGGACTTAATCGAAATTCTAGTTGGCTAAATAGGATTTGAGAAGCATGTCTTGGCACTGATATGTATAGCAGAACAAGAAAGTATCCATGCCTGAAAATACACTTGATTTCTTGCTAACTCTAGGTATCGTGCAATCACGAGCGCCTATTACCGAGGAGCGGTTGGCGCTCTACTTGTTTACGATGTCACACGCCATGTAACATTTGAAAATGTGGAAAGATGGCTCAAGGAGCTTCGAGGTCACACGGACATGAACATCGTGATCATGCTGGTCGGAAATAAAGCAGATCTTCGTCATCTGCGAGCTGTTCCTACAGAAGACGCCAAGACATTTGCCGAAAGGGAGGGCACATTTTTCATGGAAACTTCAGCTCTTGAAGCTTTGAATGTTGAAAATGCCTTCACAGAAGTGTTGACACAAATCTATCATGTAGTCAGTAAGAAGGCTCTTGACATAGGAGATGATCCTGCTGCTTTGCCCAAGGGACAAACCATTAATATCGGAACCAAAGACGATGTATCGGCTGTGAAGAAGACCGGGTGCTGCTCCGGTTAGATCCTGTGGAAAGAAGATTCAAGACATGAAGAATTTCAACACCCAGGAAAAGCAAATGTAGAGAAAAATAAGCCTATTAATTTGTTGTATAGGGAAATTGACATAGATTCTTCTGTACTTGATAGAAAAAGGAACAAAAATAGATTGTAAAGGAGACATGCGAGTGCATTTACCATCTAAATTTATGTATTAACTAGGTAATTGCTCTTTCCTTAAAACTGCAAAATGTTCACAAGGAAACATAAAAATCAGCAAATATTTGTTGCTGTCAAAACTTGAAACGTGTTTGGTAAGAAACGCTAAATTGAATAGCACTAAAAATACAAAAAAAACGAAGCTAAAAATCGCATAGCAGAATGTACAACGGCAGTCACCATTAATAAACACATGCAAAAAAACCTACAATGCATCCTTCCAGAACATACCGGTCCCATTTTCGCAAATAAAACACAAATAACATATTATACTCTCAACAACACTTAAAAGTTCTAGTTTTAACTTCTATCTTCATCTACTTCAATCCACTTGTGCTCGAAACTTGAAAGACCAAGTGTAGATTTAGAGAAGGAATTATCTCTCAAACGTTACAGCCAGAGATCAGTCGCGAGTACAGAATCGTTAGCCCCTGCACTAAAACAAAAAAAAGGTAAAAAGAATATACATCAGTATGTTCATGCCTCTTTTCAACAAATAACGAACAGATAGAACTCAAGATGTTTATCCTTAAGTAATGCAATAACCCCAATTGTCAATCGTGGTATAACAGAAATTAACCAACTAGTATGCGCACGAAGCACAAAAATTAGTATAGACTGAACCACCAATATTCCTACTTCGAAAATCTATCCCAAACACAAATTTTCCCCATTAGGAAAACCATTACCATGGTCTTACTTTACTTAATGTACAATATCGAATGCACCACGCTGCATATGACTGGGCGGCCTTTAGGGGGAGAAAAGATCGTGGCAGGCTACTATTACCCTACACGTGAACTTCAATGCTCTTCATCTTGTTAACATTATAAAATCATATTATACCGTCAGAAGAATTTCAACAAATAAGTGCTTGTTTGGGTTTCACTCTAAGCAATTAAAATCATAATATGAGAGGTGGATGAGTGACTATCAGTTATGGGACACACGAAATGTGTGGTTAAAAATAATACGGAACTTATAATAATGAAACAAAAACAAGCACCAAGTCTTCAGACTGTTCCGAAATAATGAAAGTTTTATTTTTTTATTTTTAGAAAGACCCAGTGCCCAGTTTGGTTCTATTTTCTATTCTGTATTTTGAGTCGAATTACTATCATTTTATCAATGCACTAAACAAGCCCAAAGGCAATGGCAAGTCTGTCTGGCAGTCGGGAGAGAAATCCCCAAGAACCTTTTAGACTCTGTACACATGGTCAATCATAATTCATACCTACATTCTGAAATCGGTTGACTAAAAACAATGGAAGGAGCAAAACACGTACATGATACAATACCATGCGGAAACATGACAACAAATACTTAGTTTGATGTTGAGGGATGGATGGAAATGTATCAGTGTTTTGAAAACTTTTAAGAGCAATGAAGTAAATCTCAAACACAGAGAATGAACTTGGTAACCAGTTAGTTCAAATCTAAAGTGCCTTTGTCTTTGTTTATTCCCCCTTTTGGATGGAGAGGGTCATGAAACGTTTTCCTAGTAAATGTCAGTAATTTTGTTAGCACTAATCATTAATCATTCTCTAATAAGAACTTGCCGAGCACAGCTTAAAACTGCAAAATGTTCATCACAGGGAAAGATAGAAATAGGAAAATAAATTAGTAACTGTAACCGAGTGAGTACCTTCTTGACTTGTTGTCACGTTATACAATCATAGACATGTATCCCGATGAAACATGCTTTTATAAGCAACAAGGTTGAACCCTTTTTAACTATTCAATTATACTCCAAATCACAAACATTCAATGTGAAGCATTCTTGGGAGTTTAGACCACCAATAATCCAATCTCGTAGCCAAGGAGGTTAGCCACCTCCATCGGCACAAGTAACACCATATATATGCTAGCGCCCTTACATTAAGATAGAAACAGAGTAACAAAGAATCAGTACATATACTTTAATTACCTAAATCAGCATCAATTTATAACTTCAATTTTATTTTAAACAACAATAAATTGAATATTACAGGATTTCTGAATAACCCACTAGTTTTTTTTTTCCCGCCTTTAAAAAACAAAAGAAAGAAAAGGGATTTCGAGACGAACCAGAAACGAATCCACAATTATCGAGCTTGATGAGCCTCGGCAGCATCTTTATCACCACTACCAGAAGAAGAAGAAGAAGAACCTTCGCTATTATTGCTATTCGGGTTATTCGGCATGGAGGAGGGAAGTGGATTGGAGCCTTTGATGATCCAACCGAGAGCGAAAAATGACAAACCCGCGAGTATAGCGGTGCCCCAAGCGTGAGCGTACCACTTACTGTACTGCCTTATAGCGAATCGCCATTGATCCCTCAGCGTTGCCACATCCGGGTTCACCGAGTCAGGTGGGTTTGGATAGTGGCTTCCTCCGGGGTACCCAGTCGGGAATTTGGGTCGGTCGGTCGGAGGAGGGTTTTGAGTGGGCTTAACCTCAGGATTTGGTTTATCGGCCATCGATTGGATTTGCTTCTTGCACCGAACAGAGGGTACAAATATATACGCCAATTTCCTGTATTTTATATTGAAAAAATTATTGGACTTGTTTAACATAAGAAAAATAAACCAAATCAAAAATTCAAAATTGAGTAATTATAGGTACTTTTGTTAAAAATTTTGTATTTATAATTTTTTTTTTTCATGTTTACGAGGTAAAATATGAAGTTGAATGAAAAGTAAAGAAAGAAAATATGTGTGATTTAAAAAATTATATTATTTAAAAACACGTTTTTAACAAGTTTGTCAAATAGAAGCTATATTGACACCATCATATTTTAATTGTAATGAATATTCCTAAATTTTTCTCATTTTTACACTTATGCTCTCAAATTTTTTAAATTATTTTGTTATCATCAACCATCTATTAAATTTCACCTCTTGTTCATAAAGATTTTATTTTTTTTGTCCAAAATATTTATTATGAGAATGAAAAAAACTTATTTATCTATCGCATTTTTAAATAATCATAAAATAATTAATACAAAAGACAAAAATAAATATTTCTTCCTCTTTTCAATACACATTAGCAAAATATTTGGATAAAAAATGTGATTAAAAATAAAATATGTTGAGTGTTAATAATAATTATACGTCGAAAAAATATAGAGGGCATAAAAGCAAAATTGAAAACATTTTTTGTAATTAAAATGTGGTGTAGATATAAAAAATTGATGCGTGGATATAACTACCTTCAAAAATTTTAATGAAAACGGAAAAATCAAATCGAGGCAGCACTCGATCATCAGTATGTGTGTGTAGTTTAATTGGAACAATTATTCATCTTTAATATTTTTAAATTTATACTCTCAACTTATTTTGTAATTTATCCTTAAATTTCAATTAAACATGTTTTATTTTTTACGATACTTTTCAAATTATATCAGTGTTTGAGAATTGATAATATCTATGTCAGCCATGATATCTATGCTTGGTTCAAATGCTATATTATATTTTGAAATATTTTTCTTTCTCTTTTCTAATTTATCAATTATATCTTGAATATCTTGTATTATTATAGATCTTAAGTACCTCTAGCAAAGTTTTCTATCAAATTTTCTTTAAAACTTTTTAATATCTATTGTGATGAGTTGATAAGTGTTATATTAACGTTTATTTGATGCACTTATATCCTTGAATAAGCAATAATGTGATTCTATCTAAGTGTTATTAATGGATTTTATGTTTTATATTGCATAGGATCATAAAAGAAGAGAAAAGAAGAAAAAATGACCAAAATGCACTCAAAACTGAAGTTTGGGGACTTTCATGCAAATAAATTTACGGCCGTAAGAAAATAAGGTTACGGCCGTTAAAGTCTTGAAGCAAGTTGAAAATAAGCAGAAACCACTTTACGGCCGTAAAGGAAAAGTTACGGCCGTAACCGTCTAAAAGAAAGAAATCAGCAGAGACTTAGTTACGGCCGTAAATCAAAATGTTACGGCCGTAACTCCAATTTAAGGAAATATGCAGAAACTCAATTACAGCCGTAAAAGGAATGTTACGGCCGTAAATCTTCAAGTTAAAAATTTCCTTATTTCAATTCTTTCCATAATTTTGGATTTCTTGCTCCCAAAGCTAGGGCACGAAATTGAGGCTATAAATAGGGAAGTTCATGACAAGAAAATGGGGATTATTATTACTTTGAAGGAGGACGGCTTGCTTGAGGATTTTGAAGAAGAATTCAGAAATTCGAGAAGGTGAATCAAGACAGAAAAATATAGAATTCCTCATGACTATGCTCGGCTAAGCTTCCATACCTAGTTCGAAGGGGAAGTTGTATTTTATATCAATTTGTTATTGCTTTTCCAAACTAGTAACGTAGTTCTAAGTCCTTTATTTTGATTTGCTGGATTCTTATGCGTTTTAATTCAATCAATACAATTGTTTATTTGATTAAGGCCTTATCATTTAATTTGTTGTGTTGAGATTTGCTATTTTGAATGATTGGATCCGTAATTGTCTTTTTATTCAAATCATAGTAGCAATTGGAAATTTAATATTTTTATAAAGAATTCCAACTTGGGTTAATTGTCACGAGCTTGTGTGATTGATAATCTAAATCATCATAATTCTCCTCAACCAATATATAGTTGTTGTCTTAAATCTAAAGAGCTTGTTTTAGGTTATTCAATGGCTAATATTTGATTAGAGAGCTTATTCTAATTAAATGCAATTAAGGGGGAGTAGGAATAGTTAGAGCTTATTAACTATTTACGGGTGATAAATCAAATAGGGAAATTGAACACGCGTTATTTGGAAAGTGATAACATTGTGATAGGATACAACTGAACCTGAGAACTAGGGTTTGCAAATAATTGACTTTTATTTTATCCAATTTACGTTTTTATTTTATTTTCACGTTATTTAAAATACTTGAACTCGAAACCCCCCCCCCCCCAATCTATTCTAATTGACAAAGCACTACTTTAGTTCCCGTTCCTCGTGTGATCGACTCTTACTTCTGCTATTACAATCAAACCTGTTAATTTGCGAGTAAGATATTATTTATTATTTTGGTGCATTGCGACACGCATCAAATTTTTGGCGCCGTTTCCGGGGAACGGTTAACTAATTTAGTATTTAATCGATTAGAATTTATTTTTCTGCATTTATTTTATTTTCACTTTATTTATATAACTTTTCAAAAAAAAATATATATATATATATATATATATATATATATATTTCATTTAATAATTATTTGTACTTCTTTGCTTATATGCTTAAAATTCGGTCAACTAATTGTGAAATTTTTTTATCTTGACCCAGAAATTGAGAGGACTTTTCGACAGCAAATGAGAGCAGCACAACAAACAATGGCAGCTAACAACAACAATTTGACTCTTAAGCAGCTAGCCACTCCGGATGTCGTCCAACAACCATTGTGCGTCACATTTCCGACGGTGGAGGAAGGACGAACCTTTGAGCTAAAATCAGGGTTGATCCACCTTCTACCTACTTTTCGAGGACATGCCGGTGAAGATCCATATAGACATCTCAAGGAATTCCACGTGGTATGTGATAGCATGAGACCCACGGGTATTACCGAGAAGCAAATCAAGATGAGGGCTTTCCCATTCTCATTGAAGGATGCCGCTACAGACTGGTTGTACTTTCTACCATCTGGATCAGTCACCACATGGAATGATATGAAGAGGTTGTTTTTAGAGAAGTACTTCCCTGCATTTAGGGCTGGGACAATTCGGAAGGAGATTTGCGGGGTTCTCCAAAGCAATGGAGAGACATTATATGAGTACTGGGAGCGCTTCAAGAAACTCATTTCGAGCTGCCCCCACCACCAGATCAGTGAACAACTCCTGGTGCAGTATTTCTACGAAGGCTTAGCACCGATGGATAGAAACATGATAGATGCCGCAAGTGGAGGAGCACTGATGGACAAGACGCCGGAACAAGCGCGAGCTTTAATCTCTAATATGATAGAAAATACTCAGCAATTCAATTCAACCCGAGATTCCCAAGTCCGCCGAGTGAACGAGGTACATAGTTCCAATATTGAAGGTCAATTATATGAACTGACGAATCTTGTTAAGCAGCTTGCTGTAGGGAATTCGAAGCAAGCCAAAGCCTGTGGAATCTGTTCGAACTTTGGACATCCAACGGATACATGTCCGGTATTGCAAGAAGAAAACAATGAACAGGTAGAGGCCGCAGAAGGGTTTCCATTTCAAAGGCAACAGTACAACCTATATTCAAACACGTACAACCCCGGGTGGAGAGATCACCCCAACCTGAGTTACGGAAATAACAAACCCCCAGGTTTTGCTCCAAACAAGTCACAAGGTCAATTCCAGCAGCAAGGGGCTTTCCAACCACAGGGGCAATATCAACAAAAGTCTCAAAATTCAAGTATGTCTCTTGAGGATATGGTTAAGACATTGGCAACTAACACGATGCAATTCCAACAGGATACCAAGTCAAGCATACAAAAGCTGGAAAATCAAATGAGCCAAATGGCCACTGCCATAAATAGGTTGGAATCACAATCCGGTGGTAAATTGCCATCTCAACCCGAGATAAATCCTAAAAACATGAGTGCCATGAATCTCCGAAGTGGAAAGGAAATTGAGGGCCCGAAATTGGAACCGGCTGCACCCGAAATGGAGGGGGATGAAAAGGAAGGAGTCGGGAAAAGAAACGACGCTTCGCAAAAACCTGAGGTAAAAATTGACCCCCAATTAAATGTTAAACTAACACCTCCACCTTTTCCTAGCAGGTTAGCAAAATCGAACAAGGAGAGCAAAGAAAAGGAGATGCTGGAGATGTTCAGAAAGGTTGAAATAAATATCCCGCTACTAGATGCCATCAAGCAAGTCCCTCGGTATGCAAAATTTTTAAAGGATTTATGCACTAGCAAACGGAAACTGGTGGGAAACGAGAAGGTAAGAATGGGGGAAAGCGTTTCGGCCTTATTTCAAAGGAAATTGCCTCAAAAGGGTAAGGATCCCGGTATGTTCACTGTGCCATGTCAAATAGGTAACACCAAGGTAAATCATGCACTAATAGATTTAGGAGCATCCATTAATGTCATGTCTAGATCCACTTACATTGCATTAAATCTTACCAAAATGACTAAAACAGATGTTATCATCCAACTAGCCGACCGTTCCAATGCATATCCAGACGGGGTAGTCGAGGACGTCTTAGTGCAAGTAGGGGGGTTGGTGTTTCCGGCAGACTTTTACATATTAGATATGAATGATGATCACTCCCGAATTCTACCCCTATACTGCTAGGAAGACCATTTTTGTGGACCTCCCAAACCATTATTGATGTAAGAAAAGGGGTGTTGACTATGGAATTCAATGGGGCAGTAGTGCAATTTAATATCTACAATGCCATGAAACACCTAAATGATGTATGTACTATTTATTCTATTAATGACATTACTCCTGCTGTGCAGAAAATTTTCGAGTTAAATTGCAGGGACGAGCTAGAAACAGCTATCGTGGAGTCGCTGAGGCAAGATGATGACAGCGACGTGGGTATAAGCAAGGAATTACAGGATGGAATTACTGCACTTGATTCACTAGGACCTACACCACGCAGGTATACCGTAAAAACCATTCACCTGACAAACTATCCTAACAAATTGCTACCTTCTATCTTGCAGGCCCCAGTGGTGGAAATGAAATCTCTCCCCGCCCATCTGAAATATGTGTTTCTTGGTGATGAAGAACTTCCCGTAATTGTCTCATCCAACCTCACCAATCTGGAAGAAGACAAACTTGTTCGGGTCCTTCGGGAGCATAAGGAGGCGATTGGTTGGACCATCGCGGATATCAAAGGAATCAGCCCATCAATCTGCATGCATCGTATATTGCTTGAGGAAGGTGCTCAACCATCGAGACAAGCCCAGCGAAGGTTAAACCCGGCAATGATGGACGTGGTGAAGAAAGAAATTTTGAAACTGCTAGAAGCAGGAATGATTTACCCAATCTCAGACAGCAAGTGGATCAGTCCAGTCCAAGTGGTGCCAAAGAAATCCGGGGTAACGGTGGTAGAAAACAAAGATGGAGAACTTGTACCAACTAGGGTCCAAACTGGTTATCGGGTATGCATCGACTACAGGAAGGTAAACGCTGACACTCGAAAAGACCATTTTCCCCTTCCCTTCATGGATCAAATGTTAGAGAAATTAGCTGGTCATTCCCATTATTGTTTTTTAGATGGTTTCTCAGGATATTTTCAAATTGCCATAACTCCAGAAGATCAGGAGAAAACCACTTTCACTTGTCCATTTGGCACGTTTGCATATAGACGCATGCCCTTCGGTTTGTGTAATGCTCCTGCAACGTTTCAACGTTGTATGATGAGCATTTTTTCTGAATACATAGGACATATTATAGAAGTGTTTATGGACGAATTTAGCGTGTGGGGTGATTCATTTGACGCATGTTTGGACAATCTATCATTAATTTTGAAACGTTGCATTGACACTAACCTAGTTTTAAATTGGGAAAAATACCATTTTATGGTAGATAAGGGAATTGTGTTAGGTCATGTAGTGTCGGAAAAGGGAATAGAAGTTGATAAGGCTAAGGTGGACATCATATCTGCATTACCTTACCCCGCCAATGTGCGGGATATACGATCTTTTCTTGGGCATGCAGGTTTCTATCGCAGGTTCATCAAGGACTTTTCCAAAATTGCATCACCATTGTGCAATCTGTTGCAAAATGATGTCCCATTTAATTTCACCGAGCTATGCAAAAAAGCCTTTGACCAACTAAAGGAGCGGCTAACTACGCCCCCGATCATTCAACCACCCAACTGGGATCTTCCATTTGAAATAATGTGTGATGCCAGTGATTATGCAGTGGGAGCAGTTCTAGGGCAACGGGTTGGGAGAGCGGCCCATGTGATTTACTATGCCTCCCGAACCCTGAATCAGGCTCAAGCCAACTATACCACTACTGAAAAGGAACTTCTATCTGTGGTATTTGCTTTAGAAAAATTTCGTCCTTATTTATTGGGTACTAAAGTGATTATTTTTACAGATCATGCAGCTTTACGGCACTTATTTGTAAAAATGGATGCGAAGCCTAGACTCATCCGCTGGATACTTTTATTACAAGAATTTGACTTGGAAATAAAAGATAAGGCGGGGTCCGAAAATGTAGTTGCCGACCATCTTAGTCAGGTAGTGAGACCCGAGGACGACCTACCTCTGCGGGAAACCTTCCCAGACGAGGGTTTATTTGCCATCGAAGCAAATCCCCCATGGTATGCTGATTTGGTAAATTACATGACTGCTAAACTAATTCCTACTGGTTTTTCGCAGGCACAAAAGCATAAGCTGAGAAGCGATGCTAAATACTACATTTGGGATGACCCGTACCTGTGGAAGAGATGTCCCGACCAAATCATTAGAAGGTGTGTGCCGGAATCAGAACATCAATCTATCCTTACCTTTTACCATTCATATGCATGCGGTGGCCATTTTGGACCGAGAAGGACGGCACAAAAGGTATTGGAGAGTGGGTTCATTTGGCCGACCCTTTTCAAGGATGCATACATTTTCTGTAAGTCTTGTGACAATTTCCAAAGAACAGGTAACTTATCCCAACGAGATCAAATGCCTCAAAACCCCATTATTGTATGTGAGATTTTTGATGTTTGGGGCATTGATTTCATGGGACCCTTTCCCCCGTCGTTTGGTTGTAATTACATCCTTTTAGCTGTCGATTATGTTTCAAAATGGGTGGAGGCAAAGGCCACCCGTACTAATGACGCTAAAGTGGTTGCAGATTTTGTAAAAACTGTCATTTTTAGTAGGTTTGGAATACCCCGAGCTATGATCAGTGACAGAGGCACGCATTTGTGCAACCGAACCATTGAAGCCTTGTTACGGAAATATGGAGTGATGCACCGGGTATCAACCGCGTATCACCCCCAAACTAGCGGACAGGCAGAAATTTCCAATCGGGAGGTGAAGTCCATCCTAGAGAAAACAATTCGACCAGACCGGAAGGATTGGAGCATTCGCCTCGATGATGCTTTATGGGCCTACAGAACCGCTTACAAGACACCAATTGGTATGTCTCCATACCGATTGGTATTTGGGAAGCCATGCCACCTACCGGTGGAACTCGAGCATAAAGCCTATTGGGCCATCAAGCAATGTAACATGGATTGGGGCGCGGTAGGAGACCATAGGAAGCTTCAATTGCAGGAATTGGATGAAATACGAAATGAGGCTTATGAGAATGCGATGATCTACAAAGATCGAACTAAAGCATTCCATGATCAACGCATTTCTCGAAAGAGCTTTTGTGAGGGCCAGAAAGTGCTACTGTTTCAATCCCGGCTCAAATTACACCCTGGTAAGCTTCGTTCTCGTTGGGTCGGTCCTTTTGTTGTTACTAATGTATCTCCCCATGGTGCAGTCGATATTAGGAGCTTGCGTACGGATAAACAGTTCAAGGTCAATGGGCACCGTCTCAAGCCATATTATGAGGGATTCCAAACTGAGAACTTGGAGGTGATTGCACTGGAAAACGCCAACAAAGGGCAATAGTCTCGCACGGACTCAGTCGAGCCAACGAAAGTAAACAAAGGCGCTGCTCGGGAGGCAACCCGAGAGGGGGGTTTCTTTATCTCCTCGACTTTTTATTTTCGTATTCTCATTTTGGTTATTTTTAGTTTATTTAGTCATTTCATTCAAAAAAAAAAAATTATTTTGCAATGGCCTTGTTACGGCCGTAGGATAAATCTTTACGGCCGTAACTCATTTCCAGTTTTTATACAGAGGCCTCATTACGGCCGTAATTAAATTATTACGGCCGTAACCGTTTCTTTGTAATTTTTTTTTCGGAATGTGACTTACGGCCGTGAGTCATACCTTTACGGCCGTAAGTCTGTGTTTTTCAGAATTTAAACCGGTGACCCTCGCATAACCCTTTCTCTCCCAATTCTTCTTACTCTCCCACATCACCCCTCGCCTCCCTCTCTACATTTCATCCTCGCCAAGCTTAAGAGGATTCTCTATGGCCCCACCGACTAAGAAAGGAAAGCAAGTGGCGGGGGAATCCTCATCTGAGCCCCGCCAGGAGAAGAGCCAGTCTAAGCTTTGCATAAAGGAGCGGCTATTCCTCCCAGAGGACTTTCAGGAATGGAGGAGCGCTGACACCATCATTGCCCCGCGATGATTTTGGGCCCGTTTCGCTGAATTCGGATGGATCAAATTCGTGAGTGATCTACCGTTTGGGAACCCCCCCGCTGGTGTACAAATTCTACACCCAGTTCAACAAAGAAGTTGGTGACGAAGGTTCCCTTGACTATCACCACACCAGGGTGGCGGGGAAACGTATCAAGTTTGATAAGGAAGTGGTGGATAACTATTTGGGGTTAAATTGCACTGGGTCGGTCCCCATGTCGTCTAATGCGGGTGTTTTCTTTCCGGACCAAGAGGTGCTCCGTTGGGCTTTGAAGCCTGAACTCCACGACTCCCTGAATGTCATCCTTCCGCACTACAAGAATCGGGATCTACAGCGGGACGCCTGGTACCTGTACCAGTGGGGGTCGGGGAGTCTCTTCCCATCCACTAGCCTCACTACAGTATCTGTTCGCTACCTCCAGGTCTACTACGCCATCACCATGGGAATCAAGTTTGACTTGGGGCAGCACATCTTTGATACGATTTCCACATACGCCAGCTTGATACCGCAGAAGCGAGGCATGCCATTCCCATGTTTAATCACCGCCTTATGCCGGGCTCAAAGAGTTCCCGTTGCAGTAAGTGACGACACCTTGGGGCATGGGAATCGCCTCACGAAGGCGAGCTTGGAGAATGCTCGCAGGCAGATCATCGCGAAGCGGGGTCACGGAGATGATGATTCAGGGGACTCCGATGATGCTCAGGGCGCCGAGGAACCCGCAGCACGGGAAGCGCCACAACAGCCAAATGCTCCTACCCCTTTTGAGCTTCAGATGCTAGGCATGATGCAAGCCTTCTAAACCCAGCTGAATGCTATGCAAGAAGATCAGCAGCTTCTACTGGAGGAGCAGAGGGCCATTCGGGATCAGATTCGACAATTGCAGAGAGCTCGAGATGATCAACCTCCACAATAGACCGAGGGAGTTTCTTCTTTTTTTCCCTTTTTATTGTTTTCTCTTTTATTGTTGCCCTTTTCAATGAGGAAATTGAATTGTCTAAGTGGGGGGGGGACTGACTTGATTGTAAGCTTATCTGATTTATTTTCTCTCTTTAATCGAATCTGTAAATTGCATTTTGACCTTGTTATCTGCTTTTGCTACCTATCTATGCTACTTAGGTCCTTGACCATATTTTGATAGGAAGCAACCCCACTTTTGGTGCACTTTTTTTTGAAAAATCATTGCATGTTTGGATGTAAAGTGAGCACATAGAGATCATCTCGTCCAAAACTTCATCAATAGGTTGGAAATGAAAAGTAAAATTGTCAAATATCTACAACCGAGTTAACCCAACCTACAATAGACAGATTACCCTTTCATATATAACCTTGAATGTCCCAAACTATTATACCTTTGTGAGTAGTAATGGTTTGAATGCTTTTAACCGTTACCCTCGACCAATGGACTTAGATTGGAATGAAGATCAAGCAATGACCTATGACTCATAATTGAATGGGAGAAACACATGAAAACCATAATTTGTGAGCTTTTGAACCTAAGAGCTATTTTCAATACTTATAAGCTCGTAATTCTTTGATGTGTGTCCTGCATGGTTGAGTTATACTTGGATGTGCTTTCTTGTGCATACCATTGTAGCTTCTTGATTCAAGTGCAATTTATAGCAAAGACAATAGGTTAAACCAAATTTGACTTGCTAAAAGAGCCTACCTTGCTACATGGACCATTAGAAGCCCGTTTGAGCCTAAGCCTTTCTTTGAATTTTTATGCCTCGTTACAAGCCACGAACACCTTTTCTTTCACATTGTCTCTGTTTTGAACCTATAGAGAAGGGATTCGCAAGCTTTTGTTGATTGAGGATTGTGCTATTGTTTAAGTCTAATTTAGTGGAAATAGTTATCTTGTGTTGGGCGATGGTTGTGTAATGGACTGAAGTCAGGGGATTGTAATTCTATCTTGTGCAAATTGATGACTGCGTAAAAAAAAAGAAAAAAAAATAAAAAATCGCAGTCTATACTCGAAAAAAAAAAAAGAGAGAAGATATTCAAGTGTGGATAGAGTTGGGTAGTGGGAAACAACAAAGTTCATAATAAGAATGAAGGAAGTGATGTTATTTTGAATCGACTTAGTTTGCGAAGTTCCTTCTCGACTCAGCCTAAATATATCTTTTTATCCTACCTGACCCGAAGCCCCGTTACAACCAAATAAAGACCTTCGCTTTGCACTTGTGTTATTGTTGGCTTCGGTTATGACAGTTAGGCAATCTGTGGTACTGACTTATCCATGCAGAGAGCTGAGCGAAAATTCTAACCCTCATACACTTTGTGCGAAGAGAGAAATATCTTGTGAGGGTGTTAAACCCATTACATATGTTTATGAGTGGTTTGAATTGCTTGGTCTAGGGTTGGTGCTATGAATGTGGTCGGGGGTCCTGTGTTGACTGTATTCATGTCATGAACAGCTCAGTTTACGCAACTGATCTCCGCTAGAATTGGGCGAAATTATTCTCCTTGTAGTCACTCATACATGGTTGGGATGTGAGCAAACACGAGAGGTGAAAGGAAACGAGCCATGATTGGGATGGGAAATAAAAGGCGTTGCATCTCTAGCACACACTAACACAATCCGATCATGCAATGGAACATTTTTGTTAAGGGAAAGTGGGTTGCAACCTCAAGTCTCTAAATTGTAATCTATTGTTTGAATCCTATTCTTTTCTTTGCAAATCTTTGTTCGAGGACGAACAATGGTTCAAGTGTGGGGGGATTTGATAAGTGTTATATTAACGTTTATTTGATGCACTTATATCCTTGAATAAGCAATAATGTGATTCTATCTAAGTGTTATTAATGCATTTTATGTTTTATATTGCATAGGATCATAAAAGAAGAGAAAAGAAGAAAAAAGGACCAAAATGCACTCAAAACTGAAGTTTGGGGACTTTCATGCAAATAAATTTACGACCGTAAGAAAATAAGGTTACGGCCGTGAAAGTGTCGTGAAGCAAGTTGAAAATAAGTAGAAACCACTTTACGGCCGTAAAGGAAAAGTTACGGCCGTAACCGTCTAAAAGAAAGAAATCAGCAGAGACTTAGTTACGGCCGTAAATCAAAATGTTACGGCCGTAACTCCAATTTAAGGAAATATGCAGAAACTCAATTACGGCCGTAAAAGGAATGTTACGGCCGTAAATCTTCAAGTTAAAAATTTCCTTATTTCAATTCTTTCCATAATTTTGGATTTCTTGCTCCCAAAGTTAGGGCACGAAATTGAGGCTATAAATAGGGAAGTTCATGACAAGAAAATGGGGATTATTATTACTTTGAAGGAGGACGGCTTGCTTGAGGATTTTGAAGAAGAATTCAGAAATTCGAGAAGGTGAATCAAGACAGAAAAATATAGAATTCCTCATGACTATGCTCGGCTAAGCTTCCATACCTAGTTCGAAGGGGAAGTTGTATTTTATATCAATTTGTTATTGCTTTTCCAAACTAGTAACGTAGTTCTAAGTCCTTTATTTTGATTTGTTGGATTCTTATGCGTTTTAATTCAATCAATACAATTGTTTATTTGATTAAGGCCTTATCATTTAATTTGTTGTGTTGAGATTTGCTATTTTGAATGATTGGATCCGTAATTGTCTTTTTATTCAAATCATAGTAGCAATTGGAAATTTAATATTTTCATAAAGAATTCCAACTTGGGTTAATTGTCACGAGCTTGTGTGATTGATAATCTAAATCATCCTAATTCTCCTCAACCAATATATAGTTGTTGTCTTAAATCTAAAGAGCTTGTTTTAGGTTATTCAATGGCTAATATTTGATTAGAGAGCTTATTCTAATTAAATGCAATTAAGGGGGAGTAGGAATAGTTAGAGCTTATTAACTATTTACGGGTGATAAATCAAATAGGGAAATTGAACACGCGTTATTTGGAAAGTGATAACATTGTGATAGGATACAACTGAACCTGAGAACTAGGGTTTGCAAATAATTGACTTTTATTTTATCCAATTTACGTTTTTATTTTATTTTCGCGTTATTTAAAATACTTGAACTCGAAACCCCCCCCCCATCTATTCTAATTGACAAAGCACTACTTTAGTTCCCGTTCCTCGTGGGATCGACTCTTACTTCTGCTATTACAATCAAACCTGTTAATTTGCGAGTAAGATATTATTTATTATTTTGGTGCATTGCGACACGCATCATGAGTAGAGTTGTTCTTGGTATCCTATTTTATCAATTTCATTCTCATATTTAATACATTTTTTACTTTTGATATTCTTTTTAACTTTATATGGACCTCTCCTAAATTTGGGTTTTTTATAATATAATTGCTTTCATTCATTATATTAAAATTTTCAAAAACTGGTAAAGAAAGACTCATCTCTTCCATCACTGTCATAATTTATTAAAGGATCATAATCATTATCGCTACTAAATACATATCCTAAATATAATTCATTATTTATTTCAGTATTATCACTATCAAGTCATAAGTAAATAATTGATTTTGTAATTTCTAATCCTAATAATCTATTTAATGTTGGAAAGATAACTGACAAACATGGCATATAAATATGATATAACTTTTTTATTTCATTATTTGGTCAGTAAATTATTTATACATGAATAAAGGTTCAATTATGCTATTATATTCATCCTTATAAGGACTGTTTTGATAATTAAACTTAATAATTCTAAATTCTCCCATAATTACTTGTTTTAACAGTCCTTCCTCCTCCTAATTTCATAAAGACAGATATATTAAGAATACTAACCTCTTTTCTTGCTCTTTGTACCTTTTGATTTTCCTTCTGATATTAGTCGTGACGCCCCGAAATTTCTATTTTTCGAGTGCCAATAAAATCATATCTTGAGGATAAACATAGTAAAAAAAAATTATAATTTAATCATTGTTTAAAACACTAGAGTCAAATACATCAAACATAGTAAAATAAAGGTGTGACCCAATGTTTACTACAGAAAAACTTATTTATTCAACTTCATAAAAAAATAAACTTGATATTCCCTTTTATTTGCCACGTTACTAACCATCTCACATCTGATCTCCACGAATCTTCAATTTCCTATAAGGGGGAAACATAGGGAAGGGGTGAGAATAAATCTCAATAAATATGTTGTCTTATTTCTCATATTACGTGCATCAATTAAAAGTTGAATAATACTTATCTTACAATGGAGTGTGTAATACTACTATCTCCGACCCGTTTCATATTAGAGTCCTTAGTTCGACTCTCTTAGCATAACATATTTTGGGGTCCTTACATGATTTCATAGAACTTATGATCTTTGCATCAATACAAATAATAGGAGAAATTCATAGATCACTTGACAAGCATACTTACTGTAACTACAATAACATCCATGTTCCCCAACATGTGTTCTATCTGCCTTTCTCACCCTGAATAAATGATATTAACTGATTCTCAATATAATTCCTACAAACACATGACAAACACACTATTAATTCTATTATCTCCTTTCACAATCAATAACATCACTAAACTGAATAACGAAAATCAATGCCAATGAACCATATGCCCTTTAATTTGTTCATAAACTTTTAAAAATAAAAGTCAATAGGACTTATTATTACTCCCTCAAGACATGAAAACGGAAGGTTCTTACCACATGAATAATTTCATAGCAAAAGCTTAAAAATACCAAAGGAAATAAGAAAGATGAAACAAAGCTTACAAAAATAGTACCAGCAACAAGAACCGAGCCACAAGCGTAACTATAAGAGGAGCTTTGCCAAAGTTTTAGGCAATGTTTCACAAATGAGTTTGATGTACTTGTGATGGTTTTCACATGGTCGGGTAATGCATATGCAAATTTTGATGCATTTTTAGTTTCTTCATCATCATAAGCTTCTGGGATGCACTTAATTTTTTTCTTCTAATTCTAGTTGCGAAATGTAATGAAGAAGGGAAGAAGCAACGTTGATGAATGCAGAATGAAATGTAGTCGAGACTTTGTCTTCTATGACCAAAAATGAAGCAAAACGAAGTCAGATGCATCATTCACAAATAAAATATGTACCTTAATGGTAGTTTTGTGTGTGTTTTATAGCCTCGTCAATACATTTGAGAGCAATGTCATATTAGCCAATCATGTCAAATGCTGCACCAATAATTCTTGTTAGAAAAACTCAAAATCAAAAAGCAACAAAAACATTGCAAAATTCATTATTAGAATGATAGAAGCAGAAATTTTTACTGCTCCTTAATAATATCTTTTTCCTACAATATCCAAAAATCAATAGTATAAGAGTGATAGAAGCAATGTTGTGGAATCTGATAAAAAACAACAAATCACATCGAAAAATCTGAGTTTTCGAAAAAAACCCTTTCGATGTTCAACCCAAACAGTTCTAAAAAATATGAACAAGCAAAGGCAAAAAGACTATTGTTAGATCATGATTCCAAATTAATGCAGGGAAATAGTAAGAATTATTGTTAATGCTCCAAAATTTATTGACTCGATCAAATGCCAAAAGTTTGGAAATAAAATATTCATTGATCACACATTCGCAACAGGTCAATTCATATTTAAATTTCTGATATAATTAATCAATTTTACCTGCCAAAGGTCATTTATTTGAAATTTTCATTTTTAGCATAAATTCGTTAACAACTCAATTTTGTGATGCTGAAATAAAGGGATTCATGCCATTAAACATATCTGCATAAGCTCAACATATACACCATCGTGGCAAAACAAAGTCTGGGTTTATGTGAAGAAAAACCTTCAATATCAATCAAAAATATAATTGTTCTCTCATAGAAAGACTTTTTTCTTCTAAAATTTAGTCTAATAACTAATAAATATTTCTTGCTTTCTATAATTGTTCTCTCCTAGAAAGACTTTTTTCTTCTAAAATTATTTATAAACCACCACAAACATGCTACCGGGTGCATACCATAAAAGAAAATTTGTTAAGTTTAGACTGTCGATTAGAGTTAGTGATGTGAAAAATAAGATCAGCAAAATAGGTTATGTTTGTAGTCAAAACAATTTGTACTACAAAATTAGGGCATATTAGGGTTGAATAAGGCATACATGAAAAGGAGGAGCATAAGTTCCACGAATTTCTGTTGTTGGGAAAGAAGTTTTAGACCCCGGCTTCACAACCTTGATCATCTTTCTATTGACTTCAAGAATTCTTCTCTCCAGAGTTCCAACTCCAGGAATCTGCAATGTTAAACATGGTATAATACTGAGAGATCCATTGTTTTCTGCCTTTCTTGATGATATCAAAGCTGTGTAGTAAATCAGGAAAATACTGGGAAAAATAAGCAACTTTTTAGAAGATCGATCCTTGTCGCACAGTGCCTGTTTCAAAAATATTGTAATTATTAGTTTTTTGAAAGGTTGAAAAATTTTAAGCACTGAACTAAGATAAACTGGGAGGAAGTCTTGGATTCTCGCAAACTTTTTAAACAGCAATATATGAAAAATACTATCCGTATTTCACTAAAGTGAAATGGGAAAATGGAAACAGAATGAAACAAACTATTGAGAAGACATAACACCTCAAACTTTACTGATCCAAGATCAAACTTTTGCTTCACTTCTTTAAGAACATCAGGCTCTGCAAGTTATATAAGCATTTTAATAAGCTAAATTCAACTTTATCAATCAGATACATGTTATATACCATCATTTGTCACACATATCGCAGAACTCTAGAGTCTAGATTAGTGGAACGATGAACTCTTTAAAAACAATTTTTTTTCAAATTTTAAATCGTGAACAAGTCCAGTTGAAAAATAAGGAAGCAGAACTGAAAAATAAAATAGAGATTCTAAAATTACCAACTGCAATCAGCTCTGTTGATACAGATACAGGTTGCCTCTCAACTCCATCCTCCCTTACTGGCGCATAAAGAACAACCAGTCTGTAGCCTACATCATCAACATTAGCCTCGTACATCCTTCCTGTCTCCCCTGCAACAACATAGCGCATCCTTCTTATTTCTAATGCACATATTGGATAACAATGGCAGAATCAGCAGGAAATATGCAGTACCAGGAATGGAGATGAGATCAGGACTTCCAACCATTGATCTGAGCCACTGGATTCTACTTTTGCCCTCCTTTCCCCCGCTATAAAATCCACGGACAGCGTATAAATTGGTGTGGAAACCTCAGCCTTCAATCTCCACTTTACCCATTCTAGGTAATCCTGATAAGAACAAACGATTTACAAAGACTTCAAGTATAACAATACATGTGAAGGCTCCTTGCCATAATGCACTTTCATAATGTGTAATTCCATAAAATAGTTTAATGAAGGTCTTTAATCCAATATCAAATTGATTACAAGCTGCGACTAATTAGAAACAAAATATTTTGCATTCAGAGAATAAACACCTGGTAAAATCACTGTAGTTTCTGCAAATGCTGGTTCACTCAATCTTCCAAACACATCAGTGACAATGCATTCACACCTCAGATAGCGGCCAATGTCCTCAAATCGCACCTTATAGGAGCAAGAATATTGCGACAGGAATGGCTCAAAGGATTTTTCGTTTCCAATTTCAGATAAGTAAAACCTGCAAAATATATGGGATCATATGGATTATACATGGGACTAAATTTAATATCTCTAAATGAATCTAGTATAAAAAAAATTATAATTGATAATCTATAGGACTGAACAGGAAACTGTGACTACCATAGCAAGTGAAAAAAGTAAGTTCTAAATCCCACACTGTGAGACAGCATTTGATTCAAATAATTATCAATCAGCTAACTGTAGAGCAGTACCACTGGTATCTGACTTCTTTCTTGTACTTCCCCCAAACATGTTGTTGACTCTCACTCTCTGGAATAACTTCAACAGCAGTCACTACTTCTCCTTCAACAGCCTTGCCCGTAAGAGCTAGCATCTCAATTCTAGGAAATTCTGAAATGTTAAGGTGCAAATTCAGAGATTTCAATAAACTGGTACAAAATAGAAGACTTGGAATAGGGGAAGAGCCTGATCTGGAAAGGGTTAAATCAAGTATTACTTTAAATGTCATATACATTTATAGGATGAAGTTGGAAGTAAAAAAAAAAAAAAACAGCAGACTAAACCAGGAGAACTGGTTTTGATTACAGAGCATGAATGTTAAAAACCGTGATGATACAACAAAATGTAAATGCTTAAAATAGAAGACTAATCACCAATTATGGCTCTTTGCCAAAAAGCAGCAGAAATAGAGCAAGATGAGATTGATACCTGGTATAATACCAGTCACCTCAGATAATACAAAATGGACACATGAATAACAAGAGCAATATACCTTAAACACAAATTGATATGCTGAATCCAACAAGAGCAATATACCTTAAACACAAAATGCACACATGAATAACAAAGTGGATTAATTTTAAGTAGACAAAATAAAACAAATGAATTTTTAAGTAGACAAAATAAAACAAATGAATGAAACTCACATGTAGCAAGCATGTCTACAAGTTCAAAAGATAAGTGGAAGAAACCAATTGGACTATACAAAATTTAATACTTTTTTTTCATTTATTAATCACAAAAAACTACCTTTCAAAAATGAGAAGCAATCCATAAATCCATTTAGAAAACAGGAATTCTTTAATGCTAAACACAGTTTAATACAATCTCAAAGAGAAACTAACAACATTGACATCCATTTAAGAACAAAAAATGCAGAAAATAAATAATCAACACTAATCTAGACATCCACATGTGAATGAACTAAAAATCAAAGAGCTTAAGAACATAAGAATCAAGAAAACAAGCAAATTGGAAAGGGAGAAACCTCAGATGTACATCAACCATAGACACAAAGCCCTCAAATTATATTAATAGTAAATAAAATAGACAAAAACACACACACACACACATATATATATATATATATATATATATATATATATATATATATATATATCACATGCAACAAAACGACGGGAAAAAATAATATATATTACATCAACACTAATTCAGCACAACAATAGGTACAAATCAAGTGCGATTCCCGGATTCTTCCATTATAACTTTGAAGCCATTTTGAGAACAACTAATTAATGTGATTAGATGATAATCGAATAATGTTGAGCCGCCATAATCATTTGAGAAAATAATATTACTCCCAAAGTTATTCAAGACTTCCTTAAATCCCTTCATAATGAAACAACAAAAAGCAACTCATAATTTCCTATAATGTCTACAAAAATCATTTATATATTTATGCATTAAAGAAACAAAAGGAACAATTCGTTGCCTCTTGAAATCACGAAGTGGAAAATAAATTTTATCCTAAAATTTTGTGGGTCAACCACTGGCTCCTCTTAGTTAACAATTAAATTAACTTTATCGAGCAGCATTCAAGACTTCAAATGTATGCATGTATACCACAATTAAATAAGATTCTACTATAGGCATATAGTTACTTTCCATATTTAATCAATAGATGATAGTAATTAAGCAAATACTTCATGCCATAAGGTAAAATGGATCATTTATAATTTAGATTCTAGTTTTCAGAAGCTATCATTATGTAAAAGTAAAAAGATAAAGGGTAAAAAACAAATAAAACTTTTCATATTCAGAAGAATAAAAAATCATTTTAAGACTTGAGCACAACTTTATTACAGGTCCACCAAATTCAATAGTTATTCAGGTTGTCTTGGTTTGACGTGAAAGTTCTCAAGGCACAATTCTTCATCAAAAGTATAATTATATTCATATGTTGGAAACATGCTAGTATTCTTGCCACTTGTAAATGGCATAATCATCTCAGACCATGTCTGTGAATAAAAAGGGAAAATTTTATTTTTAAAATTGTATACTTGACATGGCATTATCAAAGGTAATTCATGGTGCAAAGAAATGAACCAATGAAAAATATTTACCTCCCAGTGTTCTTGGAAGTAGCATATAGATCCAACCTACAAGCATCAACTTTTTCAATGAGCTCGGCATAAAGTCTTTGAAGCTCTGGTAAGGAGCCTAACTTCAAATTCATTATCTCCACATCCACCAAAGGTTAAAAAATTGATAGTAAAAGAGACCTTGCCCAAAATATTGCATCAAACGGATATGATATCATATGCCTAACCTTTAAAATTAGATTTTATAATTCAAACTTTATATATACCACTAATAAAATTAGTTGAATGGTACTCAAGTATTCAATTAAATATGTCACAATATTTTCCCATTAATTTTAGCAGATCAAAAGAATTTTCGTTACTAAATAGATTCTCATTTACAAGGATTGAGCACATCCTATAAATAAGTTCATTCATGCTTCCATTTAAGCATATTTAAGCAAAATATAAACTGAATACACTTGAAAGTCATTGTTAAACTTGCATATTCTAATACAACATAATCATAAGTTCCACCAAATTAAATAAGAAAATAGTAATTCCATCACATAGAACAAAAATAACCAACATTGCTAATCCAATGCAATCATAAGTTCCACCAAATTAAGACCTTGTTTGAACCCATTTCTTAAAACTCATTTTTATCTAAATCATTTTCAACCACATGTTTCATGGAACCCACCCCTTTTATCAACATTTCAACCACACATTTCACTAATTTTTATCAAAATCGACTAAAATTCTAATTTTTATCCAAACCAACAGCGGCTAAGAAAGAAGATCAGACACAATCCACAGACAAAAATTATCACTATAACTGGCTAGTATCACCTTTCAAAAGCTCACCAGCACTGGTCCTCCGTACATATTCCATAAGTGGTCCAGATTAATTTAGTTCTGAGATTGAAGCAAACGATAAGAAACTATGAAATATGGGAAACTTATGTATATGGAGAAGAATAAGCTTGAACCTTCATTGGGATTGCTCTCTGATGAACAATCTTTGCTCCTCCATTGGAATCGATAACTTCATCTCCAGTAAATTAAAAAAAGATGGCGTTTTCCGTAGTTTCAAACAAAGATGACTTGAATCTTCGGACGAATCTGCATCTCCTTCTTGAAAATCAATCAACTATATTGAAATAAAGGCGCAACCAAATTGAAAAAGAGCTAAATATATGCAAAAGTAAAACAATACTTACAAGTAAACATCAAATAACATATATGAACCCGACCATACAGGATCCAAGCCCCTGAATACTGAATTAATCCTTCAACCCTCATTTTGCGTAAAGGTTAAATCCTTCCATTTATTAACTTCCAGTGCAAAAAAGGGTATAAACTAGGCTTTATAAACATTATTAAATAAAATAAATGGGCCTCACACAAACCAAGAGCCTGGGAGTTACTATTTCAAAACAGTTTCTTTTATCTACAAATGAACCTCATCTAGAATATATATTGCAAGTTCATTAATGACAAAACATAAAAAAAATCAAACGCAAATTCTGAGTTTTCGAAAAACTCCTTTCAATGTCCAACCTAATCACCAGCAACAATAAAAAATCTACAGAAAAAAAATTACCATAACACCCAAACGAACACGAAACGAAGGAAACTGATCGATGACGAGACAACGACGAGTAAAAATCAAAAAATAAAACGAAGAATCTAGGTTTTCGCAAAATCCCCTTTCGATGTCAAACTCAAAATTGGGGAAAATAATAGATCTACACAAAATAAACAACTAAAAAAAAAAAGAATCAACACAGAAAATTGTACTCCCAAAAAGTGGGGGGGGGGAGGGGGGGGAGATCAACATACTAAAATTTGTTATTTTTTTATCTTTTGACGTCTTGTGTAGCAGTCCGTGCATTACATACTAAAATTTGTTGCAAGTGGTTTCTATTTTCCCTGCAAAGAGTAAAATATTCATCATTCAGAAAAATCTATAATACAGCTATACTATCCAAGACTTCCTTAAATTCAGTTTTCTAAATAGGAGTAATCCACATAGAATAGATAATCTTAAAGACTATAATTTGATAGATCATGTACAAAGAATGAAAAGAAAGTAAAACAATAACCAAACCATTGAGCAAGCATCATACAACATGCAAGACAAGATCGTGACAAAAAAATCAGCCAACAGGGTGAATAAAGCTTCGTATAAAAAAGTCATAAGGAATTCCAAAAGGTTATCATATTTATTCACGAGTCAATCTACAGAATCAACTAAAGGGATGAAGGGATCCTCCATCATTCCAGCAAGACCTAATTAAAAATGTGTAACAATAATCAGTCATGATTAAGTCTAGAAAAATCAAAACTGGGGGATGGGGGTAAGTTGTGAGAATAGTCTTCAATGTAGTGGACCTTCAATGGGGATAACAAAATTTTGGCATAAATGGAACGACGCTATAGATTTGAAATCAAGCACCTTAAACACAATCAACTAAGCATGAGAGTATACAACTTCAATGATATCAATCATATAATGAGTACAATCTGTATAAATGTGGATTGCATCCAAGCACCTACAAGAAAGGGAATAGATCTGGTTTTGGAGCTTGGAGTGAATTTGTTAAGCAACTGAACTTGAATTTTGTTGCCAATTACAGAGTACCAAGCTTTAGTCTGAACCAGAAGATGATTCTAATTAAAACACTAAGTTGAACTGATTATGGGTTTGAAAGCTAATAACCCAGAAACTGTAATGGTTTGAGAAGTAAAGATGAGTCTGGGTTTTGGGATTGATTAGTGATTCTTAACAAAATGAAGTTGATATTGCTATAATTATTAATCCAGAGTTTGTAATTGTTTGATCATCAAAGGTACACGTTCTTGGGATCTGATTAGAGATTTCTTGGTCTCAGATTTATATTATTATATAGGTGTTAAAAATCAGAAAGGGTGTTTGGAAGGTAGGTTTAGACATAAATTCCACTGCTTGTGTCCGCGAGAACTGATTGCAATTCCGACTGGCTCTGAATTGGGACTTTGAAGTAATATCAAAGAACATTTTTCATATTTTAGGAAGCATATACGAGAAAAAAGTAAAGAAAAACTGAGATCAATCACATGTAGTCCAAAACTTGCAAAAATCACATAAAAATGAAATCCTTGAATAATAAAAACGGGAAGAATAATACCTGAAGCTCGAATACTCTTCCCAGTATAAATTTCGTTCTAGAGTGAACAGCAAACCTCGAACCCGGACCTGAAAGGACTCAAATCATCGAAATAAAACCTGACAATAGTAGTTGAAGAGAACCTCTATTACCGAAATCCAGCAAAACCTAAAAAATCAGTTAGCACCGATCGTGAAGAACTCGCGATTGGAGAAGGCAGTAAGCTATCAAAATCGGTCTTGAGCAAAAAAAGAGCAAATAAAGTTCGGATTTATGTTACGTAAGGGTGGAAAATGTAGTATTTTGTTCCCAATTTCATCACAAAGTATCCGAACATGAAGAATCAAAAAAGGAACCTCACAAAATCGAGCACCAAGGAGGGGCATATTCTCTCTTGACTCTCATGAGTTCGACCGATGGTTTTTCTTGTAGAGAGGAGGAAGTGAAATAGGGGGAAAAAGTGGTAGAAGACGCAGAGGAGATGACTGGGACGGAAATGGAAGGCTGGAGAGTGCGCGAACGTGGAGAGGAAATGGAAGAAGCTTCTAGCAGGAAGTAAAATGGCAGAAAAAGCGTAAAAGAATTTTTTTTTCCAGAAAGAAACGCATTTCGGCCTTAGGAATAGTAATTTTGAAAGTGAATTTTATATATAGTAGGGATATATATATATATATACACACACACACACACACACACACACACACACACACACATGTGAAGAAGAGTAGAGGGAATTATGTTAATTTGCCATGACTACCTCTATTCCAAATTTTCTCATTTGACTATACAAAACATAAGCAATTTTCCTTTAAAAATGAGGCAGATTTTCGGGTACAGTTGCTGGTCAAAATATGAAGTTTTGAATTTTACATTTTGGTCCCTAAATTATGGTTATTCTTATATTTAAGTCCTTAAGGTTTTAATATCCCATAATAACTTCCTAATTAGTGGATGAGGTGTCACAATCTACTACACTTAAATGAGTTTCGTCCTCGAAACTTACCTTGAGATTCCTCAAAGAGTTGAGGGTACTTGGCTTGCATATCTACTTCTCGTCCCCACGTGGACTCTTCAACTGAGTGATTTCACCACTGTACTTTTACTAGTGGAATCACTTTATTCCGAAGGGCCTAGAATTTTTTATTAACGATCCTTATTGGTATTTCTTCATAGCTTAATCCCCGTTGTAACTCAAGAGACTGGTGATTGACCACATGGCTCGGATCAAGGATGTATTTTCTGAGCATGGATATGTGGAAGACGTCATGCACTGTTGAAAATTCTGGGGGTAAGGCCAGTTGATATGCAACATTTCCAACTCGTTGCAAGATCTCAAATGGACCAATATACCTTGGTTGTAACTTACCCTTTTTTCCAAAGCGTAATACCACTTTCATCGGTGCAACCTTGAGTTTATCACCCACTGCAAATTCCAAGTCTTTTCTTCTCCGGTCCGCATAACTTTTCTACCCGTCCTGGGCAATTTTCATACTAGCACGAATCTTCTCAATTGCATGTACCGTTTGTTCAATAATCTCAGGACCCAATATCTTGCGTTCCCCGACTTCATCCCAGTGTACTGGCGATCTACACTTTCTCCCGTATAATGCTTCATATGGTGCCATGCCAATGGAAGCATGATAGGTATTATTATAAGCAAACTCAATTAATGGTAAATGTTTCTCCCATTGTCCTCCAAACTCGAGAACATATTCGGAGCATGTCCTCTAATGTTTGAATAGTCCGTTCGGATTATCCATCTGTCTGCTGGTGGAATGTTGTGCTAAACTTCGGTTTAGTACCCAATGCTCGGTGTAAACTCTTCCAAAAATTCGATGTGAACCTTGGATCTCTATCTGACATAATTGACACTGGAACTCCGCACAATCTTACCACTTCATTTACATATAGTTGTGCAAAACGATCCATCGTAAAAGTCATCCGAACTGGCAAAAATTGGACTTATTTGGTCAGTCTATCAAAATGACCCATATAGCCTCATGGCCTTTTGTTGACTTTGGAAACCCTATAACAAAGTCCATTGTCACATGTTCCCATTTCCATTTCGGGACTTCTAAAGGTTCGAGTAGTCCTGATGGTCTCTGGTGTTCAGCTTTTACTTGTTGGCATACTAGGCACTTTTCAACATGTTCAGCAATATCCTTCTTCATGTTCCTCCACCAAAACACTGTTTTGAGGTCTTTGTACATCCATGTGCCTTCTGGATGTACTGAATAAGGGGAGGAGTGAGCTTATTCTAAGATCACCTCTTTCAATTCTCCAGAGTTTGGTACGCACAATCGTCCTTGGTAATATAATGCTTTATCCTTGTCCATGGTGAAACCTTTCCGCTTTTCCGTATCAATTTCAGCTTTGATAAATTCAAACGACTGGTCTGCCTTTTGATGATTCTTGATTCTATCACGAAGTGTTGGCCGAATTGAAAGTGCTGCCATCCGAGTAACAGTGTTTGGTGATGTTGTAACCACCTCGAGGCTTAATTTCTCAAACTCTTTCCAAAAATATTTCTGCATGGTTAAAGCCGCCAATTGTCTTGTAACCTTCCGACTTAAAGTGTCTGCTACAACATTTGCCTTCTCCGGGTGATAGTGTATTTCACAGTCATAATCTTTTACCAACTCGAGTCATCTTCTCTGCCTCATATTTAACTCCTTCTGAGTGAAGATGTACTTGAGGCTCTTGTGATCGGTATAAATGTCACACTTACCTCCGTAAAGGTAGTGTCTCCATATTTTTAAGGCATGAATTATCGCAGCTAATTCCAAATCATGCGTGGGATAGTTTTTCTCATGGGGCTTCAATTTTCGTGAGGCGTAAGCGACTACTTTGCCATGTTGCATCAAAACACAACCCAATCCTTATTTTGATGTGTCACTATAAATAATGAAGCCTTATGTTCCTTCAGGTATAGTTAAGACTGGAGCATTAACTAGTTTTTGCTTCAAGACTTCAAAACTTTGTTCACACTTTTCTATCCAATTAAACTTTTCACCCTTACATGTTAACTGTGTCAGTGACCCTGCTATCCTTGAGAACCCCTTAATAAACCTCCTATAATATCCAACCAAACCCAAGAAGCTGTGAACTTCTCCTACGTTGGTTGGCTTTAACCAGTTTGACACCGCTTCAACTTTGCTTGGATCCACTTATATCCCTCAGGATGTGACAACATGTCCCAGAAATACTACTCGTTCCAACCAAAACTCACATTTCTTAAATTTTGCATAGAGCTTCTCCTTCTTCAAAACTCCTAATACAATTCTCAGATGTTCCTCATGTTCCTTAATACTCCTTGAGTAGATTAAGATATCATCGATGAACACAATGACAAATCGATCGAGGAACTCATGGAAGACGCGATTCATCAGATCCATAAAGAATCCAGGAGCGTTAGTTAGGCCGAAGGGCATAACTAAGAACTCGTAATGGCCATACCGAGTTCTAAAAGTTGTCTTTGAGATGTCATTGGATTTGACTTTCAACTGATGGTAACCAGATCTCAAGTCAATCTTGGAAAATACTACTGCACCATGGAGTTGGTCAAACAAGTCTTCAATCCTGGGAAGAGGATATTTGTTCTTGATTGTGATTTTGTTTAATTCTCTATAGTCAATGCACATCCTCATTGAACCATCCTTCTTCTTAATGAATAGCACAGGTGCACCCCAAGGCGACACACTAGGTCGTATGAAACCTCTATCCAAGAGTTCCTCTAGTTGTGTCTTTAGTTCTTGCAGTTCCTTGGGTGCCATTCTGTAAGGGGCCTTAGAAATAGGTGCAGACCCAGGAAATAGGTCTATAGAGAACTCTACTTCGCGTTCTGGAGGTACTCCAGGAAACTCATCTGGAAAGAATTCGGCAAAGTCTTTGACTACATTAACTTCATTGACCGTCAAACCCTGTTTCTCTTCCTTGGCTATTACTGACATCATAAATCCCATACTATCACTCGACTGCAGGATCCGTCGGTCTTTCAAGGAAGAAATAATGCAAGGTAGGGACCTCGTTTTTGTCACTAGTAATCGAAGTTCCTTCTCTCCTGGCTTCTGGAAGATTACTTCATTCTCAAAACAACGAATCGTGGCATGATTCTTCGATAGCCAGTCCATTCCTAGAATTATGTCAAACTCATGAAATTCCATTACCAAGTGCTTATCATCAATTTCTATTCTTGCTGTCTTCACCCTATGAATAGTGTTTAACACGTCTCCAGATGGAATGCATACCTCTAAAGGGAGTGATACAGGTTCGACATTCATACTTAATCTACGCAAGTACTTAGATGATATGAATGAATGTGTGGTACCAGAATCTATTAACACATAAGCAAGAAATCCAGATACTAAGACGTTACCTGCTAAGACATTCTGATCTTCGTCCTCCTCATTTCCCGTTAAAGCATAGATTCTTGCCTGCCCTTTGGATGCATTTCCTTGTTTCTGCTGATTGTGGTCATGTTTTTGCTGTTGGTTTCCTTGTTGTTACTTCTTTGGGCAGTTTTTGGAGATGTGTCCATGTTCGCCACATAGGAAACAAACATTCATTCCCGCGAGGCACTGGCCTAGGTGATGTTTCTAACATTTGTTACAACGGGGAAAGTCCTTTTTAACTGTTGAACTTCGGCCGCCTTTACTCTTCTTTGTAAAGTGTTGCTTTTCTTTCCCTTCGTTGTCCTCCCACTTAAGCTTCTCAGAAGACCCAAACTGTTGTTTATAATTACTATTGGGATTTTCTTTGAAGTTGGCTAGTTGGGCCTTAGCTAGCACTGCATGATATGTGGGCAATTTAAAAGTTACCACAGCCTGTCTGAGATCATCTCGCAAACCTTGTTCGAAGCGCCTTGCTGGTTTGGACTCGGTGTCAACCAATTCTGGAGCATAACGGGACAATTCATCAAATTTTCTTTCGTAATCAATTAGGTCATTATACCCTGTTTTAACATCAAGAATTCTGCCTCTTTTTGGCTTCAGATGCGTGGTGGATAGTATTTTTGAAAGAATAGTTCCTTGAACTGATCCCATGTCCATACATGATTATGAGCTCTGGACCTAGCGGTTGAGTCCCACCAATGTCTAGCTCCTTTTTGTAGCATGAATACTGCACAGGTTACCTTCCTCGGATTCGAACATTTAATGAGGTCAAATATCCTTTCGATGTTGGCTACCCAATCTTCGGTTGTCAACGGGTCATGGCCACCTTCAAATGATGGTGATTGAAGTTTCCTGAAACGTTCCGAAAATATAGCAGCAGCGTTACTTCGATCCTCTGTCGGTGGCGACGGTGGCGGTGCTGCTTGAGTGAAGTTGAGCATCATTTCCATAAACTGTTGAGCGAATTGCGTATCTGTAGCATTGCCTTGAGGGTTATTCCTATTGTTAGCATTTCTGCCTCGGGTGTCCATAGCTTAAGATAAGTGATAGTAACTACTGTTTAGGTTCACGATAGATTGAATAAGAGGATTATAAAGAAATAACATTTTTTTATTCATAATTATTCATGAGCTTACATAAGGAAGGGGATCGCCAGGTATACCAGGCTTCCAAAACATACTAAAACATACTAGGGTTCATAAATTTAAACACAAGGAAAAACTAGTCATCAACTAATAGTTCCTGTCAGGACACTCATGTTGATTCCCCTCGAGGTTTGGTCTTGGGTCAGCTGTGGAATATGACGCAGGGCTGTACTCCTCACTTGGTTCATCTTCAACATATTGTCCCTCGTAATTAATTTCAGGTATTGGTAGGACCATGTTTGGATTTTGTTCATAGCCTAGTGCCCTATTGGTGTCCCAAAGGTCTTCACGATTTACCCTCCACCTTTCCCTCATGCATCGTAGTAACACGTCTGGGGAGGTTTGATAGTCGAATGTCTCTTCAATTCTTTTGATAAATTGTCTCCAATAAGGAATAAGAGTCTGATCAAGGTGATACACAATTTCATCTCTATGAAATTGATATTCATTTGCCCTTGCCCTTCGGTAAATCTTTTCCATAGCATCCAAGTGTTGTGGCAAACTATAGTTAGAGTTTCTCTTGTAATTTCTATGCAACCAAGTAAAGTGATTGCGCCTCTCGATTCGGCTAGTTTGACCATGTCCACTCACCATCTATAAGAAAAGGAAAAGAACGTAATTATATTTATTGTAGAGGAACCTCTTTTTTTTTTTGTTGAGAGAGGATTGAAGATAAAGTATTAATAATTACCCACAATTTTTCCCTTGTGTTACACAAAGGTAGTATAAAGGGGTAGATTATTGTATCAAGAGTTGGGACTTAGAGGAAGTACAAATAACCATCTACAGTTTTTCCCTTGCTTGCACAAAGGTAATGATAAAGGGATAAATTATTGTACTAAGAGTTTGGACTTAGAGAGGAAGTACAAATAACCATCCACAGTTTTTCGCTTGCTTGCACAAAGGTAGTGATAAAGGGATAAATTATTGTACTAAAAGTTTGGACTTAAGGAGGTGTTACTAAGATAGAGTGCTAATAATTATTCGTAGTTTTTCCCTTATTTTATTGGGGATTATCATTTTCTATTACTTAAATTGATATTAAAAGGAGTAGCTAGTTAATCGCAATTATTATCGTGTCCAAAATTTAATCGTATTATGCAATTTCATAACGTCTAATTTTCTAAGCATGTTTTCTATAGTCTTGACAAGTATTTCTTACATTATCATGATTTCTAATATTAACATGGAAGTTAATAACATGATCGGGTAAAATGCATTTTATGGAAAAAAAAAATATGACGGTTGCAATTAATATAGTCATCTAACAATACTGGTACTTCCGAAATATCAACGTATATATTATACATGGGTTTACTAATCCATAAAATATTATAATTTCGCAAATTTTTCCACAAGTGATTTTATTTCTCGTTATGCATCAATAACCTTAGGACATCGTCGAATAGTTCATAATGCATTTCACATAACAAGCAAGATTTCATTACAATTAATAATCATGGCTATTATAACATGTAACATACCTGATTCAAGGAGTCAAGACGTGGAGAGTGGCATAGCGAAGTGGAAACTTAAAATATTTAATTACTAATGTAATAATTGTTCATTTCTAAAAAAAAAAAAAAAAAAAAAAAAAATCATATATTATTATTGCTTAACTTATGTACAAAGTTGGACCCAATTCACTAACTGTCAAATAAAAATCTGTTCCATGACCTAATTTAAGGTGGCTCAACGTCCATTTTATTCTATTATTATTTTTGGCATACAAAACATTTTTTTTTAAATACGATGAACAGTTATCGTCACTGTTCAATGAATAGTGAACGTGTCACTATTCACAACAGGGAACTTTTTTTTTTAACACGAGATCTAATGTGTGGTGAATGCGAAAAATAAGTTATTCTTGACTGCAAATAAATCTATTATAAATAAAATTTCTTGAAAAAAAAATTGTTTTGAAATAATTTAAGGAATTTACAGGAAAGCATACCTGCTCTGATACCAACTGTGACGTCCCGAAATTTCTATTGTTCGAGTGCCAATAAAATCATATCTTGAGGATAAACATAGTAAAAAAAAAAAAAAAATTATAATTTAATCATTGTTTAAAACACTAGAGTCAAATACAGCAAACATAGTAAAATAAAGGTGTGACCCAATGTTTACTACAGAAAAACTTATTTATTCAACTTCATAAAAAAATAAACTTGATATTCCCTTTTATTTGCCACGTTACTAGCCTTCTCACGTCTGATCTCCACGAATCTTCAATTTCCTGTAAGGGGGAAACATAGGGAAGGGGTGAGAATAAATCTCAATAAATATGTTGTCTAATTTCTCATATTACGTGCATCAATTAAAAGTTGAATCATACTTATCTTACAATGGAGTGTGTAGTACTACTATCTCCGACCCCGTTTCATATTAAAGTCCTTAGTTCGACTTTCTTAGCATAACATATTTTGGGGTCCTTACATGATTTCATAGAACTTATGATCTTTGCATCAATACAAATAGTAGGAGAAATTCATAGATCACTTGACAAACATACTTACCGTAATTTTATGCAAAAGAAAGAATTCAAATTCACGAACAGCCTTTCCCAAACGTACTTAGAACGAATCCTCACTATAACTTCTTGAAAGAGTGTAAATTAATCGTGTGAAGTGTCCAATTTCCATGAAGATATTTTTATATAAGAAAAGAATACATTTTGAAATTGGAAAGGTGGTGGAATTATGCATAAATTTAGACACTTTATTATCATAAGTCAATGCTAATTAATTTAATTGAGGATAATCATGCTGGGGTTTACTAATGTACGTATGTACATGCCATGTGTGTGTGTATATATATATATATATACACACACACACACACATGTGAAGAAGAGTAGAGGGAATTATGTTAATTTTCCATGACTACCTCTATTCCAAATTTTCTCATTTGACTATACAAAACATAAGCAATTTTCCTTTAAAAATGAGGCAGATTTTCGGGTACAGTTGCTGGTCAAAATCTGAAGTTTTGGATTTTACATTTTGATCCCTAAATTATGGTTATTCTTATATTTAAGTCCTTAAGATTTTAATATCCCATAATAACTTCCTAATTAGTGGACGAGGTGTCACATTAGTGACCTTCGGGCTCACATATTTCTGATATCATTCCCTTCAACAGCCTCCTGCCTTTATTGGTAATTAGCCTTACATGAATCCATGCCTTTACTGTATAATACCTTGCTGGAAAATATTTTGGACAAAGTGTAAGGAAATTTCTTAAAAATATATCTTCTTTAGGAAATAGGATTTGGAAGGCAGAAACTTAGAAACTCATATCTTTTTTATAAAACGATTGGAATTTTATTGATTCAAAGAGGATTGATACGAGACTTTGGTATGAGAATTTTTCAAATACAGAGGATTTTCTTGGCTTTCTTACAAGTTGAGTGCTCAAATGATCTCTATCTTTCAACTAGCCCGGAGGCCTCTATTTATAATGTTACATTGGACACAATTACACCACTGCTTACATCATCGACCTAATAATTTTACAGCTTTTCATTACATAAGAGCACACGTGTCCTCTATTATTTATTACAAGGACACACCTATCATCTATTATTTATTTCTTCACATGGCCCTTACATTATATGGACACATATCCCTCTATTATTTTTAGTCTTTACATGAGCCCTACATTGTTCTGCCTTGTTTCATTAAAGCAGATTTATCAAGTAGCTTCCACCTGTCCATCATTCTGTTGGCATGTGGGGCAATTCCTGGCTATACAAGCTTCTTGTAAGGTATCAAAGCTTCCATAAATTTAATGAGTGTCAAACTTGTTGATATATTCTTTCAAGATTGTTGACTTTTCTTTTCCTCCATTAGTGAGGTGGGTTCATCCATTATACTGGTATATGCATTTGAATTTTTTATCATACAAGTTTTTAGCAATGTTTTAGAGAATCTTAATTCTCAACACCCTTCTAGATCTAAACCATGATCTTGTAATATTTGGTACTGACTTGGTATTTTTTCCGACTTCAATTTGAAAATTTCGAGCAACATATCCAATTGAAATAATATGCTCAGCAGGATAATACATCCTTCCATCAATTTCAGGATTGATTGAATAAAATTTCAAATATATAGGTCTTCCTTGTGCATATTTTGAAATTTCTCCTTTTAATAAATCATCAAATGTTTCAATCTCTTTCAAGTCTTTCCCTGGGTAAATAAGATCCAAAAATCCATAATCTGCAGTCATTTTTGTCATAACTGGATCTCCTCCCTAAGTAACGATCAATCGTGGGTCTACATGATCTCCAAATGAAATGTAATAACAATCACATTCTTGAAGTTCATATATAATTTTGACAGTAGTTTTATATTCGTCTTCTTTTGGTAAAAAAGGGGAATCATCTTCTTCCTCAGCACGAAATTTGATTACCCTTGTATGTTCGTCTTTGGCATTGATTGTCACTTTTCAAGGACTAGCTTCATTTATGATTACTTTCTTCGGACTTGGTTCATCTCTTTTAATCGTTGGTCCACCAATACTTCCATAAGATGTACCTGTTTGTATTTTTTATATAACCTGTTTGGTAATTAACGATTCAAACTGAGATTCAATCTCAATTATATTATCGCTCAATTCTTTAATATAGTTGTAATGAAATTTTGAGATTACCATTAATTGCTTGAAACTTTCCTGGAGAGTTTCTGCTAATTGCTCTATTCCAAGTTTTATATATTCAGCTTCCTCTGTGAGGAAATTCATTCGTTGTTTAGCGTCTTTCAAGGATTTTTGATATTTTCCATCTGCAAATTCAATATTCCTGCTTAAAAAATCTGCAAGATAATTATTGACACATTTAATATGAATTATATCAAAATTATAAAATGTCAAATAGGCTTGCCATCTATGGAGCCTCCTATATTGAGGTTCTGGTGGTAACTTATTTTTTACTAAGCCTGCAACTTGAGAATTATTAGTTTCAACAATTAATTTTTTGGATAATAAAAATAATGAAAACTTTTTTATTCCTCTGATAATTGCTAATAATTCTTTCTCATGTGTAGTATAATTTATTTCTGCTTGGTTAAATGTTCCACTGGATTATCTGCAAATTTTATTAAGATCTGTTTTTAATATTGCTACCCAATATTTATTCGAGGCATCAGTATAAACTATTAGATTATCTTTTTCATCGGTAATCTTAATTTTGACAAATTTTTATATTCTTCCTTGAGTGATTTGACAATTTCTGTGTGCTCATTATTCCATCCTTTGGTATTTATTTTTCTGAGTAAAATCTGAATTTTATGTCTCTTTTTCGAAAGATTTTCAATAAATCCTTCTGCATAATTTAAACATCCTAAGAATTTTTGTATTTGTTCAGTTGATTCTAATTTATCTAGAAAACTTTCTATCTTTTTAGATATATGGATTTGTAGTTTTATCCCTTTCTTATCTATTAATAATTCAAGAAAATCAATTTCTTGTTTTTCTATTATAGCTTTGTGTTTTGAAATAACAATTCCTTCTTTTTTGCATTCACTTATAAATTTCATTAAATGGTTTCTATATTCTTCTCTATTATTCGAACATATTAATATATCATCAACACGTCTCAATTAAGAATTCATTAAATTTTCTCAATAAATTATCTATTTTTCTTTAATATATTTATGGTGCATTTTTTAAACCAAATGACATTACCAACCATTCATACTTACCTTGGGGTGTACTAAATGTTATATATTGAATACTATCTTCTTCCATTTTTACTTGCCAAAATCCTGATTTGCAATCAAATTTAGAATAATATTGTTTTCCTTTTGCAAGATTTATTAATACTTCTTTATTTGGTAAAAAGTATCCATCAAATTTGGTATATTTTTTTTAATTCTTTATAATTTATCACCATTCTAGCTTTTCCTCTTTTTTGTTCAGAATGTTTCATTACCATAAAAGCTGGACTATTATGGGGTCCATTACTAGGTCTGATTAATTTTTGGTTAAGCAATTCTTTTATTTGAGTTTTAAATTCCTGTGTATCTTGTATGGTATACATCATTGACCTCACTCTTATAATAATATTTTCTGTTAGTTCTATTTTAACTTTTGGATGATGTGGTTTCCAAAATAATAATGGATTCTCTCCACAATTTTTTTCTAATTGATCAATGCTTTTTTCCATACTTGTTTGTATGTTCGTTTCCAAGACCTTTTTATACATTATTCTTTTATTTTTTATTTCATTTCGTGTAATTGATTTTTGTCCCATTTATCACCACGATGTGTTGACTGAACTCAGTAAGGTCTAAATTCTCTCAGTATTTTTAGTAAATGTCCACAAGGTGTTTATAATATTATCGTGTAATTATTTTGTTTATAATATTGAAATTGTTGTATAAAGTCATTTCCTAGTAATATATCGCATTCTAATTTTTTATAATTATATATTTTATTTATAACTATTTGTTTACTCTCAAGTATTATATTAATTTTATCAGCACTATTAATTATTTGAGTACTTTCTCTTGTTACTCCTGTAATTTTATCTTTTCATTAGTATTCCATGATTTTATTAAGAAACTTTTGAATATTGTTATATCACTTCATGTGTCATTTAATGAACGGGTTGTTATATTTGTTTCAACAATGGTAACTTGTATATAAACAACTAATGGAAAACTTATTTGGTTATTCATTTATTCAGCTTTCTTACATAGTATAGTTTGACTATTATGGGTTATGTATAATCCTTCACGTTTTATACTATAATCTTTCAATCCATTTAGGAAACACATTCCTAACATTATATGAGAATTTACCACACTATTATCTATATGACACGGCACTATAATCCTTCACGTTTTATACTATAATCTTCCAATCCATTTAGGAAACACATTCCTAACATTATATGAGAATTTACCATACTATTATCTGTATGACACGGCACTAGGAGATTTATTCCTCATATTTTTATTGGTACTTTAACTTCAAGTTTAGTCATATGTATTTGTCCATCAAAATTTATATATATCTATATGGATCAGTTTTATGATATATTAATCATTTATTCCTATTTAAAGCTATATGACATTCACTAGCTCATGTGTCAATTAATATATTTGATCCCTTTATATGTTCTTTTCTGTTGAAATATTCACCTTCTATTTTCATATTTCCAACATTTCTATGAAGTTCTATTTCCCTTATATTACTAGTTTCTCCTAATTGTTTTCTATTGGATAAATTTGTTGATCTTCTAAATAATCTGTCATCTTCAAATATTATGTTATTATTAAGGTATTTTTCTTCTTTTAATTCTATGATTTCTGGTTTATTTTTTGTTATAGTAAGTTCATAGTTTATTGGGACTAAACTTATTTGTTTATCTGGTTCCACAGCTTTACCAAAATCTTTGCATTCTTTATGAATTTCAATATATGGTTTTTTAGAATAAATATTTACATAATTAGAATTAGTAAATGTGTATAATGCTCTATATTCTTAATTCTATAGTCATAATTTTATCTCCTGGTTCCATTATATCATCTTTATGTAATTTGAAATGTAGTTCTAAAATTTCATTAAAGTTTCTATCTTTCAATGATATACAATATTTTGGGTAAAATGTAAATATTAGTTTCTTATATGCTAGATTTCCTTCTACTGTTCCTAAATGACTGTCTTTTAAATTTATTATTCTTCCATCATGTAGACTTACACTCAAAGGTGAATCTAATCCTTTTTTAAATAAGGATTTAAACCTTATTTGGTTACCTGTTAAATAAACATATTGGATCTTTTCACTTTATTTTTTATTAATCTTTGTTAATAATTTTGTAACCTTATTTTTTGTTAAAAGATTTAATTTATGTGTTCCTTGAGTAGTTCTAACATCTATTGCTCTTTCAATTTTATGATATTCATTTATTACTACTCTTTCTCTTCTCCATATTCTGTCTAATATTTCTCATTTTCCTATTTTCAAATATAAAGATAATTTTTGTATTTTCCTGAACTTTTTATTATCAAAAGTTACTTTTAATCCATAACTTTCTATTCTTTCATATTCTTGTTTATCTATGTTCTAATTTTCTTCTATTTCTATATTCTGATTATGATTCTGATTCATTACTTTCTGAATCTGTTTCACTTATATAGACTTCTTGATCATAGTATTCTTCAATGTCAGATATTTCACTTAGTTCACTTTCTATTTCTAGATATTCTTTTTGTAATATTTTAACTTTCTTTTTGTTACAATCAAGGCTTATATGCACAATTTCTCCACAATTCCAACATTTGCATTGACTTTTATCCTTATTATAAGTTTTATTTTTCTATTTTTTATTTGGATTATATCTTCTTTTGTAATATCTTCTCTTAGGTTTTATGAATTTTTTTCTAAAGTTTCTAAATTTTTTAAATTTTCTATTTTTCTATTTTCTTTTATTATTTTTTTTTTCCTTTCGGGGTTACACCCTCATTTGGTAGGTTTTTTCATATTTTCACAACATATTCTAGTTAATTTTCCCGATTTCTTTAATAATTGTATTTGTTGACATATATATGCTAATCTTTCAAATAGAAATTTTATCCTTGATTCTAATATTCTATGTATTCCAGGGCTATCTCTAATAAATTTTTCAAATTCTATTTTAAGGTATATTCCCCATGAACCTGGTAATTTATTGTAATACATATCTCTGTATACTTCTTGATTTTCATTACTATAGAATTGAACATAATAGTATTCTTTGAATTAACAAGTGTATTCTTTGATTTTTACACATATCATATATTGTTAAATTTATTAATCTCATTCTCGCATTATCTTTTTTTCTAATTGATTCTGCTTAAGCATTACTTATCTAATTTTCTCTCAAAAATTCATCCGCAATATAATCTACTAACTTTTCTATATCTTTTCTATCTGATTTTATTAGTTCAGTTTGTATATTTCTCCTTATTATTAATGATTTCGTATCACTACTTATTCCTTCTCACCAATTTCTAACATGTCCTTCAAAGGATGTTGTTAAAAAAATTATAATTCTTTCAGTATTTTCCCATGTATCATCTTTATTGTATAAAACAAAAATTATCATTGAATCTGCCCGAGTTAATAAGACTTTTTTAGTAACTATTTTACAATCCAAATTTAATTTTGTTCCTCCATGATTAATAGGTTTATCATAATTATTATTTAGTTCAAATCTATCTTTATATTTATTCCCTTTAGGTGGTTGTCTATCTCTAATTCTATCATAATATTGTTAGTGTGGTTTACTATATAAGGGTGCATAACTTTCATCTAAATATGGTAATTCTTGTTTGGAAGTTCCTATTAGAGCTGGGCTAGGTGCTCCTCCAGTATTCGTTAAAACTTGATATTCATTAAATATTCTAGACTTAATTGGTTAAAATTTTCTATAAACAAATCTAATTCTTCATTCTTTTTTATCTTGTTCTTCTTCAATTTTTTCTTCAACTTTTAGTTTCTCTAAAGTTTTTTCTATTAATTTTCGTAATTCTAATTCTTCTTCTAATATTTTTGGTAATATGTTTTTTTCTAAACTCATCGTTCATACTTCATACTTCTATTATAATTTTTTCTTGTTCAAAGTGTTTCTTTCCTATTCTGAGTATTTTTTTTCTATGAGTTTTTTGTCTATCTTCTTATCTTTGTTTTTATTATTTTCTTTGAATTCTCTAATCTCTAGTTTTAGTATATATCATTTCTTACTTCTTTTAATTCATTTTTTACTTCTTGAACATCATTTATTAATGATTTTATTAATATTTTTAGATCTTCAATATATTCACTTATCGACATTTTATACTATTGGTTTAATAGTCTGAGTTTTTTGTGTTGGATATTGGTTAATAAATCGAGAATTGAAAATCGATTAAAGTGACTTCGTGTCGACTTCGGCTAAATACTCAAAAGCTCAGCTCAATCCGTTTAGGCAAAATTATTTGCCACACCGGGGCGCACAAACGGGGATCGATCTGTCCGGTCAGGTCGCGGGGGTCGTGGGGGCTCGGGGGCAACGCCCCCGAAAGAAAATTTTGATTTCTCTGCATGTATTGAAGGGTATATTTGGCATTTCGAAAACCAATATCGGATGAATGAGAAATTACGAAAAAGGATGAAAATCAGGTCAAAGTATTTGACCGTGCGACCGCACGGTTAGAAAACCGCGCGATCACATGTCAAATTTAATTTTGGTTTTTTGAGTAAAATCGTGCGGCCGCACGGTTGTCCGGCGACAAGACACCTTTTCGTAAATGTGCATTATTTGAAAATGGTGCATGGTTTGTGCCTCAGTCATTTCGTCCACAGCCTTTCATGATCTATAAATAGGACCCTTTGGATGTCCTACTCCTCACTTTTTGATATGCAAAACATCTCTCATCCTCACTTCTCTCCAAAATCAAAATCATTTCATTTGTTTTGATATTCTTTCATTTCATCTTTGGAGTACATAAGCCTAATTTTGGTTCGTTGTACTTGTGTTTTAGAGTGCTACAAACACAAGTATAGCCGTTGTATCTTGGGAATCGATTGCCGAAATCCGTAGGCACCGTTGCGGGGCAAATTCGACTTAAGGACAAAGAGTCCAACTATTGCCTCGACTTTGTCCCTTCTTTTCTTCTTCTTCTTGTTTGTACTTTTCTTTACCGTTACTCTGTCCAATTTTCGGAAAGGATTTACAAAATCATCATTTTACTTATTTGGGGTCACTATTCACAAAATTCCTCCAACATTTTGTACCTTAAATAGTCTGTCATACATGTCATCTATTTTTATTTCTAATTTTTTGGTTCTTTATTCTATTGATATGATTCTTTCATTATCTTTTTTACTTATTTTCTCATTTAACTTATCTATTTTTCTATACTTATTCCAATTTTATCTTGATTAATTAATTCTCCTGATTTTCTTTGAAATTCTTTTAAAATTTCTTCATCTATATTTTTAACTTCTCATATTATATCTTTTAATTCTTTAAATTGTATTATTAGTTTATTTTGAATATTTTTTAATTTTTCTTTGACATTCATATCTTGTATATTTAATTGTTGTAATTCTTCAATAACCAATTTATCTTGTATGTTTATATTTTTATATGTTTGCCATAAAAATGCACTTATCCAATTTAATTGCATATTAAGAAATCCATCGGATTCTCCCCATGAGTTTAATGGTTGGAACATGATTGTATTAGCTCATTTTATTTAATATAAGATCCAACTGGAAGTCTTATATTTCCTATTATTTGTTTTTCAAATTTTATTTCTGAGAATTCTGTCATTAATTTCTTCCTTTGATATATTCGATTTCTAGAATAAGTTCTGTTTCATATTTTGCTTCTTTATAATTCATTATTTGATATTCACAATATTCTTCTATTGATTCAAGCATTAATTTTCTATGATATACTCTATAATATTTTAGATAGTCTTTCAAAGTTCTTATTTCATCATATTTTTCTTTTCTAGTTTTCTCTTTGTCTTCTAAAATCATTTGTGTTTTCGGTAATTGCTTTAAAATTCTATTATAATATTCTCTCTTTTTCTCTAATAATTTTAATCTTAGCTTTTTTTGTCGTTTTATATTTTTTTCTTCTCTTATCTGATCCATTAAATTTTCTCTTTGTTTAATTATTAAATCTAATTTTTCATTTATTTCTATGTTTAGATATCTAATTAATTGAAGATCTATTCTATGATAATCCATACTCTTCTGTGATATCATTTTGTATTGATTCTTCAATGATGTCATTCTCTATTAAATCTAATATTTCATTTATTATAAAATTTTCTTTTATTATATTGAAATTTATTAAATCATAAATATATCTTCTTATATCTTCATCTGAATTTTTTTTAAGGCTCTTAAGATTTCTATTTTTTTATTGTCAGTTAATATTAATGTTTGAATGATTATAAATTCTGGTGTATGGACAATATATTTATTTTTATTTTTTGTTATATAATATTTATCTTTGAAATCTGTCATATGGCTCTGATACCAAACAGAGGGGTGCTACTATGAGCGAACAAGAATCAAATAAAATCATATAAACAAAATTAAAAGTATATAATTGTAAAGTTATAAGAACTAGGTTATAACTTTTCTAAATTCTAATAATTATAGTTGAAATATGATATTTAAGGGTATTTTTTATAGTTCCTATTGTCTAAGACAATTTTTATGAGTTTATAAATTTTTTGACTATTTTCATAAAATGGTAAAAATTTGTGTGACCATTTTGAAGGTATACCACTAATATTTGAGAACGGGTGATGTTAATCGTGCTCGTACGAGTCGTACCATGATGTTCAATGCATGTGCTTCATTGTTCACACGTTCTAATTGTATGTTGGGATAACAAAAAGTTCCTAAATAATGCAAATTGTAGAAAAATTGAGACAGTTCTTTTTGTGTTTCGATTTTGAGTTTTGAATTTTGAATTTTAATTGTTTGTTTTGGTATTGCTGAAAACATATTCTCTTTGTGATTTTGAAAAACTGTTTTCAAAAATAGAAAACTAAAAAATGCATTTACTTTGTAATTTTCTGATATATTTATTTTGTAATATTTTATATGTAAAAAATGGTCTATTTGTTGAATTACATTAATTTTAATGGCAATAAATCAGTTAATTCTCTATGTCAATAATTTATCATTAATATTGTTTCAGCTAAACAAAAATTCAACAACATACTAACAAAATCTTAACATGGATCTATATATAATGACAAAATAACATAAGAGCTTCAAGTGTAAGAATTGTCTCACATTTAAAAAAATAAAAAAATAAAAAATAAATAAATAAATAAAAACAAACTTAGCATGGATCTACATATAATAGCAAAATAATATAAGAACTTCAATTGAAGGAAATATCTCACATTAAAAAAAAAAAATTCCAAAATGCTCGTTTTGGACTTTTTAACACAAAATATCCAAAACGCAATAAACTTGTTTTGAATTTACTTTGTATTTTTTTTTTTTTTTTGAAAAACGAATTTCTGAAAATGGTCAAAGTGAACGCATTTTCAATATTTTCGAAAATCGAAAACTCAAAACGGGTTGAAAACAGCATAGAGAACATGGCTAGTTGTCATGATTTGCCAAAATGTGCAAGTAACAACAAAGCCTGAGAGAGTTCACATGCATACACGAAATTGACTATAGAATGTAATATGTTCACCAATGCTAATCAAACTATAAAACAAGTTCACTCATTTGTAAGTACAACATGGATAATGTTTTAACTTTACTTCAAAATTCACAAGGAAAATAACGTGTGAATTATCCCGGATAAACTAAATTAATGAATATTATTAACTCAATAAAAATAAAAATCTGTCGAACTTCAAAAAAAAAAATGAAATAAGTTCATCAAATCATCACAAACAAAAAATTAAAATATATATATATATCACATATGTCACATAATTTCCTAATGGAACATCTTAAAAACCATATGAAAAACCGCAAGAACGTACTTAAATTAAACCAAGCAACTAATTGCAACCTGACAACAAATTAAAGCACTAAATTCAAAACTAAGAGAACCCACCACGAAACAACAAAATTCAATGAAACAAAAAGATTGAGATACTAGAGCGATACATTATAGGAATAAATCCATTCGAAAACACATACACCAGAAGCAAAAATCCAAATTTCGTAATCCAATATGTAACACAATGAAATGAAATGTGAAATTACATTGAAATTGAGAAATTTCTGATTATGGAAGAAAGCTCCTACAGTAGGAATAGTTGATAAACAAAGTTGGAGATTCAGGCAGGAAAAAGGCAACCCAAATTTGAAACCCAGTGATGCAATAACCGTATCCGTTGAATTTTTTAGATTGATTTTGATGTACAAAAATGATCATTGCAGGCGTAATGTATGCTCTTTCTAAGATGGACACAAGATATTATGTATTCATTTTGAAGGAATTTAAGGATATAGTTTATAATTATAAGGTATATATGATTTTTTCCCCTAACCCTTGAGCTCAAAAGCCAACATAATAGGGATATGGCACAATGAAATCAGTAATTGCCCAAGAGCACAAATAGTGAAATGGCAAATTCTTCCGAAGTCGAAATGGCAACTTTCATTCGTCTCTGTTAACTCCAAATAGTGAACACTCCATAATGATATTGAATGATGAGACCTTCCCGTATAATAGAAAAAGCTCCACTTGTAATATCATGTTGAACCAATCCATTTTATTACAATTATTATATGTTTAATGTATAACATGGACATACCAGCAATGATGATGGGGTGATTGTATGTTGTAACAATTTCCAACAGCGAAACGTAATAATCCTTGGACTCGTATCCAACTAACTACAACTTGCTTAATATCAATTCTTGGAGCATTCCAGAATTACTTGCGAGCTTCCAACTTCTTCTGCTCTTTGGCTGCAGGGAACCAAAAATTAAATACCAATTAAAAATTCAAATTTTGAAAATAGAACTCTCGCATTTACCAGTTTTCTCCTCTTCCCGCTTTTTAGCAGCTTCTGCTCTCTGTTGTCGTATAAGGGCCAAACGGTCTGAAAGGTTAAAAATCTCGATCAATACATGGCAAAATCAACATTGTGTTCCTCCTTTAGAAAGTTGGGAATGTAAGACAGGCTGTTTCTTTATACATCTTTTATTTATTTTCTTTTCTTTTCATTTTTTTTTTTGGGGGTGGGGTGTCGGGGTGTATAAGTGCATAATTAAGGCTAAGAAACAAAGTCCCGGAGCAGATTCAAATATGTTACCTAAATCTTTCTGCGCCTGTTCGGTCTTTCCTTGTTCTTGCAGCCTCATGTACCTTTCATGAGCTTTCTGTCTTTCAATCTCCTCTCTGCAAAACAATAACAGAACAAAGATAAAAGTAATAAATACTAAGGAAACAGAGCATTTGGCTTAAAAAAGAGCAGTATGAAAAATATAACACTCAAAGAGACCAATTCATTCAAACTGGTTAACCATAGAACTTTGAGCCTTGCCGCAATACAGTAGAATTCACGCATAGGATTAACCGGTTTCTTTAAAAAAACCATTATAATGGCTATGTTTCAAGAGTTGTGCAAGTTATACTATAAAATATGAAGCCATCTTACTTGCCAATGGTCCTAAAGAACTCGTAAACATTTAAGCCATATTCGGCAACCAACCAACAATGTCAGGAAAATCTAACCACATAACGAGTTGTCCAGCTCTATCAAAACCTACATGGTGATGCCAGGTATATATTGCAACTAGAAGCATGCAATAAGAAGTTCACCAAGATATATGGTATACAAACTCCATCGGGGGAATGTAGCATCCAAAAAATCAAAAACATTTACATCAAGAAAATTGGATGCTACCATTAATTAGCAGCAGGAAATAGGACAAGCATTCAATAATTGAATTAGACCTTTCCAGCTTTTTTCTTCTGACTTATTATAAGTGTTACACTAGTCCATCCACCCGTGCGATGCACGGATTCATAACATTTTAATACAAAAAGTGCAATAACATTTTAATACAAAAAGTGCAATAACATTTTATATTTTATTTCATTATATTTCAATTGTTTATTATTATTTTATATTTTATTTCATTACATTTCAATTGTTTTCTCTTCCCGAAATATGGACTAACTTTTGGAGATACTTGTTTATTATTGTTTTATATTTTATTTCATTACATTTCAATTGTTTATTATTATTTTATATTTTATTTCATTACATTTCAATTGTTTTCTCTTCCCGGAACATGAACTAACTTTTGGAGATACTCCTTTATTATTATTTTATATTTTATTTCATTTGAATTCAATTGTTTATTATTATTTTATATTTTATTTCATTACATTTCAATTGTTTTCTCTTCCTGAAACATGGACTAACTTTTGGAGATACTCCTTTATTATTATTTTATATTTTATTTCATTACATTTCAATTGTTTATTATTATTTTATATTTTATTTCATTACATTTCAATTGTTTTCTCTTCCCGAAACATGGACTAACTTTTGGAGATACTTGTTTATTATTATTTTATATTTTGGGGGAAAAGTTGGGCTACTAAGCTCCTTTATAATAATAATAAAGGAGTGGTGGAGTGGCTATGAGTTGAGTATCCTGAAAGATCAAAAAACATTTAATTAGACCTTTACATCAAGAAATCAAAAACTCCATCGGGGGAATGTAGCATCCAAAAAATCAAAAACATTTACATCAAGAAAATTGGATGCTACCATTAATTAGCAGCAGGAAATAGGACAAGCATTCAATAATTGAATTAGACCTTTCCAGCTTTTTTCTTCTGACTTATTATAAGTGTTACATTGCGAAAAGATGAATAGTGCAGGAATAAGGAAGTAAAAGAAAAACCATTTTTCAATCATTTCCATTCACGTTCAAGGCCAAGAAAAACAGATTCACAAACCTTTCGCGCCTAGAAAGCTCTGTTGTTTTCTCCATCTGAAAACATGAGGAACATTCAGTAAACGAAAAAACACTACAAATTACAAATTACTAATAGAATACATAAACAAATTAGAATATATTACATTGATGTCTCGTGTTTTCACATTCTTCGGTTTTGTCAAATTTGGATTGTCAACCTGAATAATACCCTGAGTGCCTTTCTTCTTCTGTGTACAGCATTGACAAAAAAGAGCGAAAATGTTTATTTGGCTAACATTTCAGTAAGAGACAAAAGTGTGTTAAGACACCTCAGAACGCGCTACAAAAACCTCTAAACTGACTATGAAATGAAAAATTAACAGCCAGTAATGAGCAATATTTTACTGACTTCTGCTCCAGCTTCATCATCAGACTCTTCTTCTGATTCTTCTTCAGATCTATCCTCTTCTTCCAGCTTAGCTTCTTCCTGTTAATATACAGCAATATAGATAAAAACGACTAAAGGAAAAGCAAATGCAATTGTGTGGAAATCGGAAGTATATGTGGATCATCTAAGATCCAGCCAGTTTCAAAAGAGGGAAAAGAAAGAAAAGAACCATTAAACTATTAAAGTAATATATTCAAATACCCTTTTCTAGTGGAGCTATCAGTGGTCAAAGCGAGACCCATTCCCCCACCCATATCAAATTATCAATTAAACAGTTATAGATATTCACTTCTTAAGTTTCAAAAGGTGCAGAATAGCTACGGGCTCAAAAAAACCAATTTCCCATGTTCATCTTCACTTGTTTAACATTTTCACATTGCCATATTGCGCAAAATCACAAGTCCAAAAATCATATTTTTATTAGATTTTTATAAAATTTGATGAAATGTAGAGTTGAAAAGTTGATAAAAGTTGTGGGGCCAATAAAATGCATGGTTAAAAATGAGTTTTAGAAAATGGGGGCCAAATAGGGCTAAATCACTCGCTTTCACCATTCAGTAACTTAAACCACAAAAAATCATTAGCTTCTAAAATAATAACACATCTGTGGAAATATCATAGGGTGCAAAAAATGGAATTAAAAAAACTTACCTTCTTAAATGTACGAGGACGAGAAGCAGATGTACCAGCCACTAAAATATCCAGAAAACGGAAAGTTTTTTAAGTCAAGGAAAAAATAAAGCAAATTACTTCCAAGCTAGACAGTAAAATCAAATGATCCTCCCCCTCCATTTCTCTTTCACCCAGTGATGCTTGGAAGCACGTAAACCATTAACTTCATATTTTTTGCTTTCTAAACACACAGAGTAATGAAGTGTCTCAAAGCAAATACTTGCATCATTCTACTTTGGAAGTAACACATCAGCGATTCAAGGAAAATAAGTATTATATATTCAACGATTTACTTTCCTACACAGGACAGTTGAAAGAATATACCTTAGCAACACACAAGAATCTAAGTTTTTGTGAATTGCCATTTTAATTGACAAACAGTTAATCCAAGCCAATTCTCAACATTAGTTGACTATGGTTAGCATTTAAAATTCCAAAAAAAAAAAATTATTAATGAACTCGATTAATGTATCGTGGTGTATATTATTGTTTGTAAATAAGAGCTAGGGAGAATTGTGAGACAAAGTTCATTTTCCAAGATAATGTATGGAATAACAAAAAATGGAAACCTTTTAGATGGCTTTTCTAAGGGGTTCCAAAATGCAGTGGAGAATTTGCAAAATTTTAGAAAACCGTAATTCTTTGCTTTTAAAACAGTGACCCATGCCCTATTTTGGACAAGAACTTATTTTTATATGAAAATCTTTTCCTTTAAAACAGTGATTCAATTATCTCCCTCGCATTTCTTTTCACGGTGCTAAAATGGAAATGTTCCAAATGTCCATGGAAACCTACCAGACTTTGAACCAAGCTTCGATTGCAATTGCCAAAAATAAATAAATAAGAAATGAATCCATTTTTCTGGAGGGTAACTTTTCCAATCCAAATACTGAATCTCACGCTGAGACCAAAGGAAGTAAAAACAATTTCACAATAATAAAAAAAAACAAAATATACAATTGCACAGGAAACAAAAGGCAATTTAGCGAAATTCAAGAAGATTTCAAAAATAACTTTACAAATAAACACGCGGATACATGCCAACTATTATAGACAAAAAAAAATGGAAAGGATGGGAACAGCAAAACATACTCATCTGCTCAGGAGTAGAGAACTGGCGACGGCCAGTGGGCTTGCCCTTGAACTTTCCTCTTCCCATTTCAGCGCGACTGTGTTAGTTAGGAAAATGGTCTATTTCAAGAAAAAAACAAATTCTAAAATACTATTTTGGGCTCCTTTCTTGAATACGATTCTGCGTTTTCTTCACGCCGTTTCATAGCATCGGTGAAATTAAGGTGGAAACGAATTACTAAGAATTAGGAATTATTTGATATGAAATAATTTTACTGTAAATATCATTACAAAATAAGAAAATAATTGAATAAAACTGTCAACGAATGCTCAAAATAGAAATGAATTACAATTCTTATCAATTTTGGAAAATTTCTTTAAATAATACATATTTGTACAGTTTGTAATTGCTCACACTCGTGTGATACACGAAAGTTGCTATGGAAAAAATATATTTAAACAATCGCTCAATTTTAAATTAAATAATGCAATTTTTCAAATATATGTTATATAGAATAAATAAAAAATTCCGTTCAAATATTTTTTTACTAATGTAAATAAAATTATAGAAATAATAACCCTCAAAATATTATAATTTACATAAAATAAAGTAACAAATTAAATATATGCGGTCATAAATATAAATTCAGCAATATTGACGATGCATGAAAGTGAAAATCAACTTCAAAATTTGTGGTGCACGAACGTGAAATTCAACTAAAGAGATCCTTTGCATGATTAGTAATTTTTAATTTTTAAATGCGATATATTTAATTGCATATTTAATTATATGTCAATAAAAAATTATTAATGAAAAATAAATAAAATATATATAGTGAGTATGTTTATTTATATATGTTAATAAAATTAAGAAATAAAGTTTCACAATTTTTTACGGCATATAATTATTTTTTTAATATTTTAATAAAATTGTATACCGTTGAATTGTTTTATCTCTTTACAAGAAAATAGATCATGAATTAAGTGTTTTAGAAATTGTACCATGAACATATCAACTCCATTTCTGGAATTAATATTCAATAAATGAAATTTTCTTTTTTTCTAAAAAACTTTTGAACTACAAAATTAAGTTCATACAATACATGTGCAAAACTCAACTTACATATTCTCTTTAAGATCGACGTTTTTCTTTTCATATATTATTCTGCATCATATTTTTCTCAAAAAAAGGTGTAGGATAGACTTTTTTGATATAATTTAATTTTTTAAGCATTAATTATTAATTTCAAGTATTTTTCTGAAAAAGAAATCATTAATTTTAATAAATATTGTTACATTAATTGATTTTTCTTTCTTCATATTGACTATTCATATTGTTACATTATTATTTTAATAAAAATTACTGATCGGTCAATTGTTTAATAGAAATTAGATGAACTAGTTGTTAAAATTTGTAATATATTTTGCATATTTTAGTTATTTAAATTTATAATGAAAAATAGAAAAATGAATAGAATTAGTAAATAAATAAAAATTATGTGAAAATGATGAATGAATTAAAGAAATTTTAAGTTTGTAAAATTAACTCAACTTAATTGGATTTGGCTTAAAAGTTCGTATAGTTATTATTTATTTTAATCTGATGAGAAAAAATCAAAACAAAAATTAATCATCTATGATTAAAATGAATTTAGTTAACTAATTATAGGTAATATTATAGGACTTAAATGATATAATTTAAAATGAATTAGATGTTGAGGAAAAATATAAAATATAAAAAAAAAACTTTACCTTTAATTTTTGAAATGATTTTTCGGATAATATAGTTACAATTTGCTCTGATTTGTTAGCTTGCATTAAATTTGTCACTGTGATCTTTAATTTGACACCCATATTACGTATCTTTCGATTTCAAAATAATACAATAATTGTTAAAAGAATAATAATAAAAAAGAAAAAAATAACATTTTGATTTTATTAATAGTATAGCACGGATGCCAATGCAATTAATGATACATGTAAAATAATAATTGTTAAAATATTTAATATATTATTTTTTAACAAAAAATTTCCAAATTTATAAAAAAAAATTGACGGGAAACTATGTGTGTATTTTGATGACGACTATTCTACTTTTATATATATTAAGATTAAGATTAAGATTAAGATAAGATAAGATAAGATTAAAATTAAGAATAAGATTATAACTAAAACTCCTCCCATACTTCCATGGGATTCGGACCCTGATCATGTCACCCTATGCACTGGAGCATTGCTTTGATCTTAGTAGAGATTTTTTAAAATGTGTTGTTAACAAAAAGTAGTTGACTGTTTGGTTGTCATTCTAGAAAGTACTGTTAAGATTAAATTAATTGTTTGACAGTACACCTATAAAAGTGCTTGTTTGACAGTACAACTATAAAAGTGCTTTTGTATATTCTAACACTTATAATTATATCTCATTGTTAATTAAAAATTTAAGGCTATCTTTGATATATATGATTTTCCATGTAAAATCATATGTTCCACCCAACGTTCCATAATTGTCATGTTTGATTGTTATTTTATTCCATGGAAACCATTTCAATGTTTGTCAACCCACGTCCCACACGTCTCAATTCCTCATTTTTTGAGGAATTTTCTTGGTGATGGGTAATGTCAATCAAATTATAAAAGTTGAAAAATTTCTCATTTTTTTCACTTAGAAAATTAAATCAATCAAACATATTAAACTTCAAGTTCTCAGGAATTCAATTCCCTGAAATTCATTTTATTTCCACCCAAATTTTACTATCGCAATCAAACGCAAATTTATATTGGAAAAAAATTAATTAATTCATAAAATATAATATTTCACTATTTTCAATATATTCCATATATTTATTAATTAATTATGAAAAATATATTTTCAATTTATTTTCAGAAGATTTCATATCTTATTAATTAATGAATTATAATATTTCAAAATATTTTTCATTAGAGTTATAGGAAAAAAAATTGTCAATCAATTTTATTTTATTAATTAATAAAATATAATCATATTAATCGATAAAATATAATATTTTAATACGTGTTATGAAAAATAATATATTTTCGACATATTTCATATTTTATTAATTAATAAATATAATTTTATATTAATCAATAAAATATAATATTTCAATACGATATATGAAAAATAATATATTTTCAACATATTTCAAATTTTATTATTTAATAAAATATAATTTCATATTAATCAATAAAATATTATATTTTAACAAATTATGAAAAATAAGATATTTTCAATAGTTTTCATAATAAGATATATTTCAGTTTTCTGTAAAACTGTTTTTTGAAAAAGTTACAAATTTAAGGTGGCATTCTGTTTGTATTTTATTTTGTATTTTCATTTTCAAAAATGTTTTGTGTTTCCTGTTTTCATTTTTGTTTTCAAATTTGCTGAAAACGCGTTTGGTTTGTCATTTTTGAAAATTGTTTTTGAAAATGAAAAGTTGGAAAACACGTTCTGTTTGAAATTTTGCAGAATACTACTTAAATTATTTTAATTAATTTGCTTGCAGAATACTACTAATTCAAACTCAAATTTACTTTCACAATACACTGAAAATATGGTTACATGCAACACACTAATGTGAGCATTAAGAGTCTATATTAACACAGCTTGGTCAGGTTCGGGATTTGAAAAAACTATACTTCTATTAAAATTTAGAAAATGTAAATTCTTTCAAAACCACCAGAGTCCATTTATCAGTGCATTTTTTTGAAATATAATAACAAGAATTCTCATTTAATTTTTTTTTTTTGTAATGTTGATATTGAATTCAATAAAACTTTATTTAAACTTAGTTCCAAGTTAGGATAATTCTAAAATAAAATAAAATAAAATAAAACAAAATAAAATTATTTGGGCTTAGTTCCAAGTTAGGATATTTCTAAAAAAAGTAATAAAAAATTATATTAAGCTTTGTTTTAAGTTAAGATAATTCTTTTATAAAAAAAATCCCAAAATGCGTTTTCCTCTGTTTGGACATTTTTTTTCGAAATACACACAAACGCCCATAACGAGGTTTTGGGCGTTTTGCGTTTTGTGTACAAATTTTTTTTTTTGTTTTCCAAATGCGTTTTCGAAAATGGTAAAGAGAACGCATTTTTAGCGTTTTTGAAAATATAAACAGAAAACGATCTCAAAACAGTAAAGAGAACAAGGGCTAAGCTTCTCTAAAATAGCTTTAAAAAGTTGTTCATCTAGTCAAAAAACACATTCTCAATCACAGACAAACACCTACATTTTTTTATTAAAAGTACTTTAGGCATTCTAATAGTATTTTTAAACATCTCAAAAGTCCTACCAAACAAACTAAATTTTATTATTTGATTAACATTTTTTTATAGTAAATAAAGGAAAATTTAGCTATTTTAATCAAAAAATATATTTTAAATTTTTTCACACATTTGTACTTGATAATAATAATGATAATTTCTTGAAAATACAAGTCAATTAACAACAAAAATGATCAAATGTGACGAAAATAATTTACCACCTACGGTGACAAATCAATTCTCACCAATGTGTGGAGAATTATTTTTCCTTAAAAACCAAGAATTGTCCCAATCAAATGAGGCAAATGAATTTCAAACGCAGCGTTTAGGGGCTTGGAGGCCGCAAATATATATTTTTTTTTAGTGTTTTCTAGGTAAGATATGAAAATTAGAAAAAAAATGTGTGTGATTAAAAAGCGATTTTAGAATATGTATTGTTTATAAATTGATTTATAAATTGTAATCATTACGTAAATAATCATTGTAAGCAAAAGTATGCAATCAAACAACCAAAAAGATGAAAAATGGCAAAATATTTTCCTATTTCCTAGGTAAATCATGTCAATCAAAAACTACATAAAAGGAAACCCTAATTTGAGAAATAAAGTTAGACAAGTGTGAGGGTTGACAATAAAATTGTAACTCTAATATAATTGATTAATCAAGTCTTTTTATGATAAAAATGTCCACACGCCACTTGGAGGGAGGGAATTGTGTATCAGACGGAGCCCCCTCAATAGAGGTGACAAATGTTTACAGTGGGCACCATAAAATTCTCCTTGTATAACCTCTCAATATTTGTGATGAAATGACCGCCATTTGTAAAATACATACAACAAATAAAATTTACCTCTTGTTGTACTAGTCTCTACCAAAGAGTGATTAAGTAGTGTGAAATACACTTGTATGTACAAGAAATTGAGGTGGAGAAGATGTTAGAATTCAAATTTGGAGAATAGGGTTTTACCTTCACGGGAGAAGATTAGAAGAAAGATCTTTCAATGTGAAAAATGAAGGAAATTGGGTGAACTTTTGCTATTAATTAAACGACAACTTTGTCATTTTATTATGTGAAAAATGTGAGAGAAAAAAAATTATTATTTTTATAATATATATTTTTATTTTTTTCCAAAACTTGTCAAAGGCTATTTCCACAAATATTTTGTCAACCCACAATTTGGCCAAATTTCCCCAGTAAAATTAAAATTATTCTACTTATACACTTAATTAGGCTTACATGTGTACGCTCTTCACGTGAAGATGGGATTGGGTGTACAAGTAGCATAACTCATAAAATTAAGCCCTAGTTCATAAACGTTAAAAAGATTTTCTTTTTTGGGAAAATTGAGTTTTGAAATTGCGCTTTTTTTTTTTTTTTTTTGAATGTATGGTTAAAAAGTGAAAAAAACAAAAAAAAAATTAACTTTATTTGCAAAAAAATTATTGTGTGAATGTGTGATTGAAAATTAATTTTGAGTAAATGAATGACAAACATGGATTAAAAAGGTCATCAACTTTTTAATTGTATTGGACGTCAACTGTCTTCTACTGTTCAATTATATATCTGGTTCATACGCGCCATTTCATTTAGATCCATTTTACATGATTTCAAGAAGTAAAAATGAGTTTTTGAGATTCAAAAGTTGTTTTTATATTTATTTGATTAGATTTAGAAGAATGTTTCCTAATAAGATATATATTAAAGAATGTTAGCACAACATAGCTTCATCTAAAATCTCTTCTACAAAAAGACGGAATTTTTTTTTTTTGTCTAGTTTAGTGAAACTTTAAAGTTCAAACATTACTCTTACATTTGTAAAGAACGTTATCCAAGAAAAATCACATCGCTCTCAATTCTCATCATTTCTTATCAAACACTAATTGAAAAGTTCTAACTTCTGCTTCTCTTCTTCTGCTATTTGAAAGCAAAAGATATTGCAAACATACCCTTAATATATCCTCTTGCCTTGTTTATTATTTTTTTCGTTTTTATTTTTCAAATTTATCCACTGAAATATTATTTATTTTTAATATATTATTTTTGAATGCATTAAATTTAGTGAATTGGATACCTCATTTTGGTTTAGTTCTTATTATTTCCGTAACCAATAGAATTCTATTTTGTTGGGGCTAGAAATGGATGGTAGAGTGTATCTAGTCTCAGAACACTTGAGTTCAAGAAATTAAATTATCATGAGAAAGTTGGCTAGAGATTCCAAGTCTCCAATGACCAGCAATTGGCAAGTATTTTGTTGTTCATTCGTCATGGTGTGAGTGATTGTTGTGTGATTATAAGTATGAAATTCTTTAACGACAATAAAGCTATTATTATCGAATAACCATTGATATTTGAGTAAATTGGTGTTTCAAAGCCACACTTGCAATTATTATTACCGAGTAGTCATTGTATTTGTCACCATCATTGAAGTCAATAAAATATAATCCTGAAACATGTTCAAAATCTCCAAAGATATTTATTTTCGGTTATCCGAGTTCCAAATGTTGATTGTACTACATTAACACAACAAAAATAAGGCTCCTTAGCCCCCATGGCACATCCCAATTGATAAAGATTAGAGATTCACAAATATTGAGTGTGCAAAGATTGCATGTTTGAATTTGCTAGGTACTTTGTCAGTCCAGTGTGTGATACCCAGATGGTTAGCTTAGAGTATAAGTTGCGATTTACCTTATCTACAATCCCCAGGCAGGGGCAGTGGAGCGCCTAAGGTTGGCGTTCAACCTTTTTTAAAATAAGGCTCCTTCCATTAATGCTGAACCGAGAAAAAATAATGAATGAAATTGTACAAAAATTCTGAAATAAACAATACTAGTTTGTGCAAATCTTACTCCATTACTATTTCCCTATCCCTACAATATCAAAAGAGGGAAGTTCGTTTCACTGTTTATGCTACTGTTCTTATGAACAGTGAATCCACTGATTGGTCCCCTTTTTAATTTTTTTCCCTCCCTTTCCATCTATTTGGGCCTTTTATCTATTTTTTCCTCCCTTTCTATCTAACTGGGCTATTTACGCTAGAGTTGGATAGAGAAGTCAGATTTCTTCCATCAACATAAAAGCCACAATTTCCAAAAATTCACGTGAACCCTAGAAAATTTTCTCTTCCTTGTTCGACTTCTCGCTGACTTATGCTTCTTAGTCTTTAACCTACAGTAAAACCACAGTCATGAGTCTTGTTTTGCTTTCCTTCTTATTTTTAATTGTTTGTTATCACTATAATCTATATCCTACAACCGAGCTAATTTATATGTTTTTCATTTATGTTAAGCAATGGAGAAGCTTTTAGACATCGTCCATTTTCTATATTTGGAGATTCATACTACATTTGGTAGCTCTAGTAATGTATCGAAAAATTTTGGTATTTTAAGCAATTATATCTTGGTTTTTATTCATGTCCTTGACATTTTTTACCCTGAAATAATAGGTACCAAACAGGGCTCTATCTTCTCTTTTGGGGTTCTTGTTTTCTTAATATTCTTATCCCTTGTTCGTCTAATAAATAAAGGGATATGGATTTATGTAATATTTTTTCAAATGTTGGAAAATGGGTTCCTATTTTTTTTCTTGTTCATGCTTTAAAAAATATAACTATATGCATTCTAGTATTGTAATTGTCCAGTAATTCCTGGTTGAATTATTTTTTAATAAAAGATGTATATTTTTTTGTTCATTGTGCAGCTATTGCAGATGGAAACGAACCAGTAAAAAACCACTAGCAGAAGTGTTGAGATATTTGACCCAAATTAAGAATATGAATATCTTGGACAATTGATTTACCTATTAAAGTGGTTAACTTGAAGACCAAGTTAAAGGTGAAAATAAAATAAAATTTTGCGTTGTTGTTATTTTATTTTCTTGTTTGCTCAATCAATTCTTGAACATCAAAAGATCCTTTGGGTTAAAGAAGGGAATCAATGTGTAATTCCCAACAAGTGGTATCAGAGCGTCAGGTGGTTCGAAAATTTTATTGAAGCAAAAGAAAATATGTCTGTCAAGTAGGACGTGGAGAAGTTTGATGGAAGAATTAATTTTGGCTTGTGGCAAGTACAAGTCAATGATATTTTAATTCAGGCGGGTCTGCACAAAGCTTTGAATGGTAAACCAACCGAGAGTTCTGACAAAGGAAAAGGAAAAGAAACTGAATCCAGCAAGAATGATGAAGATTGGGAAGATTTGGATTTGAGAACTGCTAGTACAATACGACTTTGTTTGGCTAAAAATGTTCTTGGAAATATTCATGGGATATCTGCTGCTAAGGAACTTTGGGAAAAACTGGAAGAGCTGTATCAGATTAAGAACTTGTCAAATCGCTTGTATCTGAAGGAACGGTTTCATTCGTTGAGAATGAGCGCAGGTACAAAAATCTCCAACCATCTTAGTGTTCTTAACAGGATTGTTTCTGAACTGTAATCTATTGGAGTCAAAGTTGAAGATGAGGATAAAGCGTTGAGGCTCACCTGGTCTCTTTCATCCACGTTTGAGCACATCAAGCCGATTTTGATGTACGGGAAAGAAACGGTGGACTTTGCAGAAGTTACAAGTAAGTTGATCTCTAAAGAACGGAGATTAGGTGGAGGCGATAATTCATATTAAAATAATTTGCTTGTTACTGAAAAGTGGAAGAGGGGTAACTCCATAAAGAAGAAGGTTGCATGTTGGAATTGTGGACAATCCGGTCACGAAAAAACCCGTCCAAAAGGTAAAGCAGACTCGACTGACTGCTTGAAGGTGGACAATGCGACTCTCCTGCTGGAGGGCGGTGATGATGTACTCTGAGTAGGATGTGACATCCTCATGGCATGATGCATGTTGTCATGATAGAGGATGTATTCTTACTGGCGGGTGTATGTGTTCGCACACAGCATTGGTTTGACTTGGATGCAAAGTGTGTGGTTGAATTGATGTCGATGGCTGATGAGCTCCTATAGAAAATCAAACAATAGGAGTTGCACGATAATTTTTCAACAATTCTGTTTCGACATGGGCCGATGAAAAGCTCGGGGTTCGTTGATAATTCTGAGTGATTATACTCATATGGTGGAGTATGGGATCGTCAAAGTAGAAAAGGCTTGCCATTTACCAGATGATTAATTTTTGAATATTTTGGCTCGGATGAATTTGTGTCAAGGTGGAGATTGTTGGGATATTTGACCCAAATTAAGAATGAGAATATCTTGGACAATTGATTTCCCTATTAAAGTGGTTAACTTGGAGACCAAGTTAAAGGTGAAAAAGAAAATAAAAGACTTTATTTTGGTATTCTACTTCAATAAGGAAACTTACTTGGACATGAATTCTACATATTCTAGGAGTTGTTTTTACCTATAAATATATGTGTTAGGGAGTCATAATATTGTGAATCTTATGTGAGACTAATTAGAGAGAATTGGAGAGCTTTATCTTTGTAGTTTTTTGTGAACTCTTTGTGAGATAATTCAAAGGGTAGAAACTTGAGTTAGATAGAAGTTCATTATTAGTATTTTCTTTGTAATTTATGGGAATGGGTTGATAAGTGAAATTCTATATAATTAGTCTCATATAAGATTCACAATATTATGACTCCCTAACACACATATTTATAGGTAAAAACAACTCCTAGAATATGTAGAATTCGTGTCCAAGTAAGTTTCCTTATTGAAATAGAATACCAAAATAAAGTCTTTAATTTTCTTTTTCACCTTTAACTTGGTCTCCAAGTTAACCACTTTAATAGGAAAATCAATTGTTCAAGACATTTTCATTCTTAATTTGGGTCAAATATCCCAACAAGAAGTTGGGATCTACTGGCCTTGCATTGCATAATGCAACTATCATTACCCAAATAAATACACCAGTGAGTTCATCTTCCTTACTGTAGTTTCAATTTTATCTTTCACTTCTCATTTGTGCATTGCTTTCTCTTTCTTTTGTTTTACTTGATTAATTCCATGAATTTTATTTTCTTAAATTAATTCGTTGTTTGCGCATTTTCTCAATTCTATTGCTCAATCTTTCTGAGGTTGAAAAATAGTACCCAAGATAAGCATGAGATAACTTGTACCAAATTTAGGGAGCTTTTTTTTGTGTTCTTATTTACTATGTTCGTTGGTAATGAGGTAACTCAATCAAGCTTTGTGCCACCAAATACGAAAGATGCTTTATACCATGGACTACCACTAGGTATAAAGTCCGTCTGCATAGCAAATTACAATCTTATCAGCTCAAGGAAGAGGTACTACTTTTCTTCTGAACTCTTTCATCATTAGAGACTTACAACCATATTCTATTTTGTGATCAATTTTTTTCTTGAGTTCTTACTATTTAATAGATTATGACATGTCCCTCTTTATTTAATAAAAAAAATTGTACTTTATGTATCTACACAGATGACTTTTCTGCAGATCAAAGGGGAAATAGAGAAAACTCTTAGGTGGCTTGTCCCAATGGCAACCAACACGACGAAGTAAAGTAACTCATTCTATAAACTACTCTTGATAGGCGTGGATTTTTTTAGTAACAATATTTGTTATTTACCCATTTACACTTTTATGATGTTCATCTTCATTCCGTAAACTCTCTATGAACATTTATCCTTACATGTTGACAATGTGGCATGACACAAAACAAAGCCCACCGTGGTTTTGTTTGGATTTGAGAATGGAAAAATATGGGATTAGTTCGATTCTTTTGGTTCTTGTTCTTCTCCAATATGATTTTTATTTTTATTTTTGTTGTTTTATTTTAATACCTAGTTATATGCAGGTCTGAATTGAGCCGTAAACCTATTGGCCAGCCTAATTTAGTTGGAATAGAAACACTCCACACACAGAAGGAGAAAAAAAAACTTACATTCTTCATGCCATGGTGTTGCTTCATCATCTTATCAGTCTATCAAGGGCTGCAAATGTAGTATTTAGATCTCCAATAAAATCCTCAATTCGCTTCCCTAACCAGAAGACTATTCAGTTGTCAACACACAAGCCAAGCTTGCCATCTTCTTTTATTTTCCCTCTTGACTCAAATTTTATATTTTGCAGACAGCATTTAGGATCACAACAACTGTAATAGTGCTGGAACTCAACTATGCTATAAAGATAATGAATAAGATCAAGCTTATTGGTAATCCCACTAAGGTCTAGAGGAAGTTTGCTTCTGTCTCTCTTATCTCTTATCTTCGTAGGGATCCATTCACCCCCCTCCCGGGTCATCTCTTCATATTTTCTTGGTACATGACTGCATGAGTTCTTGATTTACTAGTTACGCAAATTTGCATATGCATTTCCATTTCAGGTAAGCTTCGAATAAATTTCATTTCTTTTTCGATTTATTATTTTTTATTGCATTATTTACCTCTTTGGATCTTTGTATGAGACTTAATATAAAATGGTGTGGAGCACAATTCATTCCAACTGCACTAAATTTATTAATCTTGTTTATTATGTCGAGGCATTATTCTCTCGAGGGTGCATTCTCACCTTCTATAGAGCTGAAACAGATAATACCTTTCTTATGTCTTCACTTGAGTCATCTTGCATTATCATTACCAAAGATGATGACATTGCTGAATGTGTAGTGTTGTTAGCAGGATTACTATTGATTTGGTGAAATGTATTCCCAGTAGTTGATCGAATGGATGCTTGATTAATATCAAACCAGGTGAAGTCTCTATTTCTATTCACTTTACAGGATATTTTTAAATGCCTTAATTTTGTTCTCCTGGCATGGCCAAAAAAATCACTTCTTTTATGCTCCAGAAATATATGCAAGATTCTCATATAAAAAGTTTTCACGTCTCTGGTGTATTTTTGAAGTATGTGTCCATGCACACACATATATTGGGGGTTTATTATGTAACAGTTGCCTGTTCATGGATGATATTTACTTTTTGTACTTAACTAGTTTGATCTACATTATTTTTGTCTTCATTTAGTGTTTCCTCTTGGTGAATTTTCTTTTTCTTATTTAATACAAGAAAGCAAATGGGGAACAAAAATGAAGACGAGAGAGTCCCCCTTTTTTAATTGAAAATTAGTCTGTCTATTTTAATTGATGTTAGTTTAGTATTTTAAGTGATTTACATTATCCTTTCCATCCCAGTTAGCCAAGTGATGCCACACATTGTCACATGTAGCATTTCCACATGTTCTCATTCTTTCGCTATCAAGAAAGTTTAGATGAGATATCAATTGTCAAAGCAAAGAGGAATTGCAAGGCACTTTTATTTAGAAATATAATTTTGGCATTAAATGATGCAGATTGTGTAATAAAAGATAAGAGTCCAATCTTTACATGTGCCGTGTGCTGGTGATACCTTCGGTCAGAAGAGCAGCAACCAAGATGAAGATAGTGTTTCTTTTATGTCATTCAAGAATAAATCATGTCGATTATGATTTTAATGAAATTTTGGAATAATAGTTAATGGCCTATTAAGCTTGTTATATATGTAGTATTCTACAATTCTTGCTTGTGCCAATTTAGTACAAAGTTGAATATTTAAGTTATTACCGGAACTTTGTATTGGAAGATCACAATTCTTGGAATTCTTTAAGAGTGTATTTCTTTAGGAAACAAATATGTTGTAAATGCTGTAATGGTCAAGTTGTTTTATTATTATTATTATTATTATTATTGGAGGGTGGAGGATGGGGGTGGTTCACTTGTAGAAAATAATATCTAATATAATTGTTAAAGCTAACACTACAATTGGCTCTTTATCTGTGGCGGACACATTTGTTAATCAGTCATGTATGATGATAAATTGGGGGAAAGAATTGTAATTGTGTTGCTTTTGCTAATAGTATCATTTTTTGAATGGTTAATTCTATAGAAGTAAACCAATTTCTCATGTTTACTCAAGTACTGATATACCAAATAATGCTGAGGAACTAAATTTTGTAAAGGAAAATGAAATCAAAATACCATTATTTTGAAACTAGTGCCAAATAAGATGTTGAAATTGTTATTTGCTAATTTTGCTTTTTCTATCTTCATGTATCTACAGACCAGTTCTAACTTCTTATTATCGTAAAAGTAATCATGATAATTATATAAAACATTAATACAACTCCTCTTTCTAAAGTTTAATATGAACATAACAAATTTCATAACCAATGCACGATCCACCACTAGTCACTTGAAAAGGCATAGATTTCTACTATTTTCTATACAATTAATAGAGACCAAATACAAATGGCTGTATAGGTTCAAGTAAATGAGATGGATCAATCCTCCTTTTGTTAACTTATCTTGGATGCATTGTTTCTCGTCAAATATCAGTAATCAGATCAAGCTCCAGTAGCATGAGCATGTTTAATATTAAAAACACCAGCAAGTCCACGTCCCTTGGCAATCTGTTCTATCTCTTCAAGTTTTTGCTTTAGAAGTTCCTCCTCTTTCGATAACTCTTCATCTCTTTTCCTCATTCCCTGAAAATAGAGTGTTTTGGGACAATTTGGATTAACAATTTAGATATCATTTTATCATAAACATTGCTCTTTTGCGTAGCCCACATATTCTCGTTTAGAGATTTCGCATGTCCAAATGCCAACAACATCTTACGCCGGCTATGGGAGTTCAAGTAACCAAACGCACAATCATTGCATTTTTTAACTTAGCGAAAACATAAAATAACATGATTTCGCATACTACCTCTATTTCTTGTTTGCGAAGTTCCTCCTTTTTGGCTTCTGATCGAGAACTTCTTTGCACCACAAAGATAAGAGCAACTACTGCAACCTAATCAAATAATTAGGAACAAATGCTGAACTTGGTTCTATTGAAATTACATTATACATAGACCATTCTATTCCATCAGTATGAAAATTCTATCTTTCCCATAGAAAAATTACTAATTGCTTTGAAGACATTTTTAAGTAACATTGTGATGTGACATACATTCATTGAGTGATGTAAAAGTAAGTGGTGGGTAGTTATAATCATTATCCAATGAATATATGTCACGTCACAATGTCCCTTAATGTCTCTCAAGAATTACTCTTTTTTTTTTGTCATTGATCACTTCCTTTCTTCTCAAGACGAAGTTATCTCCAAATATATATCCCACCAAAACAAATATATCTAGTTAACGTACAAAAAAAATTGAGTTGGAAGAGAAAGATTACTGAGAAGATGAAAAATTCTTCCAAGAGATCCACGGCAGCTTGAACAGCTCTCTCTTCATTCATAGGTCTAATTTTAATGTCAGCAGCATGACTATGTATGGGTCGCTGGATGGTGGTTGTCATCCGATGATTTGCCTGGTTGAGATTCCGTATAAGTACAGAAGAATTTCGGAAAAAATAAATAATGAAAAGAACTCAATCTACAGTCAAATACTTTTCATTCATAAAATACTATTATGTTAGGGAAGTGTTAGGTGGAGAAATATCAACAAGAGCAAGGAAACAACATTAATTTGGTTTCTTAAATGAACATAAACTAACATGTGAAGAAAAATTTTGCCATTATTCACCATAAACGAGGAGAATGGCAAAACAAAGAGTGTGTCAGCAGGGCACAAGGATACTCAAGAACGGCGATTCTATCAATATGTTCCGAGATTATAGTAAACTTGTGAGTTTGGTCTACTTCAACACGGAGAAACCAAAGAAGTATATATAAGAGCTTGTTTGGTAAAACAAAAAATTTCATCACAAATCTTCAAACTCAAGCTCAAATATCCATTCTTAGTCGAGCCCACAGTTTTTGACTTTTCAAACATTTTTAAATCACACATCCATCAAAAAATAAAAACTCACCAAAAACAAAACTTTTCACATTACCAAACAAGCTCTAAATATGGAAATTTTAATGTTCCCCAAGTGCGCACTATATGGGCAGGGGCACCATAAGGTGCCCACTGGGGACACATGTCCGCCCCTATTAGGCAGGTATCAGGCGGGGACCCCTTCGATACTCAATGCCCACCCATCAAGTGACGGATAAGCATGGTTTATGGTATCTACAAGGGGCACCATAAACTCACTGTATATGTAAATATATATAACTGTTGAACAAATTTATATAGGGGAATACTAAGGAGAATAATTTTGTATCCCAAGAAATGCCAGGTTAGTCAACTGCTCTCTCAATTCCACAAAGATAGTTCACTATTCATTTTTCGTCTGTCCCACAAAGATAGTCAACTTTCTATTTTGAAGGTGAAATTAATATTTTATATCCTATTTTACCCATATTTAATGTATTTTTTATTAGTCTAAATAAATTTATACTATTTCAATTGTGTGGGAAACTACAAAATTTATTATGGATAATGATTACTAATATCTAGCGATGCGAGATATCCCCGCAAGTGTACGGATCGTGAAAAGTAATAAAGTGGACCTAAGAGTCCCGATTATCGTCCCACGAGGACTGCTATTAAGTACCGAAATGTGTTAGTTCCTAACTCTATTTGAACGGGTGAATTTGTTTGAGATTGTTAACTACAACTAAAGAATTAAACTAAAGAAATAAAATTGTGAAATTGCTTTTGTTTTTAAATCCGATTGTAAAGTAGTTGGGAATCCCGATTTCACCTAACCAATTATATTAATTCCAATTCAAGTTTTATTTCCTAATTATGCATTCGGTCGAATTCACTAATTTAAATTGAAATTCCTCTCTCGAGTTTAAATCAATTCTACCTAAATAAGTCAACCACGTATCTCTACAGAGGGTCCGAATATTCCTTATCTAGATGCATAACACACAAGAATTCACACACGACCGCAATAATAACACGAGTATATCTCTATCTCTTGTTCAATTACTGGATTTATTACCACGTTCTAAATTATTAACTCACCTATCGGATTATGAAAATAACTCAATAAATTATGAATTGGTGATCAAGCAATTCAAGCATTACGAACAATAATAAATCAATACATGCAACAAAACGTTAAAACAAGGAATATGGCATTAAAATAATTAACTAGACTACATCGTTCATCCCAACGTTAAAATTAGTTACACATCATCATGAAATAACAAAAACAGTAAAAATAAACGTTCATTGAAAAACAATATAAAGAATGGAAAGATTGCACCAATCATCAATTCTTCAATTGTTTTCAATTCACGCCCCTCTGCGATGTTGGAATCTCCAAGGATTTGATGTTGAATCCTCAGTTGTGGCTCGTTCTTTGGAGAGGCAAAGGTCTGATTTTCGTGCCTTATGTGTTGTATATATAGGTTTTGGAGAAAACCTAGGTCAAAACAAGAAAAGTCTGATAAAAATCGCGAGAAAAAGCCCACAGTCGGCCCAGCCGGAAAGCCACGCGATCGCGTGGATCACACCCTAGCGATCGCGTGCTTGACCCAAAAACTCTCGGGTTAATTTTTTACATGTTCTCGCGATCGCTTGGTGTGGAACCAGCGATCGCGACTTCATATTCTTTCCTGCTGTGCAAGTTGGTCCCTGACTTTTAATTGCACCTTCAGTCCTCAACTTCCAATTGTTGCAATTTAGTCCCCAAACTTTATCTTCTTCTCGATTTGCCCATTTAAGCTCTATTAGGTCCTCCAACCTCTGATTCGTTCATTTTGGCATATTGCATCTTTTCGGTTGACGTCACAAACTTATCAATTGCTCGTTTTAGCTCCAATCAACATCCAATTGTGCATTTTTCTCATCAATTACTTCATTATTCATCTTTTGGGATATTTTCTGCAAAGTAAACAGATAAACACAAATTAAATAGCATATGTTCTAAAATGATAATAATTTATTCTAATTTAGACGTACAAATAAGTGTATAAAACACACTTATCAGATAAATTAGGAAAGTGATTGTAATATTTGGGGAAATTATATTAATATCACTGTTATTGTTAATGACACCACATTTTAGTTGCAATAAATGTCGCTATTGTTTCACTTAGTTTGAAAATTATTCTCTTATTATTTTTTATTTTTTTTATTCTTATCTTTAATCATTAATTAATTAATTAATTAATTAATATATCTTATCTCTTTTGACAATTTTATTTCAAATATTCTATTACATTGGGAAAAATATTTTCTGAATTATGCATGAACAGATTTATAAACATCAACACACATGACAATGTTTATGGTACCTGGGCGAAGCTGATGATCAAATTGCGAGACCTGGGAAGGCGCTCAGCTTCTTTCTTGAGCCTAATGGCAATGGGTTTCTCAGAGTTCTCAATGCAAGCGTCCCAAGCTTCAACAAAGGGAGGACCATTACTGATCACTCTTTTAATTTCTTTTCTTTCTTGTTAATTATTCTTCAAATAATCAAATCCAATCAATGAAAAAAATACCTCTAATCTTTATGTATTTATATATGTGCGATGAATCACGAACGAATTGAGGAATGAAGTATTGACTGGTCGAGTTTCTTGAAAAGGAAGGCAAATGCATGCAGCCAAGCATAAGACTTGAAGAGCAGTATTGATTCTCTGAATTTTTAATAAAGATGATGATGTGACCGCACCCTCTAGGGCCCAGGGGTGGTAATTTTATAATTTTTCTTTTAAAAATGATTAATCCTTATAAAATATAGAACGATGGCGCCTTTTGAGAATGAAGGCATTTCCATAGCAAATAAAAGACGCAAAGCAATTCTACAATATGAGTGCATCTCCAATAGACTCTTTATATGTAAAGAGCACATTTTACACAATAGAGAGCATCTTTTAATTTATTTATTTTTACAAATTTGGAGAGTCAAATCTACTCTCTAAATTAAAATCATAAATTAAAGAGTCTATTGAAGTAGCATTTTAAGTATTGACTCTGTAAAATAAAACATCTTAAATTTAAAGAATCTATTGGAGATGCTCGACATACTATCATTGAAGTTCTCACAAAAGCTTTGAAAGAGTTTACAAAAATCAAGTCATAATTCATATAAGAAAAATAAAATATAATAATGAATTTATATAAGGTATGTGATCGAAATTGGTGGATATAAAACTTAATTGATTTATAGATAAATTTTATGTCTTCATATTTTGTCCTAATCTATGCAACAAGAACCCTGTTACATGTATAGATGAATTGTACATGTAGCTGTACAAATGCATGTGTGGCATGTATCTATACATTGAAAATTTTCAATCCACACACAGATGCATGCCACGCATGCATCTGTACACAGCTCTGTACAATTTATCTCTACGAGGAGGGTTTCTCATGCAACAATATGTGTGTTGACATCGAAAAATGAGACGAACACGTGCTCTCTAAGCTAATTTAAAAGGAAAGAAAAGGAGGAAACAAGGTTAAGCAAGGGGCTTCTTGTAGGAAATAAATACAAGCTTAATAATCGACCTCCATTGATTTTCATTATTACGTATCTGCAGGGAAGGTTTTAGATAATACAAGCAACTTTACAAAAGTTTTAGAGAATGTTATCACTTTTTAGTGAATCACTTGTCACCGTTGCTTCTTATTTATAGGAAAAATAAGATAATTATTACAAAAAAAAAGATATTTTTTTCCTTCTCCAAGATAAATAATGATTAGCTATTATTTTTTTAGACTTTGGTGAGGCTCTCTGATCTTGGATTTGACAAGCCATCATTAGTAACATTTGTGATAGGCTATAGGTGGTCACTTCCTGTAGAGGAATGGAGGAAACTTGTAGCACTTTCCAAATTTTGAGGCTCAAGGTGATCAACTTGCAAAGTATTGATACAATGGGAACTTCGAGTTATTCTAGAGATTGAGGATGAGTCAGCTCAGATAACTCTGAGCCGGTGATAAGATTGTCATACCATCGTTGAGTTTGATATATGTTGAGGTTGATGATCGCCATAATTTCGATCTCAGGTCCTCTTGCTTGGAGCAGTGTGGGCTTTATTTAATTAGGTCTTAACTTGGCCCCTTAAGTGGTCAAACATTTCAATAATTGCATCCCAAGATCTGGACTAAATAAATTAAGTTTGAACCTTATTTACTGGTCTCAATGGACAGCTATATTTTCTTTTTCAACATGCTTTGCGCGTCTCTAGGTAATGATTGATAAGTGTTGCATCAAATCATCATGAGTTCGACACATGGCAAGATGGAAGCTCGAGATAATGGCGTGTTTGGCGTGCTTGTGTTGTTTCAAATTTCTGTTCAATTTGATTCATTCATCTAGGATGTGTCTAATGTCTATGATTAATATCCAAATAAGGTAGATGCCTTTTTTCCTTTTAATTATCTTTCATTTTTATATTTCTCTCTTATAGTCTTATCTAATTCTCCGACGAAACTTTGCAGGAACTGTACTTTTTTCGGTGAGCTTCAATCAGTCTCTTTAACTTCTTCCATGGTACTTTACTGCCAGTGATTCTTTCTATCTGACTCCATTTACTTCTTTCTATGCTCCTTGTTCTATTTCATCAATTCTACTATCGATTTTGATGGTAGTTATTTTTTTGAACCTTTGGAAATTGATTTTTGAGTAGTTTTGCTCGTAGGGGTGCTGAATGTCTTAGGGTAAGTGATTGTTTAAGAAGAGCATAACAAGTTTGGGAGTACGGTCTGGTGAGGTCCTTAGAGCTTATCCACTGATGGTGATGAATTCTTCTTAAGAGAGGGTTTTCATACTCTCAAGGAAGGCAATAGGTAGGAACAACATAGAGACGACAAAAAGAGGTAGAGAGATCTTAGCAGGTCTCTGGAGTAAGCCTGAGTGGGAGGCTACAAAATATGAGATTGTAGTAACTAAGGGAGACCTCGAAAGTTGGCGTAAAAAAATATGGGATTTCGGAGGAGATCAAGCTCTCGATATCTCTTTCTTGGGACAGGGCCTGCGATCTTCTAGTAGGTCATATGGTGGTTAATAGAGATATGCTCAAGGCCAGGCTCAGGTCAGTGGCGGCTCTGGCCCTATGCAATCTATGCAACTGCATAGGGCCCCCAAGGTGTAAAGGCCCCAAAAATATGTAAGATCCAGCAGTTTAGTCTAATAAATAACTCAATGTTTTTAATAAAAATGCCTAATTCATCCAAAAATACTAAAAGAGTAAAATTATTTTCATATCTTGACGGTTTACGTTATTATTTGAACGATTTTATTTAATAATTTTTTTTGTTCAAGGCCCCATTTAAAATTTCGCATAAAGGCTCCCAATTTTTTTTGGCGTTCTAGGACCGGCCCTGGCTCAGGTTACCTTTCTCCCCAATAGTTAGAAAATTCTTTTAGTCCTGGAGAATAGCTCCCTTTCAACTGAATTTAAATTGGTGGAGGACCCTCCTTGGGATGATAGTACTTTGGGATCACCTCGGGTTTGGAGTGTTAAGTATAGAGGAGTTTCATTCCCTTTACAGTTTAAACATGATAGGAAGGACTCCAGATTTTACCATGCTAGTGCCCGGCCTAAGCAAGGGGAATTAAGCTTTTGGACTCCATTAAAGGATGGAAGATACATTGCTCCTATATTTCTGGTCCTTGGAAATTCTTCAAGGATGATCCAACTATGGAAATAAATGTTGCTTCAGAGTAAGTTAATACTTTGAATCTCATCCTTGATACTTAAGGTTTAACCTTAATAATTCTCTCTATCTTGCAAATTACAAGAGGTACAACCATACAATCGAGTCCAAGAAAAGGACAAAGGATAACCTCCTTTCCGAGCAGCCAGAATTCATCCCTCATCATTTAAAGAAAAGTAAGCTTTAGTTCTTTCTTTTTATTTCTTTCAGCCCCTTTCTACTAACTTGTGATTTTTATATTGTATAAAAAGAAAAACAATCAATGAAGGACCTACGAGCTGCCAAGATCAGAGAAATCAAGTCTACGGCAAAAGACACTCTAACTACCATCCCAAGAACTGGGGATAAGAGGAAAACTCCTACGAGCTGCCAAGATCATAGAAAGCAAGACTACATTAAAGTAAGAGGAAAAACCTTGCCTCTGAAGGAGTAACAATTGACAAACCTGCTAAGATGATGGCGGCAACGTTCATACCTTAGGGCATGGTTATTTAGGCGAATATAACTAGTAAAAAATTGTGAGTATGCCCTATTATGCCACTTCTATCATAGTTATCGTTCAGGGAAACTCTCCAATAGATAGTATTCTAGACGTACATCCACATCTAGGAGTACACGGGCCAACATCAAGTGGCAAAAATTATTTATTGTGAGTAGGTAGTCGAGAACTTCCCACTGGCTTCATTTGGAAATATATATATATATATATATAGTAATCAGATGATAATGAATTTGGTGAAAATCCTCCATGCATAGTCACTACAGCTAGGGATGTCAATGAACCAAGTCGAGTCAATGCTCGTCCCCAAAAATAAGGCTTGGCTAGAGCTTTTCCTAACCAAGTCCTGAGATTTAAAATTTTATTTTATTTTTGTAACAAAAATACATAAATTTGTTACTGAAAACGTATATATACAACGAGCTTTAGCTAGAAATCTCGAGCCCCGAACAGAGCTAAGTCCGAGCAACTTGAGTCGGCGAGCCATTTTGTAATTCCTAACTGCAACTGCATGTAACAATAATGAACTTGTCTTCATATCTAGCTTCCAGTGATGTGTCTACTAGAATAAGGCATCGCATAGAATTATAAAATCCTTGAATGCACTATATGAGAGCTTGAAGAAATACTTGAAGCGATGGCCGTTATCAACTTCAATAAAGAATGCCAAAACCAGGATTAGTTCTCCCCATATTATGGAAATATCTGGCCAATTTAGTATAACTTTGCTCGGGTGAACTCATTAAGTTATCTAGCGCACATTTTTTGCCTTCCAGGCCTTCTGGGTAGTTCATAGTCATCCTGAAATCTCGTTGCACGTTGTTAATGATGTCTCCAAGTCTGATCGTCCTTAAATCCTAAAACTTGTACTTTATCCATCTTTTACACTTTGAGAATGCTTATGTGGTGAATCAATTTTAAGTTTGGGTAAAGGGTAGAATTGTAAGTTTGACGTGAGCATTTTGAAAGTCCATTTTTTGCTTATAATTCTTCTACCATTGTTATGGATCGTTAGTAGCCGAAAATAAGTTGATTGATAAACTGTACGACATGGGTGCAGTAACGAAGTACTATATCGTGTAAGATAACAACACAATATTTGTTCCCATAATTTTTTGTTAATAAGATTTTAGGAAATTGGCGCATTCAGTCCCTAAACTTTGTCTCTTTGTACAATTGGTCCTCAACCTTTTATTTTTTGCACTGAAGTCCTTAAATGTTGCATTATTTGGCGAAAGATGTCCTTTTGGATGATTTCCTTCCATTTCAATGTTAAAAAATTAAAGAAAGACTTAAATGCCCTTATACATAATTGGCTCAATTAGTCCCTGAACTTTAGATTTGGTACTTAAGTCTCTAACCTTTCAATTTGGTGCAAGTATTCCCTAAACTTAGGAATCATTTAGAGCAATAAGTCTTTAACCTTTCAATTTGGTGCTTAAGTCCCTAAATGTTGCATTATTTAGCGCCACGTATCATTTTAGATAGTTTTCTTCATTCTACATTTAAAAATTCAATTTTATTTTTGTCTGGATTATTAAAAATTTAAAATGTTCTTATATTAATAAATAAATAAGCCTCTTTTTGGAAACTTAAAATTTTTATTTTTGCTTTGTCAAAGTTTGTTCAATTGGGCTTCATATAAAGGTTTTTACTGTGTTAACACAAATTTTCCAATTTACCTTCTTTAAAAAATCATTTTTCATTTTATATAAAAAAAAGAAACAAAAAGAGGCTTTGTTCATTTGTTTAAGGCTTATTTAAAAGATGAAATTTATCAGGGATAAAAAAAAAAAAAAAAAAAAAAAAAAAAAAAAAAAAAAAAAAAGATGAAATTTATTTGAAATTAATTTTCTTCCCAAAAATTTCCTCGGCGTTCTGAAAACAATAATGCAAATTAAGAGTTATGCTCACTTTGCTCCACAGTTTTTTCTGTTTTGAAATTGCATAAACATTAAACAATTGAGAATTAAAAAACTCAAATTTGTCAGAGTGTGTTCACAGCCACATCCTTAATTTAATATTTTGTTCGTAGAAGGGGGGTCTATGGGCATTAGGATTTACATGAAAGGTCCTGGAGGACGTGACTAAGTTGAAGTAGCCGTCTCTGGTGTTCTAGATCAATCCAATTAATAGCACATTTTTTTGGTGTATCCTAATAGTTGGTCGTTGGTTTACCGTGTACTCATGGTTCAAATGTTTCTGAGTAATAGTTTTTGATAAAAAGAAAATTAAATTTTTAAAGGTGATAAATTGGGAATTTGTGTTAATACAGTAAAAATCTTTATTGGAAGTCCAATTGACACGACATAACAGATTCTAACAAAGAAAGAAACAAAAATCTTAAGTTGTCAAAAAGAAGCTTATTTATTTATCTAAGAGCATTATAATATTTTTCATAAAAATAAAATTGAATTTTTAAAGGTGGGAATGAAGGAAAATCATCTAAAAGGATACGTTGCGCTAAATAATGTTAAGGAATTAAGCATCAAATTGAAATATTAAGGACTTAAGAGCTAAATAATGCCTAAGTTTAGGGACTATTTGCACCATATTGAAATGTTAGGGACTTATGCAACAAATCTGAAGTTCAGATACTAATTGTGCCAATTATGTATAATGGCATTTTAGTCTTTCCTTAACTTTATAACATTGAAAGGAAAGAAAATCATCCAAAATGACCTCTTGTGCCAAAGAATGCAAGATTTAAGGACTTTAGCGTAAAAAACGAAATGTTAGAGCAACTCCAATCATGGTGTATATTACACCCAATTAGTCATTTACATCTCCAAACTCGTTGGATTCATCTAGAGATGGCAATGCTAGCTCGGCCCTTGCCTCGGTGTGCTTGGCTCGTCAAATAGATGATTCGAGCCACGAGCTCGTTAAAAACGAGCTGAGCCGCTCGGCTCATTTACGTTAATTAAGTCGGTAGTTAAAATACTTGACATATTGAATATTAATATTAATGATATATTATTATATATAAATTTGTAATTAGTTATGTAATAAATAAATTAATAAGTAAATAAGTAATGTTAGATTCTTATTTGTTACTTGTTAGTGAATGAAATTGAAAGTTGAAATGATGAATTATAATTTATAAGTTTATAACGTAAGTAAAAACTTGTTCAAACAATCAAATCTCCAATTATAATTTGAAAAGACAAAAACTAAAATTTAGTAAATAAATTAAAATTTATAAGTTTAAAAAATAAAACTCTCCTGGCAACGGTGCCCTTTTTTTTTTCCAACGTGGGCCATTGGCTCGCCCACCAACTCGTCTTTTTGATGAGCCGAGCCGCCCTCGACTCGTGTTTTCACGAGTCGAGCTAACGAACCGACAGGCGGCTCGACCCGTTTGCCACCTCTAGATTCATATCCAATGGGGGTGTAAAGTTGATGAAAATTAGGATTTCAGTACAAAATGTAAATTTAGATGCACATTTACGTCCAAATTTACTACTCAAATGACCCACTCTCTGGGCACAACCCATATATGGGGATAAATTTTTTAAATTGGGTTTTAATTTCTTAGCCAAGTATCAAAATTTTTACATTGATTTGTTCATGATTTACGTATAAATAGATACTGCCTAAAATAAAATAAGTTAATAAATTTAAGAGCAAGAATATTTGTACAAATAAAAAATAATGAAATTTATAAGCTTTAATTTACATCTATGATTGAAGCAAAATTTTGATTTAGATCCACCGGAATGTATATTGGGATGTAAAAGTGATTTTTGGGAAGTGAAATTTACAGTACGATTGGAGTTGCTCTTAGGGACCCATTGCACAAAGAGACAAACGTTTAGGGGCTAAATACGCCAATTTTCCAAGATTTTTGAAATATGAAATTGATATATACTGCGGATTTGCTTCCCATAATTTTTTGTTAGTAGAAAGATTTTTGAAATATGAAATTACTGTGGATTCTAATTGTTGTGGATTCTTGAGAAAATCAAGGATATTTCCCTTGTTTAATGGAGTCAAATACTTATCCAAAACTTCTTAATTTTGTGGAGCAGCATTAATTTAGTTGAATTATCAAAAATCAGTTAGAAATCTGTGGCTGTAAATATCGAGGAGACACTAATGGCGGCTATCTATTGTCGATATACAAATAATCCGGTGTTCAATCTTGAAGAACCACTAGTTTCGCTGCTTTTCCTCCATTTGCAGTTGTATAGTATCCATTCCAGTAAGAAATGCTTTTGCCTTGTGCCTGAATCTGAAGCAACGCATTTTGACCTGCAAATTTGGTTCAGGTTTATTTGGAACAACAACCTTTGTGCCGTTTTGAGATTTAACATATGTTCATGTTTTGATTGTATATATATAAATCAGCATTAATATCCCAAAACAAAAAGATTCATCAGCGTCTCAGCATGGCAGGGACTGTGTACTTGAGAACCAATTGCTTTGAGGTTAAACTTGAAGGCATAACCTTCAAAACGAAGGATTTTGAATCTTTGTGCATGATGGATTTTCTCTTCCCCAACGGAAAGATTTGGGCAAGTCCGCCTGTTGTTGGCCTCAATGTTATGCCCCACCCTCGCGATCCATTAATCCACCTGATGCTATTGTGTTTCGGCGTCGGTTGTGTGATCCTCAGGTTTCCGACCGGCGAACCGTTACCTGCTCCGATCCACAAATTTCTGACCGACGAGAGAATCCATTTTGTGGGTTTTGGAATCCCCGAGAAGAAAGATTTGTTCCCGTTCGAAGAATTGGGATTGACTAAAAGCAAAGTAGATGTCGGTTATCTAGCTGCCAAGATCCTCAAAGATTCCAAATATAAAAGATGGGAGCTAGCAGAATTAGCTCGTAAAGTTCTTGGGATCAAGAGAATGATCGGCTTGACCGAGGCTTCGTCGTTCGAGAGACACGAGCAAATCAAATGTGCAATCTGTCAACTCTTCATTACCAGCACCATTGCCATGGGATTGTTGGCTGCCAACGACAAGAAGAAGCTATGGGATTCTCCCAGAAAAAGCTCATTTCTGAAGAATTTAAATTCTCTACCTGCATTCGCGGAGGGATGGTTCAAATTGCCTAAACTTAAGAAGGAAAACCATAAAAATCAAGTTCCCTATAATGTTGATGACATTCATTTTCAGACAGGAGAAGGAATGGAGAATAAGGCAGAGGTTGATGATATTCCTTATGGAAATCATCCCATCTATTCCAAAGTTCATGATGATCACTCTTTTCGAGCTAAGTTCGAAGAGGATTCGTCCGATGATGATCTTGATAATACAGAAGGTTGCGAGGGTAAATATAAAGAGGGTATGTCATCTGATGATTCCAGCAAAGGTAAGAAGCCCATTAAAGGAATCCTAAAGAGCCCTTCCTCGGTTTTCCTACGCAGCGTTTCATCTTCTTCGACTCTCAAATGTCAAACGAATTCCGGTAACTCACTGAAAAGAGCCAATTCAAAGGGGCACAATGTAACTTTCAACTGTCATTAGCACATTGTAATCTTTACCTGTTCTGCCTGTACATGAAACTTCAAATTGTGGGTGCCATTTTCTGGATGTTTCTTCAGTTCTTTTAGGTAGCATTTTAGCCCTTTGCAGTGTCATGTTATTCAGGTTCAGTTTTTCTTTCTTTTTTTCTGGGTGAGGGACAAGTAAAGTTAGTTTGAAGTTATTTCTATAAGTATACTGTGTATAAGTAAAGTTAGTTCGAAGTTCTTTCAAAGATGGATATAAAATTCTTTATATACTACAAAAGTGTATCAGTTACCATTGTTGATGAGATCCCAATCGGGGAATCTCGACAAACACGCGGAATAACGAAATTAAAATCCTAGGAAAGATCTAAATCAAATTTGACACGAAAATAAATAAGAACACAAAAAAATAATTAACGAAATTAAAGATAGAACGACGATAAAATATTGACCCGACAATTACGACGCAATTAATGACGATACGGATTGAAGAACCAAGATTGGTGAACACCACAAGGGTTGTCGATTCCTTGATAAGTTCGTTGAGTGAACGCTACAAAGATCGGATCTTTGATAAGTTCAAGAAAAAAGGGAAAAACTCAACCTTTCAATTTAGAGAATCCTCTTTCAAATAATATTAATCTCAAAATTCAAACTGTCTTTTACAATCATGGAAAGGAATATAAATAAGAAAAACAACCTAGCCGCTAATTGGGCTCAAAATAGAATTCTAATTAAACTAAAATACTAAAATAGGAAAATAACTTAAAAACAGAAAAAAAAAAAAAAAAAAAACGCGAAATCCGGAAAAAATCATATTTATGGCCGTGATGAACTCATTTACGGCCGTAAATGACTTTTCTGTTTAAGACTTACGGCCGTGACCGTATTTCTTACGGTCGTAACTATGAAATTCTGTAATTCTTCATTTAAACTCGAGGAGGAGTTACGGCCGTGAGGATTATTCTTTACGGCCGTAATGAAGCTTCTGGTCATCAAAATTTGCGCATTTGGTTCGGCTCGATCCATTCGCCCTCTCGGGTCGACTCCAACATGAAACTTGCTCATTTTTGCACGTAGATCACTGTTATATTTTCGATTGCTCAACTTCGCCCTTCAATGCCTGGTCCGGATCATATCATACTCCCTCTCTTGAAAAGGATTCGACCTCGAATCCAATTTTGGTCGGCTTTTCAAACTCTTCCTGCTTTTCTGGGCTCGATGATCATGTTTATGCCTCGTGCTTGCTTTCAACCTTTTGGGCTGCCCATTTTTCTCCTTCAACTTTCTCGGCTTTTTGGGCTGCTCATTTGTGCCAACAAGTTTTTTTTCCTGTTTTAAGCTTCTGGTTTAACTTCGGTACCTGTAAAACAGATTTTAAAGAACTGGGAAGGGGTGTGTTAGCGTGAGTAAGTGCAAATAGACTCATTTTTGTGGTAGACTCTCTTTTCTTTTGCTTTTTGCACCCAATCTCTCATTTTTCTGAGGTTTGAACCTCACCATCTTTTCTTTATTTTTCACTCTCTTTCCTTTTTCTGAGGTCGTGGCCTCAACTCTATTTTCTTTAATTTCCACTCCATCTTATTTTTCTGAGGTCGTGGCCTCAACTCTTTTATTTTTCCCCTCAAACTCACTTTTCACCTTCAATTGATCTTTCAGGGCTTCAGTTGGAGATAGTGGTATTAGAGTAAACTTTTTCCCCCTTTTACCAATCTGTATCTATTTGTATACCCATCATGTAGTACGGCCCTTTCATGTTGTCAAGGCCTACCCAACAATATGTGACTAATTTTCATAGGCACCACGTCACAAATTACCTCATTAGTATATCCACCAAAAGAAAGTCACCAAGGCCTGTCTCTTCACCTTAACTTCCCCCGACTTAGTCAACCATTGTAATTTATAAGGTGTTGGATGTTTCATTAAAGGTAAGCCTAATTTTTCCACCAACATTGTACTAACTACATTAGTACAACTTCCCCCGTCAATCACCATGCTACACACTTTATCATTCACGATGCATCTAGTACGAAAAATATTATCCTTCTGCCCTTCCACATTATCCAAAACATTCACCTTACGTCTAACGCTAAGAGCATGCCTATCAATAATTGACTCATCCACCACAACACTTTTCGCCCCTTCACTATCACACCTAACCTTTTTACGTGGACAATCAAGTGCAATGTGACCCCGTTCCAAACATTTAAAGCACTTAGCATTTTTATCATTAAGAGGCTTGGAATCAGAATTATTTTTACCTTTGGTTTTCGGTTCCTCCCTCCTTTTGTGAACATGATCACTACCCTCCCGTTTTGATGTCTCTTTTCGCTTCAATGGCCTTTCTACCATCCCATCTCCGTACCTAGCATGACATTCATGCTTAGTACTCCTCCTAGCCATAGAGTCCGCTCGTGATTGCTCCTTTTTCAATTGGGCAATCATCGCATCTCTTTTATCCATCCTAACAATTACGTTCTTAAATTTTTCCTGCATCTCTGCCAATAATTCAACACCATGCTCCAATATCCTATTCCCTCTTTCGGGGTGTTTGTTGTCACCCATTGATGAAGATCTCTCCCCGCGAGACATGGTTTATAACAAGAAGAAGAAATAAAATTCCTCACAAATCTTTATCACTTGTGTATCACTCTTTTTCCTTCTCAAGAACTCCGATAATCAATCCAAGAACTCTTTATCAAGGGTAGATAAATAAGATACGAATAAGAACAAATTGAAGAATTGAGGAAATTTTGAATATGGAAAAAAAATAAAATTTTCGATTTTTTTAATCTTCTGCCAGAGAATTGGATTACGAGTATGGTAGAAAAAACGGAACTGAATTTGGACAAAAAACGAACAAGAAAAACACTTTTGAATTTTTGGAACTGACTCTTATGGATCAAATTAAAAAAATTTATAACTGGCACCAAGAACACGAAAAAAATCAAGAAAATCAAGAATTAACAAGAAACGCAAGAATCTGAAATAGATCCAAGCTCTGATACCAGATGATGAGATCCCAATCGGGGAATCTCAACAAACACGCGGAATAACGAAATTAAAACGCTAGGAAAGATCTAAATCAGATTTGACACGAAAATAAACAAGAACACGAAGAAATAATTAACGAAATTAAAGATAGAACGACGATAAAACCTTGACCCGACAATCACGACGCAATTCCTTGATAAGTTCGTTAGATGAACGCCACAAAGATCGAATCTTTAATAAGTTCAAGAAAAAAGAGAAAAACTCAACCTTTCAATTTGGAGAATTCTCTCTCAAATAATATTAATCTCAAAACTCAAACTGTCTTTTATAATCATGGAAATGAATATAAATAAGAAAAATAACCTAGCCGCTAATTGGGCTCAAAATAGAATTCTAATTAAACTAAAATACTAAAATAGGCAAATAACTTAAAAATGGAAAAATAATATATAAAAAAAACACGAAATCCGAAAAAATCAGATTTATGGCCGTGATGAACTCATTTACGGTCGTAAATGACTTTCTGTTTAAGACTTACGGCCGTGACCATATTTCTTACGGCCGTAACTATGAAATTCTGTAATTCTTCATTTAAACCCGAGGTGGAGTTACGGTTCTTTACGGACGTAATGAAGCTTCTGGTCATCATAATTTGTGCCTTTGGTTCGGCTTGATCCATTCGCCCTCTCGGGTCGACTCCAACATGAAACTTGCTCCGTTTTGCACGTAGATCACTGTTATATTTCCGATGGCTCGACTTCTCCCTTCGATGTCTGGTCCAGATCATATCAATTGTTCATCAACTTATCTTCCTTGGTTTCACACTTGGTGAAATCAGTATACAAACCATTTTTTTTATTTTACCGAACACGTACTAAAATTCGGTGGATCTAGAGGTGGCAGTGGGCCGAGCCGAGCTCGGCTCGTGGCTCGGTGTACTCGGCTCGTCAAATGGACAAGCCGAGGCTTGGCTCGTTTGACCGGTGCCGAGCTCGTCGGATCGTGTAATTTTTTATTTTTTAAATCCACTCTTATGTTGATTAAGTCGACAATCGGTAGTTAAAATACTTGAAGTCTTGAATATTAATATTATTGACATAAATTTTTAATTAGTTATAAGTTATGTATTAAATAAATTATTAATAACTTAATAAGTAAAAAAAATAATTTTATAACGTAAATAAAAACTCGTGAAAATAATCAAATATCCAATTATAATTTGAAAAGACAAAGACTAAAATTAAGTAAATAAATTAAAATTTAAAAGTTTAAAAAATAAAATAAAACCCCTCCTTTTTCCGGGCTTGAGACCGGCTACTAAATAGTCTTAATTGAATAATTGAATATTCTAGTATGCGGAGTTAAAATTGTACACGGACAATTTGTTACGTGTATAAAGAAATTAAAAATTTTAAATTAAATATCATTTACCTGACTGCATGCAATTTCGGCATACTTATGTTGTATGCGTAAATTACCGTCTTGCCAATCTTTGACACATATCAACGCTTCCAAAATATCTTCTTTGAGTCAGCTCCTGACTTTTGACAAAACCCTTTTACCTGCATTAAAAGCAGACTGCAAAGCCACCGTGCTAACTGGAGGTGTTAGTAGATATTTTGTTATGGCGGAAACAATCGGATATTTTCGTTCATTTGTTAGCCAATAATGAAGTAAATCAAATTCTAAAGAATTAGTAGACTCCACATTTCTAAGTAGTTCTTGTTCAAAATAAATTTTCAATTCTTCAGGTATTTGAAGTAAACCTGATTCGTTGCAACTAGAAGACATACTGTAAGAAGAAATTCCTTGTGGTTGACTAATTTCTTCCATTAAGTGGTGTGATTCTACTTCGTTGTCTCCAAGTGTAGTGTCACGTGATGGTGTAGATTGTGTATAACTAACATTAGTTCCTAATCATGCATCAGCTGTATACATGTTTACTAGTGTGCTTTCTAAATTATTATAAGTGATAGGTTTATCCAAAATCAACGAGCTATTGATTTTTGAAATAAGAAGTTTCGTACCCTTTAAATTGAAACGTGGGTCTCTTATGCATGCTAAGGGAAATAACATAAGTAAATCTTCCCAATATTTTCTAAATTTCATTTTCATAGCAATTATCATATCAACAAAAAATGAGTCGTGTCTATATATATAAAAGTTCTTGCAATAATATAAAGACGTTCAAGAACTCTTGAACTAGTTGGGTAATATACCCCAGATAATATGTTGGTTGAATCGTAAAAACTTGTCAAAAAAATTTTCACTTTAAAAGCTGCTTCCCAATCTGATTCTATTAATAGAGGACCATCGCCATTCTTAAGTGTTCTACTGTTATAATATCCCATTATTATGTGTTCATAACCTTCGCATGATTTAAGTAACAAGTATGTAGAGTTCCACCTATGACCTATATCGGTGATAAATTTCTTAAAATCTAAATTGTATTGTGAACAAATATCTTCAAAATATTGTTTTCTACTCAGTGATATGGTTATGTACACTATAGCATCTCTAATTTTATCCATTTCATCTTTAATATGTTTCAATCCATCTTGAACAATTAAATTTAAAATATGACATACACATCTAACATGGAATAAGAAATCACCAAAATTCGGATTAAGAATTCTACATAATTTATCTACTACAGGCTTATTTACACTAGTATTATCGAAAGTAAAGGATTGAATTTTACTTTCGAACGCATATTCTCTAACAATCTGAAGTATATCATTAAATATGTTGGCTGAGTTATGAGGAAATTCTAGAATTTTAAAAACAATAATTTTTCTATGCATAACCCAAAGTGGATCAATGTAGTATGCAGTTGCAGTAATATAACTTTTTTTATTAATACCTTCCCAAATATCAGAAGTAAAATAAATGACACCACCATATTTATTTAAATCGACCATTAATTGTTTCTTAGTTTTAAGATAATATTCTATTGTATCAGAACGTAGAGTGTTTCGACTAATACCGACATACCTATGTTGAAGATAACGCTTGATGTATGTAACAAAGTGTTCGTTGTCCACTATGCTTAGTGGCAACTCTGCCCCCGCAACGAATTGAATCATCCCAGTTCAATTCTCTGCTTCGGAATACATCTAATTTGAAAGTGTTGTAGATCCTGTTCAAGAACCATTAGCGGCAGATGAACCAAATTGTAGTTGACTTTGGTTCAATTCAACGAACCCGTGCTTGGTCTGACACTTACAATAGTAACGGTTGAGGTGTGTAGTACCAATCCCCTTTGCCCATGCCAATTGTTGTGCACAATATTTGCACACAACTTTGAATTCATCTTCCCCTTCAATTTTTTTTCCCGTTGCGACCAATTTAAAGTGATCCCAATACTTTAAAGTTAGCTTCTTACCTTTTCTTTTTCCTTTTGCGTCAGGAATATTGGGATCATTTTGTAAGATTTGAACATCCGAATCTTCTTCAACATCGTCTAAATCGATTTTTTGATTTAATGGATCTTCTTCAATATTGTCGGGAATTGGTATGTCATTGAGACCGGAAAATTGATCGTCGAAATGAGCGTGAGATTGTGATGTTGAGTCATCATGGCCCCCAAATTCAAGTGGACCATCGAACAATTCATTTACAAATCTTCAGCTGCTGGGATCCATTCTTTTGTATGTGATGTGGTGTGGAAAAAATGAGATATAAAATGAAATATGTGTAAGTGTAATTGAGAGATGTAATGACAAATTGAGATATTGAAATTGAAATATCAAATATGTAACTAAGTATTGATAAACAAACTTAAATCTTGTAGTTGAAGACTTGTAGACATAGATTGTAAATTGTAATGACAAATTGAGATATTGAAATTGAAATATCAAATATGTAACTAAGTATTGATAAACAAACTTAAATCTTGTAGTTGAAGACTTGTAGACATAGATTGTATATTTGTAAATTGTAATGTAGAATTGTAAATAAAAAATAAAAAAATAGAGTAAATGTAGTAGAGGAAGAGTGTACATAAATAAGAATTAGAGTAATTTAGAGAGTTGTAGAATTGTAGAAATGAAGTTGTGTTAGTGTAATATTTATAGGGTAAGAAAAAAATAAAAACAAAAAAAAAAGTGACTGTTCTAGTTACTAGAGCAATGCAACAGTCACTTGATGATGTGATCCGGACCAGGCATCGAGGGGCGAAGTCGAGCCATCGGCAATATGACAATGATCTACGTGCAAAACGGAGCAAGTTCCGTGTTGGAGACGAGTCGAGAAGGCGAAAGGATCAAGCCGAGGCAAATAATCAAGAAATTGTGCAGAAAGTGATTCACGACCGTAAAGATATTCCTCACGACCGTAAAAATGGAATTGAAATTGATCACGGCCGTAACATATTGATCACGGCCGTAACATCTGATTTAGAATTTGAGGCAGAATATTAGTTACGGCCGTAAACTAGATATTCACGGCCGTAATTCCCGATTTTCCAGATTTTACGGATTTTTAATTATTTTATTTCCTTTTATTATTTTAGGTTATTTTCCTAGTTTAGAATTTTAGTATAATTAGAATTCTATTTTGAGTAAATTAGATGCTAGGTTATTTTGTTTATTTATACGCTTTTTCAATTCATTGTAGATAAGTTAAGATTGATTTTGAGATTAATATAGTTGAGAGAGTTTTCTCCAATTGAAAGGTTGAGGAGTCCCTTTTGTGTTCTTCGAGAACAAATCCGACCTATCAAATATTGTGGAAATATTTGTGGCGTTGTACTTATCAAATATTCGCGAGAATATTTGTGGCGTGTCCGATTAGAATCTTATCAATGAAATTGACAAGTCCTTGTGGTGTTTCGAAAACCTTGGATCTCGATTCCGCATCGTCAATTTCTTACGTCGTGAATCTTGGGTCAAGGTCCTATCGTCAATCTATCTTTTAATTTCTGTTCAATTATTCGTGTTCTTGTTATTTTCGTGTCAGATCTGATTTAGATCTTTCCTAGGGTTTTAATTATCGTTATTCCGCGTGTTCGACGAGATTCCCCGACTGGGATCGCGTCATCTGGTATCAGAGCTTGGATCTATTTCAGATTCTTACGTTTCTTGAAAATTTTCTTGATTTTCTTGTTCTTCGCGTTCTTCGTGTCAGTCATAAATTTTTCCAGTTTGATCCATAAGAGTCAGTCCCAAAAATTCAAAAGTGTTTTTCGTGTTCGTTTCTCGTCCAAATCCAATTCCGTTTTTTCTGCCATACTTGTAGTCAAATTTTCTGGCAGATTGAAAAAAAAAATTCGAATTTTCCAAGAATTTTCTAATTTTTTTTTACCTTTCGTATCCTCCATAAATTCCTTGATTGTTGAGCATTGGTTTGTTCTTGGGTGAAATTTGAAGGGATTGAGTGTGATACACGAGTGAAAATAAACACGAGAGGAATTTTTGAAAGCTAACCATGTCTCGCAGGGAAAAATCTCCATCAACAGGTGACCACAAGAATTTTAAACAGATGGAGGCCATGAAGGTAAAATTTGAGAGATTGATGGCTAGGATGGAAATAAGGGAAGCAGAACTTGCTCAATGGGAAAAGGAGCAACATCAGGCGGATTCTAGGGCTAGGAGGCATAAGGGGCGTGAAGCCAATTCTAGAGGTGGAGATGGGGGTGATGAAAAGCCATTGAAGTATAAAGAGACATCAAAACGGGAGAGTAGTGATCGTGTTCATAAAAGGAGGGAGGAACCGACGACCAAAGGTAAAAATAATTCTGATTTCAAGCCTCTCAAGGGTAAAAATGTTAAGTGCTTTAAATGTTTGGAACGGGGTCACATTGCACTTGATTGTCCTCGTAAAAAGGTTAGGTGTGATAGTGAAGGGGCTAAAAGTGTTGTGGTGGATGAGTCAATTACTGATAGGCATGTTCTTAGCGCTAAGCGTAAGGCGAATGTTTTGGAAAATGTGGATGGGCAAAGGGATAATATTTTTCGCACTAGATGCTTAGTGGATAAAAAAGTTTGTAGCCTGGTGATTGACGGGGGAAGTTGTACTAATGTAGTTAGTACAATGTTGGTGGAAAAATTAGGCTTACCTTTAACGAAACATCCAACGCCTTATAAATTACAATGGTTGACTGAGTCGGGGGAAGTTAAGGTGAAGAGACAGGCCTTGGTGAATTTTTCTTTGGGTGGGTATTCCGATGAGGTAATTTGTGACGTGGTGCCAATGCAAATTAGTCATATACTGTTGGGGAGACATTGGCAACGTGAAAGGGCTGTGCTACATGATGGGTATACGAATAGATACAACTTGGTAAAAGGGGGGAAAAAGTTTACTCTAATGCCACTATCTCCAACTGACGCCCTGAAAGATCAATTGAAAGTGAAAAGTGAGTTTGAGGGGAAAAATAAGAGAGTTGAGGCCACGACCTCAGAAAAAGGAGAGGGAGTGAAGAATAAAGAAAAGAGGGTTGAGGTTCAAATCTCAGAAAAAGGAGAGACTGAGTACAAAAAGCAAAAGAAAAGAGAGTCTACCACAAAAATGAGTCTATTTGCACTTACTCACGCTAACAAACCCCTCCCCAGTTCTTTAAATTCTGTTTTACAGGTACCGAAGTCAAACCATAAGCTTAAAACAGGAAAGAAACTTGTTGGCAAAAATGAGCATCCTAAAAGTCTAAAGGATCGCACGAGGCATAAAAATGATCACCGAGCCCAGGAAAGCAGGAGGAATTTGAAAAGTCGACCAAAAATGGATTCGAGGTCGAATCATTTTCAAGAGAGGGAGTATGATGTGATCCGAACTAGGCATCGAGGGGCGAAGTCGAGCCATCGGCAATATGACAATGATCTACGTGCAAAACGGAGCAAGTTCCGTGTTGGAGACGAGTCGAGAAGGCGAAAGGATCAAGCCGAGCCAAATAATCAAGAAATTGTGCAGAAAGTGATTCACGGCCGTAAAGATATTCCTCACGGCCGTAAAAATGGAATTGAAATTGATCACGGCCGTAACATCTGATTTAGAATTTGAGGCAGAATATTAGTTACGGCCGTAAACTAGATATTCACGGCCGTAATTCCCGATTTTCCAGATTTTACGGATTTTTAATTATTTTATTTCCTTTTATTATTTTAGGTTATTTTCCTAGTTTAGAATTTTAGTATAATTAGAATTCTATTTTGAGTAAATTAGATGCTAGGTTATTTTGTTTATTTATACGCTTTTTCAATTCATTGTAGACAAGTTAAGATTGATTTTGAGATTAATATAGTTGAGAGAGTTTTCTCCAATTGATTTTGATAAATGAACCATCATTACAATTTGAGTGCATGTGTCATAATTGATAGTGTCCGTTTTCTACCTATAAATTGCAGGTGAAATAATCGAGTAATTTTACATATGGATAAAAATGCAGCAAAAACATCTATTCGTCAATAATATCTATACATATACAAAAACAAAGTACATGCCAAAAATAATACACACATAGTTTTCTGCCCAAAATAACTTTCTAAATATGGAAATTTATGCAAAAAAAAATAATGTAACAAATATTTTAGTAATTATTATGGTACATAACATTAGAATTCGTGTTATACTATTAATGACATCAAGATTTTAATTTATTTTAATCTATAATCTATTTTTTTGTTTTGTAATAATTATTTTTTATTATATTTATCTATGCATAAATAAAAACAAAGTACATGTCAAAAATACACACATAATTTTCCGCCCAAAATAACTTTTCAAATCTTAAAATCTATGAAAAAAAAATTATAATGTAACAAATATTTTAGCAATTATTATGGTACATAACATTAGAATTCGTGTTATACTATTAATAACATCAAGATTTTAATTTATAAATTATTTTTTTGTTTTGTAATAATTATTTTATTATATTTAAGTCAAAACATATGTAATATAAGTGTCAAATCGAAAATCTCAATGAGAAGTTTAAAATTAAGTAACAAGTGAGAACAAACTGTAAAATAGTCTCAAAGATCATATGTAAAAGTTCTTATTTTTTTTAAATTTAATATCTCATTCATTTTAAATTATATCATTTAAATTTTATAATATTATCTATAAACTATTTTTTGATTAATTATTATTCTTTTTATAATTATTGTATTATTTTGAATTCGAAAAAAATGCAAAATGTGTGTCAAATCGAAGATCTCAATTAAAAGTTTAATACAAGATAATAAGTGAGAGCAAATTGAAAATATATTGTCCGTAAAATCGTCTCAAAAATAAAAATCGTCCCGAAATTTCTTAGTTCATATTCTCCTCTTGAAAATCAATTACAATTTAAAAAAAAAAATCAAATCACATAAATAATTTATCCTTTAAAAATAGAAAATGGAAGAGAACAAAGTTGTAGCAAGTGTTCATTGATCTTTTTTTTTTCTTTCATTTTCATTTTACTATAACTTCGAGTGTATATCAAAAATATATCTATTTTTTTCATTTATTACAATTCTATTTAAACGTAATTTTTTTCTCACTTTAAACTCCAAGTCAATTTAAATTACAATGTTTAAAAATATTTCCTAGAACGGCAAACATATGAACCGTCAAAAAAATTAAGGTATGTGTAATTGTACATTTTTTTGTAGTTAATTGTCTTCCTTCATTTCTCATTCTTAAATAAATATTTATTTCATATGTTAATATATGAAAATCAATTATAGATAATTTCTAAATTCGTTAAAAAAAATATTGTCAGTATCACATAAATATTTTTCTTTAAAAATAGAAAATAAAAAAGAATAAAATAGAGTAAAATTCTAAGCATAAATTTCCTGAACGGGAAACATATGGTCCATAAAAAAATTAAGGTATGTATGATTGTACCTTTTTTGTAATGAATTGTCTTTCTTCGTTTCTCATTTTTAATTAAATATTCATTTCATATGTTAACATATAAATTCGATATATGTGAGTAATAAATGACCGTGCATCGCATGGGTGTAAAACTAGTATATATATATATAAAATAGCCGTCAAAAAAATACACACATAGTTTCCCGCCCAAAACGCTTTCTAAATTTGGAAATTTTTTGTTAAAAATAGTATATTAAATATTTTAGCAATTATTATTTTATATGTGTCATTAATTGCATTGGCATCATTGCTATGCTATCAATAACATAATAATGTTATTTTTTCTATTTTATTATTATTCTTTTAATAATTCTTGTATTATTTTGAAATCGAAAAATATGTAATTTATATGTCAAATTAAAGATTACAGTGAGAAGTTCAATGCAATCTAACAAGTGAATACAGATTGTAAATATATTGTCTATAAAATCATATCAAAAATTAAAGGTAAAGTTTTGTTTTTTTATTTTTCTTCAATATCTAATTCATTTTAAATTATATCATTTAAATAATTTTTTTTCTGATTTTTCGTCATCAAATTAAAATAAATAATAACTATATGAATTTTTAAGACAAATCTAATTAAGTTGGGTTAATTTTAAAAATTAAGATTTATTCAATTCATTCATCATTTTTACATTATTTTTATTTATTTACTGATTCTGTTCATTTTTTTATTTTTCATTATACATTTAAATAACTAAAATATGCAAAAATATAATACAAATTTTAATAATTAGTTCATATAGTTTATATTAAACAATTGATCGATCAGTAATTTTTATTAAAATAATAATGTGACAATATAATGTAAACGTTTTACTTTTACTTTTCCAATATCCAATCTTTTTAATTTATCTCATTTATAATAATAATAATAATAATAATAATAATAATAATAATAATAATAATAATAATAATAATAATAGGATAACCGTCACTATTTTACGCACATAGTTTCTCACTCATTTTCACTCTTTATTTCATTTTACGATTTGAAAGTTGTAAACATTTCAACTTTTAGAAATCAAAAAACCATAAGTTCAACTTCAGTCATTAAATCAAAATTGTAAAATACACTCATGTCCATATCTTACTTCGCCTAAATAAACAAAGAAAACTAGAGAACGAACAATTAGATCCTAAAAGGAATTTGAAAGTCTCAATTTTATGTTTCACTTTTTTTTTTTATTTTTTATTATACATAAATGCACAATTTATGTCAGATTTTGTACTTCTACAATTTATTCAATAAATAAATGTTAGTATGAAGAAAGAATAATCAATTAAGGTAACAATATTTATTAAATTTAATGATTAGTTTTTTAGAAAACACTTGAAATTAATAATTAATGTTTAAAAAATTAAATTATACAAAAAAAAATCTATCATACAATTCCTTTTGGGAAGAATATGATGAAAAATAATATACGAAAAGAAAAGTATCGATCTTAAGGAGAATATGTAAGTTGAGTTTTGTACATGTATTGTATGAGCCTAATTTGTAGCTAAAAAGTTTTAAAAAAAAAAAAATCATTTATTGAACGTTAATTCCAGAAATGGAATTGATATGGTCACAATACAATATCTAAAACACTTAATTCATGACATGTTTTCCTTTAAAGATGATAAAGACAGAAGTTTTGAGAATTCAAGAGAAGGTCACGGCGAGACGAGCCGTTTATCATTACGATACTTTTCCCTAGCACAGCTGGGCCATCCTGAACTTGAAGCAGAGACCTCGCCCGTGAAGTAAATCATCGCACCTACGGTCCAACCAATTGGGATGAATCCACTTTGAATTTGATAAATGCATTGCTTGTGAAGTATGTATTCGTGTATGTCCTATAGATTTACCCGTTGTTGATTGGAAATTGGAAAAGGATATTCGAAAGAAACGATTACTTAATTACAGTATTGATTTTGGAATCTGTATATTTTGTGGATACAACGATCTATTAGATCGTGTTCTTAGACATCGTGATGCAATCATATCCCATCTCAACTGGACATGTATCTTTCTAGGCTTTCACAATTTTGGTTTATATTGTCACTAGCATCAATATAGTCACTAGCACCAATCTCGTCACTATAATCACAATTCAACGATTTACAATTTTATCATATATAGACAAAAAGACTCACTTTACATATTTTATTTATATTTTCATTAATAATTTTTTTTATTGACATATAATTAAATATGCATTTAATTATGTTCAATTAAATGTATCGCATTTAAAAATTAAAAAATATTAATCATGCGAATGATCTCTTGAGTTAAATTTCACATTCATGCACCACAAATCTTGAGGTTAATTTTCACTTTCGTGCATCGTCAATATTACTTAATTTATTATATTTATTTATATATAGGCCCGCATATTTGTTACAAATACTTTATTTTATGTAAATTATAATATTTTGAGGGTTATTATTTCTATTCACGTTAGTCAAAAATATTTATTCATTATATACAATATATATTTGAAAAATTGTATTATTTAATTTAAATTTGAACAATTGTTTAAATATGTTTTGTCTATTGCAACTTTCGTATATTACACGGATGTGAGCAATTACAAACTGTATAAACAATATATTATTTAAAGAGGTTTTTCAAAATTGATGAGAATTGTAATTTATTTCTATTACAGTCTGTATCATTAATCAAAGTAAATTATGTGTTTAATTTTTTTTTCTATTTTATAAGGATGTTTACAATAAAATGATTTCATATTGTTCTTTCATGTAACGCACGAGTGTGATACTAGTTTAATGCAAACCTGACAGTTTCTTACCTTGAATTTTCTGAACGAGTATACCACGTCGAAATAAAATTAAAGATTAAAGCACTTTATTAATCAGCACAAAGGGGCTTGTGATTGCCGAGCTTAGGAACTGAAGCATGTAACCGAAGTGGGGGCATCAAAGTGTATGGACTTTGTTCAAGCCCAATTGCCTGAATTGCAAATGTGCTGGCCTGACCGATCCAAGCAACGAATTGGGCTGAGTAGTTCAAGGGATTGCCTGGGCTTCTGGGCTATTAGAGTGGAGGAGACTGCGTCAGGCTGGTTTAACAGAGCAGCGATAACCTCCCCTTCTTTGCAGTGGAAGGATAACGGGCCTCTGCTCCTTGATTCATCAAAGTCATTTGGGCTTGTCCTAATTGGACATGGGTTAAGTACACAAATACAAATCTTGAAGAGGCTTAATTTTTAATATCAGGCATTCTGAAATTTATTTTAAGAATGTAAAACATATTACCAAAATCAGGTAATCGGAAAATCATATTGACTGTTTGTAATTAATTACAATTGTATCTTAACTGTTTGTAATTAATTACAATTGTAATTTAATTTCAAATTTGTGATCAATTACAAATGTAACTAACTAATTATTTACAATTAAGTTGCAATTCATAAAATATGACATATTTTCTTGTTAAAAATAATTGAATTAGTTACATTCACCTTAATTACAACTTAATTACATTTGATTATTAGTTACAATTTAGAATTAATTACAATTGTAATTTTATTTCAATTTTGCTATTAAATACAATTGTAACCACCACCACCTAGAACAATCACCACTAACTATCACCGATAACCACCATCGAAAATAAAATTGTAACTTTATTTCAAATTTGTAATTAGTTACAATTGTAATTTTAACTACAACTGCAATTAATCAGATTTTGTAGGCAAATCATATTGACTGTCTGTAATTAATTACAATTGTACCTTAATTTCAATTTTGTGATCAATTACAAATGTAACTAACTAATTAATTGCAATTAAGTTGCAATTCATAAAACATGACATATTTTCTTGTTAAAAATAATTGAATTAGTTACATTCATCTTAATTACAACTTAATTACATTTGGTCATCAGTTACAATTTAAATTAATTACAATTGTAATTTTAATTTAATTTTGCTATTAAATACAATTATAACCACCACCACCACCTAAAACAATCACCACCACCTACCACCAATAACCACCGTCGAAAATACAACTGTAACTTTATTTCAAATTTGTAATTAGTTACAATTATAATTTTAACTACAACTGTAATTAATCAGATTTTGTAATTAATTACAATTGTAATTTTCTTTCAATGTTTCGATTAATTACAATTGTAACTAATAAATTTGTAAAATATGATAGATCTTTTTGTTGAAATTAATTGAATTATTTACAAGATTTAATTAGTTACACTCACCTTAATTACAACTGCAATTATAACTTAATTAAATTTTGTTATCAGTTTATAATTAATTACAATTGTAACTTTATTTCAATTTTGTAATTAATTGCAATTGTAACTTATGAATTAGTAAAACATTAGTGTAATTTGTAATTAGTTACATTAGTGTAATTTGTAATTAGGCACCACTACAACCACCGTTGAAAATAAAATTGTAATTTTATTTTAATTTTGTAATTAATTACAATTATAAATTTATGTCAATTTGTAATTAGTTACAATTGAAATTTTAATTACAATTTTAACCAATCACCACCACCACCAATCACCTCCAACAATAATCATCTAAAATCATCACCACTAACCATCACTACTAATATTCAACCACCGCAAGCCCTGCAGTTCTAGAACTATCTCACAAAAGATTTTCTTTCCCTTCATAGATTGTTTAGATATCCATTACTACTCAATAATTAGTGGCCCCCACAGTAGGAAGTCCTAATTTTGAACCAATTCCAGCGTAAATTAATTGTATATTAATAGTCACTAAAAAAATTATTTTTCTTTTAAAATTAATTGAATTAGTTACAAGTTATAATGAAATACACTTTGATATTAATTATAATTGTAACTTAACTTCAATTTTATAATCAATTACAAATGTAACTAATTAATTACTATTGTATTTTAATTTTATATTACAAGTCTATCGAAATTTCATTTTTCTTTAAAAATTAATTAAATTACTTACAAACTGTAATTAAATATAATTTCTACTTAAATACATTTAGTAATGAATTACAGTTTGTAATTAATTAATATTGCAACCTAATTATATTCTGTAATAAATTACAGTTTATAATTAATTATAATTGTAACTTAATTATTTATTATATAGTCAAATTATTGTTATGATGGAGAAATTCAGATGAAAGCAAGATTTTTTGACTCGGTTGAGTGGATGAAGAGTTTGATGGGTGACAAAGATTCAACTGAGCAATCCAAACTTCCTTCAGATTGACAGAATCCAAGTTCAATTTCTACTTTTCCAATCCATTTTATATTCCACTTTCAATCTCAACAACCGAGTCATCTTCTCCGAGCCACAGTAGCAAACCAGTCGCTTTTAGTTGCAATCCAGGTTCTTCCACTAGTTCCCAAGAATCTTCACCTTCAAAAAAGCCAATTCTAAATGCCTTATTTGAGTGTGCTTGACTCTGAGAAGTAGACCCAGAAAATGCGATGAAATCCTTAATTCAAATAAGGTTTTTTTTCGTTGTCTACTCACAATCCACGAGGAACAAACATGTCTTTGCCGAAAAACAAGAGTTCATAATCAATTATTTCAAGTACTGGATCGTCATGGTGAAACTTCCTTGTGAACGATTTCCTCTCTCTCTCTCTCTCACTCTCACGCACGCATCTGTCAGCTGGGCTGGGTTGGATGAAATTGTAGAGAGACACCTGATTTGTATAAATATTTTTAAAACATCTGATTTTATAAATTTTAAATATTGAAGCATGATTGGGCGTAATTTGCCCATTGGACATTCACATTTTTGTTTTTGTTTTACCAAACTGTAGTAAAATCGTACAAACTTTATTTGGTGGCAGAAACATGTAATAATCCAGCAAGTTTTTTTCTGGGTTTACAAGGTTAATCAATGGAACTCACCTAGAAATCTGCACAATAATCCAAAATTGCCCATTTGAAAACATGTTCATGTTTGACCTGTTTTTAATATGGGAAAGGTCAAAAGGAGATAAAGTGTGATTGATATTGTTTTAAAAGAGTTTTTTTTAAATGAATAGTAATTTTTAGGATAATAGATGATAGAGATTTGATTTAAAAGTCAAATATGGTGGACTTGATTTTTAATTGATGGTTATGGCCGCTGCAGCGTGGTTGGGAGCAGGGTTTGGTGATTGGTGTATTGTGTACTTTCGAATTGTTGCAAAGGCAATGGACATAAGAAGGTCCAGCTATTTCACATGTTTGTTAACCGTTGCAGATGAATGCTTCTATGAACCATTATTCGAATTCAATTATCGATTATTTTTCGGTTTTTGTTCGGTTTCTATTAAAAAATTAAATTTTATGCAAATACGAAATATATTTAATTATTTGTAAAAACCAAAACTAAATAGAGTATCTAAAACATATCAATAAGACTCGTTAAACTTAAACTCCAAATCTAAGGAAAAAAACCAAATAATCCTATAACAAAATTTAAAGCAAAATATATCAATGAAGCTTTTTAAATATCAAATTTCACGAGTTCTTCGCGTTACCAACTCCTCCTACAAGAAAAAAAATTAAGTATGAATGGTAATAAACGTTGTCTAAAGTAGTATTAAGATACATACCATTTAATCGTGTTTTATTATTTTTCGATTCTTTGTTCGGTTCTTTTGTTAAAAAAATTCAACAATTATTATATAAAATAATATTAAAAGTATAATGTATGCTTAATTTAAATTAAGAATATTCGATTCTCGATTCGGTTTTCGATTTTCAAATAGGAACCGATCGGTTTTCGGTTTCCATTTTTTCGATTTCGGTTCTCATTTTTTCCTAAAAAATCAACCAATTTCGATTTTTTTCGTTCGGTTTCGATTCGGTTCTCTCGGTTCCCTTTTTTTGTCCACCCCTAGTTGTGGTGGTAGTGGTGTTGAGACGGTGGTGTTGTTGTTAAATGGCGACGGAGGTGGGGGAGTTGATACGGTAATTAATTACAAATTACAAAATATACTAACGATTTTGCAAATTCATTACTTACACAAATTTAAAATAAAGTTACAATTGTAATTACTCGTAAACTATAATTTATCACAAAATGTAATAAAGTTGAAACTGCAATTGTAATTAAAGTCAATGTAAGTAATTCACTTTATTTTAGCCCAAAAAAAAAAAAAAAAATCTATCATGATTAACATTATCATTAGTTACAATTGTAATTAACTATAAACTGTAATTCATTACAAAATATAATTAATTTGCAATTATAGTTTTAATTAAGGTGAATGGAACGAATTCAATTAATTTTAGCAAAAAAACTGTCATGTTTTATAAATTCATTAGTTACAACCTATAATTGTAATTAATTAAAAAATTACAATTGTAATTAATTGAAACAAATTTACAATTATAATTAATTAAAAATCCGATATTTATAATTATTTTGATATTTTTGTTTCTTTACGATAAAGGAAATGAGATGATGGGGGCTAAGTCGACTGACATGTTGGGAAAGGAGAAGTTGTTCAACGAAATTCAGTTACACTAATGTAGTTATTTACAAATAATGAATTACACTAATACTTACGAATTCATTAGTTATAACAGTAATTAATTACAAAATTGAAATAAAGTTACAATTGTAATTGATTACATGAAGCAAATTGTAGTTGTAATTGAGGTGAATGTAACTAATTTAATTAATTTTAGCCAAAAAAAAAAATCTATCATATTTTACAAATTCATTAGTTACTATTATAATTAAGGGAACCCCTGTATTACAGGCCCCGCACTGTAGGGGGATATAGGCCCCTTGTACAAGTAGCATAACTCTATAATTAATTACAAATTTGAAATAAAGTTGTAATTATAATTAATTACAAATTATAATTGTAATTCATTATAATTTGTAACTAATTGAATTAATTTTAAAAGAAAAAAAAATCGAGTGACTTGTAATATACAATTAAGCTTCTGTTTGGTAACATTATTTTTTTAGATTTTAATCTAATTCAAAGTTAATATTTAATCTTAACCACACTTTTTACATGTCGAGTACAAGAAAAAGGTCTGCTAGTGACAAGTATTTCTTAATATTGTGATAGTTATAAGTGTCATAAAAAAAATTTGTGACAGCTTCAAGAGACGTGTGTATTCCGCGTGTCAGAAAATAAATTGTGACGCTTAAATGCGTCGCTATAATTTGTGACGCTTAGAAGCGTCACTAAACATTGTGACGCTTGGAAGCGTCACAAAATATTGTGACGCTGAATGGATTTTAGTGACACTTCCAACCATCACTATTACTTTAATGACATATGAAAGTGTCACTAATTTTTTTTTTATATATACATTTAGTGACATATAAAAGTGTCACTAATTTTATATATACGTTTTTTTTTTTAATTTAAAAAAAAGAAACCTGTTGTTGAATTTGAAATTATACCTATTAAACCATCCACATATATAGCAAAAATTATCTAAAATACATCACCAATTTTTTACAACAAAAATTCATAACAATCTACACAATCTCACCAATATACATAATTAATATGCTAAACAAAAACATGATTAATATATCATTAACAAAAACATGATCATTAACATATATGTTCCTTGATACACAAAAACATGATTATCATATTATTAACAAAACAAAAGACTTAATTGTTCAAGTATCACGATGATCTAAAGAATTCACTTAACAAAATCTCAATATGATTATATTCTTTCTCTTGCTCTCAATCATTAGCACCACTTACATTAGGTGAAGTATTGTGTGCATCATTCTCATTCAAATCACGAGAATCCAGAAAAATAATAAATAACAATAAGTAGCTATAATTCATATACATTCCATCAATAATAATAAAAAATGAATCAAACAAGCGAAAATTTTCCAAGTGTGATGATAATGAAGTTTTTCATAATTTGTAACGAACCTGTGGATTGGATACATGAGTGCTAGGTATTGGGTCAAACGATCCAAATGCAGTGCGATATATCTGAACTTCATCTTTCAAGTTCAAAATTGTTTCATTCGTCCTTTCCATATAAGTATTCATCATTTCCTGTTGTTGAGCAAGTAACATCTCAAGCTTTTGTATTTGAACATTTGGATGATTGCGATTTGCCTCTTTACTCCTCATTCTTTCTTTTTCTTCTCTTATTGATATTTGGATCAAGTTTCCAATCTTCATCAACACATTCCATAAACTTAGATTCTCTTGAAGAAAAATAGTCAACAAGTTGTCTAACTCCTCCTCCATCACCATCTTGCTCCAAAATCACCCCTTCTTTAGCAGTTAGCACATACTCTGGTTCACTATGCAATTGAAAACAAATTATAGCAAACTGGACTTGATCTTCAGTAACAATTGTCATACCAAACTAGATATTTTGCCTTCATCTACTAGTTAATCAATGTCATTCATCAAGATTAGGTCATGAATGATACTTGGATGATTTTCTTTTTTTTCTTATTCTTGTTTCCTAGTCAGCTTCCTGTGATCTCTTTTTATAAAATTTGGAATTAGGAATCCATCATTTTGTCCTTTTACAATTCTGAAAACATATTATAGCAATCTGGACTTGATCTTCAGTGACAATTGTCATACCAAACTACATACCTTGCCTTCATCTACTAGTTAATCAATGTCAACCATCAAGATCGGGTCATGAATGATACTTAAATGATTTTCCTTTTTTCTTATTCTTGTTTCCTAGTCAGCTTCCTCCGATCTCTTTTAATAACATTTGGAATTAGGAATCCATCATTTTGTAAAATCGAACTAGTTACTACAGATTTTTACTAGATATGCAAAGAGAGAGAGAGAGAGAGAGAGAGAACCGAGAATGGGTCAGATTTAGAACCAAGAATTTCTTCAAATTCTCACAATATCAATCAAATTTATACGCACAGATCAGACGCAACTACAAAAACAGAACCTCCAACTCAGTCAAGCCTAAACTTATTTGAAAAATCAACCTTTCCAACACAACCCAGGAAAAATAGCAACTACAAAAAACAGAACCTCCAACTCCTTATATGCAATTTCATTTCTTATAGACAAGTATAAGAAAAATTTGAACCAAAATTGCATAATTTCACATTGAACAAGAATAAAACGAGTAGAAGATAAGGATTGTGAAATGACCTCAAAAAGCCTATAATCTGCTCGCTCCTCTCCACTCTCGTCGTGCAATAGGTTCTAGGAAATGTATTAGTCAGCAATTGAAGAAGAAGAAAACCAGAATGATGAGTAGCGACTCAGAAGAAGAGGTGAGAAATGTAGTCAGAATCGGAGAAGAAAAGAGGAGGAATACCTTGCCCTACGCTGCTGATGGAGAAGAGGAGATGAAATGCTGTTGCTGGAGAAGAAGAACACTGGTGATGGAGAAGAGAACGCCGCTGATGATAGAGAAGAAAGAGGAGAATGGCCAACACAGAATAAATCAGGGAAATGAAACATAAAAAATAAATTTCGCGCCTATACCAAGATAAAAATTGTGATGTTTGGATTGTATTGCTTTTAAGTGTCACTAAATTATGAATAAATCAATTTTTTTAAATTTTTTATGGATATAATTATTTGTGACAATTGGAACTCTAGTAATATTTAATAACGATTTTAAATGTCACTAAACTGCAAATAAATTATTTTTTTATGAATATAATCATTTGTGACACTTCAAACCATCACAATGTTTAGTTATGATTTTGTGTCACAATTTCGTTATGATTTTGTGTCACAAAAATTGTGACACTTCCACCACATGTAGCAAAAATTTGTCACTACTAGACATTTTCTATAGTGGTCCCACAACTTTTCAACCACACATTCCATCAACTTTTATCAAAATTTACTAAAAAATATATTTTTTATTACTACCAAACTGGGGCTAAATTACAATATTAATTAATTAGTTACATTTTTAATTGATTATAAAATTGAAATTAAGTTACAATTATAATTAATTACAGACTACAATTAATTACATAATGTAGTTAAGCTGCAATTTAATTAATTGCAATGTGTAACTGCTTCAATTAATTGTAGCAGAAAAATGAAATTTCAAGTGAATTGTAATATAATTAACTTACAATTTGTAAGTAATTCAATTAATTTCATTGATTAAACTTGTCATGTTTTTGCAAATTCGTTAATTATAATTATAATTAATTGTAAAGTTGAAATTAGATTTCAACTGTAGTTAATTACAAATTATAACTAATTCAATTCATTTTCAAAGTAAAATGAAATTAAATTGCAGAAGAAGTGAAGGGAAGGAAGAAAAAGGAGAAGCTAACATAAGAAATTGGAGGAGAAAATCATCTAGATTTCAACTTTATATAGGATTTAAACAACAAATGTGTGTCGATATGATTTTTATTGTCTGTATGCCTGATTTTGATAATATATTTTATTTTGTTATAATATCATTTTAAATACTTGATATTTAAAAATAGGACCTTAAAGTTTTGTATTTGTGTAATTAATCCAAATATTTTCCTATTACCTTTTAAATTAAACCCCATTTGGTACAATTACAAAGCTATTTTTTAATCTTAATCAAAGCTAACATTTATTTTTAACAACATATTTATGAGATTCGCCGCTTTTCAATTACACATTTCATCAATTTTTATAAAAAATCTGCTAAAAATATGATTTTTATCTACAAAACATTATGAGATTTTAAATTCTACATCATCTTTATCTTTATCATACTATATATAAAAGTAAGGTAGTTTCTAAAACAATTTTCCGTTCATTCTCCTATTTTTATAAATAGTAACGTCCCATATAATCAAATAGTGTGAATGTAAAGTGGATCAGTGAGAATACAAAATTGATGTACGTCTAATGTGAATGCAAAATCTGGAAAATGTGAATATATATTAAATACTAAATAATGGTTGATATTTTTATAATCAATTTTAATTTTATTATTAACACTAATACTGAATGAGTTCAATTAAGATTTTTAGTTATCGGTATTAAATTATCATTTAATTATTTTATTTATTTATTTATATTTATTGTTCTTAATATTATAAAATCTATTTATAGCCATTAATATAAACATTGTGTTTTAATTATTAATGGTCAAATTATTTGTTATCTTTAATTAAAAACCATATTCTGAAATATATATGTAGTTGAAAAAATGCATATCTTTTAAATAATTTATAGAAAAAATTATTGAACAAAGACTAATATTGAATAATGAATGCTTTGGTTTCTTTTTAGTTAATAATATCAATAGAATGATTAATATTTTTAATCATTCTTAATTTTAATAAATTTTTAAAGATTATAGGATATAAGATTATTTGTATAATTTCATGATCTCCAACTTTAATCGGTTGTTATATTATGATAATTGCGAGATTTTCAAATTATTATTTTGACTATTTGATTTTGATTTTTTGAAAATTGTTTTTGTGAAATAGTGATTTTTAAGAATGTATAGTTAAAAAGTAGTATGAAAAATTGTAAAATATAATTTTTTAAAATTTGTGTGATTGAAAATGAATTTCAGAAAAATTGATTCTTGAGAAATCAATTACATATGAGTAAGTGATAAAGTATTATGTCTTGTGGGTAAAACAACTGTGCCGCTTTTATGAATCGAGACGCATGGATATTGATTTCTTAGTAAATAAAGTTAAATATTTACGATATACATTCGTTAAAATTTAATCAAAAATAACTTTTCCCGTTGCTTAATTTGCTACGTTTATTTAAATATATGACCACATCTGTTTAATTTGTAATTTTAAAGTAAATATGAAATGAAATATTTGTTAATAAATTTAAATATCAAATATTGTAATAAGATAGTTGGTACCAATTCTAATAGTACTATTCGGATAGTGATAAATTATTTGTGATATTCTAGAAATTATATTTTGAAATTATTAATTACATTAATAATCATTAAAATTGAATTGTTTTGCAAATGAGCTTTAAAAAAAACCCTATAATTTACATATAAAATTTTTTTAAAAAAAAAAATTATACTTTTTAACAGCTCATTGTACGAAACAAGTGCTTAAGTATACATTCTCCACAAAATCATTATTATTAAACTCATTTTGTAGATAATGAGGGCTCAAACAAGGAGTGGATATACTAACGAAAGAAAAACGTAATACATAAAGAGAGAGCACTTCCGAAAAACATGTATTGACTCATTTTCCTATCGAAAACACATTTTCTAAAATGGTAATTAGTAGTATTAATTCACTATTTATTATTCATTTTGAACAAAATCTAGATTTAAATTAATCAAATTGAATGCAGATTTTTTAATAGCTGCAATTTTCAGGTCCCGAGGTTTCTTGATCCGTTTTCCCCTTTTGAAAACCAATTACAATTTTTTTAAATTCGTTAAAAAAAAAACTTTGTCAATATCACATAAATATTTTTATTTAAAAATAGAAAATGAAAGAGAATGAAATAAGAACATTCATCAATCTATTTTTCTTTTTTCTTTTCACTTTAATAAAATTTTAAGCGTATATCACAGATATATCTATTTTTTTTACTTATTATAAATTCTATTCAAATGTTATTTTTTCTTTTACATTTGAAGTTTTAAATCAATTCAAATTACAATATTTAAATAAATTCCTGAAAGGATAAACATACGAATAGTAAAAAAAATTAAAAAATAATTAAGGTATGTGTAATGTACCTTTGTAATTAATTATCTTCATTCATTTCTCATTTTTAATTAAATATTCATTTCATATATTAAAATATAAATTTGATATATTTAGGTAACAAATGACCGTGCATCGCACGGATGTAACACTAGTAATATATAAAAGTCAGGTTGTTCCTAAAAATATTTTCCCGCCCATTTTTCTATTTCCATAAATAATAAGGTTCCATAAAATTAAATAATGTGAACGTAAAGTGGATTAGTGTGAATGCAATATTGATGTATGGTAAATGTTAATGCAAAATCTGGATAAATGTAAACGCATTTATTGTATTAATTTTATATATATATATGTGGTAAATACTAAATAATGGTTGATGTTTTTTTAATCAATTTTAATTTTATTATTAACACTAATATTGAATGAGTTCAATTAATATTTTTAGTTATCAGTATTAAAATTATCATTTAATTACTTTATTTATTTATTTGTAATTCTTAATATTATAAATTCTACGTATAGCCATCAATATAAAAATTACGATTTAATTATTAATTGTCAAATAATTTGTTATCTTTAATATTAAAAATTATATTTTCTGAAATATATATGTAGTTGAAAAAATACGCTGCTTATAAATAATTTGTAAAAAAAAGTTATTGAACAAAGACTAATATTGAATAATTAATGCTTTGATTTCTTTTTAGTTAATAATATCTATAGAATGATTAATATTTTTAATCATTCTTAATTTTAGTAAATTTTTAAAGATTTTTTGTATAATTTCGTGATCTCCAACTTTAATAGGTTGTCGTATCATGATAATTGCGAGATTTTCAAATTATTATTTTGACTATTTAACTTTGATTTTTTGAGAATTGTTTTTGTGAAATAGTGATTTTTCAGAATGTATAGTTCAAAAATAATATGAAAAATTGTAAAATATAATTTTTTAAAGAATGTATGATTGAAAATGAATGTTCAGAAAAATTGATTCGTGAAAAATCAATTCCATATGAGTAAAAGATAAAGTATTATGTCTTATGGGTTAAACAATCGTGTCGTTTTTATGAATCGGATGCATAGATGATTTCTTAGTAAATAAAGTCAAATATATTTACGATATGCATTCGTTAAAATTTAATCAAAACTAACATTTTCTATTGCTTAATTTGCTACATTTATATAAATATATGACCACATATGTTTAATTTGTAATATTAAAGTAAATATGAAATGAAATATTTGTTTAATAAATTTAAATATCAAATATTGTAATAAGATAGTGAGTATCAATTCTAATAGTACTATTCGGATAGTGAAAAATTATTTGTGATAATCTAGAAATTATATTTTGAAAAGATTAATTACATTAATAATCATTAAAATTGAATAGTTGTGAAAATGAGTTATGCAAATGGTCATTGAAGTTTTTTTTTTTTTTTTTAAGTGGTAAGTTATTTAAGTTACTAAGTATTACAATTGTGGAAAAAAAGAAAAAAAGAAAAAAAAAACTGCCCTTAATTTTCATATAAATTAAAAAAATAAAATCATATACTTTTAACAGCTCATTATACCAAAATTTACCGTTACAAACTATATTACTTGAAATAATAAGTCTCAAACAGATGTTTAAGTATACATTCTCCACAAAAGCATTATTATTAAACTCATTTTGTAGATAATGAGGGCTCAAATAAGGACTAAATATGTTCACGAAAGAAAAACGTAATATAGAGAGAGCACTTCTCAAAAACAGATATTGACCAATTTTCCTGTCTGAAACACATTTTCTAAAATGGTAATTTGTAGTATTAATTCACTATTTATTATTCATTTTGGACAAAATTCAAATTTAAATGAATCCAAATGAATGCAGAGTTTTAAATAGCTACAATTTTCAGGTCCCGGGGTTTCTTGGTCTGTCTTCTCCTTTTGAAAATCAATTACATTATTTTTTTAAATTCCTGAAAATTAAAAAAAAAAAAAAACATTGTCAATATCACATAAATATTTTTATTTAAAAATAAAAAAATGAAAGATAACGAAATAAGAACGTTCATCAATCTATTTTTCTTTTTCTTTTCATTTTCGTTTTAATAAAATTTTAGGAGTATATCACTGATATATTTATTTTTTCTACTTATTACAAATTCTATTTAAATGTAATTTTTCTTTTCCATTTGAAATTTTAAATCAATTCAATTTACAATATTTAAAGAAATTCCTGAAATAATAAACATACGAACCGTAAAAAAAAAAAACTAAAAAATAATGAAGGTATGTGTAATGTACCTTTATAATTAATTGTCTTCATTCATTTTTCATATTTAATTAAATATTCATTTCATACGTTAAAATATAAATTTGATATGTGTAGGTAACAAATGAACGTACATCGCACGGGTGTAACACTAGTTAAAAAAAATGAGAAACATGCATATGTTTCATAATGATCGAATTTGTTTAGAAAATATACAAGAAAAATTGTTTGTTAAAAGATTTGTGTTTGAAAACACACGTTTTTATGTTTTTGAGGTAAATTATGTGATTGGAAAGTTGACGAAAAAATTTGTGTAGTTGGCAAGTAATTTGAATAATTGTGTTATAAAAAAATAGGTTTTAAAACAAGTAAGCTCGTGCCTTTGATTTTCCTTTCTGTTTATTATTGTCAGTTCAATTATTGCTAGCCCTTTCTTAAAAAGGTATAACCCATACCTTTAGGGTCCGAACCGTCCATATACTGGATAATTAATTTGAGTGGTAAATTGCAAGTCGTGCCTCCCAGAGTCAGGGTGAAGGGCATTGGTAATTTTCACGAATGGTGGTGACTCCCGCTTGTCACATGATACAAATTTATTATTTCAGGATTCGAACCCTACACCCGACTGTGTTAAGCAAGTTTCATGGCATTCCCTTCATTACTGAGAGATATGCCATGTGGCACCCCTTCTTAGTAGTACAACATTGCTTCCATGCCTAGCTAGTTTCCAGTTCTAGAGAACAGACATCAATTTGAAGTACATTTTCCTTCAGTTTCTGGTGTGCTATTGCTACGCTATACACTGAGTTACTATTCAATTCTCTTCACCATAAATTAAAGGAAAAAGTTTACAACCACTTTAATAAATAGAGATCATCAGTAGACAGTTTTGCTCCCCTACCTTGAAGGTAAGGGAGTTAAATATCCAACAGTTTTGGGATGAGTGATAAAAATTTGGGATGAAAAATGGGGCCCACTGACAGCCATCCCATGGGAGGGTGAGTTTTGTGTGTGTTGGTATTTATATTAATTTTATAAGGTGTCGTGTATAAGCTAACAACAGAGATTGGGCTGGGACCCACCATGTACTTACTAAAACGAACTAGACAGGTCCTTATCTTATCAGAGGGTGTCAGCTAGTACTGGATCCCTGTGGTTATGGTCAATGATCCGCCAAAATTTCTGTATTAAAACGTCTCTGTCTATACTACGTACAACCTCAGGATGGCTTTGATTGAACGCTGCATAGACGCACCATGTCAATCATGCACGCGCAATTTGCTCCTTCTCCTTCAAAACAAAAAGAAGATGTTAAAATTGTTAAGCCTTGTTTGTTTGGCAAACATATTTAAAAATATATTTTTAAACAACACAATTTTTAAATTCTTTTTTAATCATATATATTTTTTCTCTTTACTTTTAATTATATATATATATATTATCTTGAAAACATAAAAACATGTTTTTAAATACAAAACTTTTAACAATGAGTACTATTTTAAAATATAAACTTTGTTAAAAGGAGTAGTACAAATCTTTATGTACATTAATGTATTCTGATGAACAAACTTGTGTTGGAATTGTGAAATTCATTGACGGGATTGAGTTGGCACTAAGTATAAGGACAACCAACACTTCACAACTTATTTAAAATTATCTTCAACTGAGGTACATTGGAATTAGTAGAAACACTCTTCGCTCCGACACTATAAAATATGTTTTAAGAACTAAGAAAAATCAATATATCCATATGGCAATTAATTTCCTTTACTTCAGATATATGAGAAAGAATTAATAAAATTTTTTTACACAAATGCATTTACACATTACATAGATCCACTTTGAGTTATGCATAAAAAATTATTACTTTTAAAATAATAGAATATCCTAGTAATGCTAACCACATATCTACTGATGTGAAAATGCTCCCCTACCCGTGAAGGGTAGGGGATATAAATACCCAACACACACAACCCCCCCCCCCCCCAATGGGGTGAGTGTCAGTGAGCCCCTTTTTCATTCCAACTTTTTACTACCCACCCCAAGACCGTGGGTATTTAACTCCCTTACCCTTCAAGGGTAGGGGAGCAAAACTGTAAAATTTAATATCCTGAAAAATCATGGTAACATAACCTTTATTTATAAAAATAACATAATTTTTTAAATCACTTTTTAACCACACACATTTTCTCTCTCCAATTTTCAACCATTATTTTTTACCTCAAAATTATAAATAAACAAATTTATAAATCAAACAGTGTTACCAAACGGAGGAAATTTACACTATCGTGGATCTAAATAAGGATTTTCCTCCAGTATATATATGTAAATTAAAATTTATAAATTTTATTATTTCATGTTTTTTTTTTTTTTAATTTGGACAAATATTTTTACTAGTAAATTTCTAAAGTTAAATTTGTTTCGATTTTTGTATATATATATATTACGAAAAAATTGATCTAAAATTTTTGACATGTGCCCGATTCGGACAGGGAATCATCACTTACATGTAGAGATGATCATCTGCTCGAATCGAACACACATTCGGGCAGCAAACTGTGCCCGATTCGTGCAGGAGATCATCACTTTGTTAACATGTCATGTGGGTCATGAATTTTTCTCCTCAATAAAGGGCGGATCCGGGATGTCATTCCAACACAAGCAAATTTGTTCAACTACAAACGAACACTATGAAGTAAGGAAAAAAAATTTGACACCAAAATTAATAGGTCAATTTTTTTTAGGCGGATCCAGTACGAGCGATCAAACGCCCTAGTCAAGAGCTGAATCTGCCCCTGCATTAATGGTTGGCCACCTTACATTATGAGCGATTTGGTAATCGAGGAAATGGGAAATGAAAACTTTTTTCATGAAATTTATTTTTCCATCCAACCCCCAAAGAATTCAAATTCCAACAAATTATGGAAAATAGGTCATTTTTGAACTAACATTGAAAACAAATTCCATACAAAATCTTGCAATCAAACAACTAAGGCTTTGTTTGATTGAAAAGATGTAAAATTGTTGGAAATAAAACAAATTTCACAAATTGAATTACCTGTAAAATTTTTTCGTGAAATATATCAATTAGAAGTATTTGATTGGATTAATTTCTAGGCAAATAAGGTGAAATTTTTTCAAAGTTTTTTTTTTTTTATTGTCATTATTTTTCATGGAAATTTTGATAAGTTGAGTAATTCTAGTCCAAAAACTTTATTTTTTAAAATATTGTCTACAAATAATGCCTTAATTAAGCCAAAAAAGAGAGAGAGAGAGCCAAAATAATTTTCCGGCAACGTGGAAATAAAATACCACAACATTGGTAAGAAAATATTTTTCTCCAAAATGGAGGAAAATCTATCACGTCCGTCTACAATAGGCAAATCATTTCCAAATGAAATTTATACAATCAAACAACACCAATTGGGGAAATTTGAATGGAAATTTGATTCTCCACGAAAAATCTGGTCCAATCGAACAGGGCCTCGGTGAAAGCCTAGAAATTATTTTCTTTTCCATTTTTTCAATGTCAATCAAACGGACCCTTAGTCTTTTGTTGTCGCTTTCACAATGGCCTATGTTTGGTAAATTCTATAATCAAGTTTATAAACAATGTATTTTCTCAAATCACTTTTTAATCATTTACATTTTCCAAAATAACCTTTCAATCGCATATTTTCTTCAAAAATATAACTGATGCTGTAAACATTTCTAACCTTGACGTGGCAGGATCTGGAGTTGCTTGATCACTGGAAAAGATGAATGGACGCGCCTTGGTTGACCTGCAAAAAGGTGAGGAGGATGCTCCACGTCGCCCCTCAGGTGTGATAATTAGTATTTTGGAGAAAAATAGAGAGAAATATTTAACTGGAAAACACGTAAATATTTATGAATGAATAATATGTGATCAAATGAGCTATTTTTATTGGGCTGAAAAGCCCATAATCTTTTTTAGTTAAAGAATGAGTCCTTTTAGTATAACTTACCTTCTAGGAAGAATTCTAACCTTATAAGAATTGAGCTACCCTTTTTATCATGTCTCCTTATAGGATACGTCTTATTTTGGAGGCCCAAGAAGGTAGCCCATTGATGAAGCTCATAAACGAAGAATGCTTAGAGTTCGGTTTGTATTGGGTCTTAAGGAGTAATGTGGCAGGGATGGACCGACCACGAGAGACAAGGTAAAGATAAGGTCGGGAATACCTGATCTTAGTGACACGGTATGCCCGGGTTAGCGTGTCGGCCTATGGCTAAATTGAATTAATAATCAAGTAGACCGGGCATCATGCCCGGGGACATATATGACCGGGTTTTCCTGGTCGACTATAACCCTTTGGGCCGCTAGTTTCGAGAGGTTGGGCACAAGATTGAGCCCATGGACGAGATGTGCCGATCTGTTAAACTCCATCGTCCAGCTCATCTTTGGATGACGTGAAGTTGCCTAATCATTGGCCCCCGTGCATCAGGGATTTGGAAAAGATCTCTGAATGTATTTATTTTATTTTTGACAACTATCATATTGACAGCTAATGACACGTTTTTCCAACTGTTTCCTTCTTCAATTAATGTGGGGAGGTGAACAACCTTAAGTCACAGATTGACACGTGGCAAGAGGTAACATATGGATTACAAAATATTTCCCGCCAATCCTGTCTATATATATGTGGTCCCCATAATCTCATTCTTTTTACTTTGCGAATTTTTCAAAGATCAGAGAACTCATCGGGCAACCATCATGACCGCTTCTTCAACAAAAACTTCCTAGCAGTTTAGGTAAGCTCGACCTACCCTGACCTTTTTAACTTTATAATTTATTCCAGGAAGAGATGGCGAGGCGTGTAACGGTGGATGACCTTAGGGAGGTAGAAAATATAGATGACCCTTTAGAGGTCGAGGCCTTAGGTTTCTACGAGCCCCCGCCCAATTTTGTGGAGGGTGAGTCTGATAATGGGGAAGAGGTTGAGGACAACATTCGGGTAGTCAGGGAACCTAGGCAGACCGAACTAGAACTCTCGATCTATTATAATAGAATGAAAGAACATATGATCGAGGTCTACATGAGAAGGTATAGGTTAGTAGATAGGTACACTGCTAGGGTTCTCGATAGGGACGAGTATTCTTATCATTTTCGGGAATGGGAGATAGTTGTATATCATGAGGCCTTACTGACCGGGCTTAGGTTCCCCTTGCACCACTTTTTTGTAGATTTCTTGCTGACCGCGAGCATATTTCCCGGTCAGCTTGCCCCTAACGGGTGGAGGATCCTTGTATATTTTTATATATTGTGTAGAAGCTAAGGAATAGAGCCCATTGTTAACCTTTGCAAGTGTCTGCTAGAGCTTAAGTACCTACCTCGATGTAATAGCTTCGTTTATCTGTGCGGAAATGGTAGATTTGAGGTGCCATGGGTACCATCTTTTATAAAATATTGGAAAGAAAGGTTTTTCTTTATCAAATCGAGAGAGGGCGAGACCTTATTTTGGCCGACCTTTAGAAGACCCGACGTTGATAATTTTAAGAGGATGGGTAGTCTAAGTGAGGAGGCCGTGACAAAGCTCATGGTTGATGCTGTCCGGGTTTGTGACTTTGGTTTGTTGGCCGAAGAAGCCAATGATCTTGTGATAAACGAAATTTTAGATCAGGCTGGACTCGACCTTCAGCCTGGTGGGCCCCAGCCTCTCAAATTACATAGTAAATATTGCTTTGTTTCCTTTTTAGAAAATCCCCTCCCCTATTTTCTCTCTTTTGTCCTAACATTGCCTCTTACCAGGGATGACTTTCGATTCTGAGGCGCTTAAGCACGCAGCCATGGCAAGGGTCCGTGGATCCAGGGAGAAACGTGCAGAGGACGGGATAATCCGGAGACGTCCCCAAAAAAGGACAAAAACTGCTCCGTCTGGTCCCGGGAAAACCTCTCAATCCAACGAGGATGCTCCCCGCCCGAGGGTTTCCAGGAAACACAGAGGTCGGGCGACACTGCTGGCTGTTTCAGATCATGAGGCTGAGAATCCTACCTTGGCTGATTGTAGGAGAATGATGCAAGATTCCCTGTATCCGGACCTTGTAAAGAAGTACCAATATAAGGTCGGTCTTGATCAGGGAGTTGAACATATCATGAGTGAGGCCCTTCAGGTAAAATTTAGGCCTGTAAGAATTCCACACTGTTTCTTGTAGAAAATTTTTCTAACTTTATTTCTTGACTTGTAGATGTTGAGTATCACTCGAGGGGTTGCCCTTCAGAGTATTGAACGGGGGGAAATAGCTAACGAGCTGGTTCACTCCATGTAGTACGAGGCCATAAGGGAAAACGCCGTAGAAGAGAAGCTCAAGAAAGCTCTTGCTGATCTTAAGAAGGCTGTCCAAGAGCGAGACTTATCCCGGGAAGAGGTGGCCAAGTTGACAGATGAAGTGTGCCTAGCCTATGAACAAGAGGTCCAAGCCCGGGCATCTGTAGTGGAGGCTTTCAAAGGGTCAGATGAATACAAGATGACCCTTGGAAACTATGCCCTGGAATCTTACACCCAGGCGATCAAGCAAGCCGGGGCTTGGTGTCTCCTCAAGTCTCCTGAGCTTGATACAATCCCGTTGGCCGAGTTTCCTCTAGGTGCGGATGACCTCGACCTGACTCCCTTTGAGGAGGAAGACGATTGTGAGGTGGTCGAGGATGCAGAGGATGGGAGTGATCCCGAGGATTAAAATTTTTGTATTTGCAATATTTTGCACGGGGTATGCCCCGTTGACTACATGTAAATTTTTATTTATAAATGAATTTGCATATTTTATGTGTTCATTATTTTTACGAGTACACAAGCCAACCTTTTAAAAATCAAGTAGTTGTTTTGATTCCATGTCCTGAAAATTTTATGGGCGAGCAAAGACGACCTTATAATTTTGTTATAAGAATGGATTTTAATTCTTTGTAACATCAAAACTTTGGATTGATGATAATTGATTAGTAAGGCCGGTCAAGGCCGACCTTTTTTTAATTTATACAAAGATTAGGTCGAGCTTTTGACTTTGCAAAATTGAGAGAAATGCTTTATAAGGTCGGGTAATGCCGATCTCTTGAGTTACCTACAAGGAAGAGGTCGAACTCTTGATTTTGTGAATGTGAGAAATAATTTGCTAGGAAATAATTTGTAATGCCTTGCCATGAAACAATGTAAATTATTTTTGGAAGAATAATTTGTAAAGTCTAGCCATGAGACATTGTATATTATTTGTTGAGAAATAATTTGTAACGCCTTCCCTGAGAAGTTGTAAATTATTCGTGGAAGAATAATTTGAAACGTCTTACCATGAGATATTGTAAATAATTTTTTGGGAAATAATTTTTAACACCTTACCATGAGACATTGTAAATTATTCATGGAAGAATAATTTGTTTTTTCTTACCATGAGACATTGTAAATTATTTGTTGGGAAATAATTTGTAACTCCTTGCCATGAGACGTTGTAAATTATTCGTGGAATAATAATTTGTAACGTCTTACCATGAGACATTGTAAATTATTCGTGTAAGAATAATTTGTAATGTCTTACCATGAGACATTGTAAACTATTTGTTGGGAAATAACTTGTAAACTTATTTGGATGACCCCGTAAGTTATTCCAGTGTTTTGTCCTCTGGTGCTCATTCTTTGAAAGAAATACTTTCATTAAAGGGGACTGAACTATGAGACTCGTTAAAACTTATCCAGAAAAACCCTTTTGAAAAAAAATCTGGATAAGGAAAAAGAGTACCCGTCCTTGACTCTGAAAGAAAGTATGATGGGCGCGCAGGCTCGATCTTACTAAAAAAAATTGTTGATGGACGTGCAAGTCCGGAAATAACTAAGAGAAAAAAGGATTCGCAGACCCGACCCTTCTATATCTAGATGACCTTGTTATTACCGAAAAGGTGACTACTTGTAGTGAGGCTTCAGGTTTTCAACATTCCATGGCTGAGGAAGGGGCTTTGAATCTAATGTTCGGAGGTTGTACGAGCCCTTTCCCACTTTTCGAATGATTTCGTATGGTCATTCCCAAATAGGTCCAAGTTTCCCAAGTTGATGATCGGCAGCTTTGCTTCGACGTAGTACAAGATCTACCATTCTGAACTCTCTCTTTTTTACTCTGATATTAAACTTCTTGGACATGGCCTGTAGATAAGCAGCTATTATTAGGGCGGCACTTTCCCAGATTTATTCCAGAAGATCCAGACTTTCTCTCTGCCCCTCAATCTGGTGGGGTGATTCTGTAGTCATTGTGCGGAAGCTGAGAATCGCCACTTCCACTGGAATAGCAGCTTCCATCCCAAAGGCTAGCATGAATAGAGTTTCCCCATTGCAGTCTTGAACGATGTTCGGTTAGTCCAAAGAACTTTCGGAAGGAGATCGAGCCAATCACCCTTGGCACTGTCATGACGAGTCCTCAAGTCTTGCAAGATGAGTATGTTTGTAACTTCAGCTAATTCATTACTTTGCGGGTGCGAAACGGAAGTTAACATGTGTTTCATTCCTAGATTCTTACAGAATTGTTTGAAGGCTTAGCACTCGAATTGACACCCATTATCAGTGATTAACGTCTTAGGAAGACCAATACGGCAGACGATTGACTTCCAAACAAATGCCTCCAACTTTTGTTCTCTAATTACGGAAAGAGGTTCGGCTTCTACAAATTTTGTGAAGTATTCTATAGCCACTGCTAGGACCTTGACCTGGCCACGAGCTATGGGGAATGGCCCAAGTATGTTAATTCCCTACTGCGCAAAGGGGCATGAACACATAATTGAAGATAGTTCTTCTGCTGGTTGATGCAATCACAAGTTTTCATGTAGCTGAGTGTGTCCTTCCTCATGGTTGGCCAATAGTACATGTATTGCATTAACTTCATAACTAGCGCTCTTATTCCCTGGTGCCCTCCACAAATTCCTTCATGAACCTCGGCCATAGCAAGGGCTTCTTCTTTCAGAGTTAGACATCGGAGGTAAGGAAGTGTAAAACTTCGACGGAACAAGGTATTCTGTAATATGGTATACCTCGAGGCCCTTGATTTGACACTTCTTGCCTCTGCTTTATTATTTGGAAACTTTCTCGACGTTAAATATTCAATGATTAGATCCATCCAACTGGGCTCATGTTCTGAAATATCCATGATTTCGGGTTGTTGTGTGATACTGGGCTCATGCAGAGTTCGCACGAAAATAGTTCTATCCAAGTAGTCCAGATTGGAAAAAGTTAGTCTTAACAGGGAATCTGCTTTATGATTAGCGGACCTTGGTATTTTATCTACACAGCAAGATTTGAACTTCATTTGCAAGTCTAGAAGCATCATTCTGTAAGATGACATTTTTTCATATTTTGCTTCAAAAGTGCCATTCACTTGCTCAACCACCAATTGTGAATCACTCAAGACCTCGACATATTCGACCCCTAGGTGTTGAGCTACCTGAAGCTCGGCGATAATGGCCTCATACTCCGCGTCATTATTAGTGGCCGGGAAGTCGAACCTAATTGCACACTGAATCTCCATTGTGCCATCATCTTTTTTTAGTATGATTCCGGCCCCCGATCCTGCAACGTTCGATACTCCATCAACTTGCAAAGTCCATGTGACCTCTTCCTTGTCACGACTTGTCGGCCCTCGAGGTCTTGGAGCGAGTTCGACGACGAAGTCCGTCAAGACCTGTACTTTTAAGGAAGGTCGAGGCATGAACTCGATGTCATATTCCTCAAGCTCGATTGACCATTTGAGTAAGCGACCAGATACGTCATATTTCTGTGAGATCTGTTTCAAAGGCTGGTTCGTGAGGACTGTTATAGTATGGGCTTGGAAGTAAGGTTTTAACTTTCTGGCTGCTGTGACTAGGGAAAGCGCGAATTGTTCTGCCAGTGTATATCGGGTTTCTGTGTCCAATGTCATCTTGCTAACATAGTATACTGGTTTTTGGATCTTCCCTCCCTCCTTGACCAAAATGACGCTTACTGCATGATTTGAAACTGCCAGATACAGGAACAGAGTGTCTCCCGGATTTGGTTTTACCAATATTGGAGGAGTTCCCATATAGTCCTTTAGTTTCCTGAAGGAGACATCGCATTCTTCATCCCATGTGAACTCCTTGTTTCCTCTGAGAGTTTTGAAGAGGGGAAAAAATTTATCTGATGCCCTTGACAAGAAACGGCCCAATGCTGCCACTCTACCTGTAAGTTTCTAAACTTCCCTGATGGTCCTGGGAGGTTTCATTGATGTAAGGGCCACAATTTTATCTGCATTAACTTCAATTCCTCGCTGAGTGATCATAACTTTGTAGCAATATATCCCTTCATCAGCCATGAAGGAAGTTTTCTCTTGATCTTCCTGTGCCATTCGAATTTGATGATATCCTGAGAATGCGTCGATGAAGCTGTAAAGTTCAGAACCTGATGTGGAGTCCACCAATCTGTTAATTAGGGGAAGAGGATAACTGTCTTTTGGACATGCTTTATTAAATTGTAAAATCTATGCAGACTTGGCATTTGCCATTCGGCTTCTTGACCAATACCACATTGGCTAGCCATTCTGGATACTTTACTTCCTTGATGAACACTGCTTTCAAGAGCTTATCTACTTCTTCCTTTATTATTTCCCTTCTTTCAGTAGCAAACTGCCTTCTTCGTTGTTTTACAGGCTTCTTGTCTGGCATGACATTAAGCCTATGTTCAACAAGTGCGAGGTCAATCCCGGGCATATCTTCTGCGCTCCATGCAAATATGTCGATGTTTCTCATAAAGCATTGCGACCGTTCTTCCTTCATTGGTTTAGGAAGTTCTTTCCCAATCGTGAAACTTTTTCCTTCTGAAATTGGAACTTCTTCCAATTCTTCCACTACTGACATGCATTCTTCCGCATGAAGTTTAATTGACATCAGATCTGTTTTACCCTTTTCAATGCAGCTGATGTAACAACTTCTGGCCATTGCTTGACTACCCTACACTGTTGCTATGCCTGCAGAAGTTGGGAACTTGATTGCTAAGTGATATGTTGACGCTATTGCTTTCAAGCTATTCAAGAATGGTCTTTCCAAGATAACGTTTTAAGCCATAGGGTATTCACGACCTGAAAAGTGGTCATCCGAGTCATCAGCTTTTCTCCCAATCCAAGTGAAGTAGGAAGGTCAATTAAACTTCGGGTCTTACGGTTCCCCCACCAAAGCTAGTTAGCGAAGTAATGACCTGACGAATCCGATCCTTAGGGAGTTGATCTTGTTGAAAGCTTCCAAAGAAAGAATATTGGTTGTGCTTCCATTATGAACAAGCACTCTTCTTAATCAAAATTTGCAATTGTAGCACTAATGACAACGGCATCCTCATGGGGATATGAAATTCCTTCCATGTCAGAGTTACTGAAATTGATGTTGTTTGAAATTTCATGATCATGACCTGCCGACCTTTCTTCTTGACCACCCAATGCCCGGGCATAAATTTTTCTTGAGTTAATTGAATCACCTCCAGAAGTTATACCTCCAACAATAAAATTTATGATGTCAGTGGACCTATTCTTCTCTTCTCCTTTTCCCTGATCTTTATCTTCTTTTTTTACGTAATACCCTAAGAAGTCTCTTTTCATGAGGGCTTCTATCTCATGTTTTAGTGTTCTACACTCATCCGTAATATGACTTGGGCTTTTGTGGAAGTCAAAATTTTTATGGCGATTTCTTTCATCGATCTTCCCCCTTATGGGTTTTGGCCAGCTCAGATCTTCCCAACTTTTGTATTTCCATGAGAATGTGAGACCGAGGCGCATTTAATGGAGTTAAATTCTGATGCCCATAACTGCTTCCTTTTGTATTAGACCGGGAAGAATTCCTTCCATCTTCTTGCCTTGACCTCTTGTTCCCTTGTTTGATTGGTTCCGAAGATTGTACTGTTGTTCCAAGAACATGATATTGTGCCCTAACTGACAACAGTGTCTCTTTCATATTTATGTATTTTTTTGCCCTTCCGAGGAGTTCGGTCACGTTTGCAGGTGGATTCTTGGAAAAGGACATTTTGAATTCTTGACCTCGGATGGCTAAGGTTAGGGTAGACATTGCCGATGAGATGTGAAGATCGCGAATCTGAAGTCTTTTAGCTTTGAAACGAGTTATGAATTCTCTCCGCGTCTCATTAGGTCCTTGTCTCAACTGCAAGAGGGAAGCGGCTGTTTTCTTAATCATTTTGCTGCTTGCAAAGAAGGTCATGAATTTCTTAGTAAGATCAGCAAATGAAGAGATTGATCCCGATGGTATTGTAGAAAATTAGTCTCGAGCAGAGTTGGTTAAAGTTTGCGGGAAGACCTTACATAGTATTTGATCAGGAGCATTCTGCATATCCATGACTTCAGTGTAGGTATTCATGTGGTCGTTAGGATTTGTAGTTCCATTGTATTCTTTTATCCGAGATATTTGAATCTTTCTAGTACGGGAAACGAAGTTATTTCAGGGGTGAAAGTGGTTATTCTCGTGAAAGAGGTCCGATCTTGCGTGTTTTGCCTTATCCCGTCCGTAATTTCTTCCTGAATAATTCTGGAAATTTCCCGTTGTGTCAAGTTGGAAAATCCTCCAGTCATGGGATGGGCACCCCCTATTCCTAGGGTATTGTCACTTACAAGATTAACTGGCCTATGATTTTCCCTGGGAATCGTTCCAAGAGTATTCAGGTCGGGTGGTGCTTGACGATTGTTCAGTTGTCGAAGAGTTTGACAAAGTTCACGGAGCTGCTGCTGTTGGAGTTCGTTGAAATATTCTCGACTAACTGGTTCATTGTCTGCCGTGACTTCTGGATCTTGTTATTCCCCAACATATTCAAGAGGTGGAGGATTCTCCTCTTCAGCCGAGGTATTGGTTGGAAGGGGTTGTCCAGTGGATGCGGTGGGACAAGCTTGATGTCTATTAACCACGTTGATTGTATCTTTTCCCACAGACGTCGTCAAATGATGTTGTAAAAATTCCTAACCTTGACGTGGAAGGATCTGGAGTTGCTTGATTACTGGAAAAGATGAATGGACGAGCCTTGGATGACCTGCAAAAAGGCGAGGAAGATGCTCCAGTCGCCCCTCCGGTATGAGAATTAATATTTTGGAGAAAAGCAGAGAAAAAATATATAACTGAAAAATACGTAAAGAATTATGAATGAATAATATGTGATCAAAAGAGCTATATTTATGGGGCCGAAAAGCCATAACCTTTTTTAGTTAAAGAAGGAGTCCTTTTTGTATAACTTACCTTTCAAGAAGAGTTCTAACCTTACGAGAATTGAGCTCCCCCTTTTTTAGCATGTCTCCTTATAGGATACGTCTTATTTTAGGGGCCTAAGAAGGTAGTCCATTGATGAAGCCCATAAACGAAGAATGTTTAGAGTCCTTTTTGGATTGGGTCTTAAGGAGTAATGTGGCAGGGACACACTGACCACGAGAGACAATGTAATAATAAGGTTGGGAATAACTGATCTTAGTAACAATGTATGCCCGGGTTAATATGTCGGCCTATGGCTAAATTGAATGAATAATCAAGTAGCCCGGGCATCATGCCCGGGGACATATATGACCGTGTATTCCTGTCCGACTATAACCCTTTGGGCAGCTAGTTTCGAGAGGTTGGGCACAAGATTGAGCCCATGGGCAAGATGGGACAATTTGTTAAATTCCATCATCCAGTTCATCTCTGGACGTTGTGAAATTGCCCGATCAATCACATTCTTTATTTATAAACAAAAAACTTTTATCAAATAGAGACAAAGCATCTGTAATACCACTTTAACGCAATCATTACATTTTATAAATAATTTATAAACAATTTATAATTACAATGGTGCTAAAGAACAGAAAATAACATTTTCATTCGTGTTCTAACAAAATCATTAGCTGAAGTATATTGTAGTCTATTTCTAACGAGTTAACTTGTATGTTCGAATGGATTATTTAGCCCCACGTTCGGTGATGATTTCCTATATTTGTTAACATTGTTTAGATTATAAATTGATTTATTTATGATTTTGAGGTAAAAAATAGTTATTCAAAATTGAAGAAATGAAATATGTGTGGTTAAAAAGCGGTTTAAAAAATTGTGTAGTTTATAAACTCATTTATAAACAAAAAAAGTACAGTTAGCAAATGAAGATAAAATTTTTGGTAAAAAAAATTGAAATTTGTGATTAAAAAGCTAACGGTCTCATAAAATATATTGGTAAAATTAATATTGACTTTAACTTGTTTAGTAACGTTGTTTGACTTATAAATTTGTTTATTTATATTTTTGAGATAAAAAATAATGGTTGAAAATTAGAGAGAGAAAATGTGTGTTATTAAAAAGTGATTTAAGAAATTGTGAAGTTCATCAATTAGTTTATTGCTTTTTTAAGTAACGGTAATTGGTTTTTTTTTTTGTTTATAATCGCTCAAATTTTCAATACAATTTTTTAATCACACACATTTTCTCTCTCCAATTTTTAACCATACATTTATCTCGAGATATGTAAAAAAATCCAAAAAAATTGGTTTATTTAGCGACTGAACAATGGCTAAGTCTTGATTGTCAAAATAAGCTTTAATCTTTGTTCTATAACGCGATCGTTATAATTTATAAATTAATTTAGGAATATTATAACACACATTTTTTTTTCTTTTTACTTTAAAAATATAAATATATCAATTTATAACTGAGACTGTGCTATCGGTATTCGGTCATACGCTTAGCTTAACCGTTTACACCCTTGGGGTGTAGCATAGGCAACCCCACTAGATGTGTAGTTTTGCAAATTAAAGCCATGTTTGGAAACCTTGATTTTGAGATTATAAGATACACGTACTTCATTACTTCTCATAATTTACCATTTTTTCATTTGTAAATGTAATTTGTCATTTTTTGAAAGTTCAACTGTTCAAGATTAGGATCTATTAAAATAAGTGTTCTAAAAAGTTTGATTATGCTTACGTTTAGGCGAGTTTAAGTTCGAAACTTGACATTGTCGTTTCGTCACTCTTCACCCGCACTTCTCTCTCAGATTGTCACCCTTTTTCGCTCATATGTGCGTTTAAGTGTGATGTTTGGCGTAATAACTTTGTGAAGTTTTACGATTTTTAGAATTCTATGAAATCCTAAATTCCTAGTCAGGACACGTCGACGGGAGAAAAGAGACTAGACGGACAAACTGATGCTTCTTTTCTGACAATTTGTGTGCAGGTACAACACGAGAAAGATTATGACATGACTAGAGTACAACGAAAGGCTGAGAAAACCAGACCCGTGTCAGGAACCCAGAAAGTGCCCGCGAAAAAGTCGAGGGCTATCTGCAAAATATCATTTTTTTTTTTGGATCGAATATCAAAATATCATTTCTCATCAGTCCTTATCTATATTATATACGTGCTTTCAATCCTTTTCATTTTTTCACCACCCGCATTTCACGAGCGTATACCCAAAAAATTCAGTATTAGCTGATTTTTGTTACATTCAAAATGGATAAACATCCTTAGTCCCCGTTCGTTTAGATAAAAATTAATTTTTTAGTAATTTTTTTATAAAAATTAATAAAGTATCTGTTGAAAAATTGTGAATAGCTAAAATGTGTTGTTATAATTAGTCATGGACATTAATTTAATTAAAATGTGTTGTTATAATTAGTTCTTTAATTTAAAGTTTAATTCACTTATTACTCTCTCTTCGACTCCTTCAATTAAATTAGAAAATACACAAAATTTAACTTACATAGCCCTTGTTTGGCCCCCAGTTTTCAAAAATTAAATTTATTCAACACTCAATCTCAACCATCCATTTTAGTCAAGTCCACCATTTTTTACTTTTCAAACATATTTTAACCACACATTCTCCCAAAAACACTATTTAAAACCAAAAAATTTCCCAAGAATGGGGGGCCAAACAGGGGCATAATTTTTCGTACCACTTTTTAATCACACACATTTTCTCTCTCTAATTTTTAACTTCACATCTTACCTAGAAAATACAAATAAATCAACTAAACAATTTTATTGTCATTTTTTCGTACCAAATGATTGACCATGTTAAAAACATTTTTTCTCGTTTATAACCCATTTTGCACAAAAATCATAACAAGGTACACACTATCCAATTTGTAGTGATGCAACTTTTTAGTAATTACCACTGTAGGAAAGTTAGTAGTTCACAACTTTTGACTATATTTCAAAAATCCATATCCTCCTTATCTCGATGCCAGTATTTTGACTGTTTTAACATGCTGTGAAAACTTGACACTTGTGGTTTTGAACAACTACAATAATGATCATTACAAATAGCCTCCAAAATTTTTCCGTCAACGAATTCCTAATCCATGTGATGCGAATCCCTTTGGTGTTTGAACCAAAAATTCTCACAACAATTTTGTATTAATCCAAGAAAACTAAAAAAAGTAATAAATGAAGAATCTTGACCCAAGTTTAACCCAATCAAAATTCTAAGAAAAGTTAATCATAACCCAATGGAGAGATTAAGAAAAATACCAAGATTTGTGAAATAAACAACAACAACCAATACACAAGATAACTCTCAATATATAAGTCGAATTAATATTCCAAGAAAAGTTACAAGGTGAAGAAAGGATTTACCTCTCTTGAATGCTCTCAATGGAGTATCTTCAATGTTCAAAAACTACCTAGGGTTTCATGCTTTACAAAAGATATACAAAGAGAAAAAAGGGAGAAGTTTGCGAAATTGCACAAAAAACCCCGCATTTACATTTGGGAAACTTTCGGTCGACCGAACCGTCGACCGAAACTATTTCGGTCGAACACCTGGTCGATCGAAATAGCACTTTCGATCGTACAAAGCTCAGCCGAACCCTCCTGAGGCTAGCTCAAAAATCCTTGCAGAGTTTCGGTCGACCGGAGTGATTTTCGTTCGACCGAAATGTCCTGAGCATCCAAAATTAGGCAATTGGCCTCCATCTTGTTTTCTTCCAAGTGGACTTGATTTCGGAGCTTGAAAATGAGTCCCGCCAATGACTTTTGGACCTCTTTAGCCTTGGATCTTGTCATAGGACTCACCGGTATTGTCATCGAGGGTTGACTTGTTTGACTTTGACTCGGTTGACCCCCTTGATTCTCATCATCCCATCCATCTTGAAAAGGATTCGACCTTGAATCTTCACCTGCATCAAAAGGGGATAAGTTAGAGACATTAAAAGAAGCCGATACATTGTACTCACCAGGGAGGTCAAGCTTGTAGGCATTGTCATTGATCTTCTCGAGGATTTGGAAGGGGCCATCACCACGTGATTGTAGTTTTGATTTTCTTTGATTCGGGAACCGCTCCTTCCTCAAATGCAACCATACCCAATCACCTACCTCGAATGTCATTCGCTTTCTATCTTTGTTGGCACTGGAGGCATATTGTTCATTCTTCTTCTCGATTTGGAGTTTGACTTTCTCGTTGAGAGATTTTACCAACTCCGCCTTTCTCTTCACATCTAAACTACCTCTTTCATCAATAGGTAACGGAATCAAATCCAAAGAAGTTAAAGGGTTAAAACCATAAAAATCTCGAATGGAGAAAAAGAAGTAGTAAAAGGAACACTTCGATTATATGCAAATTCAACAAAAGGTAAACACTCTTCTCAATTCTTTAGGTTGCCCTTAAGGATGGTGTGAATAAGTTGTGTTAAAGTTCGATTAACCACCTCAGTTTGGCCATCGGTTTGGGGATGACAAGTTGTTGAAAACAAAAGTTTAGTTCTCAATTTCCCCCACAAGACCTTCCAAAAGTGGCTAAGGAATTTAACGTCCCTATCTGACACAATGCTCCTAGGAACTCCATGGAGTCGCACTATTTCCCTAAAGAATAGGTCGGCTATATGAATGGCGTCATCGATTTTATGACAAGCAAGGAAATGTGTCATTTTACTAAACCTATCTACAACCACGAAGATGGAATCACTACCTTTTTGGATCTGGCATTTAAAGTCAATTTTCTCCTATCATTATCATCATATTCCTCTCTAGGTTTTGAAATAGTTTGACCCGGTTTTCCATCAACCTTAATAACTTTAGTAAGCCTATGAGGACCTTCTTCGATGACTTCCCAAATATTATAATCTATTGATTGAACAAAAATCATCATTCTAGTCTTCCAATAGTTATAATGTGTACCATCAAAGAAAGGAGGATGATTTGTAGAATGCCCCTCAAGATTATGGTTAGCCATTAACTCAAGATTGTAAAATCTTTTTAAAATGAGCACCTAAGCTCTGATACCAATTGTTAGCCCAAGAGTAAACTAACCAAGAGGGGGGGTGAATTGGTTTATAAAACTTTTTCGATAAATAATCTCAAACTTAAAAATCAATGGGTACAAGTATGAACACTTAGTGATGTAAGTAACTTAACTATCAATGTAGTGTGTTATAAATGTGTAAACTTAATTGATAAAGCAAGTATAGCACTTAGATATAGTGTTGCACAATATAAATTGATAGAATAAAGTAAGTGCAATGTAAGTAAGTAAAAGGGATAAGAGAATGCAAACGCGATTTATGGAGGTTCAATCAACCAACGTGATCTACGTCCCCGGTTACCGAGCTCTCCGTCACGAGCAATGCCAAATCCACTATATTGGTAACTTACAACAAGGAGTACCAAATCCTTAGGCGACTTACAACAAGGAGCACCTATCTTTAACCAACAATCGAGTTTTCACAAGGCTCTCGAAACCACAAGATATAATGAATTGAATTTACAATTGAAATAACTCTCTTGACAAATGATATACTCAAATTAAGTACCAAGAGAGTTAGGCTAACACTTAAATAGATAGCAATGAATTAAGCTCGAGTGTTAGAGAAAAACTTTGATGCAAATGATAATGAAAAGTTTAATGCAATCAAACAAAGTTTTTCAAATAATCTCTTGTTAAAATATTGAATCAAATTAAGTACCAAGAGGTGCCACACTTGAATAATTAACAATGAGTTAAACTCAAAGTGTTTAGGTAATGGAACTTTGATGAATCAAAAGATAATGAAAAATGTAACACAAATAATCAAAGTTCCTTAATTGGAATTTCTCTCCATTAAAGGATTAAAACAAGTTTAGAACAAAGAGAGACTTACACTTCAATTCCAATATAGTGTGAAGATGTTGAAGAAGGTTAAACAATATAAAACCAAGAATCTTCACAAAACTTTCTTCCAGAAACTTTGATGATTTGATAAAACAAAGTTTAGATTAATCAAAGTTTTATAATAATAATAGATGAATATAAACTAAGTAAGAACAATGAATTTTCACAAGAAAGTTTCTATAAAATCTTTTCTATGTTGTTAAAAATGAATGCAAGAGAGAAGGCTATTTATAGAGCAAATTTCGCACATACTGTCTTTTGCGGTCGACCTATCCTGTCATGCGGTCGACCTCAATATAGCCGTTGCGAGAAAATAGCCGTTGGAGTTCAAAAATAGACAGTGCGGTCGACCTGAAAAATCAGGATTTCAAGATTTTGATTTTTCAAGGTTTTCTGATCAAAGTTGATTTTGAAAAAGATATTTTGATGGTTTTAAAAATGTTACTTTAGCTTTATGAAGTGCATTGCCAACTATTGATGCATTAACCTTACATAAGATTGAAAAACAATTTGTAAATGATCAATTCTTTGTAGGCTTCATTGCTTGGTCTTCATGCTTTCCGACTTGAAATTTGATCTTGAATATCTTCGATTCTTTCTTAATCTTCTTTGCGTCTCATGTGCTTGATCATATAGTTTTGATTTATATCTTTAATAGACGATTTGAACATTGAATGCTTTGAATATTTATCATTATATGAAACATTTGAAGCACACTTGTTAGCAACACAATATATTCTTGTTTGTTATGATCAAAACAATAAGGTAAAGTTAACCATAGGTCAACACTCCTTACCCCAAAGTGTCTCATTAATCCCTCGCCATGGGCCTCCCTTACCATCAACTCCCTCAATGAGCAATTTGGCACACAAAGTTTACCCTCTAGAAACAAAACCCCTCATGCCTATAATATTTACCAAATCCAACCCTATCACGTGATATAAATATACTAGCAAAATCTGCATCATGCACATACAAGTCCTTAATACTCTCAAAATCCAACAATTTAGCACTCAAGGTAGTAATAAGAGCATACCTTCGAGAAAGGGCGTCGGCTACCACATTCTCCTTACCTTATTTGTATTTGATGACATAGGGAAAAGTTTCCACGTACTCCACCCATTTGGCATGCCTCTTGCTCAACTTCCCTTGCCCCTTCAAGTACTTCAATGACTCATGGTCGGTGTGGATGACGAACTCTCTAGGCCACAAGTAGTGGTGCCATGTCTCTAACGATCTCCCCAACGCATAGAGCTCCTTGTCATAGGTGGGGTAGTTCAGGGCGGCTCCACTGAGCTTCTCGTTAAAGTAGGCAATCTGCCTTTTCTCCTGCATCAAAACTGCTCCAATACCTGTACCTGAAGCATCACATTCAATCTTAAAAGTTTTATCAAAATTGGGCAAGGATAAAACCGGGGAGGTGCACAATTTGTTCTTTATTTCATTAAAGGCCTTTTCTTGCGCCTCCCCCATTTAAACCCAACATGCTTTTTGACAACCTCGGTAAGTGGTGAAGCTAGTGTACTGAAATCCTTGACAAAACGACGGTAAAAACTAGCTAGGCTGTGGAAGCTTCTTACCTCGGTGACACTTGTGGGAGTGGGTCATTCCTTAATGGCTTTGATCTTCTCCTCATCGACCTCTATCTCCTTAGTACTAACTACAAATCCAAGAAATACCACACTCTCCATGCAAAAATTACACTTGTTGAGGTTAGCATACAATTGTTCTTCTTTTAAAAGCAAAAGTACACTCCTCAAGTGTTCAATATACTCATTCAAATTCTTGCTGTAAATCAAAATATCATTAAAGTAAACTACCACAAATTTCTCAATGAATGCACGCAAAACATGGTTCATTAATCTTATAAAAGTTCTCGGTGCATTAGTGAGACCGAAGGGCATAACCAACCACTCATATAAACCATATTTAGTTTTAAAAGCTGTTTTTCATTCATCTCCTTCTCTCATCCTAATTTGGTGGTATCCACTTCTCAAGTCGATTTTTCTAAAAATGCAAGAACCATGCAACTCATCTAGCATATCATCTAACCTAGGAATGGGGTGTCGATACTTTACCATTATGTTGTTAATGGCTCGACAATCGACGCACATTCTAAAGGTTTCATCCTTCATGGGCACTAGTAGCACGGGAACGGCACAAGGACTCATACTCTCTCGAACATAACATTTACTCATCAACTCCTCAAATTGTTTTTGGAGTTCCTTGGTCTCCTCCGGATTGCTTCGGTACGCCGGTCTATTTGGAATGACGGCTCCGGGGATGAAATCAATTTGATGCTCGATGCCTCTGATGGGTGGAAGCCCACTAGGCATCTCCTCCGGGAAGACATCCTCGAACTCTTGCAACAAAGAAGTAACTAAAGTGGGGAGGGAGGTGTGAGGGTCATCAAGTGTAAGGAGGGACTCCTTATACACCATCAAAAGAATAGAATGATTTTCTTTTAAAGCTCTCTCCACATCACCTTTTACTCGCATAAAAATTCATTCTTTTCTCAATATCTTTTGCTCTCTTTCTTTTTTCTTGCATCCCCTCATTTTTTTTCTCACTAATTTTTTTCTCACTTTCTTTTTGTCCCCCACTCAACTCCATCTTTTTTTCTTCTTCTTTCTTTTTCCTCCTCCTCCTCCCTCTTTAGTTTCAATTGGTCCTTGTAAACTTCTTCCGGACTCAAAGGTAGGAGTGTTACGGGTTTCCCATTCATTTGGAAGCTATACCTATTTTTCCTACCATCATGCAATACCCTCCTATCATATTGCCATGGCCTCCCCAATAATATATGTGTAGCTTGCATGGGCACCACATCACAAAGTACTTGATCTTCATATGTCCCTACGTTGAAAGTAAGTAATACTTGCTTGCTTACCTTCAACTCACCATAATCACTAAACTATTGTAACTTATAAGGACTATGATGTGGCATTAAAGGTAATCCCAACCTCTCTACCATACTAGTGCTAACTACATTGGTGCAACTTGCCCCATCAATGATGAGACTACACGCTTTGTCCTTAACAAGACACTTAGTATGGAAGATATTCTCCCTTTGCTTAGCCGCCTTTGGGTGTTGAGAGATCTAATGGTGACTAAAGATGTAGCGACCAAGAATTTTTACGCAATTTAATAATTATTTCAAAGTTTCGAAAAACGTGCCGCTACGATCTCACCCATTTTTAAGCTAACGTCACGACGCGTTCATCTAGCCAAGTTGAGAAATATCGAGTTAATTCAATTTTAAATTAAATTTCGAATTTCCAAAATTTTATTACTTTATTTATTTATTTAAATTATTATTCTCAAAATCATTTTAAATTCCAAAATCTCATCAACCTCATTATATCAGTTTCATTCTTCCGAACCAGTTGATTTTGCGCACGAATTCTTCTCGAACTACATGCAATGCTTGTCTATGTTTTTGCACAACCAACTCCCATCCATCAATCACATCCATCCCCTACTTCCACCCACTCCATTATACATCACCACTCCACCAACTTCATAATTCATCTGACCTCTCTCACAACCCACACCCCAACACTAATTTTCTAGCAAGGTTACCTCGGCTGCTTGAGCTCCATTCAACTCCAAACCACCAATTTCACTCACCTCCAAACCATCATCATCATCATCACCAACCCCTTCATCAGCCTCATCATAATCACCAACCAGCACTACCACAACCAATTACATTTCAACCCCGTTTCCACAATCTGCACCATAACCACCTCCATTCATCACCAACTTCATCACCACCAGTCGCCAACAATCACCTCAGCCAGTATCATCAATCCACACACACAATCACAGTCCGAACCACCACAGGACCACAGCCATCACCACCCTCTGCAACTCACAGCCGAACCACTTCCATAGCCAAAAATCGATCTCAACACACACTCACTGCAACCACCTGCAGCATCGCCTATGTCATCATCACTGACCGCCACCTCCACCTTCATCGCCTGGACCACCAACTGCTGCCAACACATCACGGCCAAACCACCATCTCAGTCACAACATTCCCATCGACCCCAGTCACAAATCAAATCCAAATCCAAATCAAAACCCAAAAACCCAAGAAATAGAGTACCCAAATACCTACCTACCTCGATCGCTGGGTTTATCGCCGGAAAACTCAGCTCCAAACCGCGATTTTGCCTTGATATTTCGCACAAATCAGCCTCAATAACTTTGCCTCTTGCCACCACCTCTTCCTCCTTATCACCACCACACGATGGCGGTGATACCGCCGTGGATCGCCGGCGTTTAACTCCGACAGGACACCCCCGCTCGTAGCCGGCAGTGGTCGCGCCCTTCTCCTCCCTCTCTCTTCGGTCCTGGAAGAGTAAGAAATCTGATTTTAAGATTTCTGAATTTTCAGATTTTGCACTTGAGTCCCCAAGTTTTTTAAAAATGATTTAAGTCGGTCCCTATAGTTTTAAAACCTATAATTTCAGCCCCTTAAGTTCTAAATGATTTTAATAAGCCCTTCATTTTTAAAATCACTTATTTCAAGCCCTACAATTTAATATTCATTTTGAGCTTCGACTCAACTTTTGAAAAATTACATTTTAGTCCCTCAAGTTTGAAAAGTATTCATTTTAGTCCCTAAACTTTCAAAGTGTTCATTTTAATCCCTCAGCTTTCAAATTAGTCATTTTAGTCCCTCTACTTTCAAATTATTCATTTTAGTCACTAAACTTTCAAAGTGTTCATTTTAGTCCCCAAACTTTCAAATAATCAATTTCAGTCCCTAAATTGTAATTTACATTTTAAACTATAAATTTCAAAATACTAATTTAACTTATTTTCTAATTGGCTAGACGAAGCGTACAGAGAATTAAAGAATTGAAGTCGTTTCCCGCTCAACTTTGTACTCGTCAAGTTTAAGGTAGACTCGCCCCTATTAATTGAATTAAATTATGATTGCATGTGACTGTGTATGTTATGTGACTTATGTGAAAGTCATTTTTATGAAAAGAGACGAGAATGTATTTCTTCGAAAATAATTATGTTGTTATGTTTGTCATAACTTACTTGCTTTATGCATGAGAAAGAAAGAAGAGAATATCTTGCAAGATAAATGATGATGTTATGCATAACTTATGTGCCTTACGTGCACGAGAAGAAAGAGCAATCCATACCCGATGATTTTAAAGGGCCTATGATTTTTCAAAGAGAAGCCACTTGCTTTAATGCACAAGAAGAGCAACCCACACCCTATGATTTCTAAAGAGCCTATGAATTTTCAAAAGAAGCCATGTGCTTTGATACACGAGAAGAGCAACCCACACCCTATGATTTCTAAAGAGCTTGCATTTATGTGTTCAATTATATTGTAGATTAATTAATTGGCGATGAGTCTACTGAGTATTTCTATGAAATTCTCATGTCTATTTTCAACAACATTTGCAGATTTCGGAGAGGGTGGCAAGTGATGGATGATTGTGGCAATAGACGTTAAATGGTTGAAAACCTTATTTTAATGATTTCCGTATTTTCAAATACTGGATAATTTTGAGAATTTCAGTTATTTGAGAAATTATGACATTGTCAATTGCTTTACAATATTAACGGCTCGATTTATTATTTCGAATTGTTTCATAGATGTTTTCAATTTTATCGACCATTACAATTTATTTAATGTTGCCAAAAATGAATTTCAGTGATTTCTTCCGCTAGAATATTATTTTAAAATTTAGACAAGAAAACGACGTGGTAAACCGTGTATTTAGAACTCGGGGCGCTACAAAAGACTTGGGTGGACTAACAACTCCCTCCACCTCTTCTTCCTCGCCATCACTATCTCCTCTACATGGCACCCCCTCTTCGTCCTCTTCATCTTCCAAGTACCACTCCCCATTTTTAATATTCATCACCCTATTGTTAGGGCACTCTCGAGAATAATGCCCCCGACCTCTACACTTGAAGCATTCAATATCCCGACTCCTAGAAGCGGTAGGAACAACCTTTGGTTTATCCTTGACGAAGCTAACTTCCTTTCCCTGGGAGGTTTCAATATTATCCTTAAGTGGTGCCTTATCAAACTTTTCACTCCCCCACTTAGACTTCCAATTGGAACTAGGACCCCCCAAGAATTTTTCTTATCCATTTCTTTTAAATTGCTCATTCTTCTTCAATTGAGCCTCCACTTTAATAGTCATGTGTACCAACTCCTCCATCTCAACATAATGGTGTAATTCAACCACATTGGCTATCTCCCTATTCAACCCACTCATAAATCGAGCCATAGTGGCTTCTCTATCCTCCTCTATGTCGGCCCTCATCAAAGCTTTCTCTAACTCCTTGTAATAATCTTCAACCCCTTTTGTTCCTTGAGTAAGAGTTTGTAGTCTTTGATAGAGCCCCCTATAGTAGTGACTTGGTACAAATCTTTTTCTCATAAGCTCTTCAATTCATCTCAAGTATTCACACTACCCTCTAAATTCCTTATCCTAGTGAGTAATAAATTATCCAACCAAGTTAAGGCATAGTCCGTAAACTCCACTACCGCTAACTTAATTTTTTGATCCTCGGAGTACCTATGACATTCAAAAATCAACTCCATCTTCCTCTCCCATTCTAAATAGGCACCCGGATCACTCTTCCCATGGAAAGAAGGAATTTTAATCTTGATACTACCAAGATTACCATCCACTCCATCCCTACCCCTAGGGTTCCTCCCATGACCTCAACCAACTCCCCTCACATTCATACCTCCTCTATTGCTACCCATGTTCCAATTTTGGTCACCACCTCTGATGAGAATCGGGAAAGTCAAACCTCGATGCACGTGCCCGTGGGACCCATGACGAGATCCGAAGTTGAAGAGGTTCAAGATTCGAGGCTAAACAATGTGAATAAATCAAGAAAAGCAAGTCGAGAATCAAGTTGGAGCCAAAAAGAAGACGAAATTGGAAACAGCCAAGTTCGGTCGACCGAAACTAATTCCGGTCGACCGAAACTCTGCAAAGGATTTTAGACCCAGCTTCAGTCACTTTCGGACGAGGAGCGGTCGACCGAAAGTCCAGTTTCGGTCGACCCAGAGATCGATCGAAATATTTTTCGGTCGACCGAAATATTTTCAGTCGACCGAAACATCTCAGTTTTCAAAAAAAAAAAACGGGGTTTTCTTGCAATTTCCACAAAAACGGGGTTTTTCTTGTAAATATCGAATTGTACATTTTTCCCATTTTGTACATTATATTCTCATTTCTCTTCATTTTGTAAAATAACTTGGTTTGTTCATTAGAGAGCTCTTGAGAGTTAGGGCTTGAAGACCCCCTTCTTGAGGTAAGGTTAAACCTCTTTGATCTTGTTATCTTCTTGGAATTTAATCAACTCTATCTTGAGTATTGTTATTCTTGTGTTGTTGTTTATTTTCCGCCACCTTGGAATTTGTTTAAGTGACCCCCATTGGGCTAGGGTTTGTTAATCCTTGAATTTTGGGTTAGAATTAAACTTGGATTAAGGTGTTTATCCATTTATTTACCACTTTAGCTTTCTTGGGTTGGTATTAAAATTGTTGTGGGAATTTTCGATCATCGCGCCGAAGGGGTTCGCATCATTTGGTATCAGAGCTTGGCTATAATTTGGTAAACCTATCTTTACTTTCTTGTTGTTGTTCTTGTCATTGTGAAAAAAAAAAAAAGGAAAGAGAAATCCGAAAATTGAGAAAAAAAAAACGAAAATTGAAAAAAATTGGGGAAAATTTATATGCCTATGTGTATTGTTGATTCTATGTATGGGGTATATTGATTGTGAGTTTGTTGGGGGAATTCCATATTCATTCACTACAAAATCTATACTTTCCAAATTGTGTATTCAAAGTGTTTGATAAATTGTCCCAAAGAAAAATACTCCCTTAGTGATTTATTGTTCAATACCCATATATTTCTAATTACTTGGGGCTATCCAATTCTCATTGTTGAGATTGTGTTATCAACATCTTATTTCACATATAATTTGTCCTTTGTGTATTGTTGATCATTCCTTCATTGTCCAAATTTGAGTTGTTGAGGGTTTTTATATATCCACACTATATCAATTCAAGGTCATTCAAAGATTGAGTACAAAGTGTTTGATAAATTACCTCATTAAAAATTTACACTCTTTGTGCTTATTGTTCTACATCTATGCCTTGTCTATTAATTGTGGTTATTCAATTCCATTGCTAAAATTGTATTCCTAACATCTTATCCTACATATTAATTGTTCCTTTTGAGTATAGCAAGCACATAAATTCTACCTGCTATTTGTGTCTACTTGTGCTAAATTCCTTCTTCCTTGTTGGTGATTTCTTTAACTCCACAAGAATTATACTTTGTGGTTTAGTTGATTACCTTCCTTGAAGAACTTGAGAAAGGAGATTTTGAGTGGAAAAAGGCAAGAGTGGTGAGCTCATTAGAGGGTAAAAGCCTAAATTGAGTGAAACACGAGTGAAAATTATTCTTGTGAGAACACTTTCACACTTGCACACCATGTCAAATTCCAATGCTCAAACTCAAGATTTGAAGTACTTGTTACAAAATCTTTCAACCACCATGGCTAGACAAATGGAGAAGATTGGGGGTGAGTTGGAAAATTTAGGAACAAGAGGGGAGAGTACATCAACTAGTATGGGGGAAGAAAATAGGGATGGTAGGAGAAGGTTGAGGGATAAATGTGGGAACATTGTGTATAGGGATGGAAGTAGAAGACAAAGTGGGGGTTTGAATAGAAAAGAAGTTAGGGGTGAATGTGAGGATGTTTTGAGAAATAATGGGGATGGTGAACAAGATGGGAGTTTGAATAGGAAAAGAAGAGATGGGTTAGAAGGTAGGAGAAATGGAGTTGATGAAAATATTGATAGTGCGAGAATACAAAATTCATCACTCCATGGAATGGGTAGAAGAGGAGAAGTAGAAGAAGATTGGAGTATGAATAGGAGGAGAAGAGAATGGGTAGATAGGAGTGGAGATGGAATTGATAGGGCAAAAATGAAAAGTCCATCATTCCATAGGAGGGGTGATAATGAGAGGGGAGTGTTGGAGATGAATGCTAGGCCACCAACATCTTTGGCCCATGATAATGAGAAGGAGAAGGATGGAGAAAATATTTTTTATACTAGATGTCTTGTGGGGAATAGGGCATGTAGTCTCATTATAGATGGGGAGAGTGACATGAATTTGGTGAGTGCTAGTAGGGTGGAGAAATTGGGGTTACCGGTTAAGAAGCATCCTAATCCTTATGTATTGCAAAAGTTGGGTGATGATGGGGGAGTGAGAGCGAGTGGACAAGTTCTTCTTGCTTTCAACATTGGATCCTATTGTGACCAAGTGATATGTGATGTAGTTCCCATGCACACTACACACATAATTTTGGGGCGACCTTGGCAAAGTGATAGGAGTGTGACACATGACAAGAGGAAGAACCGGTATAGCTTCCAAATGAATGGAAAAAGGGTTGTGATCCTATCTTTGAGTTTGGAGGAAGTTCATAAAGATCAAATGAAACTCAAGAAGGAGTGGGAGGAAGAAGAGGAGAAAAAGAAAGACAAGGAATGTGAAAATGAAGAAGAAAAGAAAACGGAGAAAGAAATTGAAAATGAAGATTCAATTGAGAGAATTGAAGAAAATAAAAATGAGGGTAAGAGAGTTGGGGCCACGTCCCTAGAAAAAGGAGAGGCAATGAGAGTTGGAGCCACGACTCCAGAAAAAGGAGAGGTGAGAGAAGCACCGAGAGTTGAGGTTACTACCTCAGAAAAAGGTGAGGGAGTGACGAGTGCCACAAAGAAAATTGAGAGGAGAGATCACACAAAAATGTTCTTTACTCTTGAATTTTCTAACAATGCCCTCCCTAGCTTGGTTACTTCTTTGTTGCAGGAGATCGTGAAACCGACTTATCAAAGCAACCAAGATTTCAAAAGTCATGCCAAGTGGAAGAACTTTGTGGAGATATTTTCCTACCACAGCAAATACAATCAAGGTAAAGAAAATGTGGTAACCGATGCAACATCTAGGAGGTACGCTCCTAACACTTCTTTGAGAGCAAGGTTATTATATTTGGAATACATCAAAGGATTGTATGACATTGATGTGGACTTGACAAATGAAATTTTGTCATGTGGAAATGTTGCATGTAATGAAGGTCCTTGGCACGATAAATTCCTCATTTGTAAATTCAAATTTTTATGTGTACCTAATTGTCTAAGTGCCAACTCATTTTGTATTAAGCATGTTAAGGGCATCCATGTTACTAATCCGAATTTGTTAAACATTTGTGAATCGTTCTATGAGCAATATCTTGATGGATTTTATGGGCATGATAACTATTTGTTTTGGAAAGTTGGATTGTTTGTTTTTAAATGTGCCATGTGTGAATTTCTAATGAGTGAGACACATGATGGTTGTTTAATTGGGCACTTTGAAACCAAGGGGACCGTGGAGATATTTTGTGATCACTTTTATTGGCCTCATTGGAAAATTGGTGATAAACATGTGTGCACTTGTGGTAAAGGCCGATCGTTCAAAGTGGCTAAATCTAAGTTTTTACCTCAAGTTTTATACACACATTTGCACGTTCCGAGTAAACCTTGGAATAATCATTCTATGGAGTTTATGTTGGGTTTACTTGGAACAAAGAAAGAAAATGATGCTATTTTTGCGTTTGTTGGTGAGAGTGTTAAAATGTTACATTTGATTGCATACCATGAAACCAACAAGGTCATCAACATAGCTAATATTTTCTTTCAGGAGGTCGTGCATTTGCACGAAGTTGGTGCTAATTTTGTGATTGTTAAATTTGCTTGCGATTTAATTGATCATCATAATAGCAAGTTTTCTCCACTTAAAATTGCTTGTGACTTTAACCTATTAACTCTGTTGAACTTTATGCACATGTTTATCGAAGAAAGAGTTGGTTTAGGTGGGCACGAGAATGCACCTTTGGTTAAGCCCATTTGCAGGAGGCTCGAGCTTCCATTCAGGGGAATTGGAATGCAATGTATTTCCAATGCCAACCATGGTAGGAAGCATATTCCATTTGACCCGGGTGGCTGGATGTATTCCCATTCGTGGAAGGAGCGACCCCCCCGATCAAATAAAATCCAAATTGCTACTTTGCAGTGTTGGCACATCTCAAGCTTTTGGCAACGCCTACAAGTTGATTTTGCACGGTGAGTATGAAATTTCAGTTACATTTATTGTGTCTGAATTTTCTATTTTTATTGTAGGTGCCGATTCGAGGTCGAATCTCTTTCGAGATGGAGGAGATGATGAGAATCGGGAAGGTCCAACTTCAACGCATGAACCTGTGATCCACAATGTTGCAAGATCAAAGTTCAAGGAGTTTCACGATAGTGTATTCAAGCAAGATTCGAGGTCGAATCCTTTTCAAGAGGGAGGGGATGATGAGAATCGGGAAAGTCAAACCTCGATGCACGTGCCCATGGGACCCATGACGAGATCCGAAGTTGAAGAGGTTCAAGATTCGAGGCTAAACAATGTGAATAAATCAAGAAAAGCAAGTCGAGAATCAAGTTGGAGCCAAAAAGAAGACGAAATTGGAAACAGCCAAGTTCGGTCGACCGAAACTCTGCAAAGGATTTTAGACCCAGCTTCAGTCACTTTCGGACGAGGAGCGGTCGACCGAAAGTCCAGTTTCGGTCGACCCAGAGATCGACCAAAATATTTTTCGGTCGACCGAAATATTTTCGGTTTCCACAAAACGGGGTTTTTCTTGTAAATACCAAAATTGCACATTTTTCCCATTTTGTACATTATATTCTCATTTCTCTTCATTTTGTAAAATAACTTGGTTTGTTCATTAGAGAGCTCTTGAGAGCTAGGGCTTGAAGTCCCCCTTCTTGAGGTAAGGTTAAACCTCTTTGATCTTGTTATCTTCTTGGAATTTAATCAACTCTATCTTGAGTATTGTTATTCTTGTGTTGTTGTTTATTTTTCGCCACCTTGGAATTTGTTTAAGTGACCCCCATTGGGCTAGGGTTTGTTAATCCTTGAATTTTGGGTTAGAATTAAACTTGGGTTAAGGTGTTTATCCATTTATTTACCACTTTAGCTTTCTTGGGTTGGTATTAAAATTGTTGTGGGAATTTTCGGTCATCGCGCCGAAGGGGTTCGCATCAACCTCCTTCACTCTCCAATTCATCATCATCAACATCATTATCCTCATATTCATCTCTAGGCTTTCTCCTATCACCCCTCCTAACATTATCATCCCTTGGGGTGGAACTTCCCTCCTAGTCTCCAACCTTGCTAACCTCCCCTCCAATCTTCCCCCCATATCTACCATGGTAACAGTGAGAGCTTGTATCATTTCCCTCAACTCTTAAGTTTGTGCATTAGAATCTTGTCCACTCGAAGTATGTGTATTAGCCATGGAGTGTAAGTGTGCAAGTGTCATCACAAATTATGTTTGCTCGTGTTTCACTCAATTAGACTTTTTCCCTCTAATGAGCTCACTACTCTTACCTTTTACCACTCCTCACTTTCTTACCCAAACTTTCCAAGGAACGTAATTCAACTAAATTGAGAATTCAATTCTTGTGTAGCACAAATTTCACAAACAACAAAGGAAGCAAAGGAAGGATTAACACAATAGCAAGTAAAATTTAGTTGCTTGCTACTATACAAGTAAGTAAGAAATTGAACTTGACCAATAAAATTTTCAAGGGTATAGTCACAATAACTTAATGTAAGACACAAGGAATTCAATTAGAAATGTGTTTGGTAGTTGATTGGTAGGTTTCAATATGAAAACACTCTTTGAGATATTTTGTCAAACACTTAGGATGCAAACTTGAATAGTTTGGAATTTTCATGTGTTTGTTCAAATGTATCCCCAACATACTTTCAAATTGATAATAACAACAATGCCTAATATGTAGGAATCATGAAATTTTCATGGGCAATTAAATTTCCCCCAAATTTTTTTGTAATTTTCGTTTTTTTTTACTATTAAGAACAACACAATAAATGCAAAGATAGAACTACCAATTTTAGAGCCAAGCTCTGATACCAAATGATGCAAACCCCTTTGATGTTTGAACCAAAAATTCCCACAACAATTTGTATCAACCCAAGAAAGCTAAAAAAGGTAATAAATGAAGAATCTTGACCCAAGTTTAACCCAATCAAAATTCTAAGGAAAGTTAACCATAGCACAATGGAGAGATAGAGACAAATACCAAGATTTGTGGAATAAACAACAACAACCAATACACAAGATAACTCTCAATATATAAGTTGAATTAATATTCAAAAAAAAGTTACAAGGTGAAGAAATGATTTACCTCTTTTGAATGCTCTCAATGGAGTATCTTCAATGTCCAAAAACTACCTAGGGTTTCATACTTTACAAAAGATATACAAAGAGAAAAAAGGAAGAAGTTTGCGAAATTGCACAAAAAACCCCGCATTTACATTCGAGAAACTTTCGGTCCACCGAAACTATTTCGGTCGAACACCTGGTCGACCGAAATAGCACTTTCGGTCATACAAAGCTCAGCCGAACCCTCCTGAGGCTAGCTCAAAAATCCTCGCAGAGTTTCGGTAGACCGGAATGATTTTCGGTCGACCGAAATGTCCTGAGCATCCAAAATTAGGCAATTGACCTCCATCTTGTTTTCTTCAATGCGGACTTGATTTCGGAGCTTGAAAATGAGTTTTGACAATGACTCTTGGACCTCTTTAGTCTTGGATCTTGTCATAGGACCCATCGGGTATTGTCATCGAGCGTTGACTTGTTTGACTTTGGCTCAATTGACCCCCTTAATTCTCATCACCATGTGGACGGATTATGAACGGGAAATATTTTTTTCCAGACAAAGGTATTATATATAAACACCCGATATAGTTCACAAATATTAAAAAGGTAATGTTTTATCTCATGAGAACGAGAATTGATATGCAAGATATAAGTCATGTCACGGACCAGAAGTGTCTTGTCTTGCGAAAAAAACTTCCATTCTCATTTGAGAAAGATTTTGGTACGATTTCTAGAGTTGTAGCACATTTATTTATTGACTATTCTTTTACGTAATTATTATAATTTATAAATTAATTTATAAATAATACGATTTTTTAAATCACTTTTTAATCACACACATTTTTTTCTTTCTAATTTTTAACCATAAATTTTGTCTCGAAATTTTGAATAAATTACGACTGAATTTTAAAAACAGCATCCGAACACATTGTTATAAATAATTATAATTTTTAATATCATTTTTTAACCACATATTTTTTAAAATTATTTTTCAAATAAAAATTTTATTTGAAAAAACACAAAAATTAAAAAATAACGGCGGCTTGATAGTTGTCGAACAGACAACAATTAATCATGTTTTATATTTTTAACGATTTTAGCCTCATTGAGTGTGGTCCTCTTATCACGTGAAAAAATATAAAGTCTCTGTTTGGTAATACTATTTCATTTATAAAATAGTTTATTTATGATTTTGAAGTAAAAAATAAAAGTTGAACATTGAATAGAGGAAATATATGTGCTTAAAAGGTGATTCAAAAAATTGTATAATTTATAAATAGGTTAAAACGTGATTTGTGCTCATTTTAACTTCCGTTCAATAGTTTGCGAGACATATTTTTGCCATTTTAACTTTCGTTTCATTTCATTTATCCTAATCATTAGGTAAGTTGGGGCGTTGAACCCCGAGCATTTCCCCTATTTCCCCTATTAGGTGATTTGGTTTGTCGGTCTCGCTTTTTATCCAATATTTTAAAACTCGATTTCGGCAACGACTCGAGAAAAGAAAATGATCAAGACGACAACGACTCGAGAAAAGAAAATGATCAAGAGTTAGAGAATCAATACCGAGTGCATTGAAAAAAAATTATTTCCTATCATATAATTCATTTAGATGATATATCCATCAATTCAAACCCTACAATTAGCACAAATATTCAAAATAAACAAACAATGCACAAAGTGCAACTCAATTCCAAGTCCAAATTTCAAAACATTAACTACGTTAATACATAACTCAATCCAAATAAAAGAGCGCAGCATAGTTTCCTCATTGTTTGTAGAGAGAAAAAAATGTTCCATAAGAATGTTTTTTTCGAATTTGAAATATTTTCCATTTACATTAACCGAATTAGACATTAGATCATAATCACCTTTAATTTTCCATTAAAGCGTAAATGTAGTGGCAAATCAAATTTGTGTTGGAAAATATATTGGTGACAATTGATTTTCACTTGTATGAATGTGAAATTGATCCCACATTAATTGAAAGTTGGGATTTGAAGAGGAGCCTTAAAAGGGATTACAATTCCACATTGGTTAGAAATGGAAAAGTGGGAATAAGTGGAGGCTATAAATAATATTTCCATCCCACATTGGAAAATGGAAAAAATGTAAAAATATTGAGAATGCTTAAATGTTATCCCACGTAGGACAGAAATGAGTTTGTTGACCAATTTATATATGGTTAATAATTTGTAAGGTGTAACCATTTGTTACATAGAGACTCCTCCATTGCCTACGCGCCCGCAGGGGGTGCAAATCAAAATTTGGACCGACTTGGCCTTCGAGCCTTGAACTTGTGTGCGGGCGCGACCTGCGTACACGAATGTCGGACCGAACGAGTTAAAAATTGGCCACAAAGTGCAAGCCACGTTTTGGAATTTTCTTTTACGATTTCCATTCAAAACATAACCTGAAAATTAAGAGGCAAGGAAAGGCTCCTCCTTGCCTATATATATTGAATCAATTCGCTCGAGTTACTTCGGTGAAAGGGCGAATATTGTTTTAAAGACACTGTGTTGAACATAGGCCCCGACTCCAACGTTCAATTTACTTCATGTTCAAGCACATTTTGTTTACTGCTTAATTACTGTTTATTGTAAATTTTTCTGTTTTACTTACAATCTGCGAATATTTTGTTTAAACTGTTTAATAAGTTCACTTACAATTTCATCCATCACTGTTCCCTATTCCAATACCAAGAATAAGCCAGAATGATTAAAATCCAAGTAAACTCAAATCGCAACAAATGAAATTAAACTCAACAGCCCCATTATCTCTCAATAAACAACAATAGTTCGTTGCACCGGTTGGAAATTGGTTTAATAATTCGAAAAAGCGATTAAGTGTTAAAAATTGATTAAAGTGACTTTATATCAATTTCGACCAAATATTCAGATCCGACTGAATCCTTTAGGCAAATTGTCTGTCACTTCACCTGCTTTAGGATGCAGAAATGAGGATCGACTTGCCTGGTCAGATTTTCTTGCATGTATTGAAGAGTATATTTGACTTCTCAAAACTAATATCTGATGAATGAGAAATTACGAATAAGAAAAAAAATGTCAAATTCTTGATCATGCGATCGCATGATATAACGAGCCTTGCAATCACACATAAAACATATTTGTTTATTTTTTGATTTTGCGTAAAGTCATGTGATCGCATGACTTATAACCATGCGATCGCATAGTAGTATGAACAGTCACGTCCTTTGGAAGAGTTGCGTGATTTGTTCCACAGCAATTTGTTCCCAATTCTTCATCGTTTATAAATAGGACACTTGAGATGTCATATTCCACACACCAATGATATGCAAATATAATATCATTCTCTCTTCTTTTCTTAAATCAAAATTCTTCCATTCTTTTTGCATAATTTTGATTTTCTTTTCATATTCATTTTGGAGTACACAAGTCATTATTCTAGTTCGTTGTGCTTATGTTTTAGAGTGATGCAAACACAAGTGGTAATCGTTGTATATTAGAGTTGATTGCCATATACCATATGCACCATTGCGGGACAAATTCGATTTAAGGACAAAGTGTTCAACACTTACCTTGACTTTACATCCACACAAAAGTTACTAGTCACACAAGTAAAATGTCCAGACATGAGCTTCTAGCTTGTTTGATATTGTATTATTTTTTCAGCAAGAACCTCGATTTCAAGGGAAGAATATGTTGGGATATTGACCCAAATTATGGGGTTTGAGTCGATATTGAAGAGCCCATTAGGATTTTGTGAAGATGGGCTGAAAAAAAATGAAGGAGAAAAGAATTATGGTTGAAGTGCTTAGGCAAGAATTTCGAGATTTTATTTCCTTCTCTGGTTATTCTACAAGGAAACATATTGAGATACAAGTCATACAAATTTTTGGGGTTTTGTTTACCTATAAATATGTGTGTTAAGAAGTCAATTATTTACACTTTTAGAGAGTGCTATATTGTGACCAAATAGAGAAAATTGGTGAGCTATATCTTTTTAGTTTCTTATACCTTCTTGTTGTATAATTTCAGGGGTAAAAACTTGTGGTTGGATAGTAGCTCTTTATTAATATATTTTCTGTGGTCGGTGGGATTGGTTGGTGAGTGAAAGTCTATATATTTATAACAATTTAATATATAGTGAAAAGCTTTCTACCTTGTTATTATTTATTTTCTTGTTTGTTTATTATTCCTTTGAACATCAAAAGATCTAATGGATTTAAGAAAAGAGAATCAATATTTTATTCTGAACTGAAGGTGATAGGTATCGAACTTTCAACCGCTGTCTCAGAAAGAAAGAAAGAAAGAGAAGAAGTGAAGAACCCAGAAATGAACTTGTTTCATCATCCCAGCAAATTCTATCTGCTTAGGAGCAATCATAAAAACGAATCCTAAGTTTTCATTTTTAATTTTAAGTTTTTAGAGTTGTTAAAAAACAAAACAAAAATGGTCAGAATTTAAAACCACGAAACCCTGCACTGTGTCGTGGGGTCACAAAAAAATCGACCAGGTCAACCGGGGTTTGGCCGAGGTTTTAGATTTTTCGATCCGATTTTTTAATCGAGGTCGTGGGTTTGGCAATTGAACCGATCGGTCCGATATGATCATATCTGAATCTAACATTGCTTTTATCATATAAAAGGTTTGCAAAAATGAGCTTGCTATATGGTGACGTGAGTGTTCGTGATATTTGAGTCTGCCGTAGTTCCCATGTGACATTAACGTGTTCAAACTAGTAACATTTGGAATGATAAAATCTCCGTTCGGCAAATTGATTATAACTTAATTGGTAATCATCACATTTCTACAAATTACTTTTAAATTACTTTCCAAGCATGTATTTATCTCGAAAACAACAAAACTTGTTTGTTTGCCTTTGTTCTTTAATGTCCTCCATTTGTTAATTTATTTATAAACAAGTTTATAACAACACATTTTCTCAAATCACACATTTTCCTAAATTATTTTTCAATTACATATTTTATCTTGAAAACATAACAATCTTTATTTATATAAAAAATTCCGAACAGAGACTCGTTCCCATTTATAAACAACACAATTTCTCAAAAGAGTTTTTAACTACACATTTTTCGAAATCATTTTTTAACCACACTAATATTACTTACACGGAAGAACAATATGAACTGATTTTACTGTAAATATCATTACAAAATAGGTAAAAAAAATTGAATACATAATAATGATACAGACTGTAAACGAATGCTCAAAATAAAAATAAAGTACAATTTTCATCAATTTTGGAAAACCTCTTTAAATAATACATTGTTTGTACAGTTTGTAGTTGCTCACACCCGTGTGATACACAAAAGTTGTTATAAACAAAACATATTTAAACAATTGCTCAAATTTAAATTAAATAATGCAATTTTTCAAATATATATTGTGTAGAATAAATAAAAAATTTCGTCCAAATATTTTTAACTAACGTGAATAGAAATAATAACCCTCAAAATATTATAATTTACATAAAATAAAGTAATTGTAACAAATTAAATATATGTTGTCCTATATATAAATAAAATGTAACAAATTAAGAAATATTGACGATGCACGAAAGTGAAAATCAACCTCAAGATTTGTGGTGCATGAACGTGAAATTCAACTCAAGAAATCATTAGCATCATTTTTAAATGTGATGCATTTAATTGAACGTAATTAAATGTACACGTCAATAAAAAATTATTAATGAAAATATAAATAAAATACATATAGTGAGCCTTATTTTCTATATATCTTAATAAAATTAAGAAATAAAGTTTCACGATTTTTTATGATATATAATTATTTTTTTAATATTATAATAAAATTATAAACCGTTGAATTGTTTTATCATCTTTACGGAAAAACAGGCTATGAATTTAAGTGTTTTAGATATTGTATTGTGAACATATCAACTGCATTTATCAAATTAACGTTCAATAAATAAAATTTTATTTTTTTAAAAGTTTTTTAAACTACAAAATTAGGCTTATATAAAACATATACAAAACTCAACTTACATATTCTCCTTAAGATCTACGATTTTCTTTTCATATATTTTTTTTCATCGTATTCTTCCTAGAAAGAGGTGTAGGATATACTTTTTTGGTATAATTGAAATTTTTAAGCATTAATTATTAATTTCAAGTATTTTTCTAAAAAATGAAGCATTAATTTTAATATATATTGTTACATTAATTGATTCTTCTTTCTTTGTACTGATAATTTATTTATTCATATTGTTACATTATTAATTTAATAAAAATTACTGATCGATCAATTGTTTAATAGAAATTATATGAACTAATTGTTAAAAAATGTAATATATTTTTGCATTTTTTAGTTAATTAAATTTATAATGAAAAATAGTAAAATGAACATAATCAATAAATAAATAAAAATAATGTGAAAATGATGAATAAATCAAAGAAATCTTAAGTTTGTAAAATTAACCCAATTTAATTGGATTTACCTTAAAAATTCGTATAGTTATTATTTATTTTAATTTGATGAGAAAAAATCAGAACAGAAATTAATCATCTATGATCAAAACGAATTTGGTTAACTAATTATAGATAATATTATAGGATTGATATAATTTAAAATAAATTAGATATTGAGAAAAAATAAAAAATATAGAATAAGACTTTACCTTTAATTTTTTATATGATTTTACGGACAATATATTTACAATTTTCTCTCACTTATTAACTTGTATTAAACTTCTCACTTTGATCTTTAATTTGACATTCATGTTACATATTTTTCGATTTCAAAATAATGCAATAATTATTAAAAGAATAATAATAAAATAGAAAAAATAATATTTTGATACTATTAATAGTATAGCACGGATGTCAATACAATTAATGACACATGTAAAATAATAATTGCTAAAATATTTAATATACTATTTTTTATTTTTCCAAATTTAGAAAGTTTTTTGGCGAGAAACTATGTGTGTATTTTGATGACGATTATTCTACTTTTATATATAATATATAATATATAATATTAAGAAATTAAGAATTAAGATAAGATATTAAGATAATATTAAGATTAAGATTTACCTAAAATCTATAGAAACAAGAAACAAAAAAATGCTAGCCCCTTTATTTGGTAAAAGAATTTTATTTATAGACAAAGAACGCGATATGTTTAGAATTTTTTTTACTTAAGAAAGGAAGAATATTAGAGGCAATGAAAGAAGACAATTTCTTATAATTGATTATCTTTATTCAATATGTCCTAATTACTATTTATAGATCAATTACAACTTATAACCAAGCAATTCAACTCACTAATCTAGAAATAAGGAATTACAATTTAACTAATTAATAAAAAACATGGAACAATAATTAAATATTATGAAGCTATTTTTAAGCAGTCACTACTCATTTCACGGCTTCCATTATTCATCCACAGCAATGATCCACTACTTGCATAATGCACATATCATTCCAGTTCCCTTAAGATTCTTGTCTGCAAGAATCTTTTTACCGTGCTCAAAGTAGTTTTAATAGCGTGACATCACAATAATTATCTTCCATAGTCTTGTTGTTGTACTAGGCAAATTCTTAACTTGTTTGGCCAAGAGACTATCACAAAAATCTTGCATATAAATTTTGAAACTTGCTACATCTTTAACAAAAAGTTTATTCAAAGTAGGAGACATTGATAAAGTGCTGTTGTACCAGATTGACCTATAGACAACAATTTCATGCAATGGAGTCTCGATAAGTTCTTGAATGTTAGTTAGTTTCTCAAATGTTTGAGGACATTCACTGAAATTTATGATTACAGGCTCCTCATCAAAGATGGGAGGACCATCGTAAATATCCACGTGTTCCTCGTAAAAGATTGAAGTGACTTGCCCCAAATGTTTTCTTACATTAGACTCGTGGTGAATTCGAGGGTGATTTGCAGAAATTTGGTAAGATAATTTGGTTGAGTGAATGGGTTTTTTCCTGAGATATGAGTATGAGGAACTTGCGATACTTGTAGCAATCGTAATTCTTGCAAAATAGCCTGTAATGTGGCTTGAATTTCATAAACATGGAAATCATGATGCCCCAATATTTTATGAACTTCATTGCAAAACTCATCATTGATTTAATAGCAAGTGTCCATAATCGGAACTGTGCTCTGATACCACTGATATGTTTATAATTTTTTTAAGCGTAAGAACGGAAGAAGATTAGAGATAATGAAAGAAGATAATTTGATGATCTTTATTCAATAGTTCCTAATTGCTATTTATAGATCAATTACAACTTGGTAACCAAGAATTCAACCCAATAATCTAGAAATAAGGATTTACAATTTAATTAATTAATCAACTACCCACTAAAGCTAATTAAGAGCACTTCATGAAACAAACAAACTGAAATATCTAAACTAATTCATTCACATTTCCACTTCAACTATATCCACGTTTGGGTGCATGACTGACTTCATGGGCTTATTCAAATAACAAAATAAAATAAACATATCCTAACTAATCTTATCCTAATGAATCAAATTGGTGAGCCTTGGAACGTGGGTTTGATTTTTTGGTATGTATCATTCCCTCCTCCTCAAGAACACCATTGTCCTCAATGGTGGAATTCTCTCATTTGCTTCCAATTTATAATTAAGTATGATGAATTTTGGTATATGTTTTATAGATACTTGCTAATCTCCTCAATTTCATTGACAGATTCAGGCTCGGCAAGAACGTCTTTAATCATCTGCTCCACCTTTGCTATTTGATCAGGTGTACCCGTGAGTTCGAATCCTTTGGTAGAAGAATTAGGGTTTGTATCCATGTCACTGGTGAACTGAATATTTGCCTCAGATAGGAGTTGAAGGTACTTGATAGTCTCTCCACCTTTGCCAATTATAACACCCATTGGGTATATCAATCTTTTGGATTGGATCTAGGTAACCATATGAAGCAGTAGCACCCTGTGCTAGACCTCCAATGGGCAAAAATTGGGTAGAGATTGGTCTTCAATGATTTCTTAACAAATTAACATGAAACACATTATTAATTTGATGGTAATTGGTGGGAGGTTGGTGGGATAATTTATGAGGAACTTGCGATACTTGTTGCAATCATATTTCTAGCAAAATAGTATTTAGTGTGGATTGAATTTCATCAATATGGGATTCGTAACTTCCTAATATTTTATGAACTTCATTTTGAGACTCATCATTGATTTCATTGCGAGTGTTTATAATCGGAACCGCGCTCTGATACCATCGATATATTTAGAATTTTTTTATGCGTAAGAAAGGAAGAAGATTAGAGACAATGAAAGAATACAATTTCTTATAATTGATGATCTTTACTCAATAGTTCCTAATTGCTATTTATAAACCAATTACAACTTGATAACCAAGCAATTCAATTAACTAATCTAGAAATAAGGAATTACAATTTAACTAATTAATCAAGAACAATGAATAATAATTAAATATTATGAAGCTATTTTTAAGCAGTCATTACTCATTTTATGACTTCCGTTATTCATCCACAGCAATAACCTACTACTTGCATAATGACATATTAGAACGTAATTGATGCAAATCGCGTAGCAATTGTAGTTACGCAACCCACAAAAATATTGAAATCGACCCAAGAACGTCAAGAAATCACGATTTATGGATCCAATTAAAATTAATTGAACCAAGAAACCAATACAATCACTGGGATATATTGACCTCTTGATCACAGGCAATATTAATTCTCACCGAGATTTGAACAAACAAGAATAACTCGCAAGTTTGGATTTTATTCAATGAAGAATAAGGTTGTGAAAGCAAATTGCCTCTCAATAATAATATCAAAGTTGTGTCTTGAATAATGAAAATTACATCCCTATAAATATGGTCAAAACCTAGCTTAAGAGTTTTAATTATACTAGGAAACAAATTGCTAAAAATAAGGAAAATAAAACCCTAGTCGCTAATGGACTCAAAATAGAGTTATAACTAACCTAAAATAGCTAAAAACTGGAAAATGAATAAAAATACGAAAAAGGAATTAAAAATTTGCATTATTTGCGAAAATCCTAACTTACGGCCGTTACAGCATCACTTACGGCCGTAACTATTCTTCTGCTTAAGGATTACGGCCGTGACCATAATACTTACGGTAGTAACTTTGAAAACCTGGAATTCTTCATTTTGATCCGAGAGTGACTTACGGTCGTGAGAATATTTGGTTATGGCCGTAACTTTGCTTCTGCATAATTTTTTGTTCTTTTCGACACGGTTTGATCTTCAAAGCTCGTCGAACCTGCTGAATTCTTGTTTGGGCTTGAATATTTAAATTTTCCCGTCAAGCCTGCTATGATTCGTATTATCAAGGTTCTGGATTACATCAGTAATGTTTTCGAAGTAAAATATGTTGTTGAAAAGCGGTTTAAAAAAATATGTATGGCTGAAACATGGTATGAGATAATGTGCTTTTATAAACTTATTTATAAATATCAAACAAGGGCTAAGACCGTCAAACAGAGCATAAGCATCTGTTCGAAATACCTTAAGTGACCGTAAAACAATTTATTTGGTTTTTCAAGGTAAGATGTGATTAAAAATTGGAGAGATAAAATATATGTTGTTAAAATTTGATTTGAAAAATTGTATAAATTATAAATTGATTTTGAGGTAAAATATATGGTTGAAGAATAATTTGAAAATTTTTGTTGATAAAAAGTGATTTGGAGAATTTGTTATTTATAGACTATAAATACGTTAAAAAAATTAAAACAAAAAACTCTAAGATAGTGGGTAGATTTTCCTAGAAAGTAGGAATTCATTTGTCAATTTCATCTTTTTCTTTGTTTGATTGACAAGTTTTGCCATGTAATTAGGGGTGAGCGTAGGTTGGGATTGGTCGATTTTTTGCCCAATCCGAACTCAACCCACTATGGTCGGGTTGATAAAAAATCAACCCAACCCAACCCAAACATAAGTTCAAACCCAACCCAATCAAGTTTCAGTCGGGTTGGGTTGGGTTGGGTGGTTTGGACTTTGATCTAATGAAATAAAATTCTTAGAAAATTAAAAAATTATGCCCATAAATCAACTATTAACTCAAATAAATTATGTACAATACAATAAGCTCAAATATAATAAATTGAATATTTGCTAATAAAACTAAAATATGTTCAAATTATATTTGAGTTTCATCCAAATTAAAAATGGATTTAAGATTCTTGAAATTTAAATAGTCTTATAGTTTTTAAATTTTGATTGGGTTGGGTTGGGTCAGGTTGGAATGAATTTGTCATCCAACCCATAACCCAGCCCAACCCAAACAATTTTTTTTTATAACCCAACCCAACCCAATTTTCATCAAAACCCAACCCAACCCGATCGCGGTTTTGGCGGGTTGGGCGGGTTGATGCCCACCCCTACATGTAATTGGTTTTTCTACTTTTATTGAAAGTTGTGCAATTTCTTGTTTTTAAGACAAATGAATTCTTAGCTAATAGGTGATAATTGGTTTCCACCTTTACATGGCAAACCATAAAAGACTCGTTTGATCATTTATATTGTTGTTAATTGACTTATTTTTTCTCAAAAATTAACATTATTATTATCAAGTATAAATATGTGAAAAAATAAAAACTTTGTTTAAAATTCCTAAATTTTGTTTTATTTGCCATGAAAAATAATGTCAATCAAACAATAAAAGTTGAAAAATTCCCCAGTTTTTCCACCTAAAAAATTAAATCAATCCAACATATTAAACTTCTAATTTCAAGAAATTCAATTTCCTAAAATTAAATTCTCTGCAATTTATTTTTTCTTTTTCATTCAAATTTCACACTTGATATTAAACGGAACCTAATTTTCATTGCCAAACTTCAATGGAGATTGGAGCTGAAGGCGAGAGAAGAAAACGTGTTAAGAAGGAGCGTGGTGTGGATAGTTATCCTAAATGGGATAAAAACATAGGTTGAGAGTTGTTACCGTTGAGTGCTGAGTAAAAGTGGGCTTTTCAGTTGTATCCCGCTTTGTCCGGGTTACTATGCTAGGGTGTACCAATCTATACCTAGACCTCTGTTGGGTTGCTTTGGCTATGATAACGACTTGCCTCTTTCGTCTACTGTAACGCCTCTGTCAAAACTATTCTATAAAATTGACACATCTGACCTTTCCATGGGATATATTGGGTTATTATCAATAATGCAAGAGAGAGGAAAGAAATTAATGTTTTATAGTTAAGCTCCGTTTGTTAAAATTGTTGCATTTAAAGATATATATTATTTTAATATTTTTAAGATAAAATGTGTGATTGAAAAATCGAAAGAAAAAATATTTGTGATTAAAAAATAATTTAAAAATTTTTGTTATAAAAAACATGATTGCCAAACATTGGCTTAATATAACTTTTTTAACTACAAATGTGTACTTAGCCGTGGAATTGGCCCACTAATTAATTTACTCCCTGCTCGGTTTAACTGAAAATCATATTTTTTGTAAACTTTGATAAAAGTTAATGAAATATATGATTAACAATTACGGATATCATAAAATTCTATTGAAAATGAATTTGAAAAATGTGACCAAATGGGGAATTATTCTAATCATGTATACTAGATAATCGGAATATCAACGAAGTCTACATCTTACGATAAAACTGTGGCACGCGTTCAATAAATTTTACAAGATGAAAATAATTTTTGCTAGGTCTATCTTCTTGAGACTATATATATCTACTCTCTTTTATTTTTTTTTCCTGCCCAATTTAGGGATACTTCGACAATCAATTAAAATGTCAAATTAATACACTAAAAGATAAAAAAAACAACAAATTTAATTTACACAATTTTTCAAATCACTTTTTAACCATCCATATTTCTCTCTCCAATTATACAATTTCTCAAACCAATTTTTAACCTCACATCTCATCTAGAAAATACAAATAAATCAATAAAATAATTTAAATTTCTTACCTTAACCGTCGAACACAGGCTGCTAGCCAGAAAAATCAGGCTACGCCCTAATTGTAGCTGATACACGCTTGCTAGGGGCCAGGGGGGATTAACTTTTGTTCTACCTATTTTGAGTAAAACTAGGAAAAACTTTGTATTACTCACAAAGATCATCACAAATGAGAATGAAAATTACTCTACGCGGTACTGTCTTTTTTCTTCACATATCACATCATCTTTTAAATTAACAACAATAACACTTCTACATCATCAAATTATCACCTATATTGTCAAAATAATTGTAAAAGTAGATTAATTCAACTGCAAAAAAAAAAAATTGTCAATCCACGGAGCAATAACTTCCAATTTCTGATGTGAATCAAAATATAGCACATACCTTTGTGTTTATTTCATTCCAAAATAAATAAGTAGAAGTTTGTTAAAAAAATTTTGTTTAAAAATATGTTTTTTTTTTATATTTTTGAGGTAAAATATGTAGTTGAAAAGTTGAGAGAGAAAATATATGTAGTTAAAAAGTTGTTTAAGAAATTGTGTAAAAAAAAATTGTTTTTAAACAAGTTTGCCAACAAAGGCTATTCCCACAATATAGGAATGCAAAAGTTAACGTACACGTGTTGGTTTTAACTATTCAACAAAATACGCTAGACTTATCCAAATAAGAACAGAAAATTACTAACAAAATAAAACTCCTATCAACTCTCTTCCCCTTAAACTTTAGCCTTGTCCTCGATGCTAATATCTGGGAATTGGTTTTTAAGGATTTTGGGATCCTCCCAAGTTGCTTCAATTGAAGATGAACCCTGCCAATCCACCAAAACTTGCTGTCTCTTACCCTTCGTTTGTCCAGAATTGCTTGTGGTAGAGGAATTAATTTGTCTTCAACTTAGTCCTATGTTATGACTGAGTGATCACCAATTTTATTTAATAATGAAACATGGGACATTGGTTGTCCCGAGTGACCTAATGACTCTTGAGCTCCTCTTCCACTACTGCTACTCTTGTTGTACCAGGGACATTAGTCAAAAGAGAACGAGGTGTTCTTCCATATAACACTTCAAAGGGAGTGCATTTGACAAATGAGCACCAAGTTGTGTTATAGCAAAACTCTGCCCATGTGAACCACTTAGTCCACAGCTTGGGTTGTGAGCTCGTGAATCATCGTAATACATCTCTAATGTTCTGTTTACTACTTTAGTCTGGCCATCGTTTTTAGGGTAGTAACTAGAATTGAAGTTGAAATCTTATCCTTGAAGACGAAATATCAAATGATCGCCCAATATGCCCACTGTTGGATTGCCTTCGTGATATATCTGTTTCAGAAGTTTGCCACGCGATACTCTCCTCATTCTACGTCCTGCCTCTAAATCTAGTTTTCCTTCTATATCAGTCAATGCGTCTCCTCAACTTGTGGGATTACTTCAACAGAAGTATTGCACTCACCGTCCAATCTTTTGGTTCTTCTATAACATTTTCACCATACTCTTTATTCTTGAACTCATTGACCAATATATAATTGCTAGCTATATCCTAAGGTGCCAAATTGGATGTTGTCCGATCTTCCGACATCATCATCTTCGTCTTCATCTTTCCATCGGTGCTCGAATTTTGACTTTCCATCGTATTTACTTGTTGATGCTTCTTCTATTGACTCTTTGAACCTCTATTTTGCTTAATCTCCAGAGTACACAGTTTTTTTTTACATAAATGAACTTTGCAGGCTTACATTGTTCCATACCTTGTTGATACCTAGTCATTCACTCATAGTTTATCTGAATGTGCCTTTATTGTGTTATCATTTCATCAAACAGAATTACTTTTCTTGCTTGAGGCATGAATGAATGCCACACGTTTGAACGATATGTTTGTGACCTGGATGTTATGAGATGGGCTATGTGACCTCCCAAACGTCCTAACATATAACCATGAGCTATATGATCTTCCAGGAGGTGGTTTCATTTGACTTTCAGATGGAGGTGGTTCATTAGCATTAAATGTCTGCTTGCATGTTTTCTTTTCGCCTATTACTTTGCCAATTTCATTATGGCATCTAATGCACAAATTTCTATCTTCTTCATCAACGATTTTTCCTTTTAATCTTTGAAAAGCACTGGACTCCTTTATCTACCACTAATTTGAATTTTGGTAGATCCTTCTGATTGAATTTAGGAATAACCATATCAATATCAACTGGTTTTAAGAAAGGATTCTCGCCACTGCCATCTTCTTTTTTTATTCAAATTCAAAGGTATTTCGCTGGGATTCAATAGCATCCCACAATGCCTTATGGTAAAACAAGCAGTAATTAGTCATGGGAGATCATGCATTATGCCATTCACATTATTTTTTACCCTTCGTTTGTTCAGAGTTTGGTAACTTGTGCTCATCACTCAATTTTATATACACTCATCTTTGTATAACTACTCAAATATCGTATCAACCTTAGTTACATCGAACGAATTATTTTTTTAGTTTTCTTGTTATCTTATAGCACTAATTCATCTTTATTCTGTATTTCTAACTTGGTTAATGTGGGACAAGTGTAATTGTCTCCTTTAAGCAATTCGGCTAAACACACATCGGCCTCATCCTGACCAGTATCTGTGATATGGACGTCAAAATTGGGATTTCTATAGTAAGTCCCCTTACTTGAGTTCTTCATTTGTTCTTCTTTCTTAATAATTGATCATATCTGATGACGTTAGCGCTAAGTTGAAAGAGATTAGGAAATTCTTTGGCATGGAACTTCTTTCTCAATACAAAACTAAAACAACTTTGGGCGATTTTAACAATTTTTTTTGGGCTTAGGAATAAAGCAGTTACTCCTAGTTGTTTAAAAATTCTCAGCCCATTTGTTTGGTAGTTGACGCTAGTTCGCTAAATCTGCCAAAGTAACTTGTGATTCAATTTGAAATAACTGCTCCAACTGTTGTTATGTTTAAACATAATTTGAGTCAAGTTAATGAACCATAAGAAAGCAATTTCAGTTAGTAAACTTGGAAATAATCTTATTTTATGGTAATCAATAACTTCACCACATTGTAACGTAAAACACCCTATGTGTTCCAAGGTGGACACATCTTTTAAACCAGTAAACAAAGAAAATTCAGGCACTCTAAACCTTTTGGGCTAAGGATATGCCTGATTTATGCAGTTCGGATAATGTTTTCTATATGTTGGGTGAATTACTGGTTGTAATCCAAAATCTTGTATGATTTCCGTTATTTGCTCCCTTACCATGACATTATGATCAAACGAAAATCATATTGGTTGTGGTACTAGTGGTCTGATGGGGTTAACACCAACATTAGGTATGAATGGACCATTTTTTTACTTCATTTGTACCAATGAATGGTTGGTTTTCCCCTTTATTAATACCTGTAGTATTTCATCCTATGTTTTGGTCATTTCTCATTATATTAAGGTACCCTCATTATATTAAAGGTACCCCCCATATTGGATGTTTCAACACCTCCTACGTTAGAAGGTCGGAGACCTCCTATGTTGGATGGACCATTATGTGGTGTTTTTAGGCTCTGGCCCACATTGGTAGTTGATAAACCAACACTTGTATTTGCTCTTGGTGAGTTATTGCCTATTAAACTCCTAGCCTGGAAATAACTATTTCCACCCTTGGGACTTGTTTGACAAAAGTGGCCTACCATTTTGTTTATAAATTTATTCAATGTATCTAATTGTTTGGCCGTATTATCATAATGCCTATTTTCATTTTGAGCAAATATTTCTACAGTATGAATACTTTATAAATTTACCTACTCAATGATATCCTGAGTGAGTTCTCCCAGCATTGCACGCATGGTGCTTGGGCTTAAATCTATCGTTGGTTCATAACGACTGCGAATTCTCTTATATCTGGGCTTTGTTGACCCTTTGATTATTATTCAATTATAGAATGAAGATGTTGATGTCCAACTGGCTCCTTGTCAGATTTTTTATGAAGCATGTTGCTTCAAACTTTTCTTACACCAAGTGTCCAACTGGACGTGCCAAATTATTTCGCTCGAGCTAATAATTAAAAAGGGGATCAAACAATTGTGTAAGGAACACACCTTTTGAGACAGTCCAAAAAATGAGTATTTTGCTCTTGAAAAGTTTGATTTTACAAAATGCCTTCAAGTGGTGCAAGCACACGAATTAAATTAAGAAAATTCTAATAAAATATAAAATAAGAAAATTGCATCTTTGTTTTGAGAGTTTTGATTTGTTGTTTTTTTTGAATATTTAAATTTCTACAATACATACAAATTCTATTAATTACTTGTTACTTTAAATTTCTAATTTATCCCCTTGGCTTCATAACTGATATGAAATAATTGTTGTTTACTTCCTTATATAACCATTATTCACTTCTTCTAGTAACTTCCCATAATGATTCAACTTGCATCCTCCACGTTCTCATTAACTGTCCACATTGTTGTAACTGTTAGCAATGTTTTCAAAAGAGTACCTTGAAACGTGGTGTACGTTGTGGAATTTGTTTCTTTACTTACTCATTGTTCAATCGTTTAGATACTCTGCAATCGTCTAGATGCTTTGCAATTACCCAATCACCCAGACATGCTATGTTCGTCCAATTACCCATATTCCTCCACATTGCCATGATATTTGTAATGTACTCATATGGTTTGGACTTCTATATTGGACCTCTGAATTGAGCATTTTTATGTGTCAACAAATACACTATGGTATAGACTTGTTTGGGGAATTAGCTTTTTCTCTACTTATTTTGAGTAAATCTGAAAAATAAAGATTGTCAAGCTCGTTCGAAGGAGCAAGAACCTCCAATTCTGATACGAATCAAAATATAGAAAAGATACCTTTGTGATTATTTCAGTACAGAATAAATAGCAGAAAACTTCAACTTATTCCCACAAAAGTAGGAATGCACAAGCTAACATTCACAAGTTGGTTTTAACTATACAACAAACTAGGCTAGACTTATCCAAATAAAAAAACAGAAATTACTAACAAAATAAAACTCATATCAGTAGCCAACAAAAATTTTTGGCGTAGAAAAAACACGGCAGACTAAGTATTTAATTGAAGAAAGTAGAATATGTTGGTAAAAATTAACGTGCATAATTATATTACAATAATATACATTTTACGTGCATAAAATTGGACATAATTTTAACTTACTGAAATTAAATATATGAAGTATAAACATAAAATGCATGAATGTAAATCTGGTTGAGACAAGAGTTTGACTCTCTGTCCTTAAGGCGATAATGTCTCGTGATAAGTGTATTTTATACACTTATTTCTATCCTAAAAGTATGATTTTATAGGTTTGTTTTAGAATATTTGTTATTTATTTTGTGTTATTTGTTTATATTTCAGAAATAATTTCAGAGTCGAGAAAATAATGGAATTGGAGCAAAAACAAGCAAATTGGATGATAAAAGAATCAAAGTATCCAAATCAAGAATGGATGAAGTAGATCAATGGCTAAATTGAAAGAAAAGTCAAAGAAAAAATAACATTTGAATAAATTAGAAGTTCAAGAACTAAAGTATATAAATTAAATGAAGAAGGACCAAGTTGCAAATATTCAATATTTGATTCGGATCAAGATAAGATACTTGAGGATTTTTAGGAGTCATTTGGATGCAATTAGAAGGCAAAAATGAATGAAATATGGTAAGAATATTACCATAAATTCAGTTAAATCAAACAAGGTCTTCGGGCAGATTTTTAGTCAGATTTTGAAATCTGATTTCGGGGCAATAAACGTTCGAATTGGGAAAATCCTATTTCAGGAAGAATTGTAGACCTTTACATTATCTTTCTAATGGACTTTGAAGCACCTAAATCGGATAATGGAATAGAAAGATATGGTCAAAATACTAAATAATGTGCAATAAAAGGATGATGATCAAATTGCTGAAATTTAAAGACGAAAACTGTAGGTGCCGGTATAACCGTGCGACCGCACGGTTGAAAAGGCGTGTAGTCGCACGGTCAAAAAAATCAGCGACTGAAGGTTGCCTTTTCGAGGCTGCGATCGCGCACTTTTGAACCGTGCGGTCGCACGGTAGTCACGGCTGGGCCGCAACTTGGCTTTTTTCGCTGAATTCAGCAGTTTTCTCCTCCATTAACCTAATTCTCGGGGAAATCTATAAATACCAGACCTAAGGTACGAAATTAGGAGTTCCCAATCTTCATAATTCATGTCAAAACGCTGTCGAATTGCGAGGGGATCCATAGAAGACCAAATTCAAGATTGAAGAACATGGATCAAGGAGATGAATATGGTAACATCTTTTCATACTTCTTGTGATTTATTTTCGATCATATATTTAGGATAGGTTTTAATTGTTAGAATTGTGATGAAGCTTTAATTTATTGATTCCATGTTTTGACGGTACATTTATATTATGCAATTTATGAGATTGATGCAATTAATTACGTTTTTATTCTCACCTATGATTGTGGACGCATAATTATTAATGTTTGTGATAGAATTCTATGTTCGAAAGAGCAGGAATCTATTAGACCTTGATTAATTGTCGCGAAGTCCAATAGGGGATAGAAATATACCCTTATGCTTCGTGTTATCCTTAAAAGTGTTCATAATTCATTAATGCTTTTTTGCATGTTTGGATTGGTCATAGAAATATAGGCTCGTCTCTTGTAGGAAAATGTGTTTATGCATAGCTCGAAAGGGGTCATAAATAAATATAGGAACACGGATTTTCAATACTCATACATTGTTATTAAATGTTTAAGTCAAATACATGGTTGATATGTTTAAATTGGATTCATAATTCTAACATATTCATCTCATCGTTTTCATAAATCAATTTCCTTATTTTCTTTAGTTTAATTTTTAATTTGTTTTTCAAAATCAAGATTTCCAAATCCTAAATCTTCTTGTTCCAGTTAAGGTAGTATTCTAAAAATACGATTTAAAACAATTTCTGTGGGAACGATATTCGGACTTAAAATCCACTTTATTACTTGCGCGACCCCGTGCACTTGCGAAGAGTTATCATCTCGCATGGGTGTTAACGATTTTTGGTATTTGTGTCCCAAAATACAACGATCACGTCTCTAATAAGATCACTCTAAATTACGTAGATTAATGAATCTTCTTAATGTTTTGAACTTTTTTCATATGAAACTCCACTCAAAATAAATGCGCAATATTTTGAATTGAACATGCGTTAATATGATAATACAATCATGAAGAAATAAATGATTGAATGAAATAAAATTCAAACATATGAGGTCTATACAGAGTTGTTAGAAAGTTGTGTTTCAAAAGACACAACTCTTAAAATTTGTCTCTAAAATAAAGAGACACATCTATTCGAAAGTAGTAAGTTCAAAAGTTACAATCGTTCATATGAAAAAGAAACGTCTTTTCATTTAATTCTAAAATATTTCAACGAATTACGCGTATCTTTGCATAATTAATTTTCATACAAAGTTCCAACAGAATAAGCAATTAAAACATTTATGTTGTTGGTACGGTAAATTGAAAATATATACCGATGATTTGTTTTCGTATGAACACAAATGGTAGCCAATAAATTTTATTTTAGTATTTCACTTCTTTTATAAGATGTTGTAATAATTTTACTTTCTATTTATTTTTTTAGCGGAAGATGTGTTCATTTTAATGTATGAAACTTAGCAAGCTTTATGAAGGACGATATTTGAATTTAAATATTTTTGCACGGTGACTTTGATAATGTGCTAATTATCTAAGATTTTTTTTTTAAAGGAAGACTTTATTTATTTAGAATTCATCAACTTTACTATTATGTACACGGAAGATTGAGTAAAGTCAAATGCTTTATAACAAGTTTTTATTACAAGATAAACGAATATAAACTAATTCATAAACAATATTCTAGTATTAACCCCACAAAAAAATAGATTGCCCCTGATTGGTGGGACTAAAAAGATTTTTAGTATATGTTTGATAGAAGTTGATAAAATATATGGTTAAATTGTTGTGAGTCCCATAAAATATGTGGTTAAAATAAATTGTTGACTTTAAATTAGATTAAAATTTAATTTTTAATTTCTCTCAAACATGAGCATTATTTTGAAGACACCAAACCCACCCCCAATCTCTTTCGCGCTATGAGCTTTTCCTAGGTTTTGATTCAATTAATAACGATGAAGGAAGAGTAGCAAAGAGCCTTAGACACATTTATGTTCTTCTTTCTTCCCTAAATGAAGGTGGGGGCGAAGAATAGAACTATTAGATGAGAGGAGTTTGAAAGGGCTAGCAACTTTAAAGTTTTATTTTGATGATGGGTGAGCTACTTGTGTTTTGGATTTTGTATTGAGCGAACGCAACCTTTCATGTCGATGCTCTTTGAGAATGCATGACGTTGAGTTGGAGTTTAGTGAACTACCGTCATGTAACATTACTTCGTCAAACTTTTCGCCAATTGCTATGGACAGATCCCTAGTTGGACCAGTAGGGGTGTAGGCCCCCACTAAGTTTTTTTTTTAAAAAAAAACTGAGTTTAGGCTATGTTGATTAGTTAATTTTTTCATAAAAAATGTCACTTCTATGAAAAATATTTTCAACATTGTGTTTGATTGTAACAATTGGTAGGGGTGGGCGTTGGGTGGTTCGATTCGGGTATATCAAGAACTGGAATCGAACCATACTTTTTCGATTCTTGTAAAATGGAACCATTCGGTTCCATTGAATCGCAAGAACCAAACCATTCGGTTTTGGTTCGATTTCGATTCTAATTTTGTTCTACAATAATAATCATTTTTTTAGAGCCTTATTGAGGAATATCAGACCTCGAGAAGTGAGCCAATAATCTAGAATAAACTTTTACAAAATATACCAAGATCAAGAATTTCAAAAATCTTTTCACCCCGAAGAAAGTATAGTATTCTCTATAAATTAGAAGATATTCATAAACCAAAATATGAAACAAATGACCTAGAAGGTTTTTCGAGCATGGCAATATAGTAAACTTGTGAGATGAATCATGAATTTTAAATGCATTTTTATTAATTATTTTATATTTGTATTTAAATATTTAATTAACTCCATTGTGGTCATTTACAACTTCGCTTATTAATAAGTTAGACTCATTCGATTTTCATTTATTAAGAATTTCAGTCCAAGTGTGAAGTTAAAAATTATAATGAGGTAGAGACGTAACAAATTTCATAAAAAGAAATTAATCATTTTCACTTTACCAAAAAAATTACAAATTCTTTTGATTTTTAGTTTTAGGATAACCAATTAAGACCATAAAAAAAGGGGATCAAAAATCGGTTCTAACTTCGATTTTTCGGTTCTAAAAGCGGAACCGAGAACCGAATCGAAAACCAATCGATTCTCGGTTCCAAAATCGATTTCCTATTTTATTTTTTTAAAACCATATGGTTCCGTTTTTTTGGTTCGGTTCAGTTTCTGTTCGATCATATCGATTCCAATTTTTTTGCCACCCCTAACAATTGGCATGAAAAACAATTTCCATCTACAATCCTTTGAAGCACAAATTATACCATTTGTCAAGAAAAGTTTTTCTAACCATTTTGGTAAGAAAATATTTTATTTTACACTTCATGTATCAAAGTTAATTCCAAGTTATATAAGCACGGACGGATCCTCCCTTTTGGATTTTATTATTTTATTTTATTTTTGGCATGAGATTTAAGATTCTTAAGTAAGGAAATTTGAAGAACCCATTTTTCGATGTATCATTATTTATGACTATCCTTATATTCGATTTGGTACTCAAAATCGTCGTTCAATCATTTTGATTCAAAAAAAATTTGGGAGCCCCCGGGACTCGAGAGGGGCCATCTTCCTCCCACCATTTAAAAATTTTGGCCTTCACTCGATATAACTCCTAGCTCCATTCCTACCAATTGCAGAAAATTCCTTGTTGGTGTTTGCAAAGTGCAAAGATTCATGTTCTATTAAGCGAGTGAATGAACCGGAGCACTTAGAACAGTAGAAGGCTCTAAGTTCTATCTCCTTGTTACTTTGAGCTTGGGGACAATTACCGTAAGTAACGAATGATTTGTGTGCATGATCTGTTGACTGTTGCAATGGTTTGACATAAATCTAAATAAACCCACACTTCTCTTTGCTTTCAAAGGCTGTGTATATACTCTCCGTTTATTAAATTTATTTTTTTGTTAGGTAAAATTTGCGATTGAAAAGTGATGAGAGAAATTTTGTATTGTTAAACAATGATTTGAGAAATTGTGTTATTTAAAAACATGTATAGTCTTCGTAGTTAGAGTCGACGAAGCAAAATCAGCTCGATTCTACAGATTTTGGACATTATTCAAGACTATTGTCAAGATTGAATTAAGAATATATATAGTATAGATTTTTTTGAAGAAAATACGATCAAAAAGTAGGAAAAATTATAAATTCAAATAAAATTATTTTATTGAAAGAATTGTAATCAAAAGCAGTGTTCAGAAAATCGGACCGTACCCGCCGGAAAATCAGTCCGATCCTCTTAAAAAATCGAGCATTAAAAACCCCATTTTTTCCCTGTTTAATCGGGTACCGATCGACCCAGTCGGGTCTTGAAACTCATTTTTGACCTTTTTTTATTTATGTTAAGCTACTTTTTGTTGTTTTAAGCTCCTTTTGTATAAGATTTTATTTTTTAAATAAGAAATTTTTGGTTTATTTGTAAAATAATTTGTTTTTTTAGAAAATCTTATAATTTTTGAAATAATTTTTAGTTTATTAATGAAACTGGTTCGATCCGATCGAATATTTTAACCCTTGACTCTTGATTTTTTCGGTTCGAACCGATTTTCGATTTTCTAAACATTAATAAAAAGTAAAAACATTGATCAAAAGTAAAATTTTTCTAGGTCTAATTTTGCAAAAGGGCGTCGGAAGATTTGTTGAACCGTTGGGGGACAGAATAGACAACCCCCCCAAAATAAAGGGCGTTTATTTGCCGACCCCGATCCCACTAATAATTTGTTTTTATTCTACTCATCCTCAACAAATCACAGAGTTAATTCCAGTCCACTCTACTGTACTCCAATCTATACATACACAATCATTATTCATAGGCTATAGCTTCGTTTCTCCACTCAACAGCTGCAGTGCTGTTCTCTGCAGTTGCTGCTTCTGCCGGTTGCAAGTTATTTATTATATTCATTTTTCAGAACCCATTTATTGCAAAAACTCATTTTTAATTATCCTATCAATAAAATAATTTAATTATAAATTCAAAAAAATTCCCTCTTTTCATTTGGTAATATTGTTTGATTTATAAATTGATTTATTTATGATTTTAAAATAAAAAGTAATGATTGAAAATTGGAGAGAAAAAACGTATATAGTTAAAAAGTGATTTGAAAAATTGTGTAATTCATAAATTAGTTTATAAACTAAAATATCGTGTTTACCGAACACAATGTTAATCTCACATTCTCTAAAATTTAATATTACAAACCATATTATTTGAAATAATAAAGCCTTAATTGGATATATTTGTTTTAATTGATTATAGTTTTAACATATTTTCCTTCAAGACTGTGTTTGATTCCCATTTATTTGTTTTAAAAATGTCAACAATTTTTTGTTGTTTGGTGTTTGATTGTAAAATTTGCAATCGAATAATTTAAAGCATACTTAACTAAGTTACCATGAAAATATTTTCTTACATATATGGTGAGAAAACATTTTCCACCTTAGGTGGAAAACACATTTTTGTCACCTTTAATCATTTTTATTGTTTTTAGTTGGGATGACAGTAATACCCACATATTCGATACCCGTTGGCGACACGATATAAATGGGGGGATTACCCGACTAAATGGGTTCATTGGTAGGGTATGGATGTAAACTTTAAAACCCGACATGGATATGAGTCGGACTTGTGTTTTACTATAATACCCAGACCCGACCCATATACCCATTAATTTTCTTAAAAAATTATAAAGGGTGTGTTCTTAAATTTAATATGGAATGTTTTGTGTCAAATTAAGGAATTAAAATTATTTGTTGATTTATTTATGTTTTCTAGGTAAGATGAATGGTTAAAAATTGGAGAGAGAAAATGTGGATGATTAAAAAGTGGTATGGAAAATTGTGTAATTTAAATTTTTGTAATAATTACAAATTAAATTCCAACCGAACACACCCAAAATTTTAAACAAAAGCGATTGTGTAAAAAAAAAAAAAAAAAAAAAAAAAAAAAAAAAAAAAAAACCCAAATATCTATTGACATTGTTAACGTCTAAACCTTAATATGTTCAAACAATTGATTTTGTTAATGTGTAATTTTTTTTTTTCAAATTCGCTTGTTTAGTTTCAACCTAGAATAAGCTTTTTTTAAGCTAAATTCAAGTAAAACTCAATATTTAATTACTTCGAGTTAATTCGGAACAGCTATAACCTATTTACAACCCTAAAAAAATAATAAAATAAATAAATAATTAGTAATGGATTCAAATGGATATAGAAGCATACTCGCCTCCAACCCGCACCGACCCGCCATTCTTAAATGGATATATGGGTAGGATATGAAGGTTGTAAATATTTAATGGATAGAGTATGTGTTTGACAAACCCGACTTATACCCGACCCATTGACATCTCTATTTTTAGTTGACTTTTTTTTTTTTTTAGAAATTAAACATTATTATTATCAAATACAAAAGAGTTATAAATAAGATATTTTTTTTTTATTAAAAGAACTAAGTTTTGTTATATTTTTCATGAAAAATAATGTCAGTCAAATAACAAAACTAGGAAAATTTCATACTTGTTCACCTGAAAAATTAATTCAATTAAACACTTCCAATTAACATTTTTCAGATAAATAATTTTCAGACAAATTAATTCCTAAAAAATATTTTCTTACCATTCATTTTCTATCTTTTCAATTAAGCACATCCCTAACTTTCAATTAAAAAAATTATCTCATTTGTGACCACACATTATAAAAAAAATTACTATTTTAATTACACACATTTTCTCTTTTCAATTTTTAATCACAAATTTTTTCTTGAAATATTAAATAAAATGGCGAACGAACAGATGCTAGGTATAAATTAAAAGTGGAGAAAGAAATGTGTGTGGCTAGACATTGTTTGACAACTCATTATAATGAGCAAATTATTACAATTTATAATTTACACAATTTCCCAGATTACTTTTTAACCACACAAATTTTCTCTATCCAATTTTCAAGCACAAAATTTAACTCGAAATTCAAAAAAAAAAAAAAATGACAAACAGTCACTAAAAGTGATTTGAGAAATTGTGTTATATGATTAGCCTTCATTCTTTAATGCAATAATTACAATTTATAAATTTATAACGCAATTTTTCAAATCAATTTTTAACTACACATATTTTCTATCTTCACTTTTCCACCATACAATTTACCCCAAAAATATAAATAAATCAATTTATAATTGATAAAATGTTACCTAAGATTTATAAATAAAACAATTTTCCAAATCATTTCTTAATCACATACATTATCTCTATGCTTTTTAATGTCGCATTTTACTTCAAAAATATAAATAAATTAATTATAATTGCTACAATGTTGTCGAGCCCAAACCACATATATTTTCTCAAACCACTTTTCAACTACACATTTTATGTCAAAAATCACATTTTTTTTTTATAAACAAAAATTTTTACCAAACAGAGGCTAAATCAAATTTAACATTTAATTTTAGTTACATATTTTATAGAATCTTTAGCTTTTCAATCAGATATTTTATTAAATTTTCTTGAAATTTTATTTACTATGTGTGTGTTTGATTTTTTTAACTTTTTGGGAAAAAAAATTATTTTGAGAAATCGTGTAATTAAAAAGTGGTTTGAAAAGTAAAAAATTGTGGACTTAATTTTTTTAGATGATTGAGATTGATTATTGTTGAAAAAAATTATAATTTTTTTGAGAAACTTAGGCTGAATTTGATAGCGATGGTGAAATTTAGGTGGAAAGAAAATGAATTTCAGGAAATTGAATTCCTGAGAATTTGAAATTTAATGTGTTTGATTGGTTTAATTTTCTAACTGGAAAAAGTAGGGATTTTTTCAACTTTTATTGTTTGATTGACATTATTTTCTATAGAAAGTAAAGTAAAATTTATCTATTTTAATAAAAAAAAATTATTTTTTTATTTTTTCATACATTTGTACTTAATAATAATAATTTTATTTTTTTAAAAAAAATAAATCAATTAATAACAACAAAAAGAATCAAACGTAACGAAAATTGTATTAAATTTTCCATGAAAAATAAAACTTCTTCCCTGGAAAAACGAATTCATCCAAAACAAGGAAAATATCGGTTTTCGAGGTAAATGGAAAAATGAATTTCACGAAAAACTTAGGCAATCAAACAGCGCAAAATTAAAAAATGACGTGAAAAATCATATTTTTCATGAAAAATTTCGCGTATGAAACATTGCCTTAGAAAAACAAGGGCTATAATAACAATAATAATAACGATAAGAATAATAATAATAATAATAATAATAATTAATAAAAGTATAAAAGTGTGGTTTGAAAAAAAAAAAAAAAAAGTGTGATTTGATATCTGAGAGAAAATGCATTCCTATATTGCTAGTGAGAGAGAGAGAGAGAGCAATGCATTAACATAAGGTACCTCTCTTCCCCTCTCCATAAAGTGTTGCTACAAGTTGAAGAATTCAGCTCATCTGATAATTATTACCTGGAATTTTTTGTTGTTAGGGTTCAAATATGATGTGTGGATTAATCGATTTGAATACAGTTGACAATGAAGTTGAAGTGGAGTTGTTATATAATTCACCGGCATCGTCGGTGACTTCAGGGAACTCAGAATTGACGATGAAGTCATCGGAGACCGCGGCGTCAGTAAGTATGGAGCTGTGGCACGCTTGTGCTGGGCCTTTGATTTCGCTTCCTAAAAAGGGGACCGCCGTGGTGTACTTTCCTCAAGGCCACTTGGAATACCTCTCCGAGCAGCCAGCTGTAGCCTATGATTTTCCTCCCCATGTCTTCTGTCGCGTTGTCGATGTTAAACTTAACGTAAGCTTTGTAGAATTCCTTTTCCTTAATTAATCATGAATTTTGTTTTGCGGAAATTTGGGAATACTAAGTTTTCTGTCTTACTATAATTTGGAAATAGGCCGAGACAGCTAGTGATGAAGTTTATGTGAAAATTTCTCTGGTTATGGACAATCAGGTGAGGCTCTATATACTCGGAAATGTTTATGAATTTGTTACAGGGTCTGATGGTCACATGGTGCGTAACTGCAATAATTCAGCTTAAATTTCTCGTGTTCATTGTAAACTGCATAGTTTAACAACTTTTGCATACTTCCTCAGACGATCTATACAAATGGTTTTCCTCTACCATTATATGTTATGGCAAAAAAAAAAAAAAAAAAAATTTATCTATCCAAAAATCCTATGTAAGTATAATATCTTTATCTAGAGAGTCAGTTTACCCTTCTTTTGGAATCTATAAGAAGCTACTTTTTGTCGCTATATGTAAAAGTATGATCTGGGTAATTCTGCCTCAATGTAATATTTATATGTGTGGTAACGTTAGCAACTTTTATACTTTTAATGATCATAAAGAATTTCTGTGTTATTCTGGCTATCTGAAATATTACTTTCCTAGGAATGCATCTTTTTAATTTCTATATGGCCTGTGGTTTGTCATGGACCATTACCAGAAAGAATGACGTATGATCCTTTCTTAGAAAGTTGTATGAATTTGGGCAGATTGAGAAAAGATGGAGGGATGGGGAAGCTGAAGCAGAGACTGAAGATGAAGACATCGAGCGTGCTAGGATGTCTATGATACCACACATGTTCTGTAAAACTCTCACTGCTTCTGATACCAGCACTCATGGTGGTTTCTCTGTTCCTCGTCGAGCTGCCGAGGATTGCTTCCCTCCACTGGTAACTTAAATCACATTTGATTTCCGATTTTTTTAACTTAAAATTACCAATTGTTGATGTATAAAAAGATTGGAAACATTTATTATACTTTGTTTTTAGGACTATAAACAACAGAGACCTTCTCAGGAGCTTGTTGCTAAGGATCTACACGGGATCGAATGGAAATTTCGGCATATCTACAGAGGTAAGAACTTTGGTATCTATTTGTCTATGCTGTGTTTGAATGTACGGGATTACATGTAAAAGTTCATTATATTGACCGATATCCTAATTTTGCGAATTTGTTATTTATTTTAAACTTCTGGAGCAGGCCAGCCTCGTAGGCATTTGCTCACTACTGGTTGGAGTACATTTGTCAATAAAAAGAAGCTTGCGTCTGGAGATGCTGTGCTTTTTATAAGGTAGGATTTGAAATACTAAATATTGCAAAAGTGTAAAATGTTTAGTTATATTTGTTTTCTTACATATATGGGCATCCATTGCAGGGGTGGGGATGGAGATCTCAGACTTGGGATCCGAAGAGCATCCCAAATTAAAAGTGGTGCTTCAATCCCAGCTTTCCTTGTCCAACAGTATAGTGCTAACAGCATTGCTAGTGTACTGAATGCCGTATCTGCACGAAGTATTTTTAACATTTGTTATAATCCAAGGTATTGAGTTGACCTAAATATTATTTTGTTCCAAAAGATGGTTACTGACTGGAAAACATCAAAATGATTTTTATTTATAGAGATAGAAATGGGATATAACTAACTGTATCCTACCTGTTATGGCATCGTTCTGATACATCAGCTTAAGATTTTTTTTTTACTATTCTTTCTTTTGCGGTAATGCAAATATATTCCACAAAGGGATCCTGTTGGATTTTGATATAATAAGTTTCTAACATGCTTGATCAACGAATAATCCAAAACAACATAACAATAACGAATATCCGAACCTAAGCATGTTTCTATCTAGATTTTTATCAAACCCCTAATAAATGCATTTGAATACTCCATGTTGATATCAAAGACTAGAAGGGGAATAGCGGAAGTGTACCTGAGTCCATTGTTTTGATTGACTGAATGGGTTATGATTTTCCAAATGATATGTAGCTTTCTTGAAAAATGTTTTCTGGAGGAATTTCAGAGAGATGGAAAACCTTACATGAAGGTTGGGGATAACTGTCAGGCAGTTATAATCTTTTAATACTTTTAAATTGGCCCCTCATCAATTTAAAATACCGTTTTCGCCTCTACACTTTATTTCCATGACATTTAATGCCCATTAGTGCAAAATTGTAACTAACTTTAATGTATTGCTTTATTGGCTAAACTTTAAGATAGCACCACATTTTTATACATACATGTTCAGCCCCTCACGTTGAATTTTTCCAACAACCACTTCATGACGCCGACCATAATGCATGCTTGTTCGCTAAAATAGCTGATGAATTCTTGTAATGTGACGTTTTTGATGAATTGTATCTTACCCTTCTTGTGCTTTGTTCACATTTTCTGTTTGCTATATATTTCCTGTTAGATACTAGATAATAGATATACTAGAGATATGCTCAAGATTCATTTAGTTCACCTGGATATTTCTTTCTAAAAATTCAGCATGTTTTAAGTTATAGTAATATACTGGCATATATTCATTTTAATGTAGGATGTGTCATATTGAGATTACTCACCTATGTCTTGTTGGTAATTCCTATTCCAGTATTGTGATGTGGTTTCTGAGTTTCATTAACTATTATGTTTTGCAGGGCTAGTTCATCTGAGATTATTGTACCTTGTCATAAATTCATGAAGAGTGCTAGACAATTTTTTTCTGCTGGAATGAGGTTCAAGATGCGTGTTGAAACAGAAGATGCTTCTCAGAGAAGGTTGGTTTCTCTAGAATTTCTGAATTCATATCCGTGCATCGTCAAGAAAATTGATATTATTTTGGTAAGTGCAGTGGACTTATTGTTGGGGTTAGTGAGGTCGATCCAGTTAGATGGCCTGGTTCAAAATGGAGGTGCTTATTGGTATGTATATTTGGCTTATCTCTCCTTTATTATATTTTAATTTTAATAACACAGCAATTATCCTTAGTATAAAAGTGCATATTCAGCTCTAGCTGTGAATCCTTTACTGTAATAACCCATTATTGAACCTGGTACTTCGTTCTTCAGGTTTGACTTCATTAAAAATAAAATCAATTTTTTTGTAATGCAGTTGTTAACTAATATATCTCCGAACTATTGCAATAGTATCATAGGTGTCCGCCATATCATCAAGACAAAGATTAAGCTACTGATTTAATGTTTATTTATAATGCTCACTATACGTCTAAAAATAGGAGAGATTTAATTGGAAATTGAAACAATTATCCTTGGTGACCAGTTATTTGAAATTTGTCTCCGCAATTATTTGATGAAGCTTTTTGTATGGCATTTTACTGTAATTTCTTTCAAAATTTCATATCTGAGCTGTCTACTGCTTCAGTATTAATCCATTTGTGTACCCATAACTACTAAGGGAGTCTTCAAACTTTCTTTTTGGACTTGCGACTCCCGCTTACTAAAATGTTGCTAATGCCAACTACAGTGCCCTATTATCACCTAAAGCTTATGCGTGTTGAGATCATCTTTTAAATTATTTATGATATCCAATATCATTAAACATTAAGTAGTGTTTCACTGATGCATTCGCTCTGACTCTAGTTTTTTATGTGTGCTGTCACAGTTTTCTACTAATGACTAATGAGAGATGATCCTTTTCATATTTTTTATTCCATTAATGACCGAAGCTTTGATATTGCTGGTGCTTTGGTGGCCAGCATCTGTCTGCATCACTGGCTGTTGTGCATCAAATTATTATTGTCTCTGTAGACTGTAGCCATATTTTTTGTGACATCAATGACCTTTTTTCACTTCTGCAGGTTAGGTACGATGATTTGCAGGACAATCGCCTTGATAGAGTTTCCCCTTGGGAGATAGAACCATCTGGTTCGGTGTCTGCGTCCAGCGGCTTCGTAGTACCGGGTGCCAAGAGAATCAAGGTCGGCTTTCCTGCAACAAAGACAGATTTATCAGTTCTCAGAGGTCCTCGTGTTCTTATTTTGCCTTACTGTATTTATATTCATTCCCGCTGGTTGCTTGGTGCCTCCTCGGAGAGTACTAACTAGCATATACTTCTTATAGATGGGAATGAAGTTTCAGACTTTGGGGAGCCTCTAAGGTTCCAGAAGGTCTTGCAAGGTCAAGAAATTTTGGGGTTTCGTATCCCATATGCTGAAGTTGATGCTCCAAGTCAGCATCCATCAGCAACGAGGTGCTTTCCTGGTAACAATGGTTCTAGGATTTCTGCAGTGGGAAACAGCAGTAAGCATCTGCAGGCAGATTCTGAAAGCTCCTTCAGGTGCACTAGGTTGGGTGAATCCTTTCAATTCCACAAGGTATTGCAAGGTCAAGATGCAGTTTCAAGTGTGCCACACCGAAGATGTCCGACAGCTAACCAGGCTCACGAAAATGGATTCAGTGATGTCAGGAATGGTTTTCCGTTGCCAACTCATGGAAATAGTTGGTCCACCTTTACCCATACTCATATGCACCCTTCTGCAGCACTGATACAGTCATCATCCCCTTCTTCTGTGCTATTATATCAGAAAGCAAGCTCTCCACCACCTAGATTTCAGGCATTACATTCTGGAAATCAGAAGAATCTTGAGACTAGAGATCAGGACAAATTTCATATTTCCGAACGATTTGCAAGGAAGTTAACATCCTGCTCATCTTCTGAAAGTGGTGATACAAGGGAAGATCTGCAAGGCTGCCTATCATCTATGGGCGGTTCAGGTGAACCCAACCAAATGGGTTTTCTTCAGCTTCCTCTTTCAACTCACCCATCCTTTATAGGCAATGAAAATTTTGCATCAATGTGCAATAGTAGCTGCAGGCTCTTTGGTTTTCCGTTGAAGGAGGGATATGTCGCAACAAGAATGGGGAGTTGTCCAACTGAATCTGCTCATTCGTATAGTCATGAAACTACTTTCCTGGCCTGTAACGAAGAACAGCCTTATCCGAAACCTCCATTGGCAACCAAAATAATGGGTAACAGTTGTACCAAAGGAAGTGATATGCATGCTGTGAGAGATATGCTTCTCGATATAGCACTGTAAGTCTGCTACACACATCGAGTGAAATATCAGAAAGTTACTTATTCCTGGAATTCTGATGTCTTTAATCGTTCTACTGTCTATTCTGAGATATGGAAGTTTTCCAGCTATTGAATCAATGTAGTGTTCATCTTGCCTAAGTGTAAAATAGTGCTAAATTAACTGGTGAGGTAGAACTTGTGCTAGCGTTATGTTTGTATTGGGGTCTTTTTTAATGTAGGGAAAAAATTGTATTACTTGGATTTTATGCAGGTTGAATTTTATGAGGGCTGGGCTTGGTCTACAGAGAATCAAATCGAAATAGAATTTTCGAGTATTTATTAAACGGCACCATCAGGTCCTAAATTAATTATGAAGTAGAATTGGTTCCGTACATATTTTTTTTAACAGTTACGACAATATTACATTAATTAAACTAATGACATATTTAGAGCTTGTTTGGTAAAGTTAAAAGTTTTAATACAAATTTTCAAACTCAATCTTAATCATTCATTCGTAGTGAAGTCTACCATTTTGACTTTTCAAATATTTTTAAACAACACATCGATCAAAAAATAATTTTTTTTTAATAAAAATCAAAACTGTTCACATTATCAAACAAGCTCTTAATCTTAACCGTTAGAAAATAATATAATCTAATTTACTGTATTAATCCAACTAATGATATGTTTAATCTTATGTGTTATAAATTAGCATAATCTAAATTAAAATATGCAAATAAGTTATCTAGTAAGTTTCATACTCTAATTAATATAATATTACACGAGATATTTCAGACTAAAAAATGATGTATTTTTTAGGTATCATCACTTATTCAAATTGAAATTAGAATAAAACTCCTCGTGAATAGGAATGTGAGTTTTAATAACCAAAAAATAAAATAAAATAATAAAAAAAAAATAAATAAATAAAAAAGACCAATTAAAAGTAAGAAAACAATTTCGAAAACTATTTCAGTTATCTATCTAGATTTTGCATGGTAATATCATTGGGTAAATATATTGACACTATACTTTTTGTTAAATACACCACATTTTAATTATAATGAAGATTCCTAATTTTTTTTCCTTATTTTTGCATTTATCCTGTCAAGTTTTTTGTTTTTTTGTTTTTAATAAACTCTTTGTTAATTTTTGCATCTTGTTTTTAGAGAATTTTCTTTCAAAATTTTCGTTACGAGTGCAAAAAATATTTATTTATCTGTCATACTTTTAAATTATTAAAATAAATACTAACACAAAAGTTAAGCAACATATTTGTACATCTTTTCAATGCAAATTAACAGAATATTTGAATAGAAATTGTGATTAGAAACAAAATATGTTAATTAATTGAATGTTATGAATAATAATGCGATTAAAAAAAATTGAGGACATAAAAGTAAAAGTAAACAAACACTGGAAATCTTTTTTTGCAATTAAATTGTGGTGGAAATATAAAGAAGTTTATGTGAATATAATTACCCAATATCAAATTTTGGTAGGTTAGAAATGAATCAAATGATGTGCTTTGATACGAAACTAAATTAAAAAAATGAAAAGTGAATACAGAGGAAAACATTTTAAAGCACAATAGATATTACTAAATGAAGTATTCATTCATATGTAAATGTATATAACATTGTTTCTACCTACAATTAATAACTTAATTGACAAATTTATTTTGAAAACAATTAAAATTATGTGGCTTATTCCATATAAAAAAATTTAAAGAGATTCAATTGGATTCTTGATCTAGAATCGAATCAAACCCCTAAGTTCTCGATTCTAGTTCTTATTCGGGTATTTTAAGAAGAATCTAACCAAATCGAACTGACCCGAATTACTCAGATCGATTGGGATCCGATTCAGTCCAATTCTATTTGGGAGTTTTGCCCGAGCCTAATTTATCTTTCTAATGAATTGTGAAAGTTTAATGTGCTTACAAATAACAAGAAGAAATATTTTTTAATTAAAAATGGAAGTATGAATCGGAACACGGTTGCAGTTTATGTTTATTAGTATTTACCCTGTACGATGCACGGAAGTTGTTTTCCGCAGTATCTATTTTGATAAGTATTCGTAAAATGTTAATACTTTTACATAATCAAAACAAATATAAAATGCATAAAATAATAATATTCTATTATAATAATTATTAAAAATTTTAAAAACAATGCCCCTATTTGTTAGGGAATAAAATCAGATTTTTAGTAAATTTTGATAAAAATTGATATAATATGGGGTTGAAAGTTAGGGGTGTATGTGGCCGATTTCACCGATTTTTGACAGATTTTGAAACTAAACTGCTTAAATAGGTTTGAAAAAAACTCAAACCAAAATCAAACCAAACCATTTAAAACAGTTTGAGAAAAATCAAACCTAAACCTAACGGTTTTGTCCGATTTTAAACCCCCGATTTTACTATATATTTTTTTGTCTTTCTACTTTTATGTCACTAGTTCATTGATTTTGATATATAGTTATACTTTATTAACATTAAATCTAAACAAATTAAATATATTTACTATAAATTAAAATACTAACTAAAAGACTGTTTGGTGTAAGAGAAATTGAAATTTTTTGAATGTGTGGTTAAAAGGTTGTTGAAAATGTATAATTGTGGGTCCCATAAAAATATATGGCTGAAAATGAATATGAGAAAAAATGCGTTCAATTTCTCTAGGACCAAAGAGAGCTTAAATCAAAATGAAATCACAGTAAAATCTCAATATAGTTATTTTGTCCTTTTTTTTTATGCTAAGATGTTACAAATGAAAGTTACGACAATATTATAATACAAGTTTATAATGCCAAAAAAAAGAACATGATGTCCAATAAGACCACAGAGAGTATAATATATCGGTCACAATAAAAAAATGTTTATTAATTAGATAAAGAATATATAATCAATATAAAAATTACGTAAGATTATTGTTGTCTGTTGTTATGAACTCAAATCATTCATCGAATATTTGGATGGATATTATTGGATTTATTTGAATTTTGAAGTATAGTAATTATCTAATTGAGTAATAAATCTAATGGAAATCAACAAGAATACTCATATAACTATTGAGTTTCACACATTAGAATTTTCCTTTTTCTAATTTTTATTTTTTTATATTTTTTCACCGGTTCAGTTTTAAACCATAATTAAAAATTTCAAACCTAAACCAAACCATTCTTGACCGGTTTGGTCTAATTCAAAATCATTTCGTTGACGGGTCCATGTGGCACCGATCCGACGATTTCTAACATGTGGTCTCCGTTCAATTTTCCGGTTTGGCGATTTCTGCTTACAACCCTAAATTGTATGTGACCTACGAAATTTATGGTTAAAATTAATTGTTGACTTTGAGTTAGATTTTAATCAAAAGTTTTGGAGTTATCAAACATGAGAAATATAACTAAATCCAAATTATTAAAAACTTATTTGGACAGTAAGTGCTAATTTATATATTTAAATAATAAATGATAGTATATTTCAATAATTTTTATGAGTTATTGTTAACTTCGCCCATGTTTGGTTTTCTTTAAAAATTTCTCATATTTCTATAGTATTCAATCTTAATCATTCATTAAAAGTAAAGTCCACAATATTTGACTTTTCAACAAAATTTAAATCATCAATTCTCCAAAAAATCACTATTCATTTTAAAAAAACTCATTATAACTAGAATCAAACATACTCTTCATTTAAAATGCAAAAAATTACGAAATCACTTTTTAATCACACACATTTTCTCTCTCCAAATTTCAAACATTAATTTTCACCTCAAAATCATAAATAAACAAGTTTATAAACCAAACAGTGCACATTTGAACCTAACACTCTTAACCACCACCACCACCACCCCCTGACACATATATTTTGCATTTTCACCCAAGCATGCAACCAACTTTAAAGTGCTATAAGAGCACTCATAATGGACATGTTAAATCATTGGAAATTATAAAGTGTCCCCTATTAGGGGGTTGTCAGGCGGGGCACCACCTGACAACGAATGTCCACCCCCCACCATTGATATGGTGCCCTCAAGGGGACATCATATCTCCTCTGGTTAAACCACATGTGAGTGAAATAAAGTAGTTAGTGGTTGAAAAATGATGTACAATGAATAAGTTAAATCACATGTTAAGTGAATCTTTTTTAACACATGTTAACTTGTTTGTTAAATTTGACTAACAACTTAGTGGAGGACATGACAATGTTAAGTTGAAAAATTTCTCCAAAATCTTATTTTTCTTTTCTTCTTTCTTCATTAATTTTTTTAATATTCATAAATAAAATAATTTTTTTGTTATTTTCATATTATTATATAATTTAATAAGATCATTAAAATGAGTACCATATTAATATATAAATTTTACTATTTTAAAAATAAATATTACAACTCATAAACTCCAAAATAGAGTAATTTTAAACATTTGCTTTTTGGCCTAATTTCATACATATGAAATTATACCAATTCAGAAAAATAGGAAATTTCATACGTATGAAACTATAGCTGTTTTCCTATCAATCCAAATTGGTATAATTTCATACGTATGAAATTAGAGTGGTTTAGAAATTACGAAATCTATTGTATGTTTGGTAAAAATCTGCTATGTACATATGTGATGTGGCGTCTAACATTTAAATTTTAGCTAGAAGTTAACACATCATTTGTAGCAATTTTTATTAGTTAACTTTAACATGCAGATTTGATATTTAACATATAACATTTTGCTTATGTGGCTAACTAAATTTAGCATGTCCATTTTGGACGCTCTAACACTTCTTTACGTTAATTTCTCTCTTTTTTTCCCTGTCGATAAAATCATCCAACGCCCATTTTTTAAGGTATGTATGAATTCTTTTTACAATAGTTAGTTATAATTTTGGTTAGACTTAATTAATATAATTATTTTGGATAGAGACTCAGATCCAAAAATTATAATGTTAAATGGTAATTTGAGGGTACCCAGTTGAAAAATGAATATATTGTGGAGAAATTTTTGTAGGCTGTATGAACGAATTTTTCAGTAGTATGTATGAATTTTATTTTTACAGTAGTTGCATGTAACACCCCAAGTTTAAAATCTAAAACCTAGGCGTGTTAACTTCCATTCACATTATATGCGGAAATAATCGTTTGAAACATTTAAACTTTTCATTTACTATTATAAAAATTATACAAAAATTTCGATAGAGTCTCCTCTGTAAATTGGATATAGCCAACCTGTAGAGGGACATCAAAACCATTTTTAAAATACACATCGCAACTCATTCAATCCCAAACATCATCCAAACCATTACAATAAGTCCCAAACTCCTCAACAATATAATTCCAAGTAAATAAACTTTAGAAAATGAAATAAGAGGAAATTTAACCTCAATAATACGTGAATTAAAGAATAAATAATGAGAAATTGAAATAAATTCTAATTTAACTTTATTTTAAAAGGGTTGAAGCGGGGATAGCCTGAGTCAGCTGCCGAGTGCTCTCCTCGGATCACCTAATTTTCATCACCTGAAATGTTGGGGAGGGATTGGGGTGAGCTAAAGCTCAGTAAGTAAACTTTATGCACGTGATGAATGCTCATGACATGAAATTCCTTAAACCATTCAAAGTAATTACCCTCATTTACTTTACTTATCAAGACATTCATACATTCCAAACTTTCACTTAAACATTTCTAAAACTTTAACTTCATTTCAAGACTTTCACTTCATTTCAAGACTTCCATTTCATTTCAAGACTTTCATTTAAACGTTTCCAAAAACTTTAACTTCATTTCTATCGTGAACTAAATTAGTGTATCTTCTAGCCAATTACAATGCAGTGGGCAATATCCCTTATTTAGGACCATATTATCATTTTTCCACCGCATAGCGGTTTAATATTTGCTACCGTCAACCGGTTTAACAATCGTCACCGCAAAGTGGTTTAATATTTTCCACCGTCAACCGGTTTAGCAATTGTCACCGCAAAGCGGTTTAGTATTTGCCACCGTCAACCGATTTAGCAATCGTCACCGCAAAGCGGTTTAGTATTTGCCACCGCCAAGCGGTTTAGCAATCGTCACCGCAAAGCGGTTTAATATTTGCCACTGTCAACCGGTTTAGCAATCGTCACCGCAAAGCGGTTTAATATTTACCACCGCCAAGCGGTTTAATTCGGGTACGTCGGTCTCCCGCGCCTCATTTCCCACTCACACCTTTCATGGCATAGAAGTACACTCATTCTTTCTTAAAACTTGGGATACATGCATTTTGAGAAAACTTAAACTTACCACATTCTTCATTTAAAATCATTTGACTTTCCCAACTCAATGAAAATGCATGCTTGGCGATGTAACGACATGATAGCATGTATGCTTAAACCTTCTCTTAATAACACATACATGTATAAAGTTCATAGAAAGCACCACAAGCAAATAAATTTCAAGAATATAATTTAAGCCCATTAATTACACCTTAAATATTTAACTTCAATGAAAATAGGGGAAGTTTACTTACTTGTAGTCCTCAGTAGTTACTTTGCTTAATATGCAGGTGGAAGTCTTGGTTGCCCGCGACGTCAATGTACCGTTTCTCCTAATTAATTTCCATTCATTAACAAAAATATGGTTTTTAGTGAAAACCACATTTAACACTCTTAAATGAGGTTGAGACTTTCATGTGACTCATAATATAACAAACACATTTAACACCACATATAATATCATATTCGAAGTAATACATTAAGTTCAAGGACAAATTTGAAATCTTACTTATAAATTTTCACAAGTCAAAGCTAGGCATTACTTATTCTAAAAATGATCTTGAACTAAAAATTTATAACTTTGAACATAAATTCAATTTAAACTAACTTGTTCCTTAAATGTTAAGGTTTACTCTTTTATACTATTATCTCAAAGTTTCAAAATTACACATGTTGTTTAAATATTCATATACATATACATGATCATATATACATACATTCAACCTCAAATTTAATATTATAGCACATCAATTAATCAAAATTTCATGAGTCCCAAGTCTGAAAATTTTATTTTTATAGCCAAAATTTGAATATATACATATGCCCACACAAAAATCCAACATTTACATATTTACATACACCTATACATACATAATAATATACTCATTCCCATCCATCAATACTCACACACATAACCTCATTACATCCTTAATTCATGGTTAAATTCGAAAATTAGACAAAAATTAAAAATCTGGAATTTACTTATAAAAATCTGAATATATATATATATATAAGGTACATCCATAACGTTATTTACCTAGAATCTATATATATATACATGTGTATGTCGAAATATGGATGTGTGTGTGCGTGGAATTGTGTGAAACCGTATGTGTGTGTGTGTGTGCGGGGTTCGTGTGTGTGTGTGTGTATCGTGAAGAGAAAGGGGAAGAGGGGGCTTACTGTCGGTGGGTGGCGGTCGGCGTCGCCGAGGGAGAGTAGAGGAGGGAGCTGTGCGAGAGGGAGGGCGAGGCCGAGAAAGGGAGAGCCGAGAGAGAGACGTCGGGTGAGAGAGAGGGAGTGACCGTGAGTGTGAGGTTTAATTAGATTAGGTTAAGTTTTTAATCTTTTGGAATTTGCAAATCAGTCCCTCAAATCTCCTCTTTTGTTTAAGTATGTCTATAAGTTCTATTTACCATTGATTGACACTAAACTTCCTCCCCAAGTTTCAAATTGGCATAATAAAATAGAAAATAACATGCTTAGACAATAAAATAATTAATCACATAGAATTGCACGTAAATAATTAAAATAACCAATTTATAAACTTTCGAATTTGTACATTGATCGAGACGGCGTCCAAGTCCTTCCACTGCAAAATAATTCCAATTATAGACATTAAATATCATAAATTTATAATTTATAATAACATTCACCACAATATTACGTGAAATTTAAAATTGCAAAAAAAAAAATGAAAAGCGGTCTTACATTGCAAGTTTGAATAGCCTTAATTAATATAATTTTTTTAAGGTATATATGAATTCTTTTTACAATAGTTATAATTTTGGTTAGTCTTAATTAACATGATTTTTCTAGGTAGACTCCCCAAAAATTATAATGTTAGATGGTAATTTTAGGGTATCCAGTTGAAAAATGAATATGTTTGTGGAGAAATTTTAGATGGTATTTTACATGTATTGATATATGTTATTTTGTTAAAATTTTAAATAATCAAAATAAATAACTAATAAAAAAGTTACACAAAATATTTGCGCAATTTCAATACAAATTAGTATAATATTTGAATAGAATATGTGATTAGAAACAAAATATGATAATTAATTGAATGTTATGATTAATAATGTGATGAAAAAAGATGAGGACATAAGAGCAAAAATAAAGAAATATTGAAGATCTTTCTTGCAATTAAAGTGTGGTGTAGATATAAAAAGTGTTGTGTGAATATAATTACCCTTGTCAAAATAACACCTCAAAATAAGGGTCCGTTTGATAGCGATGATGGAATTTGAGTGGAAAGAAAACGAATAACAAAAAGATCAAACGAGACGTTTATGGTTTGCTATGTAAAGGTAAATACCAGTTATTACCTATTATCAAACACTACCTAAAGGATAAGTTGATACCATATGAGCGGAGTGATAGCAATCTTACAACAAGTCACGGTATTCTAGCTCACACAACGCCTCAATAGGCTCAACAAAGAGCCTGACTTTTGGACTTGCTATAAATAACCATAACTCTGGAGGGATCAATGGTCAGTAGAGAATTTTCTGATGCAGAGGATCACCATGAAGGTGCAACTGCAGAGCATACTGATTTCGACTCTAATCTTACTCCATATCATTCAAACTTATGTTATTCAGAATCTTGGGAAACTAAGGAAAAACTTAAAAAGGGGTTTAGAAAAACATGGATGTAAAAACACACTCAATATTATATAGCCGAACTCTTAATGATCTTACAATGAAGAAGAGCTTCCCTTATATAGAGGGAGGAGAGTAACAAAAGAACACACAAGACTCATGTGTTATCCACAAGATGGACAAGCGTCATTATTCAAAAACACAAATCTTACTTTAAGAGAAGCAAGATTCTGACAGACAATTTTGTCAGACAATAATACAATACAGACAAACGACTTTAAGCAATAATTTTACAAACTGACAACTGATAAAAGAAAGATTCCTACTTTAATAAAGCTGAAATTTAATAAAGTAGATGTAGACGCAGTTTTGTCATGTTTTGTCCAGGTTCATGATATCTTCTTCGTTTGAGTCTTCTGACATCAGGGAAAGTCCATGTTGGTTTAGCCATCCAGTGTTGTGACGATTTTGTCTTTCCTTTCTTTCTTGGTCCATTTGAATTGTTCGTTCCAAAATTTTAAGTGTTTCATTATCAATTACAAGTTCAGGGGCCATTTGAGACCATAGATTTTGTCAGTCTTGGAAAAGGCTATCTTGATAGTTTATTTGGCTTGTTTCTTGGTTATATTTACTTGATTATCCTGCTTTTGCTTTTGTAAAAGTTTTTTATATGAGAGTGTACTATCACTGGGTCCAATTTTTCCCTCAGCATATGCATTTGCTTTCTTTACACTGTAGTGCAAACTTTCAAGCAATTTATCTGTAATTTCCATTTATTTTTTCCTTAGCTGGCGTCCTTCTTGAGTCTTCTCTGAGAATCTTGATGTTTCTCCAACACTTTGTGTGGACCTTCCTTGGTATATTTGTCCGTATCGTAAATCAAATGCGTAATCATAATCTGACTCATACGAACTAGGATACGTCTGTAGATGAGTGTCCTGATATACCTGGATGTCTTGTTGGATCCTCCAAGTGTACTCAATTGGAAAAACTTCCCATGGGGCATCATCTGAGTAGTCTAGCCATATTTGTGGTAGAATTGTTTGATTGAGTTCTGCCACGCGTCTTTGAAAATCACGAAACTCCTTGGGATAATGTTCCCATTCCTTGTGCATGTTGAATTGCTGAATTGCATATTCCTTGACACTGCTGAAATGAGTGTAGACTTGTGATTCAGTGAAATAACCTTGTCTTTGAGAAATTAAGATCACATAAACAATTTGTCCAGAAGTCCTGAGATCTTTAAATTTAAAAGAAAATGCTTTGAACATTTTTATCTAATGTGAAATTGGATGAAACCATTAAAAAAAACATTTTTGCATAATGGTCAACATGTCTAAAAGGAAAATTTAATTGCATCTGGGAGAAGGACTCAAGTGCACTTTGGACATTGAATGACATTCCAATTTGCCAATTTTCCAAAGGGTACCACAAAACGCAAAGAGTTTCTTTTGAAAATCTGACTGTTAAATGCCTGGGATCAAAACGGAATAGAGTGAAGAAAGGGTAATCTGGATGAAATCCAAGACCACCAAGTGTTTGGATTTCGGTTTGTCATATGACAATGGACTAGTATTTTAGCATGAATTCTTTGGATTTGGACTTGAGATTTTGGATCTAATGAGTTCTTAGAGTTCAGGAGGAAAAGGAGAAGAGTTATTAAAGGGGAATTGGTTTGAATTCATCATGTAGATGATTGGAATGGTTTGGATGGGTGGAGGAAGTAGGAGAGAAACTCTTGGTCTGGAGAGGAGATCTGGTAAGAGGTTGTGTTTTTTTTTTTTTTTTGATATGTTTGACTTCAAATTCAAAGTTTGAGAATCATTCTACCCATCTGAGTAGTTGAGAGTTTTGGATTTGCTTCTTTCTAAAGGCAAGCATTTTTGGAAAAGCTGACATGTCCATTTCCACTAGAAATTTGTACCCAATGAGATGAAACTGGAATTTCTCAATTTCTCTTTTAACTGCAAGAATTTCTTTGAAAGTGGAGTGGTAATGCTTTTCTGGTTCCGTGAATGATCCACTTTTATATCCACAGATTCGCCTTTTTCCTCCTTTTTTCTTCAAGTAAGACAGTTGCCCAAAAGCAATCACTTGCATCTGTTTGAAGGATGTTTGCCATCAGTAAGGATTTGTAGGGCCAGAAGATCTTTGACCTTTTGTTTGATAGATTTAACTGCCTGAGTTTGCATGGATGACCAAGGAGGAGGATCTTTTTTGAGCATAGCAATAGTGGCTTAATTATGGATGAAAGATGATCAATGAATTCCGCCATATAATGTTGAACTTCCTTTTTTGGTCAAATTTTCATCTGGGAATTTGAGGAGTTCCTGGCCAACATGAGACTGAAGTGAATATTGACCATGTTTAATATGCATCCCTAAGAAATCTGCTTCATTAACACCAATCACCATTTTCTTTTGGGAAAGCATAATACCATATTGTTTAACAAGATCTGTGAACTTCGTAAGAAAGTTGGCATGGGACTCTTCATTCTCAGAAAATAATAAGAAGTCATCAATGTAAACTAACTCTCAGAAAATAATAAGATGTCATCAATGTAAATTAACGCTATTTCCAATAATGGATCAAATTTTTATGCCATTGCTTTCTAAAAGAGTGAAGGGGCAGTCTTTAGTCCAAAGGGCATCACTGTTCACTGGTAGTGATGATTAGGAATACAAAATATTGTTTTGTGCCTCTCCTCTGGTTTAATTCCCAATTTCCAAAACCCTGCTTTAAGATAAAACTTTGAAAAAATCTTTGTACGAGATAGATTTGCAAACATTGTTTTTCTATCCGGGAGAGGGAACTTGTCATCTGCAAGAAAAGCATTCAATGGCTTGTAGTCAATGACTAGTCTCAATTTTCCTCGAACTTGTTCACTTATTTTATTGACATAGAATGCTTGACACGCCCATTGTGAATTTGTTGGTTCAATAAGTCCTTCATCTTGTAATTGAGCAAGTTGAAGATGTCCTGGGTTCATTCCAAAATGGATAGCTTTTGTGGGATTGATATATTCATTTTTCTTGAAAGGGAGAGAAATGAAGAAGTTTGAATTTTTCCAAAGGGGATCTATGCATTTAGTGAGGAAATCAGAATGAGATTCTGCACAACAATCTCGGATAAGTGTTTCAGTAATGTTTGGAATTGTTATGGAAAAGTAGGAAGTCATTTGGATGTAAGGTTGAAAATAAGACTTGAATCTGAGACCCTCTGGGCGAGGAATAACATTCTTTTTCCATAACTTTTTAATAATATCCTATGCAAGGATAATATATTTACCAGGCAAAGAAGAACTTAGTAATTTATGAGAAATACCAAGTTGAGGAAAAAACTGAATTGTAACAGGCTTGCTGATTATTTCTGTTGAAAAACTGTCTCCATTTGTTGCCTGAAAAATTTGTCGATGATTTTTCCACAAATGTTCAGGGAAAATGGTAGGATTTAGGATGGAACATGTAGAACCAATATCAAATAATCCAACAACTGTTATGGGCCTTCCATATTTTCCTGTAAAAAGCTTAACTTCAATCATGGGTACCAATATGGATGAAAAGGTTGTATTGAAAAGTTTCATGCCATAACATTCTTCTATGTCTCCTGTGTCAACAATTCATTAGAATCATACTCAAGGGTGAAGATAGTTTGTTGAGTTTGCTCATCTTCCTTAGGGAATAAGGATTCAAGATTTTCATCATCATAGTCGATTTTTGTGGCCGTGAAGATTTGATGAAGAATTTTGTCCTTTTTTCTACTTGGACAAGCTTTTGTAAAGTGACATTTCTTTCGACAGATGAAGCACCTGTTTCCTTTGTTTTTTGTAAATTTTCTTCTGAAAAATCTTTTCTTCCTCAAAAAGGATTAAAGGCTTCTTTCCGGGAAAGCTTCACTCTTCTCCTATGGAGCATCTTCTTTCCTCTGCAATAACAATCTTTCATGTTCCTGCTCCACTCGATTTGTAAATAAGGCTTTTCACAAGCCTTCTCCAATTTTTTTCCAGTGCATTGAAATCTTTGAGGAAAGCATTTTGGTTGCACAACTTCTTTAATGTTTTCATTATCCAATTGTGAAGTTCTCCAAAAGAAGTGGCATTTAAAGGTTGTCCTCTTAATTCCATAGTCCTTAATGTCTCTTGTCCGAGAGGTTGAGGAATTGACTCCAGAGATGCTTGCTTGATATTAGAATCATCTGGACCTCCAATGAGATAATATCTATTAGCAGCATTTTTAAAATGTTTTTCAAGATCTCTTGGATTATAGGAACAACACTTTAATTTAAAGAATTCTTCTTTGACGATTTCCTTGCCGTGATCAGACTTTCCACAGAATTCCCAATATAATGCATTCATGAATGCATCTGTGGTGTTTGTTTCCTGAGTGAGTTGGCGTTGTCTGTATTCTCCCATTGAATCATATCAATCCCTGAGGAATCATGTGATCCTTTCCAGGAAAGCTTTTATGACCTTTTTGTGGATCATGTTTGGCTTTTGAAGTTCGGCATATACCAAGCTTTCATTTCTTGCAACCTGTATTTCCACTGTGGCGGAGAAATATCATCAAATTTGAATTTTGGAGTAGCTCCATTTGAAGAATAGTAATTATTAGTCATATGGGGCTCCATCATTTCCTCGTCAACAACTTCAATTTCTTCAACAACAGGGTCATTTGATCTTTGAGTTTGAGACTAGCCTGTTTAGGATCCACTTGTTTGTTCTTGGTCAGCCATTATGATGCGAACCCGGGAGGGGGTCCGTGTCGTAGCTCGCGGAATAACTCTTGGAAAGTTCCGAATTCAGGTTGGAACGGACGAGAACACTACAACCCGAGCCTCACGACGTAAGAACCATGGGTATATTAAACCCAAGACCCGTTACGATACGGAAACAAGAACCGTAATGGTTTGAATGCCACAAAGGATGTCCACGCCTTTGATAAGTTCGATTTGCTGAACGCCACAAGATTTGAATCTTGATAAGTTCGTTGTTTGAAGGGAAAATCCTCACCTTTAGAGAGAGTAAAAACACTCAATAATTTTATTCATTAAAAGTCTTCCTTTTTACATCGAATGGAAAAGCATATAAATAGGCAAAATAAAACCTAGTCGCTAACTGACTCTGAATAGAATTCTAACTAGCCTAAAATAACTAAAATTACCAATATTACCAAAATTACCAAAATTTGAAAAAGAATTAAAAACCAATAAAGGAAATACAAATCAACTGAAATACTAAAAATCCCGAAAATTTGATTCGCGCCACTTACGGCCGTAAAAGTCTGACTTACGGCCGTAAGTCCTTCTCGGATCAAAATGTTTCAATATTAGTTACGGCCGTGAAGATTTATGTTACGGCCGTAAATCTCCTTCTGAACAAAAATACCAATATTCATTTACGGCCGTGAGAAATGTGATTCGGCCGTGAAATCCATAAGTAAGTTATGGCGGTGAGAAACAATGTTACGGCCATAATGCATCTTCTGCCCAATTTTCTGATCCTTTGATATTAATTGATCTGATTTGAATCTCGACTCGAGCCCAACATGAAACTTGATTCAAGAGATGCAATTTAGGTTTTTAGGTTTCTGATTTCTCTTTTTTGGGTATCAAATGGTAGCTGATTTTGCAATCGAGTCATTATGTCGACATGGAGAATTTCAATTCTTTGTTTACGGGCTTGAGGAGGTGTGAGGAGAATTTGAGTTTGATGTTGAAGAGTCTGTTCAATCCTTTGCTGACTTTGATCAATCTTTTTTAACAAGGCATTTTGTTGTATTGCATTTTCTGATTGCCAATTTAAGGTTACTTCTGCCATTGAGAGTGGTTGCATTGATCCACCTGACTTCCTAGTGCTTGGGTTTTTGATCTTCCATGAGTGAGTAGACTGATCCTTTTCAAATGTTTCCAAGGAAGGAAATTCTTCCCTAGTAGGTGGATGAAACATGGCTATTGGCAGTGGACATGTGGGTGAATTATTATCCCAATCCCATTTTTTATGATATCTGCTGCACTCATCATCATCATCATCCCATCCAGCAGGAATAATCGGATCATCAAATGTGGGAGGTGGAGTGTATTTGACATAATAGTCAAACTTTCCTGATGGCTCTCCAAGTAATCCAACTTTTGAATCATTGTTGTAGAAGGCTTTATGTAGGTTTCTTTGGTTGCTTTGGATTTTTTTCTTTATTGGGGATGATTTTCATTAAGATCTGCTTCAAGGCAACTAGATCAGTTACAAACATCCCAGAAAATATGTCCAGTATTATCTGCTTTATTATAAACTGGCCTTCCATTTGCATCAAAGGCATAAACAGGGACATCCTCCTTAGTATACGAAAATTGTATTGGAAAATAGGGAGGTTTGTTTGTCACTGCTTCTCTTTTGAATGCAATCTCAACATCTCCATTGGACTTTTTTCCTGGAAAAAGGCTCTGTGGATTGTATAGGAGTAGAAGTTTTTTTTTCCCTTGTGAGCCTGTTCATAACTTGTAACTTCAGGGATGAACTTTATCAACTCTAATCATGGAAGTTGTCTAGGAACATATGTAAAACTGGGACATGATCTGACTCTACTTGAAGAAGTAGAGCATCATCTGTTCCTTGAGATTGGGCAAAATCAAGGGAATGATTTTGGATTCTGTACACTGATAAGTGTTATATTAACGTTTATTTTATACACTTATATCCTTGAATATGCCATAATGTGATTCTATCTAAGTATTATTAATGCATTTTATGTTTTATATTGTATAGGATCGCAAAGGAAGAGAAAAGAAGGAAAAAGGACCAAAATGCGCTTAAAACTGAAGTTTGGGGACTTAGGCGCAAATAAAGTTACGACCGTAAGAAAACCATGTCACGGCCGTGAAAGAATGTTGAATCAAAAAGAAAATAAGCAGAAACATAGTTACGGCCGTAAAAGAAATGTTACGGCCGTAACCTTCAAAAGAAGAAAAATGTTCAGAAACCGTATTACGGCCGTAAATCAGAAAGTCACGGCCGTAACGTCAACTTTGGAAAATAAGCAGAAGCCGTGTTACGGCCGTAAATCAGAAATCACGGCCGTAACTATTCCAGTCAAAATTTCCATATTTTAATTCTTTCCATAAATTTGGGATTTCTTGCTCCCAAAGTTAGGGCACGAAATTGGAGCTATAAAAAGGGAGTTTCATGGCAAGAAAAAGAGACTTTTATTATTGTGAAAGAGGAAAAACATTGAGGAAAATTGAGAGCAAAATATAGAGCATTCTTGGGAGATTTTCAAGCGCAAGAACACAACAACAATGGAATTCATGAAGCAATTTGAAGAATCTACCACAACCATGCTAGGCTAAATTCCATATCTTGTTCAAAGGGGAAGTTGTGTCAATTTAATTATGTTATTTTCTTTTCCTACAAATTAGTAGCGTGAATTTATTCATTTATTTCAATTGTTGGATTATTATGTTTTGAATGTTCAATTGAGTTTATTTGATTAATAGTTTAATTTGGCCAATTGGATTATTGATCTTTGGATTCATGAATATGCTATGTTTAGATTCTTGATCCGTAATTGTCATTGAATCTTTACTTTAGTAGCAAATAAATCTCGTGCAAGTTTAGTAATAATTCAACTTGGATTGATTAATTCGAGCTTGTGTAATTAACAATCCAATTCAATCTATTCTTCTAAATTTTCATACTAGTCGTGCATTAAATCCTAAGAGCTTGTTTAGGTTTGTCCATGGCTAGAATTGGTTCAAAGAGCTTGTTTTGAATCAATACATATAAGGAAGAATTTAGATAATCAGAGCTTGTTGATTATTTATGATTGATAATTGAATTAGGAATAGAAACACGTTACAAGGAAAAGTATAACATTAATTAAGGACACAACCGAACCCGAGAACAAGATTTCCTCTCATATTATTTCTTTAGTCATATTTAATTGTTTATTTTTATGCATAGTTTTCATTCAAGCAATTCAAACAACAAAACCCCCATTCCATTCTAATTGATCGAACAACTAAAATTAGTTTCCGTTCCTCGTGGGATCGACCCTTACTCTCGCTACAACATTATTAATTAATATTTAGCGAGTAAGGAATTATTTATTTTCTTGGTGCATTGCGACGCGCACCAAGTTTTTGGCGCCGTTGCCGGGGAACGGTTAACCAATTTTCTGTTTAATCAATTAGAATTTTATTTTCTGCATTTTTATTTATTTTTATTTATTTTCGGTTTAATTAAAAAAAAAATTTGAAATTCCGAAATTTTTATTTATTTATTTATATGCATAAAACTCGATCCACTAATCCTGAATATTTTTTATTTGATCCAGAAATTGAGCGAACTTTTCGACAGCGAAGAAGGGAAGCACTAGAACAAATGGCAGCTCATAACCTCAACAACGGGACACTTAAAGAATTGGCCACTCCAGATGTCGCTCAACAGCCACTCTGTATCACTTTTCCGACAGTGGAGGAGGGAAAAACTTTTGAACTCAAATCTGGACTCATTCACTTGTTGCCAACTTTTCGAGGACATGCTGGTGAAGACCCTTACAGGCATCTCAAGGAATTCCACGTGGTTTGTGACAGTATGAGACCCACTGGTATTACCGAGGAACAAATTAAAATGAGGGTCTTTCCATTCTCGTTAAAGGATGCCGCTACTGATTGGCTATACTGTTTACCATCCGGATCAGTCACCACCTGGAATGACATGAAGAGGCTATTTTTGGAAAAATATTTTCCTGCATCTCGGGCTGGAACAATCCGGAAGGAAATTTGCGGGGTTCGTCAAAACAATGGTGAATCGCTGTATGAATATTGGGAGCGCTTCAAGAAGCTCATCTCGAGCTGCCCCCATCATCAAATCAGCGAACAACTACTGGTGCAATATTTTTACGAAGGACTGCTACCAACGGACAGAAGTATGATAGATGCCGCAAGTGGAGGTGCCTTAATGGACAAAACACCGGAACAGGCTCGGACTTTGATTTCCAACATGGCTGAAAACACTCAGCAATTTAACCCAACCCGAGACATGCAAGTTCGCCGCGTTAACAAGGTAAGTAGTTCCAATATAGAAAGTCAACTGTTTGAACTAACAAATCTCGTTAAACAACTTGCTGTAGGAAGTGCACAACAAGTCAAAGCATGCGGGATATGTGCTAACTTCGGACATGCTACGGATGCGTGGCCGGTGCTCCAAGAGGAAAACAGTGAACAAGTGAACGCTGCTGGAGGATTCCCATTTCAAAAACAACAATACAATCTTACTCAAACACTTACAATCCTGGCTGGAGGGACCACCCGAACTTGAGCTATGGGAATAACAAACCTCCGGGTTTCGTCTCCAACAAGCCTCAAGGGAATTTTCAACAACAAGGAAATTTCCATCCACAGGGACAATATCAGCAAAAGACACAATCATCAGGTATGTCTCTCGAAGAAATGATGAAAACTTTGGCCACTAACACTCTACAATTTCAACAGGATACCAAATCCTGCATTCAAAACCTGGAAAATCAAATGAGTCAAATGGCCACAGCTATCAACAGACTGGAAGCACAAACAGGAGGAAAGTTGCCATCTCAACCCGAGGTGAATCCGAGGAATGTAAGTGCAATTACTCTTCGAAGTGGAAAAGAAATTGAGGCGCCACAATCAAAGCCAACCGCGAGTGAAGAGGAGGAGGTTGAAGAAAAAGTCGGAAAGAAAAACAGCATTCCACAAAACTCTCAGGTAAAAACCGAACCTATTGTGAATGCGAAACTAACTCCACCGCCTTTTCCGAGCAGGTTAGCGAAGGCGACTAAGCAAAGCAAGGAGAAGGAAATTCTGGAAATGTTCAGGAAAGTGGAAATCAACATTCCACTGTTGGATGCAATCAAGCAAGTGCCCCGATACGCGAAGTTCTTAAAGGAGCTGTGCACCAACAAACGGAAGTTGATGGGAAATGAAATGGTAAGAATGGGGGAAAATGTGTCAGCACTCTTCCAAATGAAACTACCCCCAAAATGCAATGATCCAGGTATGTTCACTATACCATGCCAAATAGGTAACACTAAACTGGATCGTGCATTAATAGATTTAGGTGCATCTATAAATGTAATGCCTAGGTCTACATACAATGCATTAAAACTTGCTAATATGACTGAAACAAATGTGATTGTTCAACTAGCCGACCGTTCCAATGCATATCCGGATGGGGTAGTTGAAGATGTTTTAGTACAAGTAGGGGGTTTAGTGTTTCCAGCAGATTTTTATGTGTTAGACATGAATGATGATCACTCTCCAAACCCCACTCCTATTTTGTTAGGCAGACCATTCCTAAAAACATCGAAAACTAAAATAGATGTTAGTGATGGTATACTTACCATGGAGTTTGATAATGAAATTGTTAAGTTCAATATTTATGACTCCATGAAACACATTAATGATGCTAACAAAGTTCACTCTACTGTTGTGAGTCATTCTTCATTTCAGGAAACTGTTGCTGAACTTAATGATTGTCCAAAGCTGCCACAACCAGGTACAATCTCATGTACCACATCATCCGTTTCTAATGAGGAGCTTCTACCCCCTACTTTGCAGGCACTAATGAAGAGCATGAAGAGGAAGTTAAGCTTTGGAAGTCTAGTTGATCCCGGATGAAGAAGGAAACAACCTGTCGAGCCAACGACAGTAAACAAAGGCGCTGCTCGGGAGACAACCCGAGAGGGGAGTTTCTTTACCTCCTCAACTTTTTATTTTTTTATTTTCGTGTTTTCATTTTTTGGTTAATTTTAGTTTAATTAGTCATTTAAAAAAAAAAAAAATTCTTTTCCCCCTTCTACTGTTTAGCTTTATTTTTCAATGAGGACATTGTTTTGTTTAAGTGTAGGGGGATTGAATTGATTGTGAGCTTAATGTCGTTATCTTCTTTCTGTAGTCGAAACGTTAAAATTCAGTTTGAGTCAGCATCCATTTTAATCTTTGATAGGAAGCGACCCCACTTTTGGTTCATTTTTTTGAAAAATCATTGCATAATTGGATATAAATTGAGCACATAGAGATGATCTCTCCCAAAACTGCACAATAGGTTGAAAATAAAAAGAAAAATTGTCAGATGTCTACAACCTAGTCAACCCAAACAGGAATAAATGTATTATCCCTTCATATATAACCCTGAACGTCCCAATTATTATACTTTTGTGAGTAGTCATGGTTTGAATACTTTTAACCGTTATCCTCGACCAATGGACTTAGAATTGGAATGAAGATCGAGCAATGACCCATAACTCATAATTGGATGGGAGGAACACATATAATCCGTAATTTGTGAGCTTTTGAGCCTATGAGCTACTTTTACTCTTTATATTAAGCTCTATTTTTTTGATGTGTGTCCTGCATGGTTGGGTTATGCTTGGATGTGCTTTCTTGTGCATACCGTTGTAGCTTCTTGATTCAAATGCAAATTATAGCAAAGGCAATAGGTTAAGCCAAATTTGACTTGCTAAAAGAGCCTACCTTACTACATAAACCATTAGAAGCCCGTTTGAGCCTTAGCCTTTCTTTGAATCTTTGATGCCACGATACAAGCCACGAATACCCTTTCTTTCTCATTGTCTCTATTTTGAACCCATAAGAGAAGGGATTCGCAAGCTTTTGTTGATTGAGGATTGTGCTATGGCCTAAGTCCAAGAAGTTGAAATGGTTATCTTGTGATGTGATCCGGACAAGGCATCGAAGGGCGAAGTCGAGCCATCGGCAATATGATAGTGACCTACGTGCAAAACGGAGTAAGTTCCATGTTGAGGTCGAGCCGAGAAGGGGGACGGATCGAGCCGAATCAATTGTCGAAGAAAAAAGGAAGAAACTCTGCAGAAATACGCTTACGGCCGTAAGCCTGGAAGTTACGGTCGTAAAAGGGGAATTTCACGGCCGTAAGAGTTTCGTCACGACCGTAACTAATAAATCAGATTTTTGATCAGAAAGGCCATTACGACCGTAAAAGGATTGTCACGGCCGTAACTGGGTAGCGGCCAGATTTTTGCGAGATTTTAATTATTTTATTCCTTTTTTAGTTTTTGGTTATTTTCCTAGTTTAGTATTTTAGTTTAATTAGAAGTCTATTTTGAGTAAATTAGATGCTAGGTTATTTTGCTTATTTATATCGCTTTACATTCATTGTAAAAACAGTTAAGATTGATTTTGAGATTAATATAGTTGAGAGAGTTTTCTCCAATTGAAAGGTTGAGGAGTCCCTTTTGTGTTCTTCAAGAACAAACCCGACCTATCAAATATTGTGGAAATATTTGTGGTGTTGTACTTATCAAATATTCGCAAGAATATTTGTGGCGTGTCCGATTAGAATCTTATCAAGGAAATTGACAAGTCCTTGTGGTGTTTCGAAAACCTTGGATCTCGATTCCGCATCGTCAATTTCTTGCGTCGTGAATCTTGGGTCAAGGTCCTATCGTCAATCTATCTTTTAATTTCTGTTCAATTATTCGTGTTCTTGTTATTTTTCGTGTCAGATCTGATTTAGATCTTTCCTAGGGTTTTAAATTTCGTTATTCCGCGTTGTCGACGAGATTCCCCGACTGGGATCGCGTCATCTTGTGTTGAGCAATGGTTGTGAAAAGGACTGAATTCAGGGGATTGCAATTCTACTTAGTGCCAATTGGTGACTGCGTAAAAAAAAAAAAGTTGTAGTCTATACTCGAAAAAAAAAAGAGAAAGAGAAAAAGTAATGAAAAAGAAGTTAGTCATGAAAACTAGTAGTTGAGGATGTCAAACACTCAACTTGTGAAAAAAAAGAGAAAAGAAAAGAAAAGAAGAGATTCAAGTTTGAACAAAGTTGGGTAGCGAGAAACAATGAAGCTCATATTAAGGGATGAAGGAAGTAATGTCATTATGAATTGACTTGGTTTGCGAAGTTCCTTCTCGACTCAGCCTAAATATACCCTTTTATCCTACCTGACCCGAAGCCCCGTTACAACCAAATAAAGACCTTAGCTTTGCACTTGTGTTATTGTTGGCTCCGGTTATGATAGTTAGGCAATCTGTGGTACTGACTTATCCATGCAGAGAGCTGAGCGAAAATTCAACACCTTATACACTTTGTGCGAAGAGAGAAATATCTTGTGAGGGTGTTAAAACCCATTACATATACTTATGAGTGGTTTGAATTGCTTGATCTAGGGTTGGTGGTATGAATGTGGTCGGGGGTACTGTGTTGACTGAATTCACATCATGAACAACTCGGTTTACGAAACTGATTTCTTCTGGAATTGGGCGAAACTATTATCTTTGTAGTCACTCATAAATGATTGGGAGGTGAGTCCTCACGAGAGGTGAAAGGAAACGAGCCATGATTGGGATGGGAAATAAAGGGCGTTGCATCTCTAGCACACACGAACACAATCCGATCATGCAATGGAACATTTTTGTTAAAGAAAAGTAGGTTGCAACCTAAAGTCTCTAAATTGTAATCTATTGTTTGAACCCTATTCTTTTCTTTGCAATTCTTTGTTCGAGGACGAACAACGGTTCAAGTGTGGGGGGATTTGATAAGTGTGATATTTACGTTTATTTTATGCACTTATATCCTTGAATAAGTCATAATGGGATTCTATCTAAGTATTATTAATGCATGTTGTGTTTCATGTTGAATAGGATCCTAAAAGAGGAGAAAAGAAGAAAAAATGACCAAATTGCACTAAAAACTGAAGTTTGGGGACTTAGGTGCAAATACCTTTACGACCGCAAGCAAAAATCTTTACGGCCGTAAGTGCATGATTGAAACAGACAAAATTAAGCCGAAAAGATGTTACGGCCGTAAGAAACATCTTTACGGCCGTAACCTTCAAAGAGTGAAAAATGTGCAGAAACACAGTTACAGCCGTAAAGGGACATGTCACGGCCGTAACCTTCAAAAGATACAAAATCAGCAGAGACTCAATCACGGCCGTAAAAGAATCTTTACGGCCGTAAATCTTCAAGTCAAAAATTTCCTTATTTCAATTCTTTCCATAATTTTGGATTTCTTGCTCCCAAAACTAGGGCACGAAAATTAAAGTTATAAATAGGGAAGTTCATGACAAGAAGAGAAAAAAATATATTTTTGAGAGCCACCAATATCAAAGTTTGAAGAGAAGAAATCCGGGACAAAATCAAGGTGAATCAAGACAATATTTTTGGGGAATTCTTCATGGCAATGCGTGGCTAGTCTTCTCAACCTAGTTCAAGGGGGACGTTGTGTTCATATTATTCTATTATTCATTCCTCAAACTCGTAACGTAGTTCTTGTTTTTATGTTTTATTTATTGGATTTTTCATGAACATTAATTTCGTCAAGACAATATATTAATTGATTAAGGCCTTATCTTTTAATTATTGTGTTGATGTTTGCTAATTTGGGTAATTGGATTCGTATTTGTCTTGTTATCCAAATCATAGTAGCAATTGGTAATTTTATATTTCCACATGAAAATCCAATCTAGATTAATCAATTCGAGCATATGTAATTGATAATTTAGTTCACCTAATTCTTCTTGTTTTCACATAGTTAATGCATTAAATCTAGGGAGCTTATTCTAGGTTGTTCATTCACTCTAAATTAATTGGAGAACTAATTCTAATTGATTATTATTAAGGAAGAATTGGATTAATTAGAGCTTTTTGATTATTCCGGGTGATAAATAAAACAAGGAAATAGTACATGCGTTGCTTGGGGAATGACAATATTATGATAGGGCACAACCGAACCTGAGAACTAGGATTCTTTATTATTTGATTTTTATTCCAGCTATTTTACATCTCCATTTGATTATTTAGATGAATTGCAATTTTCAACTCAAAATCCCCCTTATAATTCTAATTGAAATGGCATTAAATTAGTTCTCGTTCCTCGTGAGATCGACCCTTGCTTCCGCTATCACATTTAAAATTGAGTTTTGGCAAGTAAGGAAATTTAATTAATTCTTGGTGCATCGCGACGCGCACCAAGTTTTTGGCGCCGTTGCCGGGGAACGGTTAACCAATTTTCTGTTTAATCAATTAGAATTTTATTTTCTGCATTTTTATTTATTTTTATTTATTTTCGGTTTAATTAAAAAAAAAAATTTGAAATTCCGAAATTTTTATTTATTTATTTATTTATTTATATGCATAAAACTCGATCCACTAATCCTGAATATTTTTTATTTGATCCAGAAATCGAGCGAACTTTTCGACAGCGAAGAAGGGAAGCACTAGAACAAATGGCAGCTCATAACCTCAACAACAGGACACTTAAACAATTGGCCACTCAAACAAGTTTAATGACTATTTAAGTCAGCTTAATATTAACACTATTTAAATCGAGCTAACTTAGCATTTTGACTGCTAACAAAACTGCACAATTGGCATGCACATACGTGATGCACTTGGTTGATAAATTGGGTTACACACCTTCTTCTAAGTGTTTTTTATTGCTTTGGATGATGCCAAGTATATCCCCAATTGTCATTAGATTGGCTAACCTTCTGGTTACTTCTTGAGATCTTTTCTATGCCCAGTTGGTTAGATTCATTCTTCTTATTATGTAGACGATTCACTTCTTTGAGATCCTTTAAATTTCTCTCTTCCTCTCTCTTATATTAGGGCTTTCTGTACTTGTATCTAAAATGAAGACATTTCTCGTTTCTAGTTTTATTTGTTGATTTTGTGTGATCTCAGTAATAGGGTACTTTGTAATGTTATTGAGTAAAGTGTTACTCTGGGAATAAGAGCAAAAGAGAGGCTATCTTGTATAATCTTAGGCTACGTTTGATAGCCATATTTTCCATAGAAAAAAAATCATTTTCACCTTTTTTTTCCTTCTTGATGCGTTCGATTGCACCAAAGTTCCTGGCAATTCATTTTCCAACTTCATCATTCACGTGCTGGTTTTCTGTGAAATGAAGGAATTCATTTTCCCATCTAGGTAGGAGGTTTTATTTTTCAGGTAAAATCTTGTACCATTTTCATCACGTTTGATCCTTTTTATTGTTGTTAATTGATTTATTTTTTCCCAAAAATTAACACCATTATTATCAAGTACAAATGTGTTAAAATGAGTTTTTTTTATTAAAATAGCTAAATTTTACTTTATTTTCCAACGAAAATAATGACAATCAAGCAACAAAAATTAGAAAATTTTCCACTTTTTCCACCTAAAAAATTAAATCAATCAAATACATTAAACTTCCAATTCATGAATTAAATTCCTCACAGGAATTTAATTCCCTAGAATTCATTTTCTTTCTAATCAAATTTCACCGTCGCTATCAAACGCAACCTTAGGTGATTTGGGTTTTTGGTTCTTAGGAGTTGTATCTTGGACGATTAGGCTCCATATAATGCAGTGGTTTATTTCGGTGATGAAAGCTCAAAACGGGATTAAGTGCTTTGTTCTGAGCCTCTTATGTTAGGGTGAAAATCCTTGTGTTCAACGGTCCTTTAATTTTTGTATTTCAAGTTTTTTTTCCTCATTACTGACATTTTTTTTCTTATTTCAACAAACTTAGGTGGCGTTCTGTTTGTATTTTATTTTGTATTTTCATTTTGGAAAATGTTTTGTATTTCCTGTTTTTATTTTTATTTTCAATGTTGCTGAAAACGTGTTCTGTTTGTCATTTCTGAAAACTGTTTTTGAAAATGAAAAGCTGGAAAACACGTTCTGTTTGAAATTTTGCAGAATACAACTTATACTATTTTCAATGAATTTGCTTCTGAATTATATTAAACAATCTATATTGTTTAACTTTTTTTGGACCAAATAATAATGTCATTAATGTTCAACTCCAAAAAAATATTATAAGAAATTAATAACATAATATTCAAGTCCAAATTACTTCCATAATACATATAACTCTAATTACTCATACAGAGTTTGATTAAACAAAATAAATTTAAAAGTCATCTTGACCTTGTGGAGTAATCAGTCCACATTTGATTCAGGCACATTTCTAGGATTAATCATAGGTCTTGCCTGCTACAATTCTCATGTGGTACATTTCTAGAATTTTAGTAGATTTTTGTGCATTTTGATAAATTTCATTTAACTTGGTTTGTTTTCTTGTATTTTGGTACATTCGCACACTGGTACGATTTGCGCATTTTGGTCGATATCATGCATTTTGTATATTTTGGTGAATTCTGGTATATATAGTGTATTTTAGTACATTTTGAAGCATTTTTTAACATTTCACACATCTTGGTTAGCACAGTACAATTGACATTGTTTTCGTAAATTTTAGAGCTATTTGCGCATTTTGGTAAATTTCTTGGGCACAATTTGAAACATCTCACAATTTGGTACATATCGCGCTTTTGGTATTAGATTAGGCATCTTGGTGAAATTTTGCTCTTTTTTGGTAGATTTAACTTTGTTTAGTAGAGTTTTGCGTGTTTGGTACATTTCGATTCCATGCAGTTTGGTGCATTTTTTGAAATATAATAATAAGAATTCTCACTTAATTTTTTTTTGTAATGTTGATATTGAATTTAATAAAACTTTATTTAAGCTTAGTTCCAAGTTAGAATAATTCTCAAAAAAAAAAAAAAATTAATCTTTATTTAGGCTTAGTTCCAAACTAGGATAATTCTAAAAAAATAATAAAAAAATAAAAACTTTATATTAAGCTTAGTTCTAAGTTAAGATAATTCTATAAAAAAAAAAAAAAAAAAAAAAAAAAAAATTAATCTTTATTTAGGCTTAGTTCCAAACTAGGATAATTCTAAAAAAATAATAAAAAAATAAAAACTTTATATTAAGCTTAGTTCTAAGTTAAGATAATTTTATAAAAAAAAAAAAAAAAAATCCCAAAACGCGTTTTCCGCGTTTTGGACATTTTTTGTCGAAATACACACAAAACGCCCAAAACGATGTTTCGGGCGTTTTCCGTTTTGTGTACAATTTTTTTTTTTTTGTTTTCCAAAATGCGTTTTCGAAAATGGTAAAGAGAACGCGTTTTTAGCGTTTTCGAAAATAAAAACAGAAAACGACCTCAAAACAACAAACAGAACAGGGGCTATTATTTGGTTTCATCACAACACTCTCAAACATGAGCTCAATTCATTTTCTTAACAAGCTGTCAACGCTAAGCTGACATAGATATTGCATAGGCATGCCTTGCTTTGCTTTTATGTCTACCCGCCTGTTCAACAACTTGTTTATAAAAAACAAATTTTCCTAAACAATTTTTTAATTACATACATTTTTTAATCCCATATTTTACTTCGAAAATAACAAATTCTTTGTTTTTGAACAAATAAATTTACCAAATATAGGCGTAATCATAGACGGGATGTCCCTAAGATGGGGATCACCGTGAGATTTTGGGTACAAGGCAATGTGGGTTTCCATTGTGGCCAGAGTTGTTTGAAGATTCCAACTTGCTAACCAGCTGACTCTAATCCACAATTTCGTATGGTAAAGTCAATGATCATGACACACAATTATTCCATGTTCAGGTAGTCATAAACTTTGGGCAGTTGACAAGAATGGGCATGGGAGTCATGTGAATTAGGAACTTTAATTCTATTCTATCAAAAATAATTAATATCAAGAAAAAGAAAAAGAATAAAGTAATAAAAAATCCAAGATTTATAAATGTTTGACTACATCCTCTCCGCTTCAGGTAAATGTTCGCACCTAGATACCCCCAGCTCAATATGCATCAAGCGTGAAATTTAGCCCATGTTTATCTACCATTCTCCTAAAACTCCTCTCCTTTTTTTTTTTTTATAAACTCATTTCAACCATCCATTCTCACCATAAAGTATTTTGCACGTAATTTCAAAATTTTTCCTTCATTTTAATCACATTCTTCCAAAAATTAGTATTCAAAAACTCATTTTTCTCGAAAGTCTGTTTAATGTTCATCATACAGGGGCTTGACTAAGAGTTGGAAACGATTTTGACCCTTGTGACATACACCAGTTAATTGAACTTTATACTTATATATTTTACATTTATTTACAATATATAAAAACAATAGATGTTGGAGAAACATTTGATTGATGTTAATAATTTGGACATCTAAGGTCCTAATTTACAATCATTTGATTTTAGGGGTGTCAAGTTGTGATATTAATCGATTTCTTTATTTTTGATTTGTTTACTGCCTAATTTATAGTGAATTGTTACTGTGTAATCATGTTTATACATCTAAACGGATTGTATTTACAATAATGTCACGTCCAACTTTGCTACTTGTACAAATAAAATTGTACAAACTAGTTTACTAACCCTCACACTAGGTGGGCACACTAGTTTGTCTAACTCGTGAGGATTAATACATTAATTTGTACAACTTTGTTTGTACAAATAGTTTAATTCATGTCATGGTACTCGACACTTGTGTACATTAATAATGTGAAAATGAAAATTTTCCCTGCGTATAAGGTATCATTCATAATAAAGGAAAAATAACAAAATTTCTTCAAAGGAAATTCTCAAACAAGTTTTCTAAAATCTAAGAAATGTGGTGAGATGAAATAATTATAAATTCAAATGTACATGCCGTGTCTTTAATACTCACTAATGTTTTCTACTCAATTCAAAACCTTGGAAAGATCCCAGCTTCTGATGCTGCTCGGGTTGCCTTCTTGCAACTCTGTCTTCATCTAATACAACCCCACTGTAACTAGCATAACCGATTTCTACAGAAACTGAAGGATCGAAAGTACTGAATGATGGAGAGGATTCAACTGATGCATCGATCGAAACATCTAAAGAACGACGTGCCAAATCCGTGTGATGATCTCGAGCCAAGTTTTTCTTAGCTTTGACTTGCCACCTTTTTAGGCCTCCCATCACTTCTTCAGTGAAAACAGAATTTCTCATTGATGAACCCATCTGTCAATTAATTGAATTTGGATTAATTATGACATGAAACATGGAACCATTTCAATTTTTTTCCTCGTGGAAGAATAATGGTGTTTACCTGAGTGATTAATGCATATAGAGGCAGAGTCACATAGCCACAGAGAAAGTTGACAACTACGCCTACTACGGGTTTTATAACGATATCTTCAGTTTCCCGATGGAAGCATGATCTCAGACCGAATTTGTACTGTTAAATAAACATAATTGGTGATTCTTTAAGTGCTGTGTTATGGGAAAACTTGGAAAGAAAAGGATTATTTTACTATGCTTACCCAAGACCACGCGAAGAATGCCAACTGAAATGAGTTCTGCAATGCCAAACAAGGTATTCAAGAATCAGTGCTATGCAGAGACAACAAATCTTGCATAGAGAATAGGCCAAACATTTGTCTATAGAGTTTTTGAAGAAACTGAAAATCAAACATATACTGAAAAACACTGATATTTGCAATTCTCAACATAATGGTTGGTAGTTACTTAAGCTTTGAGGCTTGAGTCATACTACTTGTACTTGGAAGTTGACATAATACATACATGATATAATTCTATCATATTTCACATCACATCAACTCCTAAATCAACACACACAATCTCGCCACCTCATTTTTTGTCATCCTCATTGTAAATCTACAAGTACAAGTAGCATTAATCTTCAGACTTTCCTCACCTTAGAAGTTATGCATTGATGGAAGCAGTAGTATATTAATGGTTTTGTTTGCTAAGTTGGATCATATAGAACTGGACATTACTAAACAAGAAAGAAAAAAAAAAACTAAATTTTTGTCTATTCTAGTGTCGAGTAATATCCAATACAATGTAATAAACATGCACTGTTAAGCGTAATAGGCACTAGGAATGTAATTATATCAAGAGTACCTGAAATAGGATTAAATGCATGAGGTGGAGTAGTAGTTTTGGTCTATCAAACCAGAAGAAGTGGTCGCTTGGCCGAACAAGCAGAGTTCCTTGAACAACATGAGAATTATCGCTGCTGTCTAAGCACATTTGGGTAATGATACCTTGTAGCTTTGTCCCAATAATCAGTAACATCTGCAATGTGAATAATTGATTTCTTTAGTTATTTATCTTAATTTTCTTGCAATAAAAGAAAATTTATAGCATTTTGTTACCAAAAGTGGAATGAATGGAAGCCAAAAATAGTTGTGAAATACTGCATCAAGAAAGGAATGGAAATCCAGTCAGGGATATTAGCAAAAATATGTTCAGGATTCATATATTTGTGTTAAAACTTTGGTACATTACCAAATGCATTGAAGAATATGAAGAGGACAGAGAAGATCCAGATCCAAAACCTGCAAGTTATAGACGTCACGCACATATCAGAATTTCAAAAAATATCACTGCATGACATAATTAAAGATCAGAGATGCCCTGGGTCAGAATTACCTCATGCCCACAACGATGCCAAAATCTTTTTCCAGTGCTCTCTTTAGATACATTTGGAAATTAAAATTACTTTCTTCGGCAAAATGGGCCTGAAACAGAATATGTGAGGGAAACGGGAAGTAAATTCTCAAGTTGAATTGGGGAAGTTTTCATGCATATAAAGTTGGTATCCTACCACGATGAATCCATGTCGAAGAGTGAAATAATCTACTTTAGAAACAGATCTGTAGAATTGACGAAGAAAACAAGCCTGGCGGAATATGGCAAACAAAACATCAGGTTTTGATTTCAAACGGTAGCATTAAAATGAGATATCAGAAGCTAAGAAGCTCTTAGGTGAAGAACTAACCGGCCAACGGAGAAGTGGGTGTTCACTCCAAAATTTCAGATGTCGTCTTCCAAATGATGTTTGATGAATGAACTGAAACCTACGGTGATCTAGACAGCATAAAGTAATGAATCGTTATCTAGCCATTGAGCTCATTGCTCACAACAATCACAGGAATTGCAAAAGCAAATATAAAACAGTGCAGGACATGAATGCTTCTGGCATTTACAAGACGGAGAGTTCAGCAACATGTAATCTATAAATTTGCATGTCAAAAGACCAGATTTTCTGGATTCGTGGTGTTGTTGCTTTTCATTATGTTGTTTTTGTTGTCGTGTCTACTTGGATACGGATATTATTTCAGTAATTCATCACATAGGATACGAATATATATCAACTCCTTTTATTCAAGGAGATTGACATTTCACTTACCATTTGAAAATTCATATTCCAATGTCCTGGTTTCTGCTTCCCAATGATCCCATCTTCTCATCTGAAAATTCAAAAGCAGCAGTCGTTCGTAATCCAAAACTTGTGCCAGAAAATTGAGGAGATACAATGAAATTCCCTCTTTCTTTGACTTTTATACGTACTGGCAATTCACAAGACAAGAAAATACAGTTCAACACCAGAGAAGAATATGAAAAGAGAAGTTGAAAATAAATACCTTAGCTATCCCAAGACTGAATGTGAGAAAACTGGACAAAACATGGAAGAAAGCTAGGAAGAAAATCAACAATTGGAGTTGCTGGATGCCCACTCTCGAAATCAAAGATATCTTCCCCTGTTCCACAATTTTTTAAAATCAATTAAAACCTGGAAATTTTATTGCATCAAATTCATTAATCCCAGTTTAAGTTCCAACAATTATTTCATGCTACAAACTTATAAAGTACCTGTTCTTCACATTTGGATTCCTCTTCTTCCTCACTCGTCAAGCTATGGCAAGGAAGAAAAGAATGAGCCACACCCTTGGGAACGCATATATTTGCAATTGGCCTTTCACATACGGTCAGCAACAAGGAGATGAAGCCCAAAAGCAACAAGTCTGCATAATTGACAAATTCAAGGACTATTAGCAACACGAAATTTTAAGAAAATTAACTAATTATTCATCCCCTACAATTTATGTTTAACCTGATTTGATTTTATTAAGAGCGTGAATGAGATATTTCCTCCTCTTCCTGCTCAAGTACTGCACAAAATGATAAAACATGAGTATTTTTTAAATTTGAAGTATATGCATACAATGCTTAATAATTCATACCTTAGCCAAGAGATGAAGACCGTGTTCTATAAGTATAGAAAGTGCTAGGAGACAGAAGCAAACAGTCGCCACCGCCCATGTTGGTGTCGTTTCAAGAGTTGCAGTTTCGCTACCGCTTTCCCCGGCCATTCCCAACACCAGCTTGTTTCAAATATTTCAAGTATTCGGAAAACTAATTACTTGTTGGAGAAATGGGTTTCTGTTGGAGAAATTAGAAAGTATAAAATAAATTACAGTTTGGTCAATACATGCAACGCAGAGGAAGCCGTCTAATTTCGTCGGCGCCATTTGCGACTTGTACGAGTCATCGCTAGGATATAGATTTCCCGCGTTTCTCACATGATTTCCTTTCCGTGACGGTAAGGGTTTTACGGTGTCGGCAAATAATTGGTAAACCAGTTATGAAACTAGCGTGACGACGTCACGGCCTCCGTAATTTTTTGCATTTTCATGAAGAGTATGTTTGATTCTGTTATACAGTTTTGATCTGGTAGGTCCCCAACATCAATTTTTTATTATTTTTTTAACAAACTCCTGACACAACTTTTGAAATTTGTTTTAACGCCCATGCACCCCCGACGCCTAATATTTTTGACCAATTTAACACTCTTAAACCCTCCCCCCCCCCCACCCACCCCAAACCAAATTTTCAAAATAAACTCTTTACTTTTTGTGTTACATTTTGAAAAATTGACAAATTAGAATGTCTTTTAATGTCTAAAGTGCACTTGTGTCCTTCTCCCATATGCAATTAAATTTTCCTTTTAGATATGTGGACCATTATGCGATAAAGTTTTTTGAATGGTTTCATCCAATTTCATACTGGATAAAAATGGTCAAAATCTTTTCTTTTAAATTTAAAGATCTCAGTACTTCTGCACAAAATATTTATGTGATCTTAATTTTTCAAAGACAAAGTTATTCTACTAAATCTCTACACTCATTTCAGCAGTATTAAAGAATATACAGTTCACCCATTCAACATGCACAAGAATTGGGAACATTATCCAAACAATATATCAGGACGCTCATCTGCATACGTATCCTAGTTCGTATGAGTCAAATTATGATTATGCATTTGATTTACAATACGGACAAATATATCAAGGAAGGCCCACACAAAGTGTTGGAGAACATCAAGATTCTCAGAGAAGACTCCAGAAGGATGCAAGCTAAGGAAAAAAACAAATGGAAATCACAGATAAATTGCTTAAAAGTTTGCACTACAGTGTAAAGAAAGCAAATGCATATGCTGAGGGAAAAATTGGATCCAATGATCGTACACTCTCAGATAAACAACTTTTACAAAAAGAAAAAGTAAAAGTAAGAGAATCAAGTAAATCTAACCAATAAACAAGCCAAATAAACTATCAAAATAGCATTTTCCAAGACTCACAAAATCCAAGGTCTCAAATGGCCCCTGAACTTGTAATTGATAATGAAACACTTAAAATTTTGGAACGAACAATTCAAATGGACCAAGAAAGACAGGAAAGACAAAATCGCCACAACACTGGATGGCTAAACCAACATGGACTATCCCTGATGCCAGAAGACTCAAACGAAGAAGATACCATGAACTTGGAAGAATCATGACAAAACAGCGTCTACATCTACTTTATTAAAGTAGGAATATTTTTTTATCAGTTGTCAGTTTGTAAAATTATTGCTTAAAGTCGTTTGTCTGTATTGTATTATTTTCTATCAAAATTGTCAATCAGAATCTTGCTTTTCTTAAAGTAAGATTTATGCATTTGAATAATGACGCGTGTCCATCATGCGGATAACACACGAGTCTTGTGTGTCCTTTTGTTGCTCTCCTCCCTCTATATAAGGGGAGCTCTTCTTCATTGTAAGACCATCAAGAGTTCGACTAAATAATATTGAGTGTGTTTTTACATCCATGTTTTTCTAAACCCCTTTTTATGTTTTTCCTTAGTTTTCCAATATTTTGAATAATATAAGTTTGAATGATATGGAGTAAGATTAGAGTAGAAATCAGTATGCTCTACAGTTGCACCTTCATAGTGATCCTCTGCATCAGAAAATTCTCTACTAACCATTGATCCGTCCGGAGTTATGGTGATTTACATGAAGTCCAAAAGTCAGGCCCTTTGTTGAGAATATTGAGGCGTTGTGTGGGCTAGAATACTATAACTTTTTTTAAGATTGCTATCACTCCGCTCATATGGTATCAGAGCCATGTTTTTCTCTTACTCATTTCAGGATAATTTATGCTATTTAGTAATAAGAAGAGATTGAGGAAGAACACCCTTCATCCATGACATCAAATCCTTTCTCACTGTCAAAATCACCCTCTTCTTCTTCTTCAACTTCGTTTAGAAAATCTGATGCCTCAAAGATGGATTATCTCTATGAAATATCTTATCTTTTAGAATCCGATATGGTTCCACTTACAGATCTACCCCTCATAAATACATATCTCCCATATACTAAACATCGCCAGTCCATATCTAAAACTGTTCGTAGTCTTATCTCCTCTAAAAAATCCAAAGTTAAAGAATTTGTTCAAGCCTCAAAGTTTGATCAACACTTTCTGCCTGCAATAGAAAAAGAACAGTTTGTCACCCTTGAATTACCCTCTCATTTACCAAAATTTTGATTATCTGAAGGATATACGCACCTTCATTTTGGAGCTATCAAGTTCGTCTTAACTCTTCATGGAAGAAAAGGTCTTCTTACAGTTTCAAGAATTGCTCCGTTAGATACTCGTTTCTATGAGTATCAACATTCCTGCATAGGAACTGTAGAAACAACTCTTAACGCTAGAACTGTTTTGGTTACTATGTTTCCAAATTTCAATATGCCCATATTTGACCCACAATTGCTTTCAGCCCTAAAAGTCCAAATTCAAATTGTTAGAGCTGTGCCAACATCTGTTACATATGCAGCCACTCTCCATTACCAGATGGTGTACAGAATCCAAAATCATTCCCTTGATTTTGCCCAATCTCAAGGAACAGATGATGCTCTACTTCTTCATGTAGAGTCAGATCATGTCCCAGTTGTACATATGTTCCTACACTACTTCCATGATCAGGGTTGATAAAGTTCATCCCTGAAACATGGGTTACAAGTTATGAACAAGCTCACAAGGAAAAAAAACTTCTACTCCTATACAATCCACAGAGCCTTTTTCCAGGAAAAAGTCCAATGGAGATGTTGAGATTGCATTCAAAAGAGAAGCAGTGACAAACAAACCTCCATGTTTATGCCTTTGATGGAAATGGAAGGCCAATTTATAATAAAGCAGATAATACTGGACATATTTTCTGGGATGTTTGTAACTGATCTAGTTTCCTTGAAGCAGATCTTAATGAAAATCATCCCCAACAAAGAAAAAAATCCGAAGCAACCAAAGAAACCTACATAAAGCCTTCTACAACAATGATTCAAAAGTTGGATTACTTGGAGAGCCATCAGGAAAGTTTGACTATTATGTCAAATACACTCCACCTCCCACAAATGATTATCCGATTATTCCTGCTGGATGGGATGATGATGATGAGTGCAGCAGATATCATAAAAAATGGGATTGAGATAATAATTCACCCACATCTCCACTGACAATAGCCATGTTTCATCCACCTACTAGGGAAGAATTTCCTTCCTTAGAAACATTTGAAAAGGATCGGTCTACTCACTCATGGAAGATCAAAAACCCAAGCACTAGGAAGTCAGATGGATCGATGCAACCACTCTCAACGGCAGAAGTAACCTTAAATTGACAATCAGAAAATGCAATACAACAAAATGCCTTGTTAAAAAAGATTGATCAAAGTCAGCAAAGGATTGAACAGACTCTTCAACATCAAACTCAAATTCTCCTCACACCTCTTCAAGCCCGTAAACAAAGAATTGAAATTCTCCATGCCGACATAATGGCTCGATTGCAAAATCAGCTACCATTTGATACCCAAGAAAGAGAAATCAGAAACCTAAAAACCTAAATTGCATCTCTTGAATCAAACCCAATTATTCCTCCCTCAACACCATACTATCCATCTTCCTCTTCTATCACTCAAATCTCCCAAACAGGACCCTTGATTTCCTCTACCTATGAAGGGTCTACATCAACCCTTTTTACACCAGAAGAATGGGAACAAAAGAAAAAAGCATCTATGCCTCCCAAAAAGACCAGATATATCCAACGAACAAAACATTTGTCCATACAAGAACCTCCATCACAAAAATCTGAGAAATAGCCTCAAATGATGATAAAAAAATCTTGTTTCCACATTCCTTCAACAAGCTCATACTCTCCCTATTCATACTCCCACAAATTATTCCAACGATTTTGAAACGTCTTGAGTCTGAATCTAATGAATCCTTTGAAGAAACATCTAGTGAGTCTGTGGATGAAAATCCACCTCTTTATATGTGATGTGATCCGGAAAGGCGGCAAAAATGAGAAATCAAGATACGGGCAATTCAAATATATTCTACATAGGAAAATGAACAAGTTTCATGTTGGGTTCGAATCGAGATTCAAATCAGATCAATTAATATCAAAGGATCAGAAAATTGGGTAGAAGATGTATTACGACAATAACATTGTTTCTCACGGCCGTAACTTACTTATGGATTTCATGGCTGAATCACATTTCTCACGGCCGTAAATGAATATTTGTATTTTTGTTCAGAAGGAGATTTACGATCGTAACACAAATCTTCACGGCCGTAACTAATATTGAAACATTTTTATCCGAGAAGGACTTACGGTCGTAAATCCGACTTTTACGGCCGTAAGCAGCGCGAATCAGATTTTCGGGATTTTTAGTATTTCAGTTGGTTTGTATTTCCTTTATTGGTTTTTAATTCTTTTTCCAATTTTGGTAATTTTGGTAATTTTAGTTATTTTAACGTAGTTAGAATTCTATTCAGAGTCAGTTAGCGACTATGTTTTATTTTGCCTATTTATATACTTTTCCATTCAATGTAAAAATGAAGAATTTTGATGAATAAAATTATTGAGTGTTTTTACTCTCTCTAAAGGTGATGATTTTCCCTTTAAACAACGAACTTATCGAGTTTCAAATCTTGTGGCGTTCAGCAAATCGAACTTATCAAAGGCCTGGACATCCTTTGTGGCGTTCAAACAATTACGGTTCTTGTTACCGCATCGTAACGGGTCTTGGGTTTAATATACCCATGGTTCTTACGTCGTGAGGCTCGGGTTGTAGTGTTCTCGTCCGTTCCAACCTGAATTCGGAACTTTCCAAGCGTTATTCCGTGAGCTACGACGCGGACCCCCTCCCGGGTTTGCATCATATGGTATCAGAGGCGGACTCTGGATTCAGGTTTTATTTTTCTATTCTATCCAGTTTGATTTTGTGTTTTTATCATAGAGTCTACACAAAATCATCTATATCTTGTTCTTCGTGTCAGTAAAACTTTTTCGTTAATTGATCTATACAAAAAATTTATCAAAAATTCAATATTGTTTATTTTATTCGATTCTTATCCAAATCTTGTCCCGTTTATTAAAAAAAAAATTATTATTTTTATTTTTATTAATTCCGAAAATTCATCATAATTTCAAAAAAAAAGTCACTCCAAAATTCAAGAACCATTTTCTTGAATTCTTGATAATTTCTTACCTTCCAAGTCAAATTAAAATTCTTGATAATCTTTCCTTTCTAGTCAAAATTCAATGACCACTTTCTTGAATTTCCTTAATTTCTTGATATTCCTTGCCTTCCAAGTCAAAATTAAAATTCATTATTAGTCCTTGTGTCAAACTATTATTTCATTCGATTCCACAATGTCCAAATTTCACAAAAATTCATCATCTAGGAAAGATAACAATCAATCTTCTTTGCTTGTCATAATGGAGAAACGGTTTGAGGAGTTAGTTGTGAAATTGGAAGCGAAATTTGATGCGAGATTAGATGCGGAGTTTGGGAAGGTTAAGAACTCAGTAGATATGCATACTGCAGAAGTTGCTCAACGGCGTGAAAGGGAATATAGGCGTAACCAAAAACCTAGGATTGGGATTGGAGTTGATTGGGATGAAGAAATTAATGCGAGGGCGATTTTGAAGAGTCGAACAGAAATTTATGAGGAAATGATGATCTATGAACGGAAGGCTAGAAAAGAAGCAAAGTTAAAAAAGAGGGAGAGTGAAAGGGAGACTGAAGCTAAATTACAATAGGGTGAAAGTGAGATTGGAGAGGATTTAAAATTGGAGTCTCAGGATATGATTGTTGAGAAGAAGGAGGGAGACTTGAAACATGAATTAGAAAATTATGAAGAGGTGGTGCATGAGTTGAAAATTGAAATAGTTGAACAAGCTCCGAATTTTGAGGTAGAAAGTGAGGAATTAGAAGATAAAATTTTGGGTAGTAATGAGATAGTGCACGAGCGTGGTGATAAAAATGTGGATATAGGAGATGTGGTTGAATTTGAAAATTAAAATATTGAAGAGGTGGTTGAGTGTGTAAAGTTAGGAGAGGTGCTTGAGGAAAAAAAGGTAGAGGGGAATAAACGAGAACTTGCAAATGAAGAACGAGGTGAAGAGAAGCGCCTCGTGGTTGCAAAAGAGGAGTTAGAGATGATGATTTATCATGAATACAAGGATCCATACCTTGTACCTCATGAAACTAACATTTCCCTCCCCATTTTATTTAAATCTTTCTTGCAGGTTTATTGTGTATGAAAGTTTGATTTACATTAACATTGGCCAATTCCCCTCGTGTCTCAATACCTTCTTGTCTACAAATTGGAGGAGCATCATTTATTGAATGCATGTCAGGGAATCGAAAACTTTCCGTTCGATCCAGGAGGTACATTTTGATTTTTCAAGAACAACACTATAATTCGGGATGAATCATCCTAAAGAAGGAGGGAATGATACGAATCTGGGTGGGCTTGACGGGAAAATCTATAATTCAAGCCAAAACAAGAAGTCAAACAGGTTCGGAGAACGTCAAAGATCAAACATTGCTTATACGAAGAAGGTTCGAGGCTAAACCAAGTGAGCAAGCCAAGAACAGCTTTATGATTCGGGACGAATCATCTTAAAGGAAGAGGGGATGATGTGATCCGGAAAAGGCTGCAAAAATGAAAAATCAAGATACGGGAAATTCTAATATATTTTACATAAGAAAATGAACAAGTTTCATGTTGGGCTCGAGTCGAGATTCAAATTAGATCAATTAATATCAAAGGATCAGAAAATTGGGCAAAAGATGCATTGCGGCCATAACATTGTTTCTCACAACCGTAACTTACTTATGGATTTCATGGCCGAATCACATTTCTCACGGCCTTAAATGAATATTGGTATTTTTGTTCAGAAGGAGATTTACGACCGTAACATAAATCTTCACGGTTGTAACAAATATTGAAACATTTTGATCCGAGAAGGACTTACGGCCGTAAGTCCGACTTTTACGGCCGTAAGCAGCGCGAATCAGATTTTCGAGATTTTTAGTATTTCAGTTGATTTGTATTTCCTTTATTGGTTTTTAATTATTTTTCCAATTTTGGTTATTTTGGTTATTTTAGCCTAGTTAGAATTCTATTCAGAGTCAGTTAGCGACTACGTTTTATTTTGCCTATTTATATGCTTTTCCATTCAATGTAAAAAGGAAGACTTTTGATGAATAAAATTATTGAGTGTTTTTACTCTCTCTAAAGGTGAGGATTTTCCCTTTAAACAACGAACTTATCAGATTCAAATCTTGTGGCGTTCAGCAAATCGAACTTATCAAAGGCGTGGACATCCTTTGTGGCGTTCAAACCATTACGGTTCTTGTTTCCGCATCGTAACGGGTCTTGGGTTTAATATACCCATGGTTCTTACGTCGTGAGGCTCGAGTTGTAGTATTCTCGTCCGTTCCAACCTGAATTCGGAACTTTCCAAGCATTATTCCATGAGCTACGACGCAGACCCCCTCCCAGGTTCGCATCATAATGGTTGACCAAGAACAAACAAGTCAATCCCAAACAGGCTAATCTCAAACTCAACGATCAAATGACCTTGTTGTTTAAGAAACTGAAGTTGTTGACGAGGAAATGATGGAGCCCCATGTGACTAATAATTACTATTCTTCAAATGGAGCTACTCCTCCAAAATTCACATTTGATGATATTTCTCCGCCACAGTGGAAATACAGGTTGCAAGAAATGAAAGCTTGGTATACTGTCGAACTTCAAAAGCCAAACATGACCCACAAAAAGGTCATAAAATGTGAATACGTATCCTAGTTCGTATGAGTCAGATTATGATTACGCGTTTGATTTACAATACGGACAAATATATCAAGGAAGGCCCACACAAAGTGTTGGAGAACATCAAGATTCTCAGAGAAGACTCCAGTAGGACGCAAGCTAAGGAAAAAACAAATGGAAATCACAGATAAATTGCTTGAAAGTTTGCACTACAGTGTAAAGAAAGCAAATGCATATGCTGAGGGAAAAACTGGATCCAGTGATCGTATACTCTCAGATAAACAACTTTTACAAAAAGAAAAAGTAAACGCGGGAGAATCAAGTAAATCTAATCAAGAAACAAGCCAAATAAACTATCAAGATAGCATTTTCCAAGACTCACAAAATCCAAGGTCTCAAATGGCCCCTGAACTTGTAATTGATAATGAAACACTTAAAATTTTGGAACGAACAATTCAAATGGACCAAGAAAGACAGGAAAGACAAAATTGTCACGACACTGGATGGCTAAACCAACATGGACTATCCCTGATGCCAGAAGACTGAAACGAAGAGGATACCATGAACTTGGAAGAACCATGACAAAACAGCGTCTACATCTACTTTATTAAAGTATGAATCTTTTTTTATCAGTTGTCAGTTTGTAAAATTATTGCTTAAAGTCATTTGTCTGTATTGTATTATTGTCTGTCAAAATTGTCAATCAGAATCTTGCTTTTCTTAAAGTAAGATTTATGCATTTGAATAATGACGCGTGTCCATCATGTGGATAACACATGAGTCTTGTGTGTCCTTTTGTTGCTCTCCTCCCTCTATATAAGGGGAGCTCTTCTTCATTGTAAGACCATCAAGAGTTCGACTAAATAATATTGAGTGTGTTTTTACATCCATGTTTTTATAAACCCCTTTTTATGTTTTTCCTTAGTTTTCCAATATTCTGAATAATATAAGTTTGCATGATATGGAGTAAGATTAGAGTAGAAATTAGTATGCTCTACAGTTGCACCTTCATAGTGATCCTCTACATCAGAAAATTCTCTACTAACCATTGATCCGTCCGGAGTTATGGTGATTTACAGGAAGTCCAAAAGTCAAGCCCTTTGTTGAGCATATTGAGGCGTTGTGTGGGCTAGAATACCGTGACTTGTTGTAAGATTGCAATCACTCCGCTCATATGGTATCAGAGCCATGTTTTTCTCTTACTTATATCAGGATAATTTATGCTATTTAGTAATAAGAAGAGATTGAGGAAGAACACCCTTCATCCATGACATCAAATCCTTTCTCACTGTCAAAATCACCCTCTTCTTCTTCTTCTTCTTCAACTTCATTTAGAAAATCTGATGCCTCAAAGATGGATTATCTCTATGAAATATCTTATCTTTTAGAATCCGATATGGTTCCACTTACAGATCTACCCCTCATAAATCCATATCTCCCATATACTAAACCTCGCCAGTCCATATCTAAAATTGTTCGTAGTCTTATCTCCCCTCAAAAATGCTAAGTTAAAGAATTTGTTCAAGCCTCAAAGTTTGATCAACACTTTCTGCCTGCAATAGAAAAAGAACAGTTTGTCACCCTTGAATTAATCTAGATTGGATTTTCATGTGGAAATATAAAATTACCAATTGCTACTATGATTTGGATAACAAGACAAATACGAATCCAATTACCCAAATTAGCAAACATCAACACAATAATTAAAAGATAAGGCCTTAATCAATTAATATATTGTCTTGACGAAATTAATGTTCATGAGAAATTCAATAAATAAAACATAAAAACAAGAACTACGTTACGAGTTTGAGGAATGCATAATAGAATAATATGAACACAACGTCCCCCTTGAACTAGGTTGAGAAGACTAGCCACGCATTGCCATGAAGAATTCCCCAAAAATATTGTCTTGATTCACCTTGATTTTGCCCCGGATTTCTTCTCTTCAAACTTTGATATTGGTGGCTCTCAAAAATATATTTTTTTCTCTTCTTGTCATGAACTTCCCTATTTATAACTTTAATTTTCGTGCCCTAACTTTGGGAGCAAGAAATCCAAAATTATGGAAAGAATTGAAATAAGGAAATTTTTGACTTGAAGATTTACGGCCGTAAAGATTCTTTTATGGCCGTGATTGAGTCTCTGCTGATTTTGTATCTTTTGAAGGTTACGGCCGTGACATGTCCCTTTACGGCTGTAACTGTGTTTCTGCACATTTTTCACTCTTTGAAGGTTACGGCCGTAAAGATGTTTCTTACGGCCGTAACATCTTTTCTGCTTAATTTTGTCTGTTTCAATCATGCACTTACGGCCGTAAAGATTTTTTCTTGCGGCCGTAAAGGTATTTGCACCTAAGTCCCCAAACTTCAGTTTTTAGTGCAATTTGGTCCTTTTTTCTTCTTTTCTCCTCTTTTAGGATTCTATACAACATAAAACATAAAATGCATTAATAATACTTAGATAGAATCACATTATGGTATATTCAAGGGTATAAGTGTATAAAATAAACGTTAATATAACACTTATCAAATCCCCCCACACTTGAACCATTGTTCGTCCTCGAATAATGATAGAAAAGAACTAAAGCACGACTTGAATGAACATGTTAGACTTTTAAATCTGGAAAGTCAAGGTCACAACCCACTTCTTTTTTGCACGAAAATCAAATTGCATAATCGGAGTGTGTTAGTGTGTGTAAGAGATGCATCACCCAATATTCTCCGAAAAAAAATGAAAATTGATACCCCAATGTGGATTATATCCTTTCACCTCTCGTGAGTTCTCTCTGAATTTATCAGTTTCCCATAAAAATGTAAGTTTTGACTAATTCAAGTAAATGCCAACAGATTAGTGCGGTTTATCTCATGGTAAAAATTTAGTCAATACACAACTTCAGATCAAAAGGGAACAAAATATAGACCAAGCAATTCAAACCACTCATAAGTACATGTAATGGGAGCCAACACTCTCACCGGATATCTCTCTTCGCACAAAGTGTATAAGGTGTTGAATTTTTCTGCATGGATAAGTCCGTACCACAGATTGCCTAACTGTCATAACCGGAGCCAACAATAACACAAGTGCAAAGCGAAGGTCTTTATTTGGTTGTAACGGGGCTTCGGGTCAGGTAGGATAAAGGGATATATTTAGGCTGAGTCGAGAAGGAACTTCGCAACTAAGTCGATTCAAAATAACATCACTTCCTTCACTCTTATTATGAACTTTATTGTTTCCCACTATCCAACTTTATCCACACTTGACTAACTTCCTTTTCATTGATTGATTTTTTTTTTTTTTTTTTTTCGAGTATAGACTGCAACTTAGGAAGTCATCAATTTGCACAAGATAGAATTACATTCCCCTGACTTCAGTCCATTATACAACCATCGCCCAACACAAGATAACTATCTCCACTAAATTAGACTTAAACCATAGCACAATCCTCAATCAACAAAAGCTTGTGAATCCCTTCTCAATGGGTTCAAAACAGAGATAATGCAAAAGAAAGGGTATTCGTGGCTTGTAGCGTGGTATTAATATTCCAAAGAAAGGCTAAGGCTCAAAGGGTCTTCTATTGGTAAATGTACAATGGTAGGCTTATTTAGAAGGCCAAATTTGGTTCATCCTAGTGCCTTTACTATATTTTGCACTCGAGCCAAGAAGCTACTACGGCATGTACACAAAAGCATATCCAAGAACAAATCAACCATGCAGGACACACATTAAAAAAATAAGAGCTTTATATAAAGAGTAAAAGTAGCTCAAAGGCTCAAAAGCTCACAAATTATGGTTCATATGTGTGTCTCCCATCCAATTATGAGTTTTGGTCATTGCTCGGTCTTAGGGTCGAATTGAAAAATGCAAAAAAATCTAGTGGTCAAATGGGTGAATCTCTTTACTCGGGGTAGTTATCAGTCATATCAAATTTGGGTTTGAATCTACTAGGTTGCAGAGATATGGCATTTTGTCCCCATTTTCAAACCTATTCGGAAAGTATTGGAAAATTCATCTCTACGTGCTCAATTCATGTCCAATTATGCAATTTAGGAGTTGGTAGTTCAAAAATTATGATAAGTGGGTTGCTTCCTATCAAAGTATGGTTTAGGACCTAAGTAGCATAGATAGGTGGCAAAAGTAGATAACAAGATTAAAATGGGTGCTGACTCAACATGAATTTAATGTTTCGACTACAGAAAGAGGATAAAGACATTAAGCAGACATTAAGCTCACAATCAATTCCCCCCCCCCACACTTAGACAAAACAATGTCCTCATTGTAAAGCAAAATATCATACCTTGAAAACCTTGTGAAGAGGGATGGGTGTGATGGTGGAGAAAAAAAATAAAAAAAAAAAAAAATGAGCCGTTTAACGTTTTTGAAATAGGACAGACTTACGGCCGTGAAGATGTTACTTACGGCCGTGAAGGTGTAATCACGGCCGTAACAAGGCCACTGGAATTTTTTTTTTAAGTGAAAGAAATGACTAAATAAACTAAAAATGAACCAAAATGAAAATATGAAAATAAAGAGTCGAGGAGATAAAGAAACTCCCCTTTCGGGTTGCCTCCCGAGCAGCGCCTTTGTTTATTGTCGTTGGCTCGACTTGTTGTTTCCTCCTTCAACCGGGATTAGGTGGATTACCAAAGCTCAATTTCCTCTTCATGCTCTTCGTTAGTGCCTGCAAAGTAGGGGGAAACTTCTTATCAGCTACTGGTAGGGCGGTACAAAAGTTTTTACCTAGTTGTGATGGCTTTGGATAATCATTAAGCTTAGCAATAGTTTCCTGAAATGGAGAATAACTCACAACAGTAGAATGAACTTTGTTAGCATCATTAATGTGTTTCATGGAGTCATAAATATTGAACTTAACAATTTGATTATCAAACTCCACGGTAAGTATACCATCACTAACATCTATCTTAGTTTTCGATGTTTTTAGGAATGGTCTGCCTAACAAAATAGGAGTGGGGTTTGGAGAGTGATCATCATTCATGTCTAACACATAAAAATCTGCTGGGAACACTAAACCCCCTACTTATACTAAAACATCTTCAACTACCCCATCCGGATATGCATTGGAACGGTCGGCTAGTTGAACAATCACATTTGTTTCAGTCATATTAGCAAGTTTTAATGCATTGTATGTAGACCTAGGCATTACATTTATAGATGCACCTAAATCTATTAATGCACGATCCAGTTTAGTGTTACCTATTTGGCATGGTATAGTGAACATACCTGGATCATTGCATTTTGGGGGCAGTTTCCTTTGGAAGAGTGCTGACACATTTTCCCCCATTCTTACCATTTCATTTCCCATCAACTTCCGGGGCACTTGCTTGATTGCATCCAACAGTGGAATGTTGATTTCCACTTTCCTGAACATTTCCAGAATTTCCTTCTCCTTGCTTTCCTTAGTCGCCTTCGCTAACCTGCTCGGAAAAGGCGGTGGAGTTAGTTTCGCATTCACAATAGGTTCGATTTTTACCTGAGAGTTTTGTGGAATGCTGTTTTTCTTTCCGACTTTTTCTTCAACCTCCTCCTCTTCACTCGCGGTTGGCTTTGATTGTGGCGCCTCAATTTCTTTTCCACTTCGAAGAGTAATTGCACTTACATTCCTCGGATTCACCTCGGGTTGAGATGGCAACTTTCCTCCTGTTTGTGCTTCCAGTCTGTTGATAGCTGTGGCCATTTGACTCATTTGATTTTCCAGGTTTTGAATGCAGGATTTGGTATCCTGTTGAAATTGTAGAGTGTTAGTGGCCAAAGTTTTCATCATTTCTTCGAGAGACATACCTGATGATTGTGTCTTTTGCTGATATTGTCCCTGTGGATGGAAATTTCCTTGTTGTTGAAAATTCCCTTGAGGCTTGTTGGAGACGAAACCCGGAGGTTTGTTATTCCCATAGCTCAAGTTCGGGTGGTCCCTCCAGCCAGGATTGTAAGTGTTTGAGTAAGGGTTGTATTGTTGTTTTTGAAATGGGAATCCTCCAGCAGCGTTCACTTGTTCACTGTTTTCCTCTTGGAGCACCGGCCACGCATCCGTAGCATGTCCGAAGTTAGCACATATCCCGCATGCTTTGACTTGTTGTGCACTTCCTACAGCAAGTTGTTTAACGAGATTTGTTAGTTCAAACAGTTGACTTTCTATATTGGAACTACTTACCTTGTTAACGCGGCGAACTTGCATGTCTCGGGTTGGGTTAAATTGCTGAGTGTTTTCAGCCATGTTGGAAATCAAAGTCCGAGCCTGTTCCGGTGTTTTGTCCATTAAGGCACCTCCACTTGCGGCATCTATCATACTTCTGTCCGTTGGTAGCAGTCCTTCGTAGAAATATTGCACCAGTAGTTGTTCGCTGATTTGATGATGGGGGCAGCTCGAGATGAGCTTCTTGAAGCGCTCCCAATATTCATACAGCGATTCACCATTGTTTTGACGAACCCCGCAAATTTCCTTCCGGATTGTTCCAGCCCGAGATGCAGGAAAATATTTTTCCAAAAATAGCCTCTTCATGTCATTCCAGGTGGTGACTGATCCGGATGGTAAACAGTATAGCCAATCAGTAGCGGCATCCTTTAACGAGAATGGAAAGACCCTCATTTTAATTTGTTCCTCGGTAATACCAGTGGGTCTCATACTGTCACAAACCACGTGGAATTCCTTGAGATGCCTGTAAGGGTCTTCACCAGCATGTCCTCGAAAAGTTGGCAACAAGTGAATGAGTCCAGATTTGAGTTCAAAAGTTTTTCCCTCCTCCACTGTCGGAAAAGTGATACAGAGTGGCTGTTGAGCGACATCTTTTAGACATTAAAAGACATTCTAATTTGTCAATTTTTCAAAATGTAACACAAAAAGTAAAGAGTTTATTTTGAAAATTTGGTTTGGGGTGGGTGGGGGGGGGGGAGGGTTTAAGAGTGTTAAATTGGTCAAAAATATTAGGCGTCGGGGGTGCATGGGCGTTAAAACAAATTTCAAAAGTTGTGTCAGGAGTTTGTTAAAAAAATAATAAAAAATTGATGTTGGGGACCTACCAGATCAAAACTGTATAACAGAATCAAACATACTCTTCATGAAAATGCAAAAAATTACGGAGGCCGTGACGTCGTCACGCTAGTTTCATAACTGGTTTACCAATTATTTGCCGACACCGTAAAACCCTTACCGTCACGGAAAGGAAATCATGTGAGAAACGCGGGAAATCTATATCCTAGCGATGACTCGTACAAGTCGCAAATGGCGCCGACGAAATTAGACGGCTTCCTCTGCGTTGCATGTATTGACCAAACTGTAATTTATTTTATACTTTCTAATTTCTCCAACAGAAACCCATTTCTCCAACAAGTAATTAGTTTTCCGAATACTTGAAATATTTGAAACAAGCTGGTGTTGGGAATGGCCGGGGAAAGCGGTAGCGAAACTGCAACTCTTGAAACGACACCAACATGGGCGGTGGCGACTGTTTGCTTCTGTCTCCTAGCACTTTCTATACTTATAGAACACGGTCTTCATCTCTTGGCTAAGGTATGAATTATTAAGCATTGTATGCATATACTTCAAATTTAAAAAATACTCATGTTTTATCATTTTGTGCAGTACTTGAGCAGGAAGAGGAGGAAATATCTCATTCACGCTCTTAATAAAATCAAATCAGGTTAAACATAAATTGTAGGGGATGAATAATTAGTTAATTTTCTTAAAATTTCGTGTTGCTAATAGTCCTTGAATTTGTCAATTATGCAGACTTGTTGCTTTTGGGCTTCATCTCCTTGTTGCTGACCGTATGTGAAAGGCCAATTGCAAATATATGCGTTCCCAAGGGTGTGGCTCATTCTTTTCTTCCTTGCCATAGCTTGACGAGTGAGGAAGAAGAGGAATCCAAATGTGAAGAACAGGTACTTTATAAGTTTGTAGCATGAAATAATTGTTGGAACTTAAACTGGGATTAATGAATTTGATGCAATAAAATTTCCAGGTTTTAATTGATTTTAAAAAATTGTGGAACAGGGGAAGATATCTTTGATTTCGAGAGTGGGCATCCAGCAACTCCAATTGTTGATTTTCTTCCTAGCTTTCTTCCATGTTTTGTCCAGTTTTCTCACATTCAGTCTTGGGATAGCTAAGGTATTTATTTTCAACTTCTCTTTTCATATTCTTCTCTGGTGTTGAACTGTATTTTCTTGTCTTGTGAATTGCCAGTACGTATAAAAGTCAAAGAAAGAGGGAATTTCATTGTATCTCCTCAATTTTCTGGCACAAGTTTTGGATTACGAACGACTGCTGCTTTTGAATTTTCAGATGAGAAGATGGGATCATTGGGAAGCAGAAACCAGGACATTGGAATATGAATTTTCAAATGGTAAGTGAAATGTCAATCTCCTTGAATAAAAGGAGTTGATATATATTCGTATCCTATGTGATGAATTACTGAAATAATATCCGTATCCAAGTAGACACGACAACAAAAACAACATAATGAAAAGCAACAACACCACGAATCCAGAAAATCTGGTCTTTTGACATGCAAATTTATAGATTACATGTTGCTGAACTCTCCGTCTTGTAAATGCCAGAAGCATTCATGTCCTGCACTGTTTTATATTTGCTTTTGCAATTCCTGTGATTGTTGTGAGCAATGAGCTCAATGGCTAGATAACGATTCATTACTTTATGCTGTCTAGATCACCGTAGGTTTCAGTTCATTCATCAAACATCATTTGGAAGACGACATCTGAAATTTTGGAGTGAACACCCACTTCTCCGTTGGCCGGTTAGTTCTTCACCTAAGAGCTTCTTAGCTTCTGATATCTCATTTTAATGCTACCGTTTGAAATCAAAACCTGATGTTTTGTTTGCCATATTCCGCCAGGCTTGTTTTCTTCGTCAATTCTACAGATCTGTTTCTAAAGTAGATTATTTCACTCTTCGACATGGATTCATCGTGGTAGGATACCAACTTTATATGCATGAAAACTTCCCCAATTCAACTTGAGAATTTACTTCCCGTTTCCCTCACATATTCTGTTTCAGGCCCATTTTGCCGAAGAAAGTAATTTTAATTTCCAAATGTATCTAAAGAGAGCACTGGAAAAAGATTTTGGCATCGTTGTGGGCATGAGGTAATTCTGACCCAGGGCATCTCTGATCTTTAATTATGTCATGCAGTGATATTTTTTGAAATTCTGATATGTGCGTGACGTCTATAACTTGCAGGTTTTGGATCTGGATCTTCTCTGTCCTCTTCATATTCTTCAATGCATTTGGTAATGTACCAAAGTTTTAACACAAATATATGAATCCTGAACATATTTTTGCTAATATCCCTGACTGGATTTCCATTCCTTTCTTGATGCAGTATTTCACAACTATTTTTGGCTTCCATTCATTCCACTTTTGGTAACAAAATGCTATAAATTTTCTTTTATTGCAAGAAAATTAAGATAAATAACTAAAGAAATCAATTATTCACATTGCAGATGTTACTGATTATTGGGACAAAGCTACAAGGTATCATTACCCAAATGTGCTTAGACAGCAGCGATAATTCTCATGTTGTTCAAGGAACTCTGCTTGTTCGGCCAAGCGACCACTTCTTCTGGTTTGATAGACCAAAACTACTACTCCACCTCATGCATTTAATCCTATTTCAGGTACTCTTGATATAATTACATTCCTAGTGCCTATTACGCTTAACAGTGCATGTTTATTACATTGTATTGGATATTACTCGACACTAGAATAGACAAAAATTTAGTTTTTTTTTTTCTTTCTTGTTTAGTAATGTCCAGTTCTATATGATCCAACTTAGCAAACAAAACCATTAATATACTACTGCTTCCATCAATGCATAACTTCTAAGGTGAGGAAAGTCTGAAGATTAATGCTACTTGTACTTGTAGATTTACAATGAGGATGACAAAAAATGAGGTGGCGAGATTGTGTGTGTTGATTTAGGAGTTGATGTGATGTGAAATATGATAGAATTATATCATGTATGTATTATGTCAACTTCCAAGTACAAGTAGTATGACTCAAGCCTCAAAGCTTAAGTAACTACCAACCATTATGTTGAGAATTGCAAATATCAGTGTTTTTCAGTATATGTTTGATTTTCAGTTTCTTCAAAAACTCTATAGACAAATGTTTGGCCTATTCTCTATGCAAGATTTGTTGTCTCTGCATAGCACTGATTCTTGAATACCTTGTTTGGCATTGCAGAACTCATTTCAGTTGGCATTCTTCGCGTGGTCTTGGGTAAGCATAGTAAAATAATCCTTTTCTTTCCAAGTTTTCCCATAACACAGCACTTAAAGAATCACCAATTATGTTTATTTAACAGTACAAATTCGGTCTGAGATCATGCTTCCATCGGGAAACTGAAGATATCGTTATAAAACCCGTAGTAGGCGTAGTTGTCAACTTTCTCTGTGGCTATGTGACTCTGCCTCTATATGCATTAATCACTCAGGTAAACACCATTATTCTTCCACGAGGAAAAAAATTGAAATGGTTCCATGTTTCATGTCATAATTAATCCAAATTCAATTAATTGACAGATGGGTTCATCAATGAGAAATTCTGTTTTCACTGAAGAAGTGATGGGAGGCCTAAAAAGGTGGCAAGTCAAAGCTAAGAAAAACTTGGCTCGAGATCATCACACGGATTTGGCACGTCGTTCTTTAGATGTTTCGATCGATGCATCAGTTGAATCCTCTCCATCATTCAGTACTTTCGATCCTTCAGTTTCTGTAGAAATCGGTTATGCTAGTTACAGTGGGGTTGTATTAGATGAAGACAGAGTTGCAAGAAGGCAACCCGAGCAGCATCAGAAGCTGGGATCTTTCCAAGGTTTTGAATTGAGTAGAAAACATTAGTGAGTATTAAAGACACGGCATGTACATTTGAATTTATAATTATTTCATCTCACCACATTTCTTAGATTTTAGAAAACTTGTTTGAGAATTTCCTTTGAAGAAATTTTGTTATTTTTCCTTTATTATGAATGATACCTTATACGCAGGGAAAATTTTCATTTTCACATTATTAATGTACACAAGTGTCGAGTACCATGACATGAATTAAACTATTTGTACAAACAAAGTTGTACAAATTAATGTATTAATCCTCACGAGTTAGACAAACTAGTGTGCCCACCTAGTGTGAGGGTTAGTAAACTAGTTTGTACAATTTTATTTGTACAAGTAGCAAAGTTGGACGTGACATTATTGTAAATACAATCCGTTTAGATGTATAAACATGATTACACAGTAACAATTCACTATAAATTAGGCAGTAAACAAATCAAAAATAAAGAAATCGATTAATATCACAACTTGACACCCCTAAAATCAAATGATTGTAAATTAGGACCTTAGATGTCCAAATTATTAACATCAATCAAATGTTTCTCCAACATCTATTGTTTTTATATATTGTAAATAAATGTAAAATATATAAGTATAAAGTTCAATTAACTGGTGTATGTCACAAGGGTCAAAATCGTTTCCAACTCTTAGTCAAGCCCCTGTATGATGAACATTAAACAGACTTTCGAGAAAAATGAGTTTTTGAATACTAATTTTTGGAAGAATGTGATTAAAATGAAGGAAAAATTTTGAAATTACGTGCAAAATACTTTATGGTGAGAATGGATGGTTGAAATGAGTTTATAAAAAAAAAAAAAGGAGAGGAGTTTTAGGAGAATGGTAGATAAACATGGGCTAAATTTCACGCTTGATGCATATTGAGCTGGGGGTATCTAGGTGCGAACATTTACCTGAAGCGGAGAGGATGTAGTCAAACATTTATAAATCTTGGATTTTTTATTACTTTATTCTTTTTCTTTTTCTTGATATTAATTATTTTTGATAGAATAGAATTAAAGTTCCTAATTCACATGACTCCCATGCCCATTCTTGTCAACTGCCCAAAGTTTATGACTACCTGAACATGGAATAATTGTGTGTCATGATCATTGACTTTACCATACGAAATTGTGGATTAGAGTCAGCTGGTTAGCAAGTTGGAATCTTCAAACAACTCTGGCCACAATGGAAACCCACATTGCCTTGTACCCAAAATCTCACGGTGATCCCCATCTTAGGGACATCCCGTCTATGATTACGCCTATATTTGGTAAATTTATTTGTTCAAAAACAAAGAATTTGTTATTTTCGAAGTAAAATATGGGATTAAAAAATGTATGTAATTAAAAAATTGTTTAGGAAAATTTGTTTTTTATAAACAAGTTGTTGAACAGGCGGGTAGACATAAAAGCAAAGCAAGGCATGCCTATGCAATATCTATGTCAGCTTAGCGTTGACAGCTTGTTAAGAAAATGAATTGAGCTCATGTTTGAGAGTGTTGTGATGAAACCAAATAATAGCCCCTGTTCTGTTTGTTGTTTTGAGGTCGTTTTCTGTTTTTATTTTCGAAAACGCTAAAAACGCGTTCTCTTTACCATTTTCGAAAACGCATTTTGGAAAACAAAAAAAAAAAAATTGTACACAAAACGGAAAACGCCCGAAACATCGTTTTGGGCGTTTTGTGTGTATTTCGACAAAAAATGTCCAAAACGCGGAAAACGCGTTTTGGGATTTTTTTTTTTTTTTTTTATAAAATTATCTTAACTTAGAACTAAGCTTAATATAAAGTTTTTATTTTTTTATTATTTTTTTAGAATTATCCTAGTTTGGAACTAAGCCTAAATAAAGATTAATTTTTTTTTTTTTTTTTTTTTTTTTTTTATAGAATTATCTTAACTTAGAACTAAGCTTAATATAAAGTTTTTATTTTTTTATTATTTTTTTAGAATTATCCTAGTTTGGAACTAAGCCTAAATAAAGATTAATTTTTTTTTTTTTTTGAGAATTATTCTAACTTGGAACTAAGCTTAAATAAAGTTTTATTAAATTCAATATCAACATTACAAAAAAAAATTAAGTGAGAATTCTTATTATTATATTTCAAAAAATGCACCAAACTGCATGGAATCGAAATGTACCAAACACGCAAAACTCTACTAAACAAAGTTAAATCTACCAAAAAAGAGCAAAATTTCACCAAGATGCCTAATCTAATACCAAAAGCGCGATATGTACCAAATTGTGAGATGTTTCAAATTGTGCCCAAGAAATTTACCAAAATGCGCAAATAGCTCTAAAATTTACGAAAACAATGTCAATTGTACTGTGCTAACCAAGATGTGTGAAATGTTAAAAAATGCTTCAAAATGTACTAAAATACACTATATATACCAGAATTCACCAAAATATACAAAATGCATGATATCGACCAAAATGCGCAAATCGTACCAGTGTGCGAATGTACCAAAATACAAGAAAACAAACCAAGTTAAATGAAATTTATCAAAATGCACAAAAATCTACTAAAATTCTAGAAATGTACCACATGAGAATTGTAGCAGGCAAGACCTATGATTAATCCTAGAAATGTGCCTGAATCAAATGTGGACTGATTACTCCACAAGGTCAAGATGACTTTTAAATTTATTTTGTTTAATCAAACTCTGTATGAGTAATTAGAGTTATATGTATTATGGAAGTAATTTGGACTTGAATATTATGTTATTAATTTCTTATAATATTTTTTTGGAGTTGAACATTAATGACATTATTATTTGGTCCAAAAAAAGTTAAACAATATAGATTGTTTAATATAATTCAGAAGCAAATTCATTGAAAATAGTATAAGTTGTATTCTGCAAAATTTCAAACAGAACGTGTTTTCCAGCTTTTCATTTTCAAAAACAGTTTTCAGAAATGACAAACAGAACACGTTTTCAGCAACATTGAAAATAAAAATAAAAACAGGAAATACAAAACATTTTCCAAAATGAAAATACAAAATAAAATACAAACAGAACGCCACCTAAGTTTGTTGAAATAAGAAAAAAAATGTCAGTAATGAGGAAAAAAAACTTGAAATACAAAAATTAAAGGACCGTTGAACACAAGGATTTTCACCCTAACATAAGAGGCTCAGAACAAAGCACTTAATCCCGTTTTGAGCTTTCATCACCGAAATAAACCACTGCATTATATGGAGCCTAATCGTCCAAGATACAACTCCTAAGAACCAAAAACCCAAATCACCTAAGGTTGCGTTTGATAGCGACGGTGAAATTTGATTAGAAAGAAAATGAATTCTAGGGAATTAAATTCCTGTGAGGAATTTAATTCATGAATTGGAAGTTTAATGTATTTGATTGATTTAATTTTTTAGGTGGAAAAAGTGGAAAATTTTCTAATTTTTGTTGCTTGATTGTCATTATTTTCGTTGGAAAATAAAGTAAAATTTAGCTATTTTAATAAAAAAAACTCATTTTAACACATTTGTACTTGATAATAATGGTGTTAATTTTTGGGAAAAAATAAATCAATTAACAACAATAAAAAGGATCAAACGTGATGAAAATGGTACAAGATTTTACCTGAAAAATAAAACCTCCTACCTAGATGGGAAAATGAATTCCTTCATTTCACAGAAAACCAGCACGTGAATGATGAAGTTGGAAAATGAATTGCCAGGAACTTTGGTGCAATCGAACGCATCAAGAAGGAAAAAAAAGGTGAAAATGATTTTTTTTCTATGGAAAATATGGCTATCAAACGTAGCCTAAGATTATACAAGATAGCCTCTCTTTTGCTCTTATTCCCAGAGTAACACTTTACTCAATAACATTACAAAGTACCCTATTACTGAGATCACACAAAATCAACAAATAAAACTAGAAACGAGAAATGTCTTCATTTTAGATACAAGTACAGAAAGCCCTAATATAAGAGAGAGGAAGAGAGAAATTTAAAGGATCTCAAAGAAGTGAATCGTCTACATAATAAGAAGAATGAATCTAACCAACTGGGCATAGAAAAGATCTCAAGAAGTAACCAGAAGGTTAGCCAATCTAATGACAATTGGGGATATACTTGGCATCATCCAAAGCAATAAAAAACACTTAGAAGAAGGTGTGTAACCCAATTTATCAACCAAGTGCATCACGTATGTGCATGCCAATTGTGCAGTTTTGTTAGCAGTCAAAATGCTAAGTTAGCTCGATTTAAATAGTGTTAATATTAAGCTGACTTAAATAGTCATTAAACTTGTTTGAGGGCAGCACTTTTGTTCCCACATCAGCGAGATTAAAATGAGTAGAAATGTTTTTAAGTTTTACAGCACCTTGTGAAATAACATCTCTAATAAAATAGAATCTAACATCAACATGTTTAGATCTATTATGCAAAATAGAATCTCTACTCAAATGCATGGCAGACTGAATATTAGAATAGAGCACGACTTCTTTATCTATATACTCAAAATCGTGTAATAAGCCTTTCAACTAGATTCCATCATTTATAGCATCAGTAGCAGTTATGTACCCTGCTTTAGTAAAAGATGGTGCTTCATTAAAAGATAGAGCTACAATTTTCTGAAGTTGAGATTTCCAATTTTTACAAAAATTACAAAGAGTATAAGCATAAGTAGAAGTAGATTTCTTGTTATCTCTATCACCTGCATATTCAAAATCAGTATATCCTTTCAGTACAAGTCAAGTCATTGATTTCTTGATTTATTTCATTTTGCTCCTCAAGCAATTCCCAGTTGACATCATCAACTTCTAAATCGTTCAATTTAGCTCTAAATGTCATCCAATTATACATTATTTCCATCAATTGCTTCATTCTCTTGATTTTGGGATTAAATCTGAGATATAAACAAATAAACACAAATTAAATAGAATTTATTCTTGAATGACAATATAATACCCTAATTTTAGCTCATAAATAAGTGTATAAAATACACTTATCAAATATCCCCAAATTAGAATTATTGTTCGTCTTCGAAGGAACCAGACTAAGCTAAAAACTCAAACAAAATACTAAAATATAAAATAAACTCAACAGTTGATTTGCATGCTGTATGCCTCAAGTTCATATTAATCATATACTTTAGAAAATAAATTGAACAACACAATTAAATAATTTGTTACTTAGAAATCAAATGCAAACTCATAAAAGAATACACTTAACACTATTTGGAAAATTATGCATACACAAGTCAAATCTGATGTGGTTAAATAATGATTTTCTTTTGATTTTCCTCACAACTCTCACGAATGATCACAACCTTGCTGTTTTTCCCTCATATCCCGATATTTCTTCTATTTATGTGGTTTCTAATAATTTATATAACGCATTTTTTCCACACAAGATAGTTATGACTAAATACAAGCATGCACAACAAATCGATGGTAAGCATTTTCCAATTTCACACATCCAATTTCCAAAGTTTCAGTCAACTAAGCTTATAACATGCACCTTATTATAAATTGACGAATTTTTCTTTTTATGTCCTTGTGTGTTTTATCCATCTTTGAGCAATAATTTTCTTATTTGCTTTCTATGTGACCTCTTTTGCGAGTTTTGGGTCGATGACTCCCAAACTAAACGATTTTAGGGCACGGGTTCAAAGAACCCTTAAAAACTTAATTATCCGAATCACAAATGCATATATTTATTATTTTTATGCTAGTAGTGACCCGTTGATCAAAACTCCTTCAACCAAATGAGCAAAATCAAGAACCAAAGATCCTCAACCCATCAATGCATACTTATACCGACCTTTCTACCCCCAAACTGCTTCTTGAGCTCTTTGGTTCTAATTTCGGGTCGGGATGTCTATAGATCTAAGTTTTGGGATTATGAATACATTCCTATGTTCAAGTTACACAAGTAATAATTTGATATTGGTTATGTGCTCAAGTATATTATTGGGATTATTGTGTGCAAATCGTGTAAAATGCGGATTAAACAATAATGTAAATACGAATAAAAGAAAAGAACAAGACAACGTCGAGAAATTGGTGACCCAGTTTGGAAAATTGCCTACATCTGGGGGGTTTAGGATTAGCCCGCTACATTATGTCAAACCGCCGTCCAAGTACAAGAATCAACCGCACAGCCTTCGCACACCAAGTTCTTCTCAAGAACCAAGTCACAGAAATAAATCCTCCTAACAAAACAAGGATGCTGCGCCAACACTACTATACAATAATCACAACCAAGCCTACACAAGAATAATAAAATTGCATAGTATTAATATCACACGGCCAGCCAAGGTTTAAATATAGAAATTGCACGAAGGAGATGACTGGAGAGAGCACTGGAGAGAATGACGGAGTCAGGCTTCAAGTGAGATAGAAATATCATGCCCCAAATCTCCTCGGCCAATCAACGGTTGACATATGGGCTATCTAGCTTAATTGCGCTTTTAAGTCTTCCATGTTTTAGAAAGTGCCAATTTGAGGATCACATTTTACATATATGAAGTCTAACATGGATAAACAATATAGAAAACATTTACGTTCACATGTTGTCCAAAATTTCAACTAAAACACAAATTCAATACAAAGTATGTCATAGGTAACAAACAAATTATCAAAAATGTTGAAATTTCCGATTTTTTTTATATATCCCAAAAATAATCGAATGAATGCGCATGTAAAAGCAAATGAATGAGATTCTCACCCCAAACTAGAAACTTACACTGCCCTCAATGTATGTCAAATAGAGATAATAAATAAAAGTAACACATAAGAGGGGTCAAGTACTTCCGGGTTTAGAGATGCGATGATATCACTCGAAGCTTTTCTTTGATGTCACTTGGATGATTTCAACCCTTCTCTTGCATTTTCGAATTCGGCTCGAGGTGTTTTAAATAGTGTGTTCCTTGCAAATGATAGATAAGAAACATTAGTAAGCATAAACACCCTTTAGACAATGAAATAGCGCAATACCAACACCCCCAAACTAGAAATATAGCCTAAGTCTGAATTTCGAAATATGGTCGACCACTGATGTTTAGGCCCTAACGTCGCCTCGAAATACTGAAAATTTCATGAGCCATCTCGGGGCATATGAAAATGCATAACTTGGTCTACAATATATTAAAAATTCAGATCATTCGGAATTCAATAGAGTTGTGAAAAGACTAGGCCAAGTAGTGACATGAATTTTTTTTCTGGTGCAATGACAGCGTGTAGTGGTGCCTTTAGGATGCATTGATATCAACTTCAAGTTTGATGTGTTAAACCCCTCTAAATCATAGGTAAATGTAAATGAACATATATGATAAAAATCATGTTCAAACTGATTCATTCGAAAAGATTTTTAAAAACTTGGGGAAAAACTCATTAAAGCAATATATCGAACACCTTGTGCGCATTGTGAATTCAAAGAGAAATCATAGCTTTGGGTAATTGAATTAATCCAAATAATTTCACACCTAAAATTTACAATTCAATGCACCATAATCTAACCTAATCCGTATTTCCATCAATCCACAATTTGCACAACAAAAGCATGGAAAATTCTTCAAAAATAATGTGAAAATCCATAAAGCGATCAAAATCATAACTTTTGATTTGATTTGCAAGTGATACAAGCAATTAATTTGATTAAATTTAGTGTTGAAGATATGCACTAAAGATGTAGAATCACAATTGGGGTAGTTGGGGGAGAGAATGATTTTATGTTATTATGAATTAAAGGAACTGAAGTATAGTTAAATATTGTCGAGTTGTTGCCCAGAATAGCCACGCGGTCGCGCAGTTATAAACCTTGCATCCATGCAGGCTATACCTGTAGCAATATGTTTTATTTTAGCACTCGAGCAACCGCGTGATGATACTGCCGTGCGGTCGCTTCGGCGGTGTACAAAGATTTTTCTGTTTTGACTTTGAAATCCCTTTTAAACCCTGAACCATCTCATGCATGATACGTGCTATACTCTATCAAACATTATCTTCATGATCTAAACTCCTTTGTGTTTGTTGGGGATGTCTGCAAAAATAAAAAACAAACCAAACATGCAAAAATAGTTTTCTTCTTTTTTCTATATATATATATAACTTTTCCCCATAATCATTCGGGATGAGGCAGCCAAAACCCATCCTGTGACCTGTATGGGTCATCCCATCCTGCCTCATCGACTTGTGGGGCAATTTTTTGGTTCTATGAGGATCGGGGGCTATAGGATTTGAATTTTTTGTCATCTCTATTGGGGTGACACTTGGAATCATACAAAATAATCAAAACCACTTTAAAAAAAGGCGTGTTTTCATAATATATTTTAACCCCCAATATATCAGCCTAGTGTAGGACACGTAGCATGCTAGGTGTGCAGTTTAGTCAGCGATTAAAATGCCCAATCAACTCCACATCATCTTGGTCAATGTCACCATTGTAGCATATTTGCCAATACATAGATAATCTAAGGGGGGTTTATTCAATTGTGATTTCGAAAGACATTTAAAGACTTTTTTTGATGGACTTTTTTTAATGGATTTCATTGAATTTGATTGACTTTTATGGATTTATATAGACTTTTAAAGACTTTCGTGGATATTTATTTAAAAGACTTTCATATACTTTCAAAGACTTTTATAGATTGATTTAAAAGACTTTCAAATACTTTTAAAGACTTTTACAGACTTTTATTTTTTAATTGAAAAACATAAACGCTAATAGATTAAAATTTTCGTATGATGTGAATATGAATCGTTAATAATAATTATATGTAAAGTGAATTAAAAAAAAGCGTGAGAAATATAAATAGTTTTAAGACAGAGAAACATTTGTGATTAAAAAAATGGGAGGAAAATAAAATCGCATTTGATATCGACATAAAAATTGTACTATGTTCATAAAAAAAATTCTAGAGAAAATTCTTGAATCACTTTACTTATTATTATTTGTTTTGACACAATTTATTTATTATTTTTCTATAAGATCTTATGAAATTTTAGTTAGATTTATTTTTATAAAAAAATCGAAAAAAACGATGAAAAAAAATAGAGTCCAAATATAAAGAAAAAATATTTAAAATAAAAAAATACAAAAAGTTGAAGAGAAGAGAAATAATGATTTGTTTAGTCAAATGTTTAAAGTTTCTAAAAATAATATGAAAGAAGAAAAATATAGAATAAATAAAATTACAATTTAAAAGAATTTTTTTTTATAAAAGTCTTTCAAAATCTTGGAGGTTAATAAGAGACAAATAAAGAGATTTTGTGGTTGTACTTTATGTTTAGAAGTTAGTACATAGAGGATTTCGTAGGAGTCTTTAAAAGTCATTGATAATTTGAATAATACGGGACTTTTAAAGACTTTTAAAAGTCTTTATACAATACACCATGACTTTAAAAGACATTTTAAGAGTCTATTAAAATCTAGATTGAATAACTCAAGATTTTAATGGATTTAAAAAATTCTAGATTGAATACCCCTAGACTTTTAAATTCCATCAAAGTCTTTAAATTTCCTTCCAAATCCTAATTAAATAAACCCCCCTAAGTTATAGTCAGTAGTTAATTGTAACCATATATTTTATTGCATCAACAACTTTTTAATTGTACATCTCAACAATTTTTAACAAAATTTTTTAAACTCTGAGTTTAATCTCACCAAACAAGGTTGAGTTACTTTATGTTTTTTGATTAATTTCAAGATTAATAAGTGACATAGTTAAGTCTTAATATAACTACAATATTTGAGACATGTTTGACAAGACTTTTGAAAAGTTAAAAGTTGTATCAAGATCAATAAGCTCCTTTTGACAGTTCGGATCTGTTGCCCCCAAAATATTATCTCCTTAACTGTTCACCCAACTAAAATTGTATACGTGTATATGTAAATAAATAGATTTAAAACTTATACAAAAAATTTACATTAAAAAGTGGTAATGCGTACAATTTTAATTAGCTATACAACTAAGTGGACAGCAGATATGGATTCACTTTTGACATGTTTGAATAATTTTTAAAGTGCTTTATTTGATTAGAAGAGCTTTCAGATGAAGTTAATGTAATTGCATTTCAAAATCTATATATTCTGGATATTGTGGACTGGTGTAGTGCGAAGTGCTCTGTCCACTTGATTGTTTTTCCCTGCTAGAATGTAGTGTAGGAATGAGGTGGTAATAGGAATGGGGCAGGCTACAGGCAGAGCATGCTATTCATTAATAATACTTAATAATTGAAAAAAAAAAAAAAAAAAAAATTCTTGGGAGCCAACTATCATCCCAAATCCTACAAGTATTACCCCTGAGTAGCAAATATTGAATGTTTAATTCATTTGGGAGGAATCCTTTGCAGTAGCAATTTCTAAATTTGAAGTAGCAAATCTTGACTCCTAATATGTGCTGATTTGTGTTGCATGAACTTCCTATAAAAATATTTTAAAGATATTTTATTTTTTACTGGGTGAAGCTCAAGATCAAGTGTTTTAGAGTTCCGGAGCTATTATTGAGGTCACTGAATCTGCAACTGTTGGTTTTCTCAAGGTATTTGAATATCAACTCTAGCTGTTATATAGCCTTCTAATTCTGGCTTTGGAGTTTGGAGGAAAATCATTTTGCAACTGTTAAGTCAGGATTCTCTTAATTGACGATGTAGTATCTCCTATTTCCTAGCAAACTAGTTTTAAATATAAAATTTTAAACTAGGATTCATCAGAACAATTTACTTTAGATCTAAGAAACGTAATTGTGCAATTGTGCCCCATGAGATCAACTTCAGTCTTCATGTACTGCCAAGACTGACTTAGTGCTCTTACACGTGAACTTGACATTCTTAATCTAATAATCTCTAACCACTAAAAGCATTTATGTTGTCACAGTTAATATAGTTCATATCATTTATGCTCCCTGTTCTTACATGATATTAATGAACCTTTTGCTTTCTTTTTTTTAGTCCTCTTTAAGTTCATATCATTTTTTAAGTTCATTTATCATATTTAAATTTCGTGGGTTTCTCAGTTATCTCAAATATGTTTTAGTGATTAATAGAAATTTGGCAAGCTTAATAAGAAATTATAACTGGGCCCTTTTTTACTCCCATTTTTCTAAAACAATTATACTGGCTGATTATTGTACTTGTGCTGCTATTCTTATGTATTTTATTTTTGGACGTGCCTTGGTGAAATGTTGAAGAATGTTGTCACTAAGCCTCTATTTGGTAAAATAATGCAGTTCGTAAATTGATTTATTTATATTTTTGAGGTACAATGTGTGTTTGAAAAGTGGATATAGAAAATGTGCGGTTAAAAATTGGTTTGAAAATTATATAGTTTATAAACTGATTTATAAACCAAAAAACTAGGTTTACCGAACGGATGCTTATTGTAATACAATTTGGAACATGCCTTTTTTTCACAAGGAAAACACTAATCAAGGGAATGCTAAGAAAAAATCCCCGAACATCGGCCAACTATAAGTCCTTCTTGATAGTAGTTTGCAAAGTCGTATATGTACCGATTATGAGGATATCGCTGTAACTAATTTTTTTAATGTAATGTCGAGACATTCTGAAGAATATGGGTGAAAGCCAAAGTAGAAATAGTTCATGCATCGACGGAGATGGTTTGATGTCAACTGAGAGAAATGTGTTGGATATTATTTTAAATAGCAAAGACAAAGCTGGGGGGGGGGGCATATTCAACTTCTAATGATGATGCCAAAGATGCCTTCAAGCCGCTTCAGCTGAGCAAGGATTAACAAAAGGATACAAGACAAAGGCATAATCCTTATTACCGTAACAAATTTAAATTAATTTATGAGTTTTTTTTATGAGGTATATTGTGTTGTGGAAAAGTGGTAAAAGATAATGCCTATTATTACAAAACGTTTAGAGAAATTATATCTTTCATACATCAACTTCCCTTATGTAAATTGTTTATAAACAAATTTATTAATAAATCTTGCTAATAGTGCTGAATTTTTAACATAAAGTAATACATCTACACTCATGGAACATGGATGCAGTCTATTTATTCACCCATTACAGCAACTCAGGGGCGTAATTAGGATATATAAACGTAGTAGGCTAGAGAAAAAAGTGACCACCCTCCGGGGGGTTCGGGGGGCGAAGCCCCCAAATTTTTTTTATTTTTTTTTTGAAACAAAAAATTAGAATAATTTAGAGTTCGAATTCGTAAATATAACAAAATAAATTTGCTTAACTGTCAATATGTAAGAGCTAAAAAAAACACCGCAAATGTGCAAATACAAAATATCTTGGGATGTTACTAGCGACGCATTCTCCTACTCTCCACATGATAAAATTTATAAACAATGACATCCGTATCAATTCCAAGGGCAATTTCCCTTTCAATATAGATGACCATGGAATTTAGCTTCTTTTGAACTCCGTTGTTCTATCATTCTATCAATATGTTGAGGTAGGTTTTTCAAGTTATTCAATTATAAAATATCACAATTCACAAAAAAAAAAAAAAAAATTAAAAAACTAAGCAAGCTCTTTATTAATAAAAAAAATTAACTACTAGTATGTCAATCTACCACAAGAAGATAAATCATTTCTATAATAAATAAATTAACTATCACAAAAATCCCTAATTCTAAATAAGCCCTAAATAACTAAAATGAATTAATCAATAAATTCAACACTCAAAACAATTAATAACCAATAATTAAATTAACACAAGTTACACAATGATATTGATAAATCAGATTTATAATTAAGTTAAATTAATCAAGAGATTCAAGATAAGTCAGATTCATGACTTACCGGTTACCCCAGTTGGTTGGGAACTTGGGCAACGCCAACGACCGAAGAGGAGAGAGCCGGGAAGCAGCAGCAGCCAGCAACAGCACTCAACAACGCAGCAGACCACTCTGACTCAGCAAGGCAGCGACCGGAACAGCAACAACAAGGTAGGGAGAAGGTCGACCGGAAGTCTTGAACTCCTTCTTGTTGAAGGACGCGCACGCAATGACGCAGAGCCACTCCCTCCCAGCCACCGGATTCGAATAGCATGATCGGTGGTTTGTTGTTGTAAAATTGTGATATGGATTGAGTTGTGAATTTGTAGTAGTGGGCTCAATTTGGATGAGATTTCTAGCGGGCTTCGCAAGAGAAAGTGATTGGACACCCAAATGATGTTCAAAGTTTCTTAGTGGGCTTCAGCATACTGTAGCCCATGCACAGTTCCACCCGTGCATCAACTCCAATTTGAACAACCCACAGAAAAATCATAAAAACTTTCGGTCAACAGTATTGATTCCTCTAGCATTTCCCTTCATAAACAAGAGCATATTGAGATTTATCTAAAAAATCAGTCTTAAGTCATGGAAAGTTCTGTAACAGTCTCTCGAATTACCAATAGTGTTGAATTGAAGATACTAATTTGTGACAAAGATGGGCAACCAACAAATTCGACCATAAATGTAGTTTTTGAAGAAGTTTTTCAGAATGTAGATTAATTTTGTTGAACTTTCAAAATTAAATAGACATTATTTAATGTTGTATGAAATTATCTATGAGTTATTTATTTTATTATGTGAACATTTGAACTTTATAATATTTTCTTTTGAAATCACGCGTAATAATTCTCGTGCATCGTAGGGGTAAGAATTAGTATTCTATAAGAAATCGAAGCAAAACAAAAATTCTATGAATTGTACCCTTAATTTTTCTTGTATATTGATAAACGTACCTTTCAGTCATTGATTCGTGACCCTTTATGTTCAATCCTCTTTTCTTTAATATAATTATTACAATTTATAAATAACAAAATTTTTCAAATAATTTTTAATCATAAATATTTTTTTCTCCACTTTTTAACAATATATTTTACCTCAAAATATAAATAAATCAGTTTATAATTGTTATGGTGCTAACGAACATATACAAGATAACATTTTTTTTGTTTAATAATTAAATTCTAGAAACGATTATGAAGTCTTGGTCTTTGTCTTTTACTAGGCATACATATAAAAAGTTATTTTTATTTATTTATTTTTACGTGTTTTTTTAATTAAAAATCAGATATAGACAAACAGTAAATCATAGTATCTAAGATGGGAAAGGGAGATTAGTCTAGAACCTTTAGACTAAACTCTCATATTATACAAGTCACTGGACCACCTAATCAACAAAACCGGCCAGTCCAAAAGTCGCAACACGCTAAAAATCAAACTTTCTCACGGATTTCTTTCCCGACACATTTGCCCGCCCTTTCTTTCTATTAAGTATTTGTTTGATTTTCATTAATTTTTTTTAAAATTTTTTTCAGTATTTAATCTCAATCATTCATTAAAAATCAAGCCTACAATATTTAACTTTTCAACAAAATTTCAACAATCATTTTTCTTAAAAATCACTATTTATTTTTAAAAAACTCATTTTAAGCAATATCAAACACACTTTAAGGTTGAGCTTTTCCCAAAAAACAACCACCGCTCGATACTGGTCCTTAATTAAAAATGTCAAATAAAGCGTTGACTCGCTCAATTAAACATATTTATACATTCCAATTAAACCTTTGTTAATACTAATAGTAAGTACCTACTTTGCACGTCTTACACATAATATGAACGATCTTAGTAATGTTTTTGAAGGATTAAAATTTATTTTGAAAGTATTTGGGGTTATTAATTGATAAGATTTGAAGCGCGGAAGAAACGCCGGAAAGTTTCGAACCCAGGTTGTGGATGGACGTTGGAATCTTGACCCGATATTCACGACGTGATGGCTCGATGATGCGGAATAAAGAACCAAGACTTTCGAAACGCCACAAGGAATTGACCAATCTCCTTGATAAGTTTCTGGTTTTGAATACCACAAATACACTCGAAAATATTTGATAAGTTCTGAATGAACGCCACAAGATAATCAATCTTGATAAGTTCGGGTTTGTAATGTGAATCCACGCATTAAACAATTGAAAAACATTCAATCTCTTTTATTCAAATTCAAAGTCTGTATTACAATGAATGGAAAAAGCGTATAAATAAGCAAAATAAAACCCTAGTCGCTAATTTACTTAAAGTAGAATTCTAATTAGACTAAAATTCTAAAATAGACAAATAAATAATTAAAAAAACGGAAAAATAATCAAAATTCCCGAAAATCCGGAAATTAGATTTACGGCCGTGATGAACTCATTTACGGCCGTAATAAAGCTTCTGCTCAAATTTGCGATAACTGTGTTACGACCGTAATTCCAAATGTTACGGCCATAAAACGTGTGCTGCTTAATTTTCTGGTTCCTTTTTACATGATTTGATCTTCAAAGCTCGTCGAACATGTTGAATTATTGTTTTGGCTTGAATATTTAAATTTTTCCGTCAAACCTGCTATGACTCCGATTGTCGAGGGTCTGGAACACATCATTAATATTCTTAAATGAAAAGTTAAAGTTAAAATTGTACATTAACTATAATTTTTAGAAAATTGAAATTTCTCATAATTCCTCGAAATATATTTTCGATAATTATTTAAAATATCAGTTTAATAAATAAATCTCGTGTCATTTATCAAGAACTAATCTGCATCATAAAATATTAGACATATCGAAAATTAATTTATAAAAATATTTATGATAAATCGTAGAATAAATATGAAAAACTGTAAACTGGAAAGTTAAATTAATTTAGAAACATATTTTTATAATAAAAAAAAAGTTTAATATTATGTCTCGGTTTTGTTTCTGATTAAAATCTGATTTTAACATCAAGTCAAAGTCAACAATTAATTTTAATTACAAATTTTATAATGTCTACAATTTTTCAACCACACATCTCATTAATTTTTATCAAAAATTTACAAAAAAATTTGTTTTTAATCTATACCAAACAAGGGTCGGGCTATATAAGTTTAAACAAAAATTTCATTTTTTTTTCTCTCTTTTGTTTATAGTTCCCAAATAGTTTTAAATTAGTGATACCCCTAAAATTGCTATTGCCGACCATCAACGACCTACGTGCAAAGGCCCACGCCATGAAAACTTTCATCTTCTATGAAAGCATTTAAGGTTAGAAACGTAAACTTATGGAACCCTAACTAACGCCTTAATACCTGCTTAAAATCGCCATCCTTGATCGTGATTGAACCCTGTTCCTGCATTTTGCAGTCTATCTGTTGCCTCTCCGCTATTGCTTCTTTGTATTTCCTCTCCCGATCGGTAACAGTTTCATTCCCTTAATTTTCGACATTTTCATTTTCTTCTGTTTTTAATATATTGTTTGTTCGATTATTAGAATTAGAGTTTATTTTGTTTTGTGTAATAATTTATTCTGGAGTTTCTTAGTATGTGTGCATATAAATTTTAGCGAGTCTTATGTTACTATAATACTGTGGCGCTGAGTTTTTGCCCTTTTCAGCGAAAATAAGCCCCAGTTCTCTTTGCTGTTTTGAGGTCGTTTTCTGTTTTTATTTTCAAAAACACTAAAAACGCGTTCTCTTTACCATTTTCGAAAACACATTTTGGAAAACAAAAAAAAATTGTACACAAAACTCAAAACGCCCAAAACATCTTTTAAAGAATTATCTTAACTTAGAACTAAGCTTAATATAAAGTTTTTATTTTTTTTATTTTTTTATTACTTTTTTTAGAATTATCCTAACTTGGAACTAAGTCTAAATAATTTTTTTTTTTAGAATTATCCTAACTTGGAACTAAGTTTAAATAAAGTTTTATTGAATTCAATATCAACATTACAAAAAAAAATTAAGTGAGAATTCTTGTTATTATATTTCAAAAAATGCACTGATAAATGGACTCTTGTGGTTTTGAAAGAACTTGCATTTTCTGAATTTTAATAGAAGTAGAGCTTTTTCAAATCCCGAACCTGATCAAGTTGTGTTAATATAGACTCTTAATACTCACATTAGTGTATTGCATGTAACCATGTTTTCAGTGTATTGTGAAAGGAAATTTGAGTTTGAATTAGTAGTATTCTACAAGAAAATTAATTAAAAATAGTTTAAGTAGTATTCTGCAAAATTTCAAACAGAACGTGTTTTCCAGCTTTTCATTTTCAAAAACAGTTTTCAGAAATGACAAACCAAACGCGTTTTCAGCAAATTTGAAAACAAAAATAAAAACAGGAAACACAAAATATTTTCGAAAATGAAAATACAAAATAAAATACAAACAGAACGCCACCTACGTTTTTGTATGAATTTTAGATTGTTTCAAAACTACTGCTAATTTTGTTTCCAGGTGGTGACTTATATTTTTCATAATTTTCCTTTAGGTTTTGCATAATGAGGTCTGTGTATGAGTGCTTCTTGTGATTGATTTCGTAATTGGAATGCTATTGTTTTGTCTTTTGCATAATTACATAATTGGATTTTCAAATAAGATGGAAAAATGATGCCTTCTACTTCCACTGGAGGAAAAAAAAAAACTAGCCAAATTGTTTGGTGTCTTTCATTTTTTGTTCTTTACTAGTTTATCAATTATTTTTAGTTGTAACTTTCAATAACCGGATAAGAAATAATTGAATGAAACCCTGTTTGCAAATTTATCATCCCGATAACTAGATATTCAATTGAAAATGATAATTATACAAGATAAAACATTTGGAAAATGGTATTTTTAAATTTAATAAGGCAAATATCTTAGAAGGAACCGATTTTTATTTTTTCAAATAATTCCTAAACTTTCGTCTCGATTTGATTTAGCCCTTAGCCTTCATAAAGTGAAAATGGATAAACTAAACGATTTCTTCCTTCCTAATTCAGCAAACCTTCTTTCGGATTTTATAGATTTTTCTCTTTTCTTTATGACATTATGTAATCAATAAAGTGAACAGGGTAATGTTCATTATCCAAAACTAAGCATCTGTGTATGCATAATCCATATTATGGGGTTGTGAAGTATCAAGGTGCCAAGAATAGATAGTTAAACTTAATACCAAAAGAATGGACAAATATTACTCACAGCTTATTAGCCTCAGCAAATTATAGTTTGCTAAGTGTTATGAAAGCCTCTTGTCAAATTACAGTTTATTAGCCTTGCCATATTACCAATGTTTAATTAGTGTTATTGAATGTGTTGGAGATGAAGCTGTGTTAATACATCCCTAAATAAACTTGTTGTGATGACTGTATATGAATTTAGTGACAAATTGGTTGGAGATGCAACAGGAAAACATGTAATTTCAAATTACATGTTTTTTCATATACTATTCTTATTTTTCTATTAAAGAGTAACATATTTTTTCTAGAATGAATGCACGTTTCAGCTTCCTCGAGAAGAAAAGGTCGGGGAAATTGAATGAGCTACAAGAGAGGTTGTGAATGAACCTACATAAACCGGTAAGAATGTATCAAGTAAATATCCAACGAAGTATTTTTATCTACCACCTCCCAGACCTCGTTCAAGTCAGTTGAAAATTTCCAGTGCTATCACGAAAACTCCTTTCACAGGCAATGGACAAAAGAAGGAAAAGAATGACGAAAAAGGGAAAGAATTGAAAAACAATGATCTTATGCATTTTTGCATTAAACTCATGATGTAGAACTTTTGTGATCCACGCTATACACATCTATTAGGGACTTGTCACACGCTATTCTAATTTTGAAATCGTCATTGGACATGTTTTTTAGGTATTTTGGCGTAAACTTGTTATGTTGGATATATTTTGTCATTCTTGAGACAAGATATGTCAAATGTCTAGAAAAACAGGTCTCAAATGTTGAGAATGACATCTGAAAATGTCGAGAACAGTCATGAATGTTCAATAATCAAGTGCTAAATGCCGAGATTTTATATCTATTTCAAGTTTGTTTCCCAACATTCACATAAAATTAATTTTAGTTCTAACATGATCTTTTTAGACAAATGACAAATCTACTAATTATCTACCATATCAGCTGGTGGAATATTTATGTTTGAAACTTTGAATTTTAACTGGATTCGAAATTTGAGTCTGTCTATATTGAGCTTCTTAGAAAGTAAATTGAGAAGTTCCTCGTATCTAACGTCACTTCAAATAATAATGGACATTGTCCGGTTGCCAAGCCACTTTCAATCGTCATCCATGTTGAGAAAAGTTTCACCGTGCGACACAACGAATCTCATTATGTCTACCATACCTATATGCCAGAAACAATAATATGATGAGCTAACACGAGATAAGCAGACACAAAAAAGCTATCTACAAGAAGGCGTTTCAAATGATTAACATTTGTGAGTTTATTACACACAATCTTGACATTTTAAAACTGTCTAGAACAACATTTTAAATGTCATTCTCAATATTATAAATGTCGAGAATGACATATCGAGATTCCCTCAACACTTATATCATCTTCTTCAACTACCATTTTTTAGAATCATTTCATTTCCACCATTAATAACATATTGAATACACAACAACCTTAGATTACTAACACAAATGATAAAAAAAGTGATATGATTTGAAAATAATACAACACAATGATCATAATATTTACAACAATACTTTGATAATCTTAAAAATTAGTTCAACTAATTATTTAGTATGTTTCTCTCCATTTTTTTAAAGATAATGTAAATCAAGTAAAAATAAGTTCTCAATGGAAACAAAAATTTGAGAATAATACGTCCTTCTGAAATTCCTTATATGCCAAATAGATTCCACAATTTGTTGGTAATTTTTTACTATTACACGAAAGAAATTTGAATAAAATGATAATAGAAGTTCAAAATATTTTTCTCAAAAATTATAGTTGTTATTACCTGACAGATAATAAGATATTTGAATGAAACCAATGGATATTAATTAGTATAGATGTGACTATATGTGTCAATCCGGGTGGTTCGGGCTGGGTCGACCCGCCAACATAAAAGCCTGGTAACGGCCCGCTTGAAAAAAAGCCTGCCCGCTGCAGGTTCCGGGCCGGTTCTGGGTCAGCCCACAAATTTCGAACTACAACCCAAGCCCGCCCGTTGACCCATTCGGGTTGAGCCCGTGCGGGTCGCGGTTCGTTCTGATTTTGCCCGTATGAATAAAAATATAGATTTTTTCATATTTATAGCCATTTTTTGTCAAGTTTCTAAATACAAAATGATTAAAATTATAAATTCGTATTTATACCATAAAATATTTATATAGAATTTAAATTTATATTTTATGTTACATGAATTACTTCTAAATTTGCAAATTTCAAAAAAACATAAACAGACAACAATTAAATGCTAAATGTATTTCTAATTACTACTATCAAAGAAAATTATGCTTCTTAGCTATTATGGAGAAAAAATAAGATTTTGTTTTAAAAGTCGTATTAGAATTTGTAGAAGAAGAGAGATTTTCAATGTTACTATATTTAATAAAAATAATTTTATTTATTTATTTTTTCACGGACCAGCGGGTTAACTGCGACCCGCTAAGGCTTGACCCGCGAAACCCACTGTTCACAACTTCTTGACCCGTGAACCGCCCGCATAGGTCACGGGTCAGCCTGCGGTCGATCCTGGTAGTTTTCACGGGTTTGGTCGGCTCATTCGTCTTGACACCTCTAGATGTGACTAGTCAAGGGTCTAATCAAAAGATATATATATATATATATATATATATATATATATATATATATATATATATATATATATATATATATATAGAGAGAGAGAGAGAGAGAGAGAGAGAGAGAGAGAGAGAGAGAGAGAGAGAGAGAGAGAGAGATTTTTGCAAAAACTATTAACTTTAGACTCAACTTTTGTGATTAGCATGGAATTAGACATTTTTGAAAATTTCCCTAATTTAAAGGAAAAATGAGAACTCAAAAAGTTTTCGAAGTAATCCATTTTTATGTGTGTGTGTGTGTGTGGATTTAGATGTAGATAGATAAATGTAGATTATTATATTATATAATTTTTTGTATAAACATTAAATGATGGCAAATTAGATATATTATTAGTTATACAAGGGTATATTAGGGAATCAAAAGTTTTTCCACTATCCACCCTTTTCATAGATAGATAGATAGATACATGTAGATATATTGTAAATAGATAGATTATGGATATATATTTTTTAGTAGTTAAAATATTCAATATAATATGAATAACTTAAGTAGTGAAACATTGAACTTGCAATTTTATTAAATTCAATGACAATAGAGTTGTTTAGCGTGTGTTTTGATTTCGTTCATGCTAACAGTTAAAAGAGATCAAACGAGAGTAACGGACAAACATTTTGAGACAAAATCCCTCCAAAATGGGTGTTTGCACTAACAAAAGCTTATTTACAAGACATTTCCAAGAGGCGGGACAAATTAACCTAGGATAGTTTTAAAATCTAAGACAAGAAGATAACATCTCTATTTTGAGAGTTTTGACTTGTTGGTCCTTCTAAACGTCTAACTTTCTACAATTTATACAATCTACTATTAATTGCTTCCTCTATCGCTTCACAACCGGGTTGGAGTAACATCAATCTACTTCCTTGCATAACCATCGTCTACTTCTTTGCACTAATTAACTTCCCACGAACTCACCAACTGTTTATGTTCCTACTAACTTCCAACATTGCACTAAATGCCCACGTTTTCTTCAAATGTTCATGTTGTGGTAATTGCTTGTCATTATCTTCAATGAGTTGCTTTAGATCGTGGGTTGAATTGTGGAAACTGCCCCATTTACTTGTATCGCATTTGACACTCTAGTCACCCAGACACAATGCTGCAATCACCCAATTTCCCAAGCTCCTTAATATCACCCTGATTCTTGGGCTTCTGTATTTGACTTTTATGTTGTGCCTTTGATTTGAGTATTTTTATGTGTTAACAATTATACCCCCATTATGGTTGAATTAATATGTAACCCTTAATTTTGTCATATTCAAAGTATTTGCACGACTTAACTTTACCTTTTAATGTGTATTCAAGATAAGGTAAATATAAATGATTGTGCAATGCACCTTTTATGTATCGTTTGACGTTCCATTCCTCGAATATCGTGTGAAACTACTTGGGGATCCAACGATTACTCTGCACGTGTCTCTTTTGATCTATATAAAAAGTGTGGTCCTTTTTCCTAGAATTCTTTTATCTTTTACTCTCATCGCTTCTTTATTGCCATTGTTTTAAGATTTTACAGTTTATTTCCCACAAATTTCTTCTTTCTAAACTCTTTCTTACAGTTGGCATGGCACCCAGAACTTCTTCTTTTTCATCTGACTGGTCTTCTTGAGTGACCATTCCAACTATATTAAGAGGCTGCTCATACGAACTGCAGACCTTGGAAGGAACTCCTCTCCTACATCATTTTAAAAAAAAAAATAGAACATCTTAAAAAATATTATCAGTGGGAGAACAACAAGGCCTATCTTTGAAAATGAGGCCTATTTTTGAAGATAATTTGTAACACATCTTTTGTACCTTTTATCACATGAATGAAGAGTAGTGCATTCTCGAGGAAAATCCTGAGGTTGGCCCTTATACAGAGGAAAACACCAAAAGGCCCAAAAACTAAAAAAATGGAAAACCCTACCTAAAAACAGAAAAGAATCAATAAATTTGTAGGGGGCAATGAATCTCCAAATGAAGGACTCAAACTACTAAGTTGAAAGTACAATATTGAACAATCTCACGATTAAGTTCGATCAGTAAAGCCCTCAGGGTACTAGCTATCAACCACGTCTTGAGTTATTAATTAAATGCACGAAGAATGGACAATAACGTACTTAGGTGCTAAGTACTTTGTCAAATTTCTTTTTCCAATGTGCACAAATTAAGTACTTGGCTAAACTATATCGACCATATTTAATACTCGAATGAATCATAAGGAATGCTCGAACAGTTAAGTAAAACTATGTTTATGTGAATTGTTGTTAAGGCATGAGTCTTTGTATCAACAGTTGTTACTCAATACTTTGGAAAATTTTAATTCATTACAAGAAGAAAATCACAACAGGAGTTTTCCTCTTATTCCCTAAGGTCGAGATGGCAATAAGGGTGATCTATGTTATAGTTTTATCTTCCCTAGTCTTGCAACTCACAAGTCCTTCATTGATTGTTTGACTTTTTCTACAAGAAAAATGAACACAAAGTTAGCTACAACAAACTTACCAGAATCAAACAGTAAGAACTATGCCTTACTTTTCTTTTGAAAAGGAGGAATGGATTTTGGCTTTTCAAGAAGGAGGCCAGCCTTTTACAAATTTCCGTCTATTATCAAAAGCCTACTCCTTCCGTAGGTCGACATATTTCCTAGCTCGCCTTGTTCTTTCCTTGGACTCTATGGTATGGTTATACCTCAAAATCTGCAAGGTAAAGAAAACTATTAAGGTTAAATCTCAAGTATCAAGGACAAAAGAAATAAGGTATTGACGTACTTAGAGCTCTAAAGCCAGAATCAATGCTTACTCTCATGGCTGGATCATCCTTGAAAAATTGCAAAGGACCAGAGACCTACCAGTGGATTTTTCATTCTTTGATGGAGTTTGAAAGACCTTTAATAAGATCCTCCCTTGAATAGGTTTGGCACTAGCATAGTAAAACTCGAAGTCCTTTTCGACACACTTCAAGCTCTCCAAGGAATGGAACTCCTCTATACTTAACTCCCCAAATCCTATCTAATCCTAAACCACTATCATATCCAGGATATCCTCCACCCATTTGGGGTCAATTGAAATGAAGCTATTTTCCAAGACGGAAAAAAATTCCTATATACTGGAGAGAGGGGTATTATAAGCCCAGCTTCAAGCATATCCCTATTATAGTCATATGACCTAGTGGATCATCACAAGCTTTGTCCTCAAAAAGAGGAACTTCGGGCTTGATCTTCTCCCGAGTCCTATACTTTTTCGCCAATTCTTCAGGTCTCCCTCCATCACTATCGTCTCATACTTTTTAACCTCTCACCCAGGCTCACTTAGGAGACCAACCAAGATATCCATCCTCCTTTTTGTTAAATCTACAATGTTCCTACCTCTGGCCTCTCGTGAGGATATGGCAACAATTTCTCCAAAAGGATTCACCACCATCAACGGAGAAGCCCTAAGGATCTCATCAGGTTAAACCCTCGATCTCGCCACACTCTTCTCAATCATCCTAAACAAACAATAAAAATTTCCCATTACCCTAATAGGTAAACCTGCCAAAATTATTTCTCAGAAACTCTAAAAACATGCTATTATTAAAGTCGATAGTAGAATTGTTCTAACGGGAAAAGAAGAAAGAAAAAATGTAGAAAAGATTTGAGAGAAGATGAAATTGGTAGTAGAAGCACCTACAGAAGAACTAAGGCAGCTATTGAAACCTCATCGAAAGAAGCACAAAGTCACAAGCTTCGTTGGAAAAGAAATTGAATAGAAGAGATAAAAGTAAAATATAAAAGAAGAAAAAAAGTATTTACCGTTTTGGAAGTCAATCCCTACTATCAGATATGTCCCAAATAAGTGAATCAGATTAAATGAGAATTCGAAACAACATGAGGACCGCTAAATACGCCATTATCCTTTAGCATCCACTTCGACAAGTTTGAGTTTATGTAACACTCGCCATCATTACCTAGAGAGACGCGAAACTTGTTGAAAAAGAAAACAATACAATCATCCCCTAAGATCAACAGATAAGGTCCGAAATGAATTTATTTAGTTCAGACCTTGGGAACAATTGTTGATATGCTTGACTGCTAAATGGGCAAAGTCCATGTCCAATTGAATAAAGCCTATATTATTCCACGTGAAGATACCTAACATTTGAATTAGGGACCACTGACCTTAGGAAATACCAAACTCAGTATTCAGTGCGATGGTTTCATCCCTAACTCGGAATTATCGAGGTGAGCTCACCTACTCTTCCGAAATAACTTAAAGTCTCAACACACTCAATACTTTGCAAGTTGACTACCTTGAGCATCAAAAATTGGAAGGAACATCAAGTTTCCTCCATTTCTCTACAAGAAGTGACAACTCCCAAAGTTGCTTGTAAATCACTTGTTATATCTAAAATCACTTCTCAAAGTATATAGGGAAAGTTGCACTGATACCGTCTAATGAAACCTATTTTTGCATATTGACATATCGAATATTTTCATTGTGGATATTACATCTTAAAACAAATAAGTCGTAAAAAAAGCCATCCTAAATTTAAGTAAACCAAATTATTATTATTATTATTATTATTATTATTATTATTATTATTATTATTATTTTGGAGAAATAAGATAATACAAGTCGGTTATCCTAAACTAAAGCAACAGATTTGGGATTCATTTGAAACACAATTTAATGCATTTCAGTTACGACATAAAAAAGGAAAGTAATGGATCAAAGTCAATCAAATTCCAAAAACTGTTATGCAAAAAAGATGGAATCATTGATACCCGTTCCGACGTATTCACCAATCATCCCACATACTTAATTAAGAAATGCATCAAAACGTGGTTGTCTTCATCATCGATTATGATAATGGTTGTTTGATTATTACCAAATTTGGATACTGCATAAATAGTTACAATAGTGGTCGACAAGATGAATATATATTCTTAGGATGTTTGTGAACCATGACACAATTAAATGAAATATGTCTATTAATTAGATTATTAGAGGATTTAGAGTTTTGGTGGAGAAATGCAAGTTATTACATTTCTTGATTCAATATAGCTTCTAATGGAATTAATTAGTCTTCTGAATTTTTTTTATGTGATTGTCAGTGATAATGAATGCCAGTAAGACATGAATTTACATATTTTAGGAAGATAAATTACTGATTGATTCAATTCTCTTGTATCACTTTTGTTGTTAACTAATATTTTTGATATGATGATGCGATGTTTTGTTTGTATAGCTTCTTCCCAAATCATCAAGATGCAACTGGCATTAACAAATCTCCCACGAGAAGTTTATAGCACAAAGTGGGACATCGTGGTGGTGGACGTACCACAAGGGACACACCAGATTCCCCGGAGAGAATAGCGGCCATCTACACTACTAATATACTAGCAAGAAAAGGAAATGCGATCGACGTTTTAGTACATGATGTAGATAGAATGATCAAGAAGTGGTTCTCGTGAGAGTTCTTGTGTAAGAAGAACTTCGTTTCTTCAAAGGGAAGATTTTGAAATTTTAGAATACTCAGGGAATCTAATGCTAGTACTACATTTTGCACAGTATTAACGGATGAATGCCACTTCCCTAAACTCCAATATTCACAAACTTTGATACTTGATAATCTTCTCTTTCAAATATCATAACCAGCTCAAGAACTTCGACACTTTTCAAAATCTTGTGCATAAATAAAATGCACATATTTCAAGAACTAAATTTGCTAAGCATTTAAGGAGAAGATTTTGAATTGTGCTATAGTTCTTCTGAAAGATATATGACCATTCACTCGAACATATATATGCTCCCGCAGACAAAAAGGCTTTATTTATTCTGGGAAGGTTTGGTTTAGATTCCTTTACTTGTCCAATTCCATCTAATTAGAATATAATAGAATTTTTTTTACCATAATATCCACTCTTTAATATCTAATGGTATAATCGAAAACTATTTCTATGAAAAGAATAACATTTCTGTGCTGATGTTCAACTAAAATGACTCTCTCATTCATCCTCTTATCTATTCTCACCAAGTCCTCTTATCTCTTTGTAGAACTATGGGAAATGTGATTGCTCTTAATGGTACCTGAGACTTTTGTCCCGGAAAGACTGCATAATTGAGAAAAAAAAACCCTTCAGATTAACATGTGGGCGAAATCACCATTATACTGAATGAATGAAACCATTATGACCTCTTTCGTACAAGAGTCTGAAGCATTTAAATCGTTTGAGAGGAGATCATTACACTAAATCATTCCCCCAATAATAATTCAAACCAAATAATTCTTTGAGTGTATCGATCAATTCTTGGAGAAAGATATTACAGCATTCCACCTTATGTTGCTCCTCATACAATCAATAAGTGATTGTATTGATCATTGGACTTCTTCATCATTCTAACTTTATCCCAGCCCCAGCACAAACTGTGGATCTATTAAAACAAACACATTTGACATGTAATATTTATCAAACAGAGTAAATGAGGATAAAGACCCTGAAGAAATGGTCGCCTGACTAATTCAAGAAAGAATGCATTCAAAAATCTGTGCAATTGCTCAACAAATTGTTTAATTACAACATCAAGTGTTAGGACCTTAGAGAAAGTACAATTAGAGTAAAACAAGGTCCAAGACACCACCACAAATAAAGAAATTACAATGGGATCAACAATATAAATTTAAAAATCAGGCCACAAGTAAGCACTTTTGAAAAACTAGATAAATTGTTCATCAAGGAATCAGAGACACTTCCAGCTAGTCCATTTGCATGTTGAAATCTGATACTTGCACCCGAGGAAGACACCATAGAAGATTTCCGGTTCATTGTTGGAAAACCACCAGACTCGGAAGGTGGAGGGGCTGGTGCAAATAATGAATCTAGAACTATTGTAGGTGGAGCAATAAGTAAATGAAATTGATGCATACAATCCAAAAAAAAAATCATAAACATAATGGTAGCAAGTGACATATCTATTTAACGAGCAGCAATTTTCACAAAAAATCAGCATCTTATGTATAGCCGTAATGATTTAGTGGATGTTTGATATGTTGTATTTTGATTGTTACTTAACAATATAACAATATAGTACACCATATTTTAAGTTTCTTTTTCTTATATAATACTATTCATAATGGTATAATTCCACATTTCCAAACGTGCCATTAGACCTCAATAGAGTATCATGTGTTGAATCCAAAATATGTTTATCACTAACACGTCTTCCTGTTAAGCATAAAGCCCTGATTCTTTCTTAATATATAAATAATAGGGTGAAATAAAAATGAACAAAGAAAATGCAGAGGTTTATAGTGGTCGAGTCTCGATATGAAATCCATGTACACTTCCAAAGCAGGTTTGCACCACAATGGAGAAGAAGGCTACAAGATTTTCCCTAATGCGATTCACACACACAAAAGCAGTGCCTTTGTGCAGTAGGAATATTTAGGTCGCCTAATACATGTATAATACCCAATTATGTTGATTTACGGTAGAAAGGATAAGTGCACGAGTATGCTAGGATTAGGCTCAGCACAATCCGCACAATCCAACAATAGTGAAGAAGTTCACAACTATTGTTTTTCACAATTTAAATCAAAACAAATGTAGTGATTACGACAAAATAAAGGGGTGAAAATAGTCAAATGAATATCATTTGATTGACATTTACCAGGGCATCTAGGTTGGAGAGATGAGGACAACCTGCAATTAGTCAAATAATAATTAAAGGAGAAAACTTCCATTTTTCCATATCCAAAAAACCAGAGGTCCAAAGGAATAATGTTCTCACATAACATTAATTTAAGGACAATATCAATTTAGAAGGCATAGGCATATCAGATGATGCTTCCATTGACAAAGCCACCATAATTGCAAGAAGTCACATTGCATCCAAGCTCCATTGTTGCAAAAGGTAACCTATGAAGACAATTTAAGGAGACTGTTGGATCCATTATTTTCATCATCATCATCATCATTACCGAACCTATGATCCAAAGATCTCCAATCTAACCTAACATTGCATGACTTGCGCCGCTTCTTGATGAATCCACTATAATAAACTTCGCATTTGGAAGTCACGAACTTGCAACGACGGAGCTCCGACGAGAAGGCTTCCGTATATATATATATATATATATATATATATATATATATATATATATATATATATATATATATTCACATCCAAATATGAACATTATAAAATTTTGATTCGAAAATAGACTGGAAGTTGGAGAATGATTGATATAATCTCCACTAATCTGATGAGTAAAATCAGGGACTATTACTCCCTAAAAATCTGCAATGCCGTTAAGTTTTTCCCCAAATCCGTTTTCAAGATTTTTTTTTTCATATATAAATATTTTTTTAGGTGGCATTTCTTGAATATATTTTTTTGGGTGGCACTTATCATAATCCAATTTTTTGGGTGTTAAATGTTAAAAATTGTTACTTTAACATGATTGTAGGACTAATTTCCTCAAGTATATGTAATAAAAGAGCTTTAAGGCCAGTCATTAAGCCCGGATTTTTCTCTCACGTGAAGCCCACTTTTAACTCTATTTTTCACCTTCTTACCTCTTAAGTTGACTAAGAGAGTGACACGCTCCACGTCATTTCTTTGACGTCAACGTGCCTTAATATGATAAAGAACATAGAAAGAGTTAAGAGATGAAGATTCAATCATATTAAGTGTAATTTGTGTAATTAAATTTTCACATTGATTAAATAAATACGTTGAATAGACTCAATAATGAAGTTTTGTCGAAATGGATGATTTTTCTTCAAATCCACGTATTTTTGAAAATTAGACCAAATGTGTCTTCTTTATTCTCTTAGTCTTTGTTATATATGTAATTTGAATTTCTTTATTTTTCGCATACGATCACAAGGAATATTTTGATTTAATAATTTTAGGAAGACATTTTTAATTGACATTTTTTTAGTGATATTGTGATATGACGAATATACATTAGATGGTGTAAATAGCTACCACACTCCTTAATTTTTCACCACTCAGTGTATGTGCGTCATGTCACAATGTTACTTAAAAATATCTCCCTAGAGTTAGAATTACTCTTTACTTTTATATCACCCAATGTATATACGTCGTGTTATAATACCACTTAAAAATATTTTCTAGAATTACTCTAGATAATTCTATAAGATAAGCATGAGGTCATATCCAACCAATACAAGAAGGCCATGCAATTAATGGTCATAAATAATTTTAATTAATTATTCACAAAATGAAGCCAAAAACTTCGATAATCTGCAACTTCTTCAACCTATTTTCTGGGTTGAATTTTGTTCAGAATATAAGAAATCGGGAAAAGATAATTAACAAAGGGAAAATTTTATAGCATCTTCCGATCCAAAAATTTCTTGGTTGCTCAGATAATCAGAGCCAAAGGGCTCCAGCTTCTCTCAGGCGAGGCACTAATTCACCGGAAATATGAGCACCCATGATTTCTTCAAGCCCTCCAAGCAATTTTCCGCCGACAAACACCGCCGGTAAATTGGCTCCGGCAACGGAGCTTCCTTCTTCCATCGTCGTGATCTTTGACAATTCATTCATAACAGCAGATTCGCTTTGCTCATCCACATCGAATAGGATGGGGTTGACTCCATGGCCATGAAGCAAAAGCTTGACCACATGACACATGCAGCAACCACTTCGGGCAAACACCACCACCGCATTTTCCGTCACCAGTTTCTTCACAACCGCTGTGTCGTCATCACTTGTGCTGCTATTCCCTGGCAGAGGGTTGGTGGCGCCACCGCCTGTGGCGGTGGTCGAAAGCCAGTCTCTATATTGGAGTGCCTTCTGCATGATGAGAATTGGGTAAATGCAGCTGAGTATTGGGACAGCGGTGGGGTTTATAAATTGATTTGTCGTGGGGAATAAAGCCTCTAACGTCAACGGTGTGACGTTATTTTGAACGTCACCGTACTGTGAAGACGTGTCGTATGACCAAATCTCGACCTTCTGATGACAGATCTCAGTTGGTCATTAGTTGTTGATGACGTGATAATTATTGTAATAATGATGGGACTAATTTTAATTTTGAAAAATGCAATGAGTAAAGGGGTTAAAAGATTATATACAAAAGTAACTTTAGCCTCAGTTTGTTAAATTTTTTTTGTTTAAAAATATGTTTTTTTATGTTTTCTAGGTAAGATATGTGGTTAAAAATTAGAGAGAGAAAATATGTGTGGTTAAAAAGTGATTTGAGAAATTGTGTAAAAAAAAACATGTTTAAAAACATGTTTCTCTTGGTTTGCCAAACAGATGCTAAAATAACTAGAGAAAAGTAAAAAAAAAAAAAAAAAAAAAAAAAAAAACTTGAAAATTGGGTTTAAAAAACAGGTTGGTTTCCAATTTTTTCGGTTGAAAACAGAATTTTTCGGCCCACTTTTGAGGTCAATTGTATCGATTTTTAGATCAATTCCCGATTTTCTCGATTGAACTGATTAGTCAGGTCCGGTTATCTAAAAATGGCTTTCAAGTGTGCGAAATAGTAAAACATAGAAAAATATATTTACGCAATAAATGTACATTTTGAAGTGTAGGAGCATAAAAAGAGAATATATATAATCGTCTCGCAAAATTAGTAAGCAGCTATAATAGATTTATGTAATCTTCTCGTAAAATAAATAAATGTGATAAAAACATTTGTTATTTTTTTTCTCTAATTCACATCAAATATATATTAAATTCAAAAGAATAATTTTAGGAAATATTTTTAAATAACATTGTGATATGACGCACATGATGAAACAGTAAGGAGTGATGTAACTATTTACACCATCTAATATATATTCGTCATATCACAATGTTATTAAAAAATGTCAATTGAAAATGTTTCTCTAAAATTATTCAAAAGTAAATAGTGAGATAATTATTTATATCATACAATGTATGTTCGTCATGTAAATTAAAAATGTTTCCCTAAAATTATTCTATCTTCTAATATAAAAATTGTCGTCAATATATGTGAAATCAGAATTAATTAATTTAATGTATTGACTTATTATGTCAACTTAAAAAACACTTCCCTGTATAAGCATTTCCTAGAAAAATGGCTGGAAGAAACCAGGTAATTTCATTTTTCTTTTCTTACTCTTACTTTACAAATTCATCTGAGTTCATGTTGAATAGTGCCTTTTTTATGTTGAGTGAATTTTGAATTTTTGAGAGAATGTGTAATTGAAAAGTGTGGAATGTGATATGTCCATAAAAATGTGTGATTGAAAATGAATATAAGGGAAAATCGAGAAAAAAATGATTTAAACCAAGCAAGGCTAAACAATGAAATTGCAAAATACACATGACAATTACACTACTCAATAATTCTTTGTAGGATGTTGGCCAAATTCCCAGACTGAAACGCGTGGAGAGCACATTAGTTTTTGACTTAAGCCCCAAAGGTCAAAGTTTAGTGACTACTTCTAACATATGTTGCATGGAAACTCTTACCATCCAAGCGTTTTCTTTCGAAAATTGAAACTCTTTGAAAACTCCTAGGAAACTCTAAAGGGGCCATTCTCTTTGTATTTCGAATTTGGATTTTGAGTTTTGAATTTTGGATTTTGGTTGTTTGTTTTGGGATTGTTAAAAACACGTCCTCTTTGTAATTTTTTGATATATTTATTTTGTGATATTTTATATGAAAAAAATGGTTGATTTGTTGAATTACATTAATTTTAATGTTAATAAATCAGTTAGTTCTCTATATCAATAAATTCATCATTAATATTGTTTCAGCTCAACAAAAATTTAACCCCATACCAATAAAATCTTAACATGGATCTATATATAATGGCAAAATAATATAAGAATTTCAAGTGAAGGAAGTGTCTCATATTTAAAAATAAAATAAAATAAATAATAATAATAATAGATTACAAAAAAAAAAAAAAATCTTAACATGAATCTATATAATAGCAAAATAATATAAGAACTTCAAATGAATGAAGTGTCGTACTTTTACAAAAAAAAAATAATAATAATAAAAAATTTACAAGAAAAAAAACTTAACATTGATATATATATATATATATATATATATATATATATATATATATATATATATATATAATGACAAAATAATATTAAAATTTCAAGTGAAGGAAGTGTCTCATTTTTAAAAAAAGTAAAAAAAAAAAAATTTACAAAAAAAAAAAAAAAAAAAAAAATTAACATGGATCTATATATAATGACAAAATAATATAAGAATTTCAAGTGAAGGAAGTATTTCACATTTAAAATAATAATAATGATGGGTGTCGAATCCAACAAATAATAATGTTTTCTCGCTCTTTTTAAAATAGATTGCAATAGTGGTGAGCAAAGTCGAATTTACAGGGATTGGTTAGATTTAATTCTTCGGAAAAATTAAAAACAATGAATTAAAAAAAAAGGGGGGGGGGGTTTTTGAGTTTTTGAATGTGAAATCAATTTGTAAATAACGAGTGCGAAATTAAAATGTTTGGAAATATCAAATTGAACAAATATCCAGCCCAAGGTATAATCTCAGTATTGATTCACGAAATTGATCATAGATGCAAAAATAAAATCCTTAAATCATTCTCTAAATTGGTTATGGTCATTGATACAATCTAACAACCTATCTCTCCTTACTTTATCGATAATCAAGAGACGCTTGTTGATTATTTCCCTAATCAATAAATAACCCTAGATACGATCGTAGGATTTAATTTACCAATAACATTAATTTCTATAGAGACGACCAATTCTAACCAACAAATTCACACGTGTGATTCATTTAAGTTAGGTTATATGTCTTCATAACATGAGTCAAAAATCAGTCTATAATTAACCATGTTATTTGCCACCTGTATTGGAAAACCTAAACAATTACGGATTTAGATTCATAATTGACTAAGTATCGTTTTGACAATTAAAACAACGTGCACTTTGTATCAATAAATCAAAACAACAACTTCAATTCACAATCAAAAGACATATAAATAGAGAATAATTAAAGAAACGAATAAATTTAATTAGATATCACAATTCTTGGTGAATCAAACTTTGAATAACCTTGAACTGGAATAATGATTTAGCTATCCATAAACATTTGGAAAATAAAAACTAAAAGAAAAATTAATAAAAATTGATATCAAACTCTAGAAATTGACGAAACGTGTTGCAGCCTCCTCTTTCTTCTCCTTTCTTTTTCTTCTTTCTTTTTCCACGTGCAGCAATCTCCCCCTTAAGATCAGCAGCTCCAATCAATTGTTGGGATAAGTCATGAGAGTCCCCTTTCTCCAAGAAGTCTTCCTTCTCTCAAAGAAGTCTTCATTCTCTCAACCACCCAAAAAAACGTCTTGGTCCCTCATCTTTTATTCCCTTTTTTTCTTTTTCTTTTTTTTTTTTAATTTCAGCTTCCAAGAATCTTTTTCTTCCTTTCTTGGTTCCCAGAATCTCTCCCCCCTTTCTTGCGGCTAAAGTTCTTTTTTTTTTTTAAATTAGGCCTTCCTCAATTGTCATTCCTCGGCCCATCCAATTCCAATCGAGACCTAGCTGCATGGGGATTAACAATCTAAGTGCTGCCTGGACCTTGAACTCTTTTTATTATGATGTCCCATGAATTTTTGCTGAGGTTGCTGTCTGTCCGAAATAAGGCGTGCCCACGCTTTATGTAAAGTCCTGATCTGATTGTAAACTTTTTTAGTTCCAAACTTGTTCTTTTAATTTGTGATATTGAGTCCATTTTGTTCCAACTCCTCCATCTAATCCACAAAACATAAAATATGATTAATATCCATAATTTAAGCATTTAAAATCAATGGAGTAAGATAAAATATCACAATTTAAATAGTAAATATGCGCCCTATCAAATCCCCACACACTTAGACAATGCTTGTCCTCAAGCATGAACTAACTCAAGTTTATGAATTGTTCTCATCATCATTCATTCTTCTATCTCCACAATTCAACACAATGCTAGTACCTTCAATTTTTTTTATTTTATTTTATTTTTTTATTTTTTTCAAAATCCACATGTGGTGAGATTTAACACCTCATATTAGATTCACACAATACGCTCAAAGTGTTTAGGGTGTATAGTATATATGTACTCTCAAGTCAAAGTATAGAAAATTCTTACCATAGGCTTGCTAATATATCACATTGGAGCCACCAATGGTTCTGAATGCTAAGTGAGAGTCTTAACACCGGTTGTAATGGGGCTTGGGTAAGGTAGGTTAAAAAGGATATATTTTTGGCTATTTTCATTGAAAGAATAATATGAAATTCTTCATAAGAGCTCACTTAAAATTCATGTACTTCAATCAAATCACTCCATTCCCCAGTGTAGTTATTATCCTTTCACCTCTCGTGAGTATCCCCTCAACAACTATCAATGAATTACAACATGGGTGTTAATTTCAATCAACTTGAAGGCACGAAATATAGACCAAGCAATTCAAACCACTCATAAGCACATGTAATGGGAGTAAATACCCTCACAAGGTATTTCTCTCTTCGTACCAAGTGTATAAGGGTGATAATTTTCACTCAACTCACTGCATGGAGAATTCATTGCCACAGACTGCTCAGATGTCATGACCGGAGCTAACAATAACACAAGTGCAAAGTAAATGTCTTTATTTGGTTGTAACGGGGCTTCGGGTTAGGTAGGATAAAAGGAAAATATTTAGGCTAAGTTGAGAGGAGAGTTCACAAGCCGATTTGATTCAAAATGATAACCTCTTCCTCCCCCTTTCAATATGATTGTTCCATAATCTCCTAGCATCCAATCGATTCAGCCCTTGACTCTTATTATGCACGTGGGGTTTATTCTCTTTTCACCGGAATTTTTTTTTCAGTACAACTTGATTTCTTTTTGACCCCATCATCATTTAAACATTGAATAGAACCAAATGAAAACTACCATTTTTCTAAAGCTAAGACTGTCTCATACTTCTCAATCAATACAAGCTTGTGAAATTCCTCTCTTGTGGGTTCAAGATAGAGGTAACATGAAAGAACGGGAATCCATGGCTTTTAATGTGGCTACAAAATTCCAAAGACAGGCTAAAGCTCAAAGAGGCTTCTATTGGTATATGTATCATGGTAGGCATTTTAAGAATTCCAAATTGGGTTTCACCTAATGCATTTACTATATTTTGCACTTGAGTCAAGAAACTACAACGGCATGTACAAGAGAGCACATCCAAGAACAAACAAACCATGCAGGACACACATCAAAGAATAAGAGCTTAATAGAAAGATAAAAATAGCTCATAGGCTCAAAAGCTCACGAATTACGATTTATATGTGTTGCTCCCATCCATTTATGAGATATAGGTCATTGCTTGGTCCTGGTTTCAAACTCAAATTAATGCTAAAAAGATTGGAGTTAGGTTAATCGGAGTGGTGTTACAACACATCAACTTTGGTTTGACTCAATTAGGTATATATTGCAACTCGACTACTTTATTCCCTAACATTTCTTTCACATCATAGGTCTTTGATTTTCAACGTTTTTCATTCTCAACCAAAATAATTTGAAGCTCAAGTGAATAAGCCTATATATCCCTTCAATGCAAGGTTCAAGAGAATGGAATATTAGCAAGGAATAGGAGTTCTCATGGCTTGTATTGTGGTTGATTTTCAACAAAAAGGCTATGGGTCAAAAGTGGCTTTCTAGTGGCATATTTCAAGGTAGACATTTTGAGAAAGCTAAATTTGGCTTCACCTAGGTGCCCTTACTTATTTAGTGCATTCAATTACCAAGAGGCATCTCAACATGCATAACAGAGTAAGTTCTAGAAGAAATCAACTACACTTGACAATCACACAATCAAAGGAATAGAGCATATCGTAGCGTATATATATTAATGCGCAAGAGGCTCAAAATCTCACAAAATAGGGTTAATGCGCATCAAATCCCACACACTCTCATTCAATCCACCATGAAGAGCAATCAATTACTGTGTAGTAAATGAAAATTCAACTACTCATGCAATTCTCTACTATGCCTCAATTCATCTCAATAATGCACAATAATTCAGATCATAAAAGACAAGTATCCGTATAATGACAAATTGGGGATGAGATTTTTCAAAAATTTCTTTGAAGAATAGGGCAAACATGGAATATAATAGAAATTGAGGTGCACTAAAATGAATCAATGTTTAAAAACTAAGCAAAGCACATTCAAAACCTTCCCCCACACTTAACCCATACATTGTCCTCAATGTAAAAAGTAAAAGCTATAAATAAAAAGAATAAAGGACTCCCCTGAAATCTGCCTGATTCTCTTTTGCGTGTAGGTGACTGAATATCATCCAGAGTTGTTCGGGTTTCATCACTGCGAGCCTGTTGTGCAGATTATCTTGTGCTTCCACGACTGATTTGAGACCATATTTATTTGCCCATGATGCAAAACCGATGGTGGTTGATGCTTGAATTCATGTGAGTGGAAGAAAAAGAAAGAGAATTGGAGTTGAGGGGAAAAGGGGGAGGCGAGTGTGTTTCTGGGGTTGGGTGGTTTGTGAGTTGTGGGAGGTGGAGATGGTGGGGCTGAAGAAGAAGAAAGTAGAGGGAGGCGAGTGTTGATTTGAGTCTGAATAATTTTTTTTTTTTTTTGAACCCTTGTTTTGAACCCGAGATGCACTTTGAATAAGGTGTGGGCACGCCTTATTCCAAGTTGTGAACAATGACCTTGTAATCCGAGATGTTCTTTGGGTAAGGCGTGGGCACGCCTTATTTCAATATTCTTTCAATCCATTGTATTCTTCATATAGCGTGTCCACGTCTTAATGAAGATTCATATCTGCCCAAAAATCAAAATAAGGTCAATTTCACTTAAAAAAAATATGGATATCATGAAACAAATAATAGTAAATAAGTGAAAACAAAATTAAAAATAAAAATAAAATTTATTGTTCAAACTAAAGAAAAACTCGGGTTGCCTCCCGGAAGCGCATTTCTTTTACGTTTTTGGCTAGACTCATTTTTTTTTCTTCAACCATGATCAATTGGATTCCCAACGCTCAATTTCGTCACATTCTCCATTTGGAGACCTTCATAGAAAGGTTTATATCCATGATCATCCGCCTTGTGATGCTTACCATTGGCAATTCTCAAGCCACCTTTTTCACTACCTTTGAAAACTTTATGTTCTAAACAATCAACAACATCAATAAAATTGACAGAATTAGCACCATTAGGACAATTTATGGCATCATAAATATTGAACTTAATAATTGTACCATCAAACTCCATTGTGAGTGTACCATCATGCACATCAATTTTTGTCCTAGATGTTTTCAAAAATGGCCTTCCTAGAAGAATTGGTGTAGAATTAAAAGAAGAGTCTTCATCCATATTAAGTACATAAAAATCAGCAAGAAAAATCAAATCATTTACTTGTACTAAAATATCTTCTAAAACTCCTTCGGGATAAACATTAGACCTATCAGCAAGTTGCAAAATCACACCCGTTTATTTTAATGGACCAATATTCAAAGATGAATAAACCGACACGGGCATGATATTTATTGAAGCTCCTAGATCTAACATTGCTTTCTCAATCCTTAATTTACCTATTTTGCAAGGGATAGTGAACATACCTGGGTCCTTGCATTTTGGAGGCAGTTTCTTTTGGAGGACAGCCGAAACATTTTCTCCCATACTTACTTTTTCATTGCCTTTCAACTTCCTCTTGTTGGTGCACAACTCCTTGAGAAACTTAGCATAACGAGGTACTTGTTTAATTGCATCAAGTAAGGGGATGTTTACCTCAATTTTGCAAAAAGTTTCAAGGATTTCCTTCTCATCTTCCTCCTTCTCAGATCTAATCAATCTTGTAGGGAACGGAGGGGTTGTCACATAAACTTTCGGTGGTTCTCTATTGAGGCTTTCAGATTGATGTTGTGGGATAACTTCCTTTTCATATTCTTCCCCTGAATTACCTTGCTTCATCTTGCTAGATTCTTTCAATTCCTTCCCACTTCTCAAGGTAATTGCACTAACATTTTTTTGAGTTGACAATAGTTTGGGAAGGCAATTTACCTTGAGATTCCAATATGCTCACAGTTGATGCCAATTGACTCATTTGATTCTCCAAGTTCTTAATGCCTATCCTCGTCTCCTGTTGAAATTGTTGTGTATTAATTGCAAGTGATTTAATAATTTCTTCTAGAGACATACCTGAACTTGAGGAGGGTTGTTGTGGTTGAGGAGTAGGTTTTCTAGGCTGGAATTGTGGCCTGGTTTGATAACTAAAGTTGGGATGATCCCTCCATCCTAGGTTATAAGTATTTGAATAAGGATCATAATTCGCTTGAGGTGGGCCTAGAAATCTTCCAACTGCATTAGCGTGTTCAAAAGAATCATCTTGAAGAGTAGGACACTTATCAGTTGGATGAGCAGTAGCAGCACAAATTCCACAAGCTTTAACCTGTTGCATATTTCCTGCAGCCATTTGTTGAACAAGAGAGGTTAGATTTGCTATTTGATTTTCAAGAGAAGATACATTTACCTCATTCACCCTTTTTACAGGAGTGTCTTGTCTGAATCCAAACTGCTGTGTGTTAGCAGCCATGATAGAAATCAAATCCCTAGCGGCAGTTGGGGTTTTATTCACTATAGCTCTTCCGCTAGCTGCATCCATCATCTTCCTCTCCATTGATAATAATCCCTCATAGAAGTATTGAATGAGTAATTGTTCTGAAATCCCGTGCTGAGGACAACTTGCACATAGCTTCTTAAATCTTTCCCAATATTCAAGAAGTGTTTCAGTATCACTCTGTTTGATTCCACAAATTTCTCTCCTGATATTTGCAGCTCTTGAAGCTGGGAAAAATTTATCAAGAAATAATCTGACCATTCCTATCCATGTAGCTACAGAACTTGGCGGTAGATAGAACAGCCAATATTTTGCTTTGTCAGCTAGTGAGAATGGAAAAGCCCGCAGCTTGATTTGTTCTTCAGTCACTCCTTGTGGTTTCATACTTGAACACACCATGTGGAATTCCTTCAGATGTTTGTGAGGATCTTCATTCTCGAGCCCATAGAATTTGGGTAGCAAATGGATCAGCCCAGATTTCAATTCGAATCCCACATCTAGGACTGGATACTGGATGCAAAGTGGCTGTTGATTTTCATTTGATGCAGCCAGTTCCCTTAAGGTTTGTTCCTCATTGGCCATTGTTTTCTCTTGCTAAGTTTTAAAACCACTAGAAGAATCAGTTGTTGAATCTGTCGGGTCAGCAACTAAATTCAATCTGGTTTGTTTGCGCAACTTGGCTTCCTTCCTCAATTTCCGAGCTGTCTTCTCAATTTCAGGGTCGTATTGCCACTCACCTGTACGAGAACAACGGGGCATAAAAGAAATAAAGAAATTAGTAAAAGATATAAAAATAAATAAACAAATAAATAGATAACAATAAATGAAAAATTAAATCTGATTAACACCAGTCCCCGGCAACGGCGCCAAAAATTTGATGGGCGAATCCAACAAATCATAATGTTTTCTCGCTCTTGTAAAAATAGATTGCAATAGTGGTGAGCAATGTCGAATCTACATGGACTGGTTAGATTTAATTCTTCGGAAAAATTAAAAACAATGAATTAAAAATAAAAATGGGGGTTTTGAGTTTTTGAATGTGAAATCAATTTGTAAATAACGAGTGCGAAATTAAAATGTTTGGAAATATCAAATTGAACAAATATCCAGCCCAAAGTATAATCCCAGTATTGATTCACGGAATTGATCATAGATGCAAAAATAAAATCCTTAAATCATTCTCTAAATTCTACATAAAAAACATTTTCCAGTCGGTTGTGCACGTGATGCTTTTTCCTCAATTTGGAGGAAAACTTTTTCTTACCTATTACATTGTTTTTTATTTTCCACCTTGGGTGGAAAACATGTTTCGACCATTTTTCTTCTACATTTTTGCTTCCCTTTTTTTTTTTTTTTTTTTTTCCCTAAGACAAAGTTTGTACAAATAAATATTGTGTTAAATTTTTTTTTTTTGACTAAAATAACTCAAGTTTACCAAATTTTCCATGGAAAATAATGTCAATCAAACAACACAATTTGAAAAATTCTCCACTTTTTCCACCTAGAAAAGTAAACAAATCAAACACTTTCAATTGATTTTCCATGAAAATAATTTCCAAGCAAAATAATTTCCTTGGAAAATATTTTCTTTCCACCCATTTTCATCATCGCAATCAAACGCACCTTAGTTTTCGATTTTTTAATTAAATTTGGAAACTTTTAGAAAACTTATGTGAAAAAAATCATAAATTTTACCAAAAAAAATTAATCAAGTAGGGTGAATAACAAAATCGCAAATCGAATAGAAATCATTGATTTGAGTCCACGTGGATCTACTAACATTTTGATACGAACCAAACCGCGTCGAAGTAGTATTTAGGTGTTAATTTGTGCATACTTTTTCAAATAACCAAACCACTTACAAAAATAAATTTGAAAGTTAATTATCTTAAATTTTATTAAATTCAAATTGAAGACGGACAAATTTCAATTAATAGATAAATCCATATTAGTCCAAACCGAATTGAATCAAACATCCAACTCAATTAAACCATAGTAGTATTTTATTATTAAAATTATATTAAATAGTTTTTTGAAATTAAATATTTAATTTATAGAAATAAATAAATAATTTCAATATAACGTTTTTGCAGCATTTCGTGTCCTCAATTTTTAAAAAATAACGTTTCCAATTTTCGTTTCGTGTTTCATTTCGTTTCTCGTTTGTTTTTCGAGCAACGTAGCTTCTAACACCCAATTTCCCATTGAGCATTCGTTTGGATTAAGTTAAAATCCACTAACACAACCTCAAAAATCAAAGGCAAATGTTAGATTGAAGAACACAAAAGTTTTAACTCTTTCTCGACCAAACTCTCTCTAACCAACAACATCACATAAATCACTCACAAATAGAGGTAATTTTTCATTGATTCACAGCATCATCTCATTTTCACTAAGGACCTGTTTGATTACACAAATCTTCCATGAAAAATGGTATTTGTTTACCTATTTCCACTTTTTGCTTATTTGATTGACAAAATTTATCAAGCTCAATTCCCCGTTTTCAAGGAATTTGGATTCTTGCCAAAGTGATTGGATTCATTATTTTGGTAAAATGGAACTCACTTTATTTTTTTGCATTTTGCTCACAATTTTTTGATTGACTCGATTTTATACGATTTGTTCTTCTAATTTGATTATTCAACTTTCAATTGTGTTTAACTGATTAGTGATCAAACTCAATCTTCATTCTTTGATTTGATTAAACTTTTGAGTAGGTGCAATTTAGTCCTTCAACTTTGTAAATCTTACAATTTAGCTCGGATTTCACCACTTTCATTTATTTTCATATTTTTTATTTATTAAATTATATTTTTCACCAATCACATTACATGAATATTACTAATCAAACATCAAATATGATTTTTTTTCCATCAAAATCCCACTCTCGTAATCAATTACCTTAACTTTTCATTTCCAAAAAATAAGTTCTCAGAGATTCAATTTCTTGAAATTCGTTTTATTTCACCCAAATTTCATCATCGCAATCAAATGGACACTAAGATATTATAGAGATTAACAAAATGAGAACTATCAGAGAGAAACGAAGAGACGCCGAAATGAAACCTTAAATAGAGAACACAAGTGTATATAGTTAACAAAAAAAGAGTGTATATATGAGATACAGCCAAATGCTCCATCCAATGGTTCCGGAAAGTCCACGTGTCGCTTATAACAAACACATTTTTATCTCTCTTCTTTAACGTAATCATTATAATTTATAAATATTTTAATTTTTCAAACCACATTTTAATCACATATTTTACCTTAAAAAAATTAAAAATCAAAGTAAATTATGAGATGAAGTTGCCAAACAGTAAGCAGATTCCAGAAACTTCACAATTTGGATCAAGTAGTTATGTCTTCGACGACATTAAGGATCATAAGTCAAAAAGAGTTGGTCAAAGGTTACCAAATCATGGAATATTTAGCATTCCTAGTGTGAAAGTTTGAGAAAATTAGCATTCAAATTCCGTGGGAACAACTATAATGCTAAGTGCTAACCACTTAATTGGAAAATAAGAGTGTCTATATTAACTTTTGAGATTATTATTTTGACTATTTCAATTAATTCTATGTCTTCTTTTTTTCTCTAATTTATTTATCACTCTAATCACACTCATGGTCTCTTAATAATTGTTTAAGTATGCACCAAGTTATGCGCCGTAGGCTTTACGTATATAGGTTAACATGATGAAAAACACTTTGGTCTAGAACGTGGTTAGCACTTTGAGACTTTTGACAATGGAACATTTCGGAGAATAATGATAATAATAAAATTTATGAAGAAAATGATCTCTAGCAAAGATTTCAATAATGATTGTCAACAATATGAAGGTTAGTATGATCGGATTAAAATCAATATTTGTTGATGAATCAGATGGAATTACCAATAAAGTTGAACGCTAACCATACCTTAGGAGTCTCGATCGCCTGTCCTGAAGATTGATGGATGATATAAATCACAAGTTATACTCCAAACTGGTCAGAGTCTAGATACCATCCATTGGACTGACAAAATGTTTTGTAAATTTGAACATGTGACTTCTGCGCTATCAGCGTTTGTGGATCTCTAACTTTTACCAGTTGGGATGTGCCTTGGAGACTACCAATAAGAATATCACTGATGATGGTGCTTCGGTTATCGATGAGAAGCCTTTGATAACCGTCCATGGTATAATTGTTGGACATTCTAATTTAAGATAAAGGCGAGGTTTTTAGAGTTGTAAATCTTGAGTTTTTGCTTAAGGATGACATACTACAAATTTTCGAGATTTCAACAAAGATGGAAATGGTGTCAAGATCCAAAATTTCGAATTTGTTGTGATTTCTTTATTAGTTTAATCTACTTTGTTGTCTAAATTTTCTTTGTTTGCAAGGTAAGATTAAAATATGATTTTTAGTATATTTTGATAAAAGTTAATTTGATGTGTGGTTGAAAAGTTGTGATTCTCATAAAATGTGCGGTTAAAATAAATTGTTGCTTTTGACTTGAGATTAAAAATCAGATTTTAATCTGAATCAAACTGGGGCGAATATCTTTATCAATTGGTTAAATTTATGTTGCACTTATAATATTCTCTAAGAAATTATTGCATTTTGTTCTAGATATATGCAACAAATTTATATACTAAAAATTATTGATCAAAAAAATTTTGTTAGAAGGATGTTTCCATTAATGTACCTCAAAATATGACTATTTTTTCAGTCTTCCAAATTTAATTACATCTCAAGTCCACCTATGGATGTTGGCTAGAAATCAAGATTTCTCTTTGAAACGAGTTACTCTCATTGTGTTGTTGAAAACCTTACAAGTACAAACTGAAACAGAATACAACAACTCTTCACTGACCCGAACTTGATCTCCACTTTGTCCAGCTTCTTTTAGGGCTCAGAACAAATAGCCAGAACAGAGCACACACGCCTTCAAGAAATCGAGCACAAGATTTCCCCCATATCCTTAGATAAAAAGAATCCATCCACAATTTTTTTTTTCATGACACAAACTTATCACTAGAACAAGATTATTGTTCACCAAACCAAAAGAAAGAAAGGAAAGCCTCCCCTTGTTAGTCCTCTTTAGTTTTAGAGAGAGAAAGATGAAAACAGTGAAGAAAGAATATTTTAATAGAAAACTCACCGGTCATTCTCTTTTTGAATGGCTTGAATCAATTCAAAACAAACATAAGACACCCGATTATTTACACATTGAATGGTTCAATTTGGTAGCCAATCTAGAAAAAAAATCATCTTTATTTGTGACCTCTTGGTGACGTCATAAGCGGTGTTCTAACTGTAAATTGTCATTACATACATATCCACAGTTGATGTGGGTATAGATATGTTTTAAAAGTGATTTTCAAAACAAATATTGTTGGACTAGAAAGAAAGTTCTTCTGAAAAAACTGCTGTCTCGGAGAGTGTGCCTTGAAGAAATGCATAATTTACATCAAGTTGGTGAATGGGCCAACTAAAATTTAGTGCTAGAGTGAGGAAGACTCGAACATTTGTAGGTTTGAAAGCATAACTGAAATTTTTCGAGAAGTCAATGCCAGAGTGTTGATGAAACCCCTTCGCGAAAAGTCGTGCCTTGTAGCGAGAGATAGAACCATCAGGGTTTCATTTAACATGAAAAAATCATTTGTAGCCTATAGGAAGAATGTTAGAAGCTGGTGGAACGAGATCCCATGTGTGATTTTTTAGGAGAGCTTAGATTTCATCCGCCATGGCTTGACACCAGTTGGAGGATTTTAGAGCACTTGACTCACAAGAAGGTTCGATAGAGGGAGAGATTTCATGGCGAGATGAGACATCGAGGATCTTTTTGGGACAAGAGATATTGTTTTTGGCTCTAGTTAGCATTAGGTGTGTATTTTTAGGTGGAGATAGGGAAGGGGCTAATGATGGAAGTGAGGCAGAATGTTGGGGTAGTCTTTGGAAGGCAGGGAGCAAGAACGAGAGTTAGGAGTTGAAGAGGGAGAGTTGGAGTGCAGCTGAGAAGAGGAAAAAGAGTTGGGGCATGGCTGGGAAGTTGAAAGAGAGCTGAAGTGAGGTTGCGAGGTAGAAGAGGGAGAGCTTGGATGCTGCTGGGGAGGAATTGCTATTCGGTTAAGAGACTACCCCATGCGCGCTATTGTAGTGTCAAGCGTGGGCGATGCGGAAACATCAAGGAGCAGTGAGGAAGGCTGGGAGGCAGTGTGAGGATCATTTTTCTGGAAATTTGAAGTTGTGGAGGTCAGCGAAACAGGAATACTTGTCGAGGCTAGAGAGTGAACCGAGTTAAAGGAGAGATCGATTGGAAATGAGAAAGGGAATTTGTGTTCAAGGAATCATACATGACGGGAGGTGAAGACTTTCCCTGCAGCATTATCATAGCATAGATAAGATTGGTGTTGAAGATCATAGCCAATAGAGGTGCATGGTTGTAATTTTTGTTCAAATTTTGAGTTGGTATAAGGTTTTAGCCACGGGTAGCATAAGCAACCAAAGTGGCGAAGTGACGAGTAATTGGGAGAGGTGTTGAAGAGAATAGAGAAGGGACTTTTATTGGACAGAGTCGGAAGTCGGAAGTCGATTGATGAGATAGACTTCTGTGGTAAAAGCAAATGACCAAAATGAAGGTGGAAGAGATGCGGTGTACATAAGTGCTCGACCGGTTTCTACAATGTGACGGTGTAGTCTCTCAGACATTCCGTTGTGTTCAAAAGTATAAGGTGGGGAGATTAGGTGTTAAATTCCTTGAGAGGAAAGATATGATTTTAGTCCTTGGAATTCACCCCACCACCAGTATAAAGGGTTTTAATTTTAGCATTGAATTTTTTTTTTTCCATTTGTTGTTGAAAAATAGGAAAAATAGCATGCACGTCAGATTTTAAGCGAAGTAGAAATAACCAGGTAAATTTAAAGAAATGATCTACAAAAATAATATAAAATTTGTAACCGTCAGTAGAATTTACAGGACTAGAACCCTAAAGATCAGAATAAATGACATTAATGGACTATGACTAGTGACACTTGAACTAGAAAACGGGAGCTTTTTGTTCTTATTACAAATACAAGAATTGCAAAAAAAAAAAAAGGAACTAGAGAGCTTGAAGGTAGATGGTAGAGCTTCTGAAGCTAGCAATTGATTGGTTGTCCAGAAGGAGGAAGGGATGACCGAGGAAATCGTGCCAGAGGGATGGTGAGACAATGGAGGAGGTGATGTGCACAGTCTTAGGAGATGGAGACAACGAGGTGGAAGGTCAATCATAGAGATCATTAATATTGGAGCTGCGAAGTAGGGGCTTTCGAGTTCGAAGACCATTCACAAGAAAAGAATTCTAGAAAAATTCAATAGAGGTTAGATTGGATTTACAAAAATTTGAGACAGAAAGGAGTTTGTGATTTATATTGGGGACATGAATAACATCAGAAAGCGGAAAATTAGGAGATAAATAAACATAGCCTGTATTAGATATACGAAGGATAGAGCCATTACCAAGTTGTACGTCGTCCCGACCATCATAGGCTTGAAGAATGTTGAAGTATGTTATTTACGGTGCAATATGATAAGAAGCTCCGGAGTCCACAACCCAGTTTCCACTTGGAGAAATTGAAGAGGCATGGTTGACGATGGGACGAGATAGGCAAAGTGCTGGAAACAAGGCATAACATTTGTGGATGTCATGACTCTTTTTTCCACAGTATTGGCAGATCGTGGGATTTATTGAAGGAGGCCCCCATGATGTAGATATAGTAGGGAAAGGTGAAACTGGTGTAGGCAGTAAACCGGGTCCACGAGATGAGTGGTAGTCGTTGCGGGATTGATTACTTTGTGGTTGCTTATTACGGTTGCATAAGTGCCTGGTAATGTTGTTATTCTTCAAGCCTTGTTTAGTAAAATTGACAACTGCAGTCGGAGGTATAGATTATGAGACCTTGAGGAAGATTTCATGATCAATAAATTTATCAAATAATTCTTCAAAGGAGATGGACGTGTCACGAGTGCAAAGTGCCACGATAACCTCTTTATATGCAGGACCAAGTTCGTGGGTGCAATATATAAGGATATCAGCATTAGAAAGAGGAGCACCTAGAGAGGTGAGCTCATCAGCCAGGGTTTTAATTTGGAACAAGAAGTTAGATATAGGAAGGCTTCCACATTGAAGGGTGGTTAATTTTTCATTGAGATGAATGATATGGGATTGAGATAGCTTGGCGAAGATACATTCCAAGCGAGTCCAAGCTTCGTGAGAGGTTTTGGCGGAGGAAATGAGGGGGAATGATTGTTTATGTGAGAGACGCTATGAGAGAATGAAGGATGAGCTAGTCTTCTCTTTTCTAGAGAATGAAGTGGGGGTTAGGGACAGTGGATGGGGTTGGAGAAGGAGGGACTGTGGTGATGGATGTTTCGGGAGGGGGAGGGTTTGTTCCACCAAGAAAATTCATGAGTTGAGGCAAAAAAAAAAGAAAAAGACTTGTGAATTGGAGTTTCCAACAGAAAAAGTTTGACACAATGAGGCAAATTGGTAGATGGGTGGAGTCGTTGATTTGAATCAAGGAAGGGGAGGGAGGAACTGCTATGGAAGAGGCTGGTGCAGTCGGATTTTCAATAGGGTTGAAGTTCACAGAATCAGTTTCTGATATGATGATTAGAGAAGAAGGCAAGGAACGTGTGTGTAGACGCTGAATAGGGTGAGAGAATTATTGTTTGAGAAGGTAGTGATTTATTTAGGCTAGAAGAAGAGAGGCGAGGGTTGCTGTGTGAAATGAATCTGGAAGAAGAGAGGAGGGCTGTTATGTGGGGACAGAACCGTGGGAAGTGGTTGAATTTGATGAAATATGGAGAGAAGAGGTAGGCTTGGGTCGGAGGAAGACGATTGAGAAGTAGGGTTCTTGCTTGGAATGGTTGAGAGTTGTAAAAAAAATTGCTCGTGAGAGTCTAGATTGACTCTGATACCACATAGAGAATTATATAAACTAAACAATTTATTTATCTTGAGCAGCAGTAAAAATATACAAAGTTTCTTGTGTTACAAGATAAGATAAATAAGATAAAGATTACAAGAATAAAAGATTTGCATAAGGTAATATACAACAAGTAGAACTCTAAATGTGATTATCCAATTTCATTGATTTGATTCCACGATTGTAGCCTGATTCAGTTTGTCATGATCTTGACTCTAGACGCGTAGTATCCTTTATAGATAAGCAAAATTAGAAAAAGAAAACTGAGTTTTGAAGTAGGAACTACAAAGAAATCTAAAAAGTATTGAAAGAATTGAGAAAGCTTCAAATTTCTATTTGTAAAACAACCAAGAAATGAAAAGATTAAACCTAAAAAGCAAGCCAATAAATTTAACTGGATCATCCTCATTCAATTTGATTTATACAATCACGCATTGTTATCCCAACCCTAGTTACATTGCCGAATATTGCAAGACAGAAATAAATTTACTTGATTTTTTTAAAATTCTAACAAAGAAGCTTTCGAAAACCTAGTCACTAGAAATCCAGAAACGAAAAGAAAAAAAGAAAAAGGTGAACGTCCAATTAGACAAGCCCATCTAACTTTTATCGATCAAGTAGCACTGATCGTTATACTTCAACTACAAAGAAGGGGAGGTCATCGCTGCTATGTGAAACCAGCCTAACACAATCCCCTCCACTCTAAGAGCCAAGGCAGCATAAGCTTTCGCTCGGACCACTTAGCCCCATTCCTTGCTTGGAGCGGGCAGTCCAGCAAATTGCAAGCCTGAATCCAGCCAATGGGACTTGAACAATGTCCAAACACCATATGGCCCCCACTCGGATTACAAGCTTGCACTACTAAGCTGGGCAATTATGAAATTTTTCTATAAAGAATAATAAAGAGGTTTTATCTTTGTTTATTTCCCGATGTAGGACATTGATGATTCTCTAACAAGAGTAATTTACATATCATCTCTCATTGGATTACGCCATCAAAGAAGGCTGTCAGCAGAAAATCTAATCTGATGCATTACAGGCCAATCATTTCAAACATGTATAAACTATTCAAAATAAAATGTGTTATATTTTAAAATCTTGTGATCAATCTCAAGACTCTTATTCTTTTTACGAGCACATTTTTTTCTATACCATATTGCGACTTGTCTAGGTGGCACACCTAGTTGTAACGTGACTTGGGACTTGTGATTTGGGTTGAGCTTGCTATTGAAGTTAAAATTAGTTTCCAAAACCTTCACCTGGATTGGAGTTATCCTTTTCTTTCGTGATTGAGATTGAAAGGAGTCCATTTCTTTCATCTTGAATATATATAGATATTTAAACAGTTGAATTCATTTTCTTACAGAAATCTAGACAAGACGAAAAGCTGCCAATCTAATTCAGTCACCTACTCCACAAAAATACTCCTTGAAGAATTTCTTAATTTCGCGTATTCATGAATTGCATCATCTAAAAGTTTAAGATTTTGCCTTCTTTGATAAAATTTGCATATTCACTTGACATTTCGTTTTATAAAAATGAAGAGTAGAAAATCTACATGTTAAAATAATAAATATATATTAGATAAATTGATAGATAGAAATTCTAATATTAATCATATGTCTTACAAGAAGAAATTTAAATTAATAAAAGTTTGATATGAACTTAATAGAATGTCAACTAACAATAAATTGCACCGTGAGGCATATATAAAATTATTACAAAATATATCATCTAGAGAGAGAAAACCTGCCCCTACACAATGACTTGATTAGCCACATAAAGATTTTGTATTTGAGTATTCTTACTACTCACTAATAAAAGGTGTACATGTGTCTAAGGGTCCATTTGATTGCAGTGGTGAAATTTGGGAGGAAAGAAAATGAATTCCAGGGAATTAAAAATGAAATGTGTTTGATTGGTAAAATTTGCCACCCGGAAAATGTTGAAATTTTTCGAATTTTGGTGTTTGATTGACTTTGTTTTCTATAGAATTTCTATCGTTTTTTTTAAATAAAAAAAGGTTGATATCATATCTTGGACAAAGTTTTATCATCCACTTTCCAAAATCTGACTTTCCCTAAAATATCCAAATGTATGTGTATTATAATTGAACAAGAAGACATTGTTAATTCAAGTAATTATTTGTAGCAACAACAAGTAATTTGAGTACTCGATTTCATACTTCAATGAACTCCTCCCAAGCAACGATGTCAGCTACAATTCATCCAGATTTGGGATCCAACCCAAATCCGCTCATACTTAGCAAATGACGAACTTCAATATAATATTTTTTAAGAGTCTTTAGTCGGACCTCACATTCTTATCTGAGACCATTACCTCGCATCCATTCAACACTGACTCAATTTACTTTGACACTTGAAACGAAGTAAATTCATTGTCAGTTCTTTTGTGCCCAGCTAGCACTTGTTGAACAAGAGAAGTAATTATTAAACCATCCATTTCATCACTCCAACGTACGTGACGAGTCCTAGGATTAGGATCCCCTTGCATTCTACCGAAGTCAGGATCATTCCCATCCAAAGGGGTGGTCGATCTTGGAACTCGAAAAGAGGTCGTAGAGGTTTGTCGATTCCGTGCCATGAAGTTGTCACTCACTGCACATAAATGTCAATATTAGCATGGCAAGAAGGAATAGGAGTACTGGATGATAAGATTCTTTGAAAGATATAATCAATGAAAAATTAATTCACAACTATGTAATAAATGCAAATGTAGGTAATAATTAAATCATCCAACACATTACAACATAACAAGTATTGAAGAAACTCTAGATAGCAATGTTACACGAAACACAAACAATGTTTACAGGGAAACACAAACAATGAAATCTAACATAGTAGTTTCAATCAAAATCAATTCCAGCATCTTGACTTGGATGGTATGCATCCCACATGTCATGAGCCATTGCACCCCTATTATTGGACCATGTAGGTTCTGCAGTGAAAGATATGGGGGCATTTGGTGTGTCATCCTCGGGTACATCGACATGTCCAGGGTCAAACTCATCATCAACAGTATAATAGTCCTCTTCACAAAGATCCTTTGCATCATAAATTCTTGATAAGTTGTGAACAACACAACATGGAAGGAAAATCTATGCTTGTGTATCAATGTCGTAGAATGGTCAATGCCTCATATATGCGAATCTTTTCTTAAGGAGACCAATAATCCTCTCCACAACATTTCGTAGTGATGAATTTCGAAAATTAAACAACTCTTTATCGCTTCAGGACGATGCTCCTCAATGTCTCTACGATGATACCGAGCTCGAAGGTAGGGTGATCCCGAAACCAGTGGAAATCCGGCATCGGCAAGATAATATTTACTTATTCAAAATTCTGGTTATGTTGTCATTCTTTATTAAAAAAAATTCAAAGACGAGTAATTGAACTAGATGTGGATCTTACCAACAAGAATTGTGAAATTATGACTTTGTCGTAAGATTACACTCCGTAACTACCGACTGTCATGGGCAGATCCCTCCTAACCTACAAGCACATAGGTAAATTTCATATCAAATGTGCAAGCAACCCAAACATTTTGAGTTATCATTTGCTTTCTATTGTGATACATCGCTTGTTCATCTACATGAACATAAGCAGGAATATGAGTTCCATTGATTGCCCCCACTGCATCCTAATAAAAAAATGGAGATTTTTGGTTAAAAATGACAAGTCACTATGAAAGAGAAATAAAAGAATTTCAACTTTAACTCTAGTCCTGGAAATATTGGAACCATGGCTTCACATTATCCTTCTCATACGGAGAGTTATGGATAGTGACGTTGTTGACAACATCTCTATACAACCCAAGACAAGATTGTAAAACTCTATGGAAAATGTTTGACCAGTTCTAAAGAACGAAAAACCTCTTGTTCGATTACGGTGGTCATGCCCAACGATGTTAAGAAATATAGCCACTTGTTCCTATACTTTGACAGATCTATTGTCAACCCAACCAAATCATATGTTCTTAAACTGCACATAACCTTTGAAATGGAGCAAGTTTCATCTTCAGTATATCATGGAAAATTCTATCATTACTACCGAACATCCGAATGAGTGTCATTTCCCTTTCCGAATCCCAATTTCTATATGGGGCTCTAGGAAGCTGTCGATTCCGATGTTGGATGGTGTTATGTATCGCAATTGCTTGCATGACCATCACCCAAAATAAACCCAATTGTTGTCGCTGACGAAGACGTTGGTACCTTGTGGTAGCCATGACACTTTAGAACTACTTCTAAAAATTATCAATATGGTGTCAATCATTTAGTGAATGAGATGATTATGACCTAAATCACAAAACTTGTACTGTAAACACTAGGCCCATTGAAGGTAACTACACGTGACTATATCAAATAGAAGCTTAATTAGACTTGTTATGTTATTAAGTTGATGTAAACATTAATTAAAACATAATTATATTCAAGAAGTAACTTGTCTTCTTTAACCCCCAAAAAAAGGAAAACTGACGTGCATGAATGAGAGCAAGATTTCAAGTTATAGCAGAAAGAAGTTTCCATATACACTTTTCACGATGAACTGAATCCCATAAAGAAAAGCTTTAACAAAGATCAAACCACAATTCAATATAGAATGGCCATATGAATCACAGATAAATGATGACAATGTTATAGGTACAAGATGACCATCAATAAAGATGTACACCGAATATGACAAGGGATTCGAATTTAACGAAAATACTTCATGTCCCAAACACAAAATTATGCCAATGAAACAATGAAATATATCTCACAACTATATGGTTGCTTGATCAACACACTGGTCATTAGTTCTTTTCCCTTTTTTCCACACTTGACTATGGATATGGAAAGTATTTTAAATATGGAATACAAAGTGCAACTATGTTTTATAAATGTGTTCTACATGCCATAGATTCCTATATATTTAGGCTTTGTGATAGCAACCTCATTTCTCTCCATGGTTAGACCAAAAAGAACACTGGGCTTTTTCTCTCATCTAAGATTGCTGACGAGGTTTTTTTCTCTGATGCCTAATTTCACCATTAAAGGTATAACTAAATACACGTGCTCACATAAAAATGCATACCAAACTCATTTCAAATCCAATTCCTTTTACGTGATCACTTTGCTCTTAATGAGGGATATAACAAAAAGTTAAGGCATTGACCTCGTTTTCTTTTTTTTGACTTGCTCATTCTCTTCTCGAACACTACTAAAAATGTAAACACTAAAGAAAATCCTACCAAAAACCATTTTCACATTGGTTTCCTTTTATTTAACCCTCATACAATTTCACTTTCAATTTAAAAAGATACAATCATAGAATTCTTGTTTTTCTAATTATGCACAACATTAAGATTCTAAAATCAAATGACGTAAATAAATCTTGTCATCCTTTTATTTCTTCTTTTTTTTACGTCGTATTCTGACTATATATAAGTATTAACAAAGTCTGAAGACATCATTTTTTTCCCTTCCCTTGAACTGAAATCAAAATTAAAAATCTAGACAGGATGCATGTCTTTTTTCCACTCTTTATTTCCTTTTTAAATCTTACCGAGAAATGGATCTGCTCAAAAAATGAATTGTGTTTTATGATCCAATAATTACTTTAAAAATCCATCCAGATTTTCTTTGGATTTTGGGCGAGACAGCTAAAGCAAGAGGACTAGGTGTTCAAATCACCTAAAAATTAAGCTATTTCGTTTGACAAATGGATGAAAAAGTAAGGAGTCCATACCTCTTTCTGCTATTGTTACGGATCGATGGGCTGAGTTTTGTAGCCGTTCCAACCCAGCAAACTATAGCGGATATGTGGGAGGGAAATCATCGTCGACGAGTGAGGTGAAGAAACGAGACAGAACATTGTGGTGAGTGAACTAAAAAATGAGAGGGGTTTTTGGTGGGTGAGTAAATGAGAGGGAAATGAGAGGGAGAAGTTTCTTTTGGCACCAAAATTGAGATAGAGATATTACTTTGCCCTGGAAAACAATTACCTGGTCTTGTAAGGGAAAACCTTTTCTAGGAAAAGCAGGAAAATGATGTCACGTTGTAAGTGAAAGTTAGAAAACAAATGCCTTGGAAAATTTCAACCATCAAACAGACCTAAAGTTGGAAAAGAAGGCAACAAATTCCAAGTTCCTAGGCAAATCAGGGCTATCAAAGGGTGCCTAAGAGATAGTTCAAAATGTAACACAAATAATGTTGAATTTTGAGCTTGTTATGGAAACAAAGTGAATTAATATTACTAAGTACACAAATTCAACCCCTTAAACCCAACTTGGCAAGGCTTAAATCATCACATAAACAGGGATAAATAGAAGCAAGTGGATGATAGTAGTTCAGCCACCTCTTAAACTCATTAAAACCTCAACTAAATGTAATTTGGTTCTTTAGTTCTTACATTAAAATCTATTAAAGTCAACCAGCTGTTTGGAGTTGACTACATAAAACAAGATCTGAATATCATAAGAATGTCTTCAATCAATCTTGTCTTTTTGAGGAAGCCATGAGAGGGGCGTGTCGATTCTTTTATACCTAGTAAATTCGAGTAATGATATTAATCGTGTATATTATATTTCATATAGGCTTCGGCCGAGAATTTGACGAAAAGAGGCATACTTGTTGGCTGCTCAACTCAAACCTTAATGGGTCATTGAAAACAACACTTAAATTTGTTTAAATGTTGCTCATTGCCCACTCTAAATTAAGGGCTTAAGGTTATTTAGTAGGTTGGTTGGCCCATATTATGGAGATTTAGTTGTTCCCTATTCGTATTACTTATAAGCTGGCATTTTCTTTGCCGCCTCCTCATTCCAACAGTTATTGATTCAAATATTAAGAGTTCCTTTTTGTGAAGTATGGTGGTCGTCTTCTGTTGTGGTAGTGTTTTTGTTGGTTGTTGGTTTCATGTCTTTGTAAGATCATAAGTGGTTTTCATTATGAGCTACTTGGAGGTGGTTTGAGGTTGAGAATTAGGGTGTTTCCTTTTTGGTGTTTGAGTGATTTATCTGAGCCCAAGATTTGAAAATCTGCAAACTACATGTGTAACATGGTTTAGAGCTAGGACTGCCAAAAATCATTAGAAAATCGGGCAAAAAGGCAGGAAACAGAGCTGACACAATTGCTGAAAAGTGAGGCTGAAAACAATTGAAAAAACCAATCTATAGGAACTTGAAATCTATTTTTCATCCAAACCAAAACCAGGTTAGAGAAATGGAGATCATTAGTGATACCAGCAAGTGGAGATGCACCTAGCAGTAAGGGGCGTGGTGGTGGTGGACGACATGTAGATGACGCGTGGCGAGGCATATGGGACATTCCGATATGACGTCTTAAGACATATTGTTCACAGAGGCGTGATGGGCTATGATATTCGATTTCTGTTTTGAGTAATATAGTGATTCTGGAAAATTTTACCCTTTACTATTCTTTTTTTTAATTATTATTATTATTTCTTTTTTTGTATTGTTGCAATTTTTTGGTAGATTCAAGGTGAATCTATGAGTCCCTAAATTTAAAAATTCGCATTTCTCCTTATTTACGAACCTACAGATTTGTCCTTTTGGTAAATTGACATACCCCTTTTAAATTTTAGCAATATCGAACCATAGTGTGGGTTGATTATTAGGATTGGGATTATCGTGAAGGGATAATCATTGTCTGTTGTTAGAATTTAGGATTTAATTGTCTTGCTTGCTTATATGTTTGAGGCGTTAACATGCTTATAATTTTTTAATTCGATGTTTTAATAGTGTGTTGACTTATTTAGATTTCTTTTGATTCTAGGACTACTTGTTATGGTTTAATTGTCAATTCTTGATTTCTTGTTCAATTTGTGTAAAAAATGACTACACATTTTGATATGCGAATTTTCAATGGGAAATGTGATTTTTTCATCCGGCAACAAAAAATGAGAGAAATTTTAGTTTAGCAAAATGTTTCAAAAGTTATTACCGACAATTTTTCCACTGATTTGTCAAATGAATAAAAATCAGTGTTTAGAAAACCGAAAACCGATTTGAATCGAAAAAGGCAACGGGTCAAAGGTCAAACGGTCCGACTTGGTCAAACCGAGGTCAAACCCGTTTCAATTAAAACATAAAAAAATTATTTCAAAAATCACAAATTTTTCTAAAAAACATGTTATTTTACAAATAAACTAATATTTACTCATTTAAAAGATAAAATTATATACAAAAGTAGCTTAAAACAACTAGAGAAAAGCAAAACAACAACAAAAAAAAAAGCAAAAAAAAAAAAAAATTGAAAACCTGGCCAGTTCCTGATTTTTTCCGTTGAACCGGCTAGTCCGGTCTGATTTTCTAAACATTGATAAAAAGAAGATTTAGATGAGCTTGCTTACACTTTAATTTATTTTACACATATCTGATGTTGTCTTGAGGAATGTTGGTAAACTAGATACCATGAAAGAACTTTGGAAAAAGTTGGAGAACCAATATTTGCTTAGACATACCTCTAACAAACTTTACTTACTCGAAAGATTTTTCAGCTTTAAAACGGATCTTTCAAAGAATCTTGGTGACAATTTTGATATTTTTAACAAACTAATATTACAGCAAGCAATTTGATCATTTATGAAAGAAAATAGGACCCACAAAATTTCCCTACTAATATGCATATCAATTAAAATGTTAGAAGATGGTCATGCGTCATTCATAATGAATTCATGGTAATCCACAATAGTAGACTGCAAAGAGACAATCAGATGGTCAACATTACTCTTTTACACGAGTTCTTGATGCCACATTAGGACAATGCTTAACAAGTTTTTGAGACATTAGGAATTGATTTGGAAGCAAGTCCAAAATTAAATTATACCCTCACACAAGATCGACAAGCTTTGTACCATTCTGAAGTACACGTCGAATAGATTTTTTGTAGTAGGAGTTCATTTCAATAAGTTGAAGTGATGTGATCCTGAGAGGGAAGCACAACAAACTCCAGAATTGTAATGAAGAACGCCTAAGAAGTTCAAAATTCAGTTGTTTTGGACGGTGATATGAAGACCTCAACATCATGACATAAGAACCTAAGGTACATTAAATCTTAGACCCATTGAGATGTGGAAACAAGAATTAACATGGGGGAATGCCACAAAAGTTGTCCACACCTTTGATGGGTAAATATTTGAACGCTACAAAGATTGTTAATCTTTGATAAGTTCAGGTTTAGTTCAATTAAGACCAAGATTTAAAGGGAATCATCATCTTTCTAGAGTAAAATCACACAATGCAATTTCAATAATCAAAGTCTAAGTTACAATGAATGATAACTCCCTTTTATAAGCTCATGGTTCGAAATAAATAACCTAGTCGCCATTAATGAGCCTAAAACTAAAATAAAATAACAAAAAAAGGAAAAAAATAAAAACTCGGGAAAACCTAAAAAAATATACCATGCAATCACATGGCATAACATCTCACGATCGAGTGATTATCCTCTGAAGCTCTTTGATTGTGAAACTAATGTCTGCGCGATTGTATGATATTTTTGTCATAACTTTCTCTTTTGATATTCGATTGCAATGATTCAAAGTGTGTTGAAAAGAAGAATTAAAGGGCTACAATTCTTTCAGAAATAGGAATTTTCAAATTCGAAATTTTCTACACGAAAACTTAGTCTCAACATCTGACTAAAAATCTAAATCACAATCCTTACGGGGTTTTTATTCATCCTTGATTTTCAACTTGATTTTTGGCTCATATCTTGGCTTTATCACTTGTATTAGCCTTGAATATTCTTCCATCATGCCATTTTTGGCTAGAAGACCTTCGGCCATGCAAGTTGAAGTTTTGTTTGACTTGAATATTTGATCTTCCTGTCAAACCTACTATGGTTCTCATCATTCCCTCCTTTAAGATGATATATCCTGAATCATAGCTTTGTTCTTGCTTTATCAATGCACCGCCTAGATCAAATGTAAATTTTTTGAGAACAAAGGTAGTCAAGGCCCTTAGATGGTTTAGAAAATCAACATTCCTCATTATGAAGCACTTAAAAAGATCAACTTGGAATGATGCCTCTCCCATATCTTTAATTAAGGAATGAAATGAAAGATATGGGAGAGACATCATTAGATAGTTAAATAATTTTACAAATGACTCTCGATTGATAATTCACTGTTTATTGGAATAATTAGAAATGTTGTGCAAGAAATGGCTTTGGGATCACTTCAAATTGTTTTTTACCACTAAAGCTTTCTGAGAGACCATAAATTCTATGAGTTTTTAATTGAAATTGTTTATCAAATGAAAGATCAACTAGGAAGGATGTTGAATGCACTTTTATTTATTTTACACATATCTGATGTTGTTTTAAGGAATGTTTTAAAACTCAAGAGCACTTTGCATCCATCATTCAGAAGGCACCTATTATTTTTACCCCCGTAGTAGACAACAGAGCACAAGAAGTTCAAGGCCACTGCTGTAAGTAAACATATTCGTGTTAGTGGCAAGCGAACCACATCTATGAGGGATCCAGTTATGGTTAGTGGCAAGCGAACCACATCTATGAGGGATCCAGTTATGGCTGATTGTGATTTTGATTCTGTTTTACTTTCCCTATAAATTTCATCTAGAACACTTTTTTTGCTTCTTCATCAAGGACAAGAATGGTGCCATCAAGGAGGTGTTTTCCATTTGTTATTGTGATTCTTTCCATAGTTTTCATTGCCTGGTTCTTCTTTCCTCGAACAAGGCACCATCGTGGAGACTTAGACACGAAAGGAAGTATCATAACAACGAACAGAACGAAGGGAATAGAAGATGCAATATAGAGGGATCTCCATGATCAAAAAATATAAGCTATACTAGAGAGAATAGCTATTCCTCCTGAGAAAAAATAGAATGTGGACATTCCGGCAATGCCACGCATTGTAGGGCCGACGAGTTCTGTGGCTTGGACAAAAGCACAGAGGCCAACTCCTCCGGTGCTGAAGTCGGTGAGAAGGCGTAATAGGGCATAAGTCCAGTAAGCTGAAGATAGTGCTGTTAGACAACCGAAGATTGCATTCATGATACAAACAACTAATAGAGAGGCTTTCGGTAACACAAATGTGATATCATAGAAATCAAAGATTGTTGATAGGAAAGAATTTAAAAAAATATTTGTAACACATTTTTTTGATGACATTTAATCAAACACCTCAAGACAAATGAGATAAAATAATTCAATGTATAAAGATATGAAAAGTTTAATCTCCGAAATGTCTATTATTTGCAAAAAAATTATACATTGAATTATTTTACTCAGTCGAGATTGAGATTCCTTTTTCGCATAAAAATTTGAATCCCAATAGTTTGAGGATGATATGCAGTGGACACCCGGTGCAACACACCATATTTCTTCAATAATGCCGCAATAGTTCTGTTGCAAAAGTGTGTTTTTATATACATGTGACTATATGTGACCTTTGTCGGGATCATTAATTTTTTCATATACAATAAAAGAAAATTGACCTGCTTCATAAATGTACTGAAAGAAAATTGACCTTTTAATGACTAGAATATATTATGATATTAATTTTTCTACAAGAAGTAGTAGTGGCCGTAGACAATTAATGGTTAATCCATAAGGGCCTTGACTACTTTGACACTTATTTCAATATTAGATTGGGAGAAGCAACTGTTGAAGAAAAGAAAGGTGGAGTACCAATGTGACCTACATTTTTTTCCTGTTGGAACTAAAGAAATATCAATTGGTTTTGTAGATAGTGATGTAATTGTAGGTCAAAAAGCCTACGTCTAACATGGCTTACAAATGAGCATTATTAAATCCAATGATGTTTCGAACATTTCCATTTGACATAACTCGAAGACTTGTGCAAGCTTAAAAGAATTGCGGAAGGTACTGCTTGAGGTGGAGTGTCATCAGCCCGTCTTGCTATTGGACTACTGGATGCTTGGACATGGACATATTGGCAGCATATGATGCCGCCATTACTGTGAGTCAATAGCATATCATTATCATTAGTAGGGTAACAGTCAATGGATAATGACTACCCTAACTCTTCATTATTCCTGGATCTGCCACTTACACCAATTAACCTACATTTTATGTCCTATATTTACCCCTTGATTATTTTTTATTATTAATGGAAAATAATTAGTAGATATTTTGCATTTGATTCTGAAATTAATCCATTTATTGTCCTATGGAGCCAATATAATCAACTGGTGAAAATGGGTACATTCTTTAGGATGTCGGTTGGAGCCTTCATTTTCTGGCAGACCATGGACAAAGTCCATGTTTGGATCGCCCTCCACCAGGACGAGAAGGTACTCAATCCCCACCCCCCCACCCCCACCCCCAACACCGTCTTTGTACGTATATATTTGTATATTACTATATGTGATCGATCTATGGTTTTACTGTGGCCAGGATTGTTATAGGGATTCAATTACATGTGGATTACCATGAATTCTTCTTACACCAAAATCTATCTTTTAATAGATTCATGAATTCTTTATAGAATATCTCACGAGTTTAATGGATTACAAGTAGCTCCTGTCTGCCCTTTGTATAGTGTATCATCTTCATTTGAAGTGTCATATTTTCATCAAAATGATAGTGAATCGCACATTGTTTTGGAAAAATTGCACATAAATTTGAAAATACATTATTCATAATTACACGTAATTTGGAACGGGCAATTCTAATTTATAGTTTTAAAAAATCCTTTAAGCTTACGTTAAATTTATAGAAAAAATCAGATTTTTTTTAGTAAATTTTGATAAAAGTTGTGAATCCCACAGAATATGTGGTTAAATTAATTGTAGACCTCAACTTCGATTTTAATAAAATATTTTAGCTGAATCACACGGTTATAAAGCTTAATAGAAATATAAATTAGTAATGGATAAATATATTGGCATCACGATTTTTGTTAACCACACTACAGAAGACTGCAAAGAGACGTCAAAATGAATTATGTATGTATATGTGTTTGTATGCTACTATCAGTTTGTTAAGATGAAGCCATTTCACAATCATGGTGTTCTTTATGAAAGAAAATAGCACCCAGAACATGGTGTCTATGACTAAATTGCACAGTATGACTAAATTAGGGACTTCTTATGACATGAAAAAATTTGGCTGAAAATACATGGAGGCTTGGTGCAAAACATGCAAGATCAGTTATGGTGAACATTCATTAATTATGACTGTATGCCCCTTATTGACAATGGAGTTTCTTGACCATCTACACCTTTTCTACGTACAATTTTTATATTATATCTAGCAGCATTATCCGTACAAAAATAAAATGTACTTACCACTTGCTGTAGAATGTGAAAGAAAATATCTGGGAAGAAAGCGAAATGAATCAGACATCCGTTTAACGGTGCAGCGCGAGCATATACTATTGCTGATTTTGAAACCTATTGTATTTGAAATGATTGTTAATCTCTAAATGAATACCAGTAAATATTCACTATTTCGTTCAAATAGGATATAAAGAGGTCCAAGAGGCAATTGGTGTCGATCCAGCAGGAAAAAATTGTATTCATGTACAACCGGTTGATGAGAGTACTATTGCCTTGTCTAGGATTGCCGAGTCATTTGCAAAAATTGCTAATTCCATGGAAATGCAAGCAACACTAGATACACTAGACCATGTCAACTGCCAGATGATTGTAAAGAAGTTAGAGGCCATGGACCTAGACATACCTGACATCATTCAGGTAATGAAACCTTTCGATCCGATGATATTTTGGCTAAGGTATTTATGAAATTGACGAGTTCATAATACATGCGTGCTTTGGTGTTTGACAAGCTTGGACGTGATCCGCCTCCACTACCGTAGGAGTGTGAATGTTTTTTCACTAGACATGATTTTTTGTAATGCACACAATTATCTGTGAAGGGGGAATATGAATTTTGTTTTTCATGTTTAGAATTGTAAGCTAAATTTCGTGAATGTGTGTATATCCTAGTGTTGATAAGGTTTAGTACTTTTTTTTTTAAATACCATTTACATGTCTGAATGGAGTCTTATGGACTTTAAAGTGAGCATATAGTTTGAGAAATATTTTTCCATAAATATATATATGTCGAATTATGGATACATATTTATGAAATATATGGTTGAAAAAGTGTGACACATGAAATCATAGTTAAAAATAATTTTTTGACAACTTGAAGGAAAAAATGAGTTCGATCTTCAATTTTCCCAATTAATTTCGATGGAAAATTTTTATAGAATTGCATAGAAAATATAAAATATCAAACACCACTAGTCAGAATTGCATCGAAAATATCAACTATCAACCTTTTTTGATTTAAAAAAAAAAACAATAGAAATTCTATGGAAAACAAATTCAATCAAACACCAAAAGACGGAAAATTTCAACATTTTCCGGATGGCGAATTTTACCCATCAAACGCATTTCATTTTTAATTTCCTGAAATTCATTTTATTTCCTTCCAAATTCCACCTTTGCATGACGGACCCTTAGACACATGTACACATTTTATTAGTGAGTAGTAAGAATACTCAAATACAAAATCTTTATGTGGCTAATCAAGTCATTGTGTAGGGGCAGGTTTTCCTTCTCTAGACGACATATTTTTGTAATAATTTTATATATGCCTCACGGTGCAATTTATTGTTAGTTGACATTCTATTAAGTTCATATCAAACTTTTATTAATTTAAATTTCTTCTTCTAAGACATATGATTAATATTAGAATTTCTATCTATCAATTTATCTAATATATATTTATTCTTTTATCATGTAGAATAATTAGTTCTTATGCACACTATTTCAAATAATCAAACCACTTAGTATCAAACGGACCCTAAATATTTGTTTTAAATTGTAAACGGGCTCAGGGTTTAAAGATACTACCTACTGTCAGATCCTACTTTATACCGTACTAATGTTGAGAGCTTGGTTTATCTCACTATTACTCGTCCTGATATTGCATATGTTGTTCATATTGTCAGTCAGTTTGTTGCTTCTCTCACTACAGTTCATTGGGCCGCTGTTCTTCGCATTTTGCGATATCTTTGAGGCAGTGTTTTCTACTTCCATCCACCTCTTCCTTGGATCTACGTGTATACTCTGACTCTGATCATGGCAGTGATCCTACAGATCGCAAGTTTGTTACTGGTTTTTGTATATTTTTGGGTGATTCGTTAATTTCTTGGAAGAGCAAGAAACAATCTATTGTTTCTCAATCTTCCACTGAAACAGAATATCGTGCTATGGCCTTTACTATCAAAGAGGTTGTTTCATTACATTGGTTACTTGCAGATATGTGAGTTCTTCTTTCTCGTCCCACTCCTATGTATTATGACAATAAGAGTTCTATTTAGATTGCTTACAACTCAATGTAAAAAAAAGTGACAAAACATCAATGTAGAACTTGTGTAATTTGTTAAGTTACAACGCATGTGATCAATGATGTATATTGCAAATATTGAAAAAATTGACATTCAAGTTCAAGTAGATAAAAGTGACGAAAGGACACTTCTAAAAGTGACGCCACCGTGTCAATTTTTCAGTCTACATGTATGGCACTATTCATAAGCCATTTTGCAACCATATCTCTAAAGCCGCTTTTAAGCCGTGAAGCATAAGCCAATGGAGCTGGATAAGCCATGTAAAAAGTTGGAACCGACCACCTATTTAGTAAATGGGTTATACTATGTTCAGTTTGGGGCCCTAAGAGTCTACACACTATTCATAAGCCATTTGGCCAACCATATCTCTGAAGCCGTTTTTAAGCCGTATTAAAAGTTGGAAGTGGAACCGACCACCTAGGGATGTCAAACGGACCAAGCCGAGCCGACTCGACCCATCATGATCATGTTTGGTCTGGCCTACAAGCCGGGCAGGACGCGGCTCGTTTGGGAGACGAGCGGGTCGGCTTGTCTCCCAAAGAACCGACCCCAGTTTGGCTCGTGGGCTCACGAGCTGGACGGGTCGGCTCGTGGCTCGTTCATATATATATATATATATTTTCCTTTTTTGCATTCTAACTTTATACTAATACTAAAATAACTTAAAATATTAAAATTTAAAATTGTACACGAACTTGACGAGCTTGAAACGAGCCGGCCTATTTTGCGACTTGTTGGGCTTTCACGAGCCGGTCCACGAGCTGAACCCGAATTGTCCAACACCCGAATTTTCAATCCGGTCCAAGCCCAAGTCCCTCTTTTCACGAGCCGAGCCAAGCTTTTAACGAGTCGAACCGAGTTGAACTCACGAATTGTCCTACCCGTTTGCCACCCCTACGACCACCAGTTTAGGGGCCGTTCTCTTTGTGTTTTGATTTTGAATTTTGAGTTTTGGATTTTGTTTTGAATTTTGGATTTTGGTTGTTTGTTTTGTGATTGCTGAAAACATGTTTTCTTTGTAATTTTGGAAAACTGTTTTCAAAAATAGAAAATTGAAAAAAGCGTTTACTTTGTAATTTTTTGATATATTTATTTTGTGTTATTTTATATGTAAAAAATGATTGATTTGTTGAATTACATTAATTTTAGAGCATATTTGCTAATGGTAAAAATTTTACTTCAACTTTTCAAACTCAATCTCAACCATCCATTCTTAGTCAAGCCCACAATTTTTGACTTTTTTAACTTTTTTAAATCATACATCCATCCAAAAAAAAAATCACAAAAATCAAAATTTTTCATATTACCAAATAGGCTCTTAATGTCAATAAATCAGTTAATTCTCTATGTCAATAAATTCATCATTAATATTGTTTCAGCTAAACAAAAATCCAACCACATACCAACAAAATCTTAACATGAATCTATATATAATGGCAAAATAACATAAGAGCTTCAAGTGAAGGAAGTGTCTCACAAAAAAAAAAAAAATTAAAATGGATCTATATATAATGCCAAAATAACACAAGAACTTCAAGTGAAGGAAGTGTCTCGCATTTACCAAAAAAAAAAAAAAAAATCATATCATGGATATATATATAATTGCAAAATGATATAAGAACTTCAAATAAAGGAAGTGTCTCACATTTAAAAAAAAAAAAAAATCTTAACATTGATCTATATATAATGACAAAATAATATAAGAGCTTTAAGTGAAGGAAGTGTCTCAAATTTACCAAAAAAAAATCTTAACATGAATTTATATATAATGATAAAATAATATAAGTATTTAAAGTGAATGAAGTGTCTCACATTTACAAAAAAAAAAAGTTTTGGACTTTTTAACACAAAATATTCAAAACGCAATAAACTCGTTTTGAATTTCCTTTGTATTTTTTATTTTTTATTTTTTTTTTGAAAAACAAATTTCTGAAAATGAGCAAAATAAACGCATTTTCGATATTTTCGAAAGTCTAAAACTCGAAACGAGTTGAAAACACCAAAGTGGACGTTGCTTTAGTAATTGGGTTATTCTTAGGTGGCGTTCTATTTGTATTTTATTTTGTATTTTCATTTTCGAAAATGTTTTGTGTTTTGTGTTTTCATTTTTGTTTTCAAATTTGCTGAAAACGCGTTTGGTTTATCATTTCTGAAAACTGTTTTTGAAAATGAAAAGCTGGAAAACACGTTCTGTTTGAAATTTTGCAGAACACTATTTAAACTATTTTTAATTAATTTGCTTGCAGAATACTACTAACTCCAACTCAAATTTCCTTTCACAATACACTAAAAATATGGTTACATGCAATACACTAATGTGAGCATTAAGAGTCTATATTAGCACAGCTTGGTCAGGTTCGAGACTTGAGAAAGCTCTACTTCTATTAAAATCCAGAAAATGCAAGTTTTTTCAAAACCACCAGAGTCCATTTATCATTATATTTTTTGAAATATAACAATAAGAATTCTCATTTTTTTTTTTTTTTTGTAATGTTGATATTGAATTGAATAAAACTTTATTTAAACTAAGTTCCCAGTTAGGATAATTCAAAAAAAAAAAAAAAAAAAAATCTTTATTTAGGCTTAGTTCCAAGTTAGGATAATTCTAAAAAAAAAAAATAAAAAAATAAAAAATTTATATTAAGTTTAGTTCTAAGTTAAAAAAAAAAAAAAAAAAAAAAAAAAAAAAAAAAATTCCAAAACGCGTTTTCCGCGTTTTGAACATTTTTTGTTGAAATACACACAAAACGCCCAAAACGATGTTTCGGACGTTTTCCGTTTTGTGTACAAATTTTCTTTTTGTTTTTCAAAATGCGTTTTCGAAAATAGTAAAGAGAACGTGTTTTTAGTGTTTTCGAAAATAAAAACAGAAAACGAGAATCTGAGGCCCATTTTTTGACCCGATACCTTTCCTTCTTCTTCTTTTTTTCTTTTCGAACAAGATACCTTTTCTTTATTTTCTTCGTTTCATTTCATCAATTATAACCTTACCCTATCATTTTCTCGTCCTCTCTCTACGCCGACACCGTCGATCGGATAGTTACGCCGCCCGTTTTGATGCAAGCCCAAAAACCGTTTCATCCAAACGTCTGTCATCTGTAGGCGTGGAGATCTACCTTTTTTCCCCAATTTCCGCCTCACGCATCGTTCTAGCTTTTCAGTAATCAGTTCTATTTTCGTTCGCGACTTTGCACCGATCTTATAGGTATGTTGGGTAGAATGATTAGTTCACAATCATGCAAGTAAATGTGTAAGCATCATAATATTTCATGTTGTGTGGAAATTTTGTTTAGTCTTTATTTTTCAGCCGTGTTTATTTTTCAATTAGACCAACATCAGTGTTTTTTGGAAGTCTTTAGTTCGATTTAGATTCTCATGTTTTTCTCCACATTAGGGTTAATTGTCATTTGAAAACTTGCCTCTATTGTAAATCATTTAAATGTTTGCTGTATTGTGTATTTACATCTTTACTGTATCAGAGTTTGAGGGTTAAAAAAGTCTGGGGATTCTATGTTTTGCTCATATTATAGAAGCATTACTGTAAGTCAGCTTAATAATATATTTGTGCACTTGGTTTTGAAATTTTCAGATTTGAAGGAAAGTTTATCCAAGGAGTATTTTTAAAGGTAAATTACCAATGCACAATTTCTTTTCGTACTTTTTTATTTCATTATGTTGCCTTGAAGTTGAAAATAAAATTTATGATTTAAGTAAACTTAGCAGTTCATTTGGAATCTAAAGAAAATGCCTTTTGAACCTCTACAATTGCATCAATTATATTTGAGAAAACTTCCATTGAACCATCTTTACATTTCAACAAGTGAAATATAACTGTTCTCTATTTTTTGGCATAATTTGGATGACTTGTTATCTATTTATCGATTACTTATTTATTTTACATTTTTGGATAGCATTTCTGAAATTATTATTATGGAGGGTTGTCATTTCTTGAGCTGGAATTGAAATATATTTATTGGGATTTAGGAGTTGGGTTTATGGATTAATTTGTAGCTTTGATTTCCTACATGCATGCTACTCTCTATCACGTAGTTTCTTGCTTCACTTTTGAACTTTAATGAACTTTGTATTGTAAGTAATGTAAGTGAAGACGGGTTTTCATTTCATATTTGTTTTTCTTATCAATGATGTCGTAAAAATGCTTATAGTTTCGTTATTGGGATTTGATGCTATAGTATTTGAAATGGTTCATTACCTTTACATGTACATGCACCTGTAGTTTGAAATTATTTCTATCTATCTATCAATACTTTTAACAAGAATTATGCCCAGTTATTATTTTAGTATATATTACTATAACTTTACTCCTTTGTCCAGGCTGCTTATAAAAAAACTTTGAATCTGAACACAACAAGTGCACACGCTATTATATACTTCATGAAATTGCAACACGTGCATTGCACGTGCTTCAAACTAGTAATAATATAAAAAACAGTGTTCTAAAATGCGTAATGCGTTACGATGCGTTGAGGTCGAGAATCAAGAATCACAAGTTTAGGCGTGTCAATGCGAAGAATAAGCGTCATAATGCGTTTCGTATTTTTAATATTATTTTAATTATTTTAAGACATTAAATATATTTTTATATAAAAAAAATAGATTTTTTACCCTTTAAAAAAAAAAAAAGCGGATTAGGCGCGCGCCTAGGCAGGATTCCCGCCTAGGCGCTCCTAATCCCGCCTATCGCGCCTAGGCGGTCACAAAAAATCGTTGACCGCATTTTTACGCGCATACCACTTATTCGACCCGTTTTGGTCACGCATCGCGTCTAGGTGGCGCATTTTCGCTCATTTTAGAACACTGATAATAAAAGAGGATTCTATTTGGGCACTGTTCATAAGCCATTTTAGTCATTTGGAGCCATTATGTGTCTGAAGCCGCCTTGAAGCCATTTAGCCGGGTTTGGTGGACTAAGCTTTCACAGCCGTTATTCATGGACCCGGATATGTAGCTTGCTCGGCCCAATATGTAGCCCAGACTTTAGAATGTCGTAGAATCGTTTCTTTTGTCAATCTATTTTCTTTTCCTTTGAACTTTTCATTTCGCAACCCTACTGCCTCTTCCCCGACACTGTACATTTGACCTCCATCGATTTGTGTGCTTCCTTAGTCATCGTCGTCCCCTATGCCTCTTGCACAAGATCTGTTAGGTAGGTGAGCGTTATTCATTTTGTGTGTGTTTGGCCCCATTTTTTGGAAAAAACTATGGTTTTGAATAGTATTTTTGGGAAAATGTGTGGTTAAAAAATGTTTGAAAAGTGAAAAAGGGTAGGCTTGACTAAAATGGATAGTTGAGATTGAATTTGAAATAAACTTGGTTTGGAAAAATTGGGGGTCAAACATGGGCCTTACCTCCAATTTCTTCGGCTTTGGGTTCCATTCGAGACTTTACATTGCGGTTTTTTTCTTCTATTCTGATTCTGTTTTGATTTTGTTTATTGTTCCCATTTTTAGCTTCCTTCACCATCGTCATTATCTCCACACTTGCACAAGATCTGCAAGGTCAGCGTTATTTCTTTTAACTACGCATTCTTCGTTTTTAGGTTTACATTAATTTCGAGCTTTTATAGTGAGGGTTTTTTTATTTTATTCTACTTTTTTTAATTGTTCAGTCTTGTGAAGCGAATCCTTATGAAAAATGGAAACACAGATTTCTGGAATTCATTTTTGTGAATTTTTCTAGCAAGACATACTTTTGGTTACAATGATCAAAGCCTATAGAAAACGAAGGAAAGTAACCCTGTACATATACTTCACTTGTTAATTACAGTGATGATTTAACTCTTGCCTTTTGTCAATAAGATCATTTTGGCCAAAGGTTAATTACAGAGTTCATTATGCGTATGTGTTCTTTGTTCATATGTTATGTTTACAATGTATCTTAAAAATGAAATAATAACTTCAATTCTAGATTTATGACCTATGGTGGAAATTAAGTTTCTTACATGTATAAACACTCTGATCGCCATTCTCTTCGTATTGCAAGGGCAACTAATAAATATTTTGATTTGAAGCTGTAGTGTTTGTTTTTTCCCTTTTTCCTTTCTTTAATTGGATTTTTGTTGGTGTCCGCTTCTCCTAACGTTTAATGTGATGCTTTTCTTTCGTTTATTGTGAACTTTCTCACAGGTGTTCAAAATTAAGGGTTTGAGGCTACGAAAAAGAAAAAACAAGAAGTGTAATATATGTTTTTTTTTTTCATGTTTACTTTCTTGAGCTATTCAAAATTTTGATTTCATTGACATTAAGATTTGTTAAATGTTTGTAGAGAATGTGTGATATTTTTTCGTGGAAATTTATAATTCATTAGTGCAGTTTGATTTTGGGTTGAATAGGGATAAGAATGGTTCAGTGATTGATAGAGAAAGTGTGTGGGAGTTTTAGGATTTTTTTTTTTTTTTTTTTTTATGCTGGTTGTTAGATTTATTTGAGTTTTGAGGCAGCAGAGAATTTTAGTTTGTTATTATTTATTCAAAATTCCAAGTCATTGTTCTCCCTTTACATTTTGGGTTCAGTTTTGTTTGTGTATTGATTTTCCAGCGTGATGCGTGATTGCTATACGTTAAATAATATTTTAGCTCCAGTTTACCTGATGCATAATTTCAACTATGAGCTGTCAATTGCACTATGTGGTTTCTAATTCCAGATTCTGTTCTTTTCAGATTGGCTTTTCTAGCTCTACATATTCTTGAAACATTTTCTTTGTCTAACTGCATTTGACAACCCTTACAAAGTAGAAAACTGTTGCATTTGTCCAGTCCAGGAAAGACCATCCTCAGAATAGAATATTCTTCTCTAATCAGGTATTTTATTTTATTTTTTCACTTTATTTGTTTGATTTTTCATTTGTCGGTAATACAAGACTCATTTTAATTGTTTTGGTTATATTTTATGGTTGTCTTGAAAGTTGAAATTGTAGAATTTTTGTGTTGTGACATTGATAGTGCGATTTTGATAGTATGTTGATTGCTCTTTTTTTTTTTTTTAATTACAGTTGTTGGCAATAATTGAATTTTATTTACCTACTTATTAGTGATATTTATAAATTGTAAGTTTGTATACTTGTGTAATTTGTTAGTCAATGATGTATATTGCAAAAATTGAAAAAGTGACAATAAAAAAAAAAAAAAACTTACAAAGTGTCACTTTTTTCCACTAACACTTTGTTCGACAAAAGTCCAATCGTGTTTATAAACAATATGCACAATTGCTAAGATTCTTGTTTGCCGTGACTCAGATTTTTTTGCAGGATGTTTGAAAATATTATTCTGACATAAAAACGAATTGACAGTCGTGTCCCTTTAAATATCCAATTGTTAATAACTAAACATATATTGTAAGGGCAATTTTGGTATAGGAGCACAAAAGATACGTCACCGATTGTTATTGTATTGAAAAGATACTGACAGTCATCTGTCTCACATCTACAGAATTCAGTAGCCACCATTGATTCTCGTGCTTGTTTATGAACAAGGAAAAATGTTTAAAGAACACAGAGTAAAAAGTTGCGTAATGTCACTTTTTAGTTAAAGAAAAGGTAAAAAAAATGGTACAATTATTCTTATATTTTAAATAAAATTAATAGGTCATGAATTTATTCTAATATTTTAATACATGTCACTTTTTTAAAAATAAGAGACATTGTGTCATTTTTATAAAAAGGTGATAAAATCATTAAAAATGTGATACTCAAAATTTACAAAGTATTTTTACTTCCAAAAATTTATAAAAGGTATTGTTTGTAAATGGTAAAAAAATAAAGGTATTTGTGTAACAACCCCTAATATTATTTTTGTCAATTTTGTTTTTAATTTTTCATTTGTACAGATGTTATTTACCACAAAGCTCATCCCAGAGATTTCTTGAGGAAGGGGAAGCTCGAGTTCTTCAAAACAAAATCACACTGTAACGAGCAGAACATACTGAACTCTTTCCAAATCGATCAAAATTTACATTATTAGGCTTGGTGGATATGAATGTAAGTTTTGTATGATTTTGTATTCTCTTTTCATTTAAACATATCGTTGTAGATTCGATTTTTTTTTTTTTTTTAATTTTGATTGTGTTTTGGGTATAAATTACTTGTAGACTGTCGATTCAAATCCGGCTACCAACAGCTTGATCGGCTCCGAAGCAGATATTCAAAGAACTTTGTATGTTTTTTCCCTCTCTCTATGGACGAAAATATACTTGTGAAGATAGATTGTTTGATTTTGACGGAATTAGAAGAAACTAGGTTTTAGCCGATCTATTTTACAAATTGGTAAAGTTAGGTCTATTAAGTTTGAGTAATTATCTTTATGTTTTTAACAAAAAACTTTCGAGTTTGTTCTACATTTATTCTATCTTCGGATTCTTCGCTAGATTTAGTTATTATTATTATTATTATTATTATTATTATTTTGTTCCTGTTTCTCATCTTAGTTTTTCTCCTAAATTTTATGTTTGTGATTCGGATGGTATAGGTATCCGTATGTGACAGGGACTTCAGTGGTTGGCATCAAATACAAGGATGGTATACTATTGGCCGCCGATATGGGAGGTAAGATCCTGAGTCCAAATTCTATTTTGCGTTTTGGTAATCAATCATGTATAATTATCTGGGCATTAATGTGTAGTATATGTATACATGCATATGTATTTAGCTCGCATATGTGTACCCAATAATCTGCATTTTTTTGTATTGATCTTCTACTAGTTCAATGCTGGCTTGATGGAGTTATGTAAGATACCAACATTTGTGAAGTATGTATTGTAATACATGTAATTAGCAATTGTTATCACTCTTGAGAGCATCTCCAATGCTTCACACACTGTTTGCTCTCAACTAGTCAATTGTTTGAGAGATATACACACAAAAATTCGTGGGTCCCACTGTAAATCTCTTTTTTCTTCTCTCATCCATTTTCTCTAATTTTTCTCACATTCCCACTCAACACACTCCGCAATCCCACATCCTACTTCACATCTTCCACTATTTTTTTATTAATTTATTTGAATCTGTGTCTATCTCTTCTTTTTCACCTTTCCCGCTCTTTTTCCTACTTTCAACATCTGCACCCTTGCTCTCCCATCCAATCCACAACCTATTGGAGATGCTCTGATAGCTTCACATGCCAGTGGAGGAAAAGTTGGAAAAAAATATCCCGAAAGTGTGCCCTTTTATTCTATGAGCTAGAAAATGCGTTGGAAATTTGCCTCAATATAGACGTGTCTGTTTGTATTGTGCTTGAAACACCGTTGTAAACTGTCAATGTTGTCTCATGAGTTGTTAACACATTTTCTTCATTGTTCCTCTGCGCATGGCATTTTCTTGAATTTATGCTTGAAGGTGTTGTCCTTAAATGATGTTGATTGTTGGGAAATTGAAGATGTTTGCATAACTTGAGTGTAGCCATGAGAAGGTAAGATGGATTTTTCATATAAACAAATAGCTAGAAAAACGACCAAGAATATATGCAAGCTGGTTAAGGTCATGCAAATTGAGTATCATTTATGAAATGAATAAGATGGTTCAGGCATATTAATGAATGCTACTAGTGCTTCAGTTAGAACATATTACGATGAGAATGAGTTTTATTACACAATTAAGCGTGTTATGCGAGCTAAATTGACAGTTATTGTGATGGGCGTCGAATCCAACAAATGATAATTTCTTGCTCTTGTAAAAATAGATTGTAATAGTGGTGAGCAATGTCGAATCCACTGAGATTGGTTAGACTTAGTTTTTCAGAAATTAAAACAGAAAATTAAAAAGGGGGGGATGGGGTTTGAATTTTGAATGTAAAATCAATTTGTAAATAAATAATTACAAAATTAAATTGATGAAAATATCAAATTAAATTAATATCCAGCCGAAGGTATAATCTCAATATTGATTCATAGAATTGATCATGGATGCAAAAATAAAATCTTTTACTCATTTTCTAAATTGGTTATGGTTGTTAATACGATCTAACAATCTATCTCTCCTTACTGTATTGATAATCAAGAGACGCTCGTTGATTATTTCCCTAATCGATAAACAACCCTAAATACAATCTTATGATTTAATTTACCAACAACATTAATCTCTAGAGGGACGACCAATTCTAACCAACAAATTCACACATGTGATTCATTTAAGCTAGATTATATATCTTCATAACATGAGTAAAAAATCAGTCTATAATCAACTATGTTATTTGCCACTTGTATTAGAAAACCTAAACAATTACGGATTTAGATTCCTATTGACTAAGTATCTTTTTGACAATTAAAACAACGTGGACTTTGTATTAATTAATCAAAACAACTTCAAATACACAAAAGATATATATATATATATAGAAAAGAGAATAAAGAATAATTAAATTAATTAGATCTCACAATTCTTGAAGAATCAAAACTTCGATTATCCTTAAATTGGAATAATAAATTAGTTCTCCATAAACATTGTTAATTAAAAACTAAAAAAATAATAAACAAAAATAAAAAAGTCAAACTTGATGAGAAGGCATAAAAATATGTGTTTGTTGGAATTCTTGTTGCTGATTTTCTTTCCTTCTTCCTATTGCGGCTGAGACTCCTCCCATAAGTGACCCCTTCTCTTTTTCTATTGCCGATTTCCCTTAATTAAGTGCCAAGCCCTTTTTTTTATAGCAAGTCTTGTGGCTGCTGGGCTTAATCCAAAGTAGTGCAGCCCATTAATTTTTTTTAGGTTGCTGTCTTTCTGAAACAATAAGGTGTGCCCACGCCTTATTCCAAGTCCTTCTCTGATTGTGTGCTTTTTGAGTTCTAAACTTGTTCTTTTAATTTGTGATATTGAATCCAATTTTATCCATGTTCTTCACCTAATCCACAAAACATGAAATATAATCAATATCCACAAATTTAAGCATTTAAAATCAATGGAGTAAGAGGAAATATTACAAATTAAGTAGCAATTATGCGCTCTATCATATTGAATCAAGACATGTAGTTTACAAATGATGCAAGCAATTGTCCTTGGGATAACTTTGATTTTCTTTTGTTTAGAGAGAAAATACACTCCTGGATGCATGGGATTTTTGTGTGTTATTCTTCCTTGAGATGATATGTTTTCTATGTAACACCATGTCAATTATGTTCTTCGTTGAATTTTTTTATGATTTGCATTTGTAGGTTCCTATGGGTCTACCTTGCGTTACAAGAGTGTCGAAAGGTTGAAGCCGGTGGGAAAACATTCTCTCATTGGAGCGAGCGGTGAAATCAGTGATTTTCAGGAAATAATGCGTTATCTTGATGATCTTATGTAATTGTTCTCTGCATCTCCATGTTCTTGTCCCTATATCTGTTGGTATATTATTTCCTAGTCTTAAAGGAATTGCATATCTTTGTGTGAAAATTCTTGACTCTTTATTCATGTTTGTGGGTGTAGCTTGTCTGATAACATGTGGGATGATGGGAATTCCTTGGGTCCTAAGGAGGTGCACAATTATTTAACCCGAGTCATGTATAATCGTCGCAATAAGTTCAACCCTCTCTGGAATTCACTTGTATTGGGAGGAGTGAAAAATGGTCAGAAATATCTTGGAACGGTAAAATTGTAATCATATCGAGTTTGTATACATTTATGAATTTGCTGAATAATCTAATTTGTTTGGAAGGTGTGGCTAAATTTTTCTAAATGTATTTAACTTCCAGGTCAGTATGATTGGTGTTCATTATGAGGACAACCATGTGGCTACTGGATTTGGCAATCACCTTGCACGACCTCTCCTCCGTGATGAATGGCATGAGAACTTGACATTTGAAGAGGGTGTCATACTGCTGGAGAAATGCATGCGTGTGCTTCTGTATCGCGATAGATCAGCTGTCAACAAGCTTCAGGTTTGTTCTCCTCTGGAACACGTACTTCATGACTTCTTGAAAAATGTTGTATTGTTTGATGTTTGATTATATCATGAAAATAAAGTTGTTTTCGTATGCTTTCATAATCATGTATAAATTGTTAGATCTAAGAAGCCAAAGCCATAAATATTCCACACAATATATCTCATTCATAGAAAAAAAAATAACAGAAAAAAAATCTAGGAATTTGAGGTGCTCTACGTAATTTATATTTCTTGAATCCGGCTATCCCTACCAAAAAGATGGTAACTTAGAAAGTAGGGGATGGGAGAGGATATAAAAAGTTGATCAAAACATGTTACCTGTTTCATGCAATATATCTTGTGCATTGGATTGGAAGTGGATGAAGTGAACTTGATTATCTTTTTATAATTTTTGGTTAATATTGCTTCATTATAATCTTTTTGAAGGGCTAGATTTTGTTAGTTTTGAGCTATACAATGATATTGAGAGTTCTGTTTTGTTGTGATTTATATATTATTGGTTCAATTTCAACTTCATTTTTTTTTCCTTTGGGTAAGCATAATTTCACTTTTTGAAAACAACAATTCTAGGGAGACATTTTATTGTGACATTTTTAAATGACATTGTGACATGTGCATATTCATTTGGTGGTTAAAAAGTAAGTGGTGGAATAATTATTTTCACTGTCCAATAAATGTGTGCATATTATAATGTCACTTAAAAATGTCTCTAGAATTATTCTTTTGAAATTATATTAGGTTAAATTATATTGTGTTTGTTGAAGGGGCGGGCTTAATTATTCGAACTTTGCTGCATGAGGATGTCCTTATTTAAATCAACCTAGTTGTCTATAGTGGAAAGTGCCAAGATGATATTATGTTCAAGTTTCTTGTGAGATGAATATTTCCATGACAAACAATTGATTATTTATAAATGTAGATTGCGAAAATCACGGAAGAGGGAGTAACAATTTCTCCGCCCTACTCGTTGAAGACTTTTTGGAATTTCTCTGCTTTCGAGAATCCTACCCTCGGCGCTGAGGGCTCATGGTAGCTTTGATAGTTTCAAAATATGAGACGACTCTATTGAGTTTCATTTAATTACATGTTTGAAGCAAAGACCTGTACCTTTGTATTTACTCTTTCATGTTATTTGGGAACTTTTGGGTATCATGCTGTGTATAACATTATATCCATTAACTGGAGCTATGTTATTTTGAGCCACTAGCTTTTTACTGTGTTTTTTCCGTGTCTTACTGTATATTTGCGTGAGATGCATAAAGTAGGAGGCAGATAAGTTTGGCTAAAGCTGAAATGAAACTTGTAGACCAACCATACAGAGATTTCATGATTAATACCGAATCAAATTTTACATCTCTTCCTAATTTTACATGCATAATTGACAAAGCTAAAATTATAATTTAGCCTTCGGTAAAATTTTATTTATAAATAAATTTCAAGGTAAAATATGTGGTTGAATACTAGATTCTTGTGTTGTTTATATAGTCTTTGTGTTCGAGTTTATTGTCGAATATTGTACGTTCGTCATCAAACAACATTTTGATTCTATTGTATTTCGGAGGTTTATTTGGATTAGTCGTGCATACTATTTTGTGGAGCCTAAAGGAAAGCGAGTATCATCCTTTGGAATCTTTAAAGTTATTACGAAATTTCGTCATCGCACCACTAACCTTGTTTTTTAGCATGGTGAGTGACAGTTATTTATAAAATGATTTTTTTTTTCTATTCACATAGAGCGCATCTGTATGGTAAATAGTTTTTAAACAAGTGTTTATGAATATTATTTATAAATAACGACGTGATACATGGTCAATTTATTAAAAAAAAAAATGGTTGGTGAAAATGTTTAATCAACCATTTACTTTTCTAAAAAACTGTCTAATGAAATATCACCACGTGTTCATTATAAACAAAATTTGTAAACAAATTTTATCAAACAGTTAATTAATTATAATCCAAAACGATCAAAGAAAATTGTGTTTAAAAATGATTTGATCAAGTCATAAAATTCCCATCTCTTTTACGCATCTATTAAGTCAATACTCATCTGTCACTTCGCCGCCTTCATCTATCCACAAATGTGTACGAGGAGAGTATATATAAATAAATGTATACACAATATCCAAAAAAGTTCTTATATATAATTCTATATAGTTCTTCCATTTGAAAGTGTGAAGGGTATCTTCTTTTCCAAAGAGAGTTCACATTGATGGTCAAGGTCGGGAAATGGCCGAAGGAGGCGGAGGAAGAACACTGGAGCAAACTTCGACATGAGCAGTTGTTGTAGTTTGTTTGGCTTTAGTTGTTATTTTTATTGTTATTGAGTACATCATCCATCTTATTGCGAAAGTATGTTGCAATAATACAAAAACAAAAGATGAACAATACATATTTTGATACTGTTTAATACGTATGTTGGTGCAACTCGACTTACCAAACAATTCATTATTACATGGTACAAGACAATATTGTATAGAACAAAAAACAAGTTGATTAAGGCACATGTTTGATACATATTCAAGTTTTTGTTTTTGTTTTTCTTCTTTAATTTTTTTCGATCATTGTACCACAATTATTAGTAAAAACCCGTAACAGAGCTTTTGAAAAATCTAAAGTTGCTTCTCAAATTAAGAAATTATTTCTGAACATATTTGAACAATTTTTTGAAAGTATTTTGTCTGAATAGAAGAGTTTTTAAGAAAAAGTATTCCGGTGTAACTTTCTTAGGAAGCTCTTTTATTTAAAATAGAAACAAAAACAAAAGCAGAAGCTCTCCCAAATCGGCCCTTAGCGACATTTGAATTTTCTTCTTGTCATGACTGGACGAGCTGTCTAGGCTAGCTTAGTAAAACGCGACTTGAATTACTAATTAATTATAACCATTTTTACACATTTCTTCTTATAATTCACTCAAATTACAGTGGTTGAAGTCAAAACACAAAAATGCTCATTATGAAGCACTTGAAAAGATCAATCATGTATCATTTCTGGCTTTTCCATTTAAGAGAATTGTAATCAGAGCATTAAAGGTCTTGGTCCTTTAAGATGGATACTAAATAGAAAATTGTTGAAACTTGAAGAAGATTGACAAGGAGGTGGCTGATTTGGGGCTAATCTACTCAACTTTAGCTGGTAAGTTTGATTCAAATGATAAATTGCTTAGATCTATTTGTAGTAAACAAGATAAAATGGAGGAATGTATGCACAATTTAGGAACGAAGTATGATACCGTAGTGGCTATGTTGGCTAAGATAAGTGGGGCTTTGAATGGAAGTAAGGATAAACAGATGGAAGGGAACGAATTCTACCTTTTCCAACACTAAACACTTTTCTTGATAGTTTAATGTGTTTGTGTCCAATCCATTGTTGATCTTGTACTCTTAAACATTTCCATACTAATTCAAATTTCATCTGTTCTTGTTATAGCAAGAAATTATATTCTACTTGCTATTGTGTCCATCTAGCCATAAATGTCTTTGCTTGAATTGTGATTTCTTTTGGCTTCACAAGGATTATACTTTTGGTTTAGTTGATTACCTTCCTTAGAGAGCTTGAGAAAGGTAACTTTGAGTGAAAAAAAGTAAGAATGGTGAGCTCATTTTCGGGTAAAAGTCCAAATTGAGTGAAACGCGAGTAAAAATATTATTGTGAGAACACTTTCACACTTACACAACATGTCCAATTCCAAAGCTTAAATTCAAGACTTGCGAGAATTGTTGCAAACCCTTTCAATCACCATAACTAGGAAAATGGAGAAGATTGGGGAAATGTTGGAAAAGTTAGGAGAAAGAGGGGAGAGTACATTAACTAGAAGTGATGGAGAAAGAAGAGATGCTTGGAGAAGAGTGAGGGGTAAATTTGGGAATATTTTGCATAGTGATGGGAGTAATGAACAAAATTGGAGAATGGGTAGAAGAATAGGAGAATGGATTGATAGGAGTGGAGATGAGATAGATGAGAATATTGTTAGTGTACAAATGAAGAGTCCATCAATTCATGAGAAGAGTGGTAGTAAGGAAGTAGTGGTGGTAAGAATTATGAGTCCACCAAATTCTTTGGCAAAATCTAGTGGGGTGGAAAAACATGGAGAAAATAATTTCTACACTAGGTTCCTTGTGAATGATAAAGCATGTAGTCTCATGATAGATTGATAGAGTTGCACTAATTTGGTGAGTGCTAGTAGGGTGAAAAAATTGGGATTACCGGTGGTGAAGCATCCTAATCCTTACAAGATGCAAATGTCTAATTACCATGAGGAGGTGAGAGTGAGTGAACGAGCTCTTCTTGCCTTCAACATTGGAACCTATAGTGATTCTTACATTTAAAAAAAGTTTTTGTGCAAAGGCTCACCTATTGGAACCTATAATACATCTTAGGATTTGGGAATCACTATTGAAGAGAAAACTCTAATTTAACGTCAAATTAAAAGAATGAATAGGACACTAGCCAACTAATAATTATATATTTTGTCAAATTACGTTCTTGCATGATCGTGGAATGATTCAATTGTTTGTTGGGTATAATGCAACATTCCTTATGTTTAACTGTAGGTAGTCGATCAAATATTGGAAAGGTTGGGCGAGTATTGGAGAATTCTGTTTCATTAATCCTCATAACAGTCCTAAAGGCGAACGTATGAGTCTTTATTTATTTCAAAGGACTCCATTAGTGCACAAATAAATATCCAAAGAGTCATATCTAGTACTGTTAGGAGTTAGAAGTATGCTATTTTGTATAATTGACTTATCTTTAGAAAGGATATTGTGATACGTTAAGGTTGTTGGGTCAGTTATTCAATTGTTTTAGGGAATAACTTGTGATTTGAATGTACATGCATATGCTGACTAAGGATGAAAGTTAGTCGAACACAAGTAGTTATAGGACTTGTGCACTCTTGCTATATAGAATAGCAAGAAGCATATCCTGAAGTATATGTCTGGCAGCTAAAGAAATTGTTTGGTAAAGATGAATTGAGCATCTAATGATACTAGTTGAGAATATGAGATTCATGATAGTTATGCAACTATCTCATGTGTCAAGGATCCTAATTATCATGATGGAACCAAACACTTGACGGTATTTCTGTGAGAGACATTAGCAGAGAAAGTATCTTTGCAATATATCTACGCACATGATGATATGTAATCATCGTATTTTGAAGATATTAAGAGATATACTTGCTGGTAATGGTGAATCTCTGGAATTGCGTAGAAAATGATGGTTTGTGTATCAGAAAAACTCTTTATTGAGTTTTGTGTGCCCATAGATGAATAATTTTGAGTTCATATGTAATTATCATTGTGATTATTGAACGATGATCTACATGCACATATAAAGTATGTCAAACAGGCTGAGATTGGTTCACTCACAGGAACAATCGCCTCATACATTTTTGTTGTGCTGAGACGAGACACAATGATTGTGTTGAGTACACGATCCGATCGCCTTGATGAATATCAAGATGAGATTACGATAAGTAATTGTAAAGGATTTGTTGAAATCAAAAAACTATTGTGATTTTCATTGTTCGTCTTTAAAAGTAAGATAGTATCTTATTAATAATCAAGATGAACAATTCTCGTTCTCAGAATCTAGAATGATAAGTGAGATTTATACAAGAATCTTAGAAAAATTGATGTCAAAGGCATACACCATTTTTCGCAGATTATTTAAATTAGCATCGAACAAAAATCATTTACAATGCTATCTAGAAAAACGCCAAATAAAAAAATTAGTAGAATAAATAAAAATGAAATTCCTGAAATTAATCAATAAGCAATAATAAAATGTAAAACATGGATCACGAGCCCCTGTGGGGATAAGTTGAGCAGTAGGAACGACACACTCTAAATACAACTAACTAACGTGCGCCTTTGGCTATCGTACTCTGTATTGACTCAATACACATGGCGATCTCTATGCAATTCTCCCGTTTTTCCCTCCAGACGAAACTCTCTGTACTGGAGAATAGAGTATGCCGATACCGAAAGTCTTCCTTTGTGAGATGCACCGCTGCCGGAGAAGCTCCGTCGTCGTCCACTGTGGAATTAGAGTTTAATGCCAAGGTGTTCCACCACAACCTGACGAGGAGCAAGAATTACAATTGGAAGGGGTTTGGGCACATCCTGTGGACATCAAATGTCTCCTCATAATCTAAGCCATACTGCTGAGAAAATCGCTTAGCAACCAATCGAGCCTTGTAACGCTCAACTGAACCATCATATTTTGTGTTGATCTTATATACCCAATGAGATCCAATAGCATGTTTACCTGGTGGTAAAGAAACTAATTCCCAAATGTCTGTCTAATGTAGAGCAGAAAGTTCATCAGCTATAGCCTGTTGCCAAAGGGGATTTAAAACTGCTTCTTCATAGGAGGAATGTTCAAAAAGCTTATGAATGGAAGACAAAAAACAACAAAAGGATTTAGAGTAGCAAGAATAATCAAACTCAGGTAAGTGAGTAGACTTACATATACGTTGAGGATATCGAGAAGGAGGAGGAGAATACGAATCCTCAGCCTCAGATGGTGCTTGGGGAGCCATATGAGAAGGAATGATATTTGTTATGGCCATAGTGATGTAATAGATTCATTAAAAATGATTAATTTATGTGCAATTATGCATTTGGATACTTTCCAACATGAGTGCATCTGTAATAGTACCCTGTTGGTTCGTGGACTATATTGGAGCAACTAGAAGGTTTTGTCTTATAAATGGTTTAAAATTATAAAACATGAAAATACTACTACTACAATTATGGAGATGGAAAGCCAACAGATAATGCTACTAGATTTTACAAATGGTTCACTGAGGTTTGTATAAAACTAGATTTATTTGATTGTGCTTCTTCCTTGAGCATTTTCTTGACAATGGAATTGAAATTTATTAGGAAAAAGAAAAGAGAGCCCTGGCTTCAGCATCTTACATATGGTGTATTTGGTTTGGGTAACCGCCAATATGGACATTTCAATAAGGTATCTAGGTTGATTATAAACATTTTTGGGAAGCAATAGGCAAACTCCATATTTTGATTCTTGAGCTTTGCAATGAGCCAAATTATTTTGACTTGTACAATTAATTATTATGTATCAATTTTATTACATCAATAAATTGTACCTGGGTTGACTATTCTATAATTTAGAAACTTTAATTAAATCATCAATTAGAACATTTCCAAAGGGCATGTATCCATCTCCATGTTTTAATTGGGTCGTCTCCCAATTATTCTTGTATCAATGTACAAGAGTGAAAAATTGTATGATAATATCAAAATAACGCATTGGATGATAGTTATTTTGTGTTCGATTTGGGAGGCGTACTCATTTCTTTCGAATGTTGAGCTTCTCATCCCTGGGAACCTCCAGGTACATCTCAACTCAATTAACGGAAATATTATCCTAATTTAGAAGTTTTCACCAATAGAGCCAAAGCCTCAGGGGCGGTGTAATCACGATTTTGAATATCAGGTTTCACATTTCACGTTTGCAACTATGGGATACTATTTAGCTGAACCAACCGAATTTGCTAACTAGAAAACACGTGTGGGTCCCAAAATGACCTCCACCTTTGATGAACGTTAATGTAATTACATGCTAATTTACTTGATATAACAAACATAACATATCAATCACATGAAGTCACATATAGTCATAGTTCGGTCACACAAGGTCACAATCAGTTTTGAAGAACCCTAACGTTCTTGCTTTACTTCCAGATCGAACAATCTCTTCTTAAGTTGTTCAACTTCTGTTTGATCCGGTTTACTTAATGGGGGGATCAGTGTGATTCATGTGGAAGGTAGAACTGCTCGTCCAACGATTCTCCAGATCTCCTCTTTTGATTGGAGACATGTCCCCTATCATGGGAAAAATTAACTGATATCTTTCAAATAGTTGTCTAACTGATGAAAGTTAGGTCACATAAAAAATTTTACGACACTTTTTGGAGATAGATATTATTAATCTCATCTATAATAGAATTTTGCACATAAGAGAAGTTTAGGTTTGTCTAAGTGATGATGGAATCATATTGACAATTAAGTCATTTCAGGGCAATTAGTAATTTCAATCCAAATTTTGTTTATAAACTCCCCTAGTCGATATCCTATGATACAACCACAACTAATATCTCATTCACCATCAAATGTATCAAAAATTAATGTTTGGTAATCAATGTCTTTATTGCCATAATTAATAAACTTCAATTATATCTTCTCACTCTTATGTATCTTTGTTTGATTTCCATAAAATCAAACAAAGATACATCAATTATGCCCAATTGTGAATTTGGGGAGAAGTTTCTATAGCCATAATTGAAGTTATCCCAAGGGCATGGATACTCCTCCAAATAGTCAAACCATTGCCTCGACCAATTTCATATTCATGCATTTCTCAATTCCATGAAATAACTATAAACACGTAGCCAATTTAGTTTATAGGATTTTGAGTCTAAGAGAATATACAACCGGAATTTGTCTAATTTTAAATGAGATTGTTACACTTTTTGAATAAATGAGATTTGGGTAATTTCTACATATTTGACAATCATATGAAATTTTTGGATTGAAAACATTTATCCACCAATGATGTAAGATATGACTCGGAATTTGTCAACCATATATCCTTAAGTTTAGCTATGATCAAATGACTCGGCATCTTTTTATCTTCTTTATAGCCAACGTGATTGTTTTGAAAGGGGAGTATTACACACCTTATGGACAAAATAACTTACACTGTCAAACACAATGTTTCACCATTTTTTCATTTAATGATGAAATGATATCACGGTCAATGTCTGATTTTAAATGAGATTGTTACACTTTCAGAAACGCACTTATACATAATTGGCGCAATTAGTCCCTAAACGCTGCATTTGTGCGCAATAAATCCTTAAACTATCAATTTGGTGCAGAGTACGTTGCATGTTTAGCCCACAAGTCCTTTTAGATGGTTTGAAATCATATTTTATACAACTGGGACAAAATTTGGATTTTGACTTGTACAAAGTAAGCATAAATTTCAAGTTTCATTTATTGCCCGTTATAAGGCCCAAAATAGGAGACCTAATAATAAAAAAATAAATTTAGGCCAAAACTCATCCTAATTGCACATTGGCACCTATGAATCACAACATAGGGGTAATTAGAAAATCGAATTCTTTTGATTTTAAGAGTGCCTTTTTATGTTAGTTCGAAAAGTTTTTCACCTTTGTTTATTGTGGAGATATTGAAAAAGCATTTAAAGAGTCCCAGCATTTAATAAATCGTTTATGACATTTTTGATATAGGTCCGAAAATGGTAAGTTGAGGCAAAAACTCGTCTTCTAAAAAGGAGAATCGAAAACAAATATGTTTTGTTTTTGAGAACTAACATGGAGTTCAATGAATATTAAAATGTAGGTCATTATTTTTCAGTGTTATATAAATATAATTACAAACATGACTAAATGGTGACAACTATTGTAAATTTAGAGTTCCAATATGTGTTTAAGGGTATGCATGCCCTTTTTTGTGAATATAGGAAATCTATATTCAAAAGAAGCTATATCCACAAATAGCTTAATGAGCTTGTGCCAAGCAAATAAGGAAAAAATCATTTGGGTTTGAAGTAGTTAGAAGATCAAAATCTCAATGAATACATGTTGTAGTTGTGATAATCTTCCATAAAATACATCTATTTGTAAATGTAATTCCACCTATACATGAAAGGATGTGTTCTCCCATGAAGAAAGGCAAAGTTTTAATGTTAAGAAATTCAGAAAATTGAATTTCCCAGCAAGTTACTGGAGGTTCCTGCTCGAGTGGAGAGAAGCAGAAATCCTACTTGGCTAGCTACTTCTGTTCTCTGCTTGAGCAGAACATTTGTCGACTCGATACTGTCAAAGGGAGGACATTTCCTGCCTTCAGTTCTCGCTTGAGCGAGAAGATACTGCAAGCAATTGACTTGCTGCCTTGCTCAATTTTAATGAGCTTCTATCTTTCCTTCCAGATACCACCATCGTTCTTGCATCAACCTAATGTCTAATCTCAAGCTTAATTCAGTCAAGTGACCTAATTTAATTAGATTAGCTCAAGATAGGTGACGTGACTTAACACTTACCATAACTCAATAACGCCGGATTCCATTTCATTAATTTTAGCATCTGTTAACAAACCTTCTCACTTACCAGAAAATTGAACGCTATTATTCCCTTACAATAGTAATAATTTTCTTGATCACAGCAAAGCATCGGTTTCTATTATGCTAATTCCTCCAAATTAATAATTTTCAATAATCAACACTCCAAAATCGGTTACTACAATAACTGATACTACTGCAACAAGGAATACAAACAAACATCCAAAAACTCAAGTTTTTACAGCTAAAAGAGAAAAAAAATTACAATCTATCAAATCCTAAGACATCATGGGTTTACGATTAATATCAAAGCAAGTACTGGAATTGATAAGATGTTTTCTTACCGATTGATCGGGCCAGATCGGAGGAAGTCGAAGAGAGAGGGGAGGGGAAAGATACGAAAGGATGAAAATGGCCCTGCGATTTTTTCAATCTCTCCGGTCTCTGGCAATGTTTGTACTCCCGTGTGGCTGAACTTTATAGACCCAACTGTTACTTTGTACGGGCGTTTGATTCCGGTTTCATGAAATTCGTGTTGTACCATGACATTTTAGAGCATACGCTAACTTAATCTTAATCTTATATTAATCTTAATCTTAATCTTAATTCTTAATATATATATATGAAAGTAGATTAGCCGTCACCAAAATACACACATAATTTTCCGCCCAATTTCACTTACCATTTTAGAAAATTTCTTATTTTTATCAATTTATTTTAATACATAAATTAGGCATGTAATAAATGATTTATAGATTTATGAAAAAAATATCTATAAAAAGTCAAATTCTTGATTTTTTTTTTCTTTTGATAATTGTTGCATTATTTTGAAGTCGAAAAATATACAATATGGGTGTCAAATCCAAGATCAACAAAAAGTTTAATACAAATTAAGAAATGAGAGTAAAGTCGAAACATATCATTCGTAAAATTGTTTTAAATACTAAATGTAAAAGTTTACTTTTACTTTTTACTTTTTCCAACCTCAAATCTTTTTAATTTATCTCATTTAATATACACATATATAACAATAGGATAACCGTTACTATTTTACGCACATAGTTTCTCACCCATTTTCACCTGCCATTTTAGGAAATTTATTTTTTATCAATTATTTTAATACATGAATTAGGAAAGCTCAATTAATGCATGTAATAAATGATTTATGGATTTGTGAAAAAAAAAATATCTATAAAAATCAAATTATAGATTATTTTTTTTCTTTTGATAATTATTGCATTATTTTGAAGTCGAAAAATATACAATATAAGTGTAAAATCAAAAATCTCAACGAGACGTTTAATACAAACTAAGAAATGAAAGCAAATTCTAAATATATCATTTGTAATATCGTTTTAAATACTAAATGTAAAAGTTTTAATTATACTTTTTACTTTTTCCAACTTCAAATCTTTTTTTTAATTTATCTCATTTAAGTCCTAAAACGATAACTATCATTTCTTACCTAAATTCAAATTGACCTAAATGATTAATTTTGAATCTTTTTCTTATCAAATTGAAAGAAATAATAGATATTCGATCTTTCTAAATAAATTCAATTAAATCATTTAATTCTCTACAACTTTGGGTTCCGATAAACTCATTTGTTCAATTTGTAAAATAGAAGGTGTTAGCAAACTCATTCTATTTAGAAATAAAATATGGTCAACACATTTATTTAGCAGGCACAAAAATAGTATGTACAATTGTTGAAAATGAGTTTTAAAAAATGTGTGGTTGAGAATGAATATTGAAAAAAATTATTTTTGAAGAATCAATTTTATACAAATAAGTGATAAAGTCTTATATCTTGTGGATTAAACCCCCATTTATAAATTGAGATGTATAAATGATTTTTTGTATATAAAGTTAATTATATTTGTAATATTTATTCAATAAAATTTAATTAAATTTGTATTTCTTATTATTTATTTGTTACATCTATTTAAATATAGGACTGCGTATAAGTCTGTCACGTGTAAGTTAACAATTTGCAACATTTAATTTAAGTTTGTGCAATTTTTTTATTTTTTAAAATGTTTGGTAAATTTTGTTCCTAATGTATTTGTTTTTTTATGTAATGAAATATAATATTTGTTTAATATATTTAAATATCAATTATTGTATTAAGATAGTTAGTACAAATTCTTATAGTACTATACGGGGAGTCGATAAATTAATTCTGTAAATGTTTATTAGCTTCTTTATTTCATTTTACGATTTGAAAATTGTAAACATTTCAACTTTTAGAAATAAAAAAATCGTAAGCTCAACTTCATTCATCAAATCAAAATTGTAAAGTATAAAATAAGTTACATGTCCATATCTTTTTTCGTCTAAATAAATAAAGAAAACTAGAGAATGAACAATTAGATGTTAAAAGAAATATGCAAGTCTCAATTTTATGTTTTACTTTTTTTATTATTTCTCATTATATATAAATGCACAATTTATGTCGGACTTTGTACTTTTACAATTTATTCAATAAATAATTGTCAATTATATCTTCCGTGCATCGCACGAGTGCGATTACTAGTTTATATTTAAGAGCATATTCTACGTAATAGAGAATATCTTTGTATTTAAAGACCAAAATTTTTTACAAACTCCAACAAACTCTTTATTTTACCTTTTCATAAAAATATTTATTGTCTTTCTTTATTTTTATTTAATATTTATTTTTTAAAAGTGAATGGCCAATGATATCAAATATGTAATAAAGAAAGTTAATAAATGAACATTAAGAGTTGAAACTTTTTGAATACATTTAATAATTAGTCTGTTCTAATTATTCTAATTAGGCATAATTAATGTTTTATGTTTTATTATTATAATTATTGTTTTCTTTATTTAGAATGACTTATTTTTATCAAGAAATCTATTGTATATATAAGATTGTGTATTATAATTAATCAAAGACAAGATCCTGAATCTGCAGACGGAGGTGCATTGACCGACAAGGCGCATGAGGCTACATGCGCCGGTGTGAGGAGCGTGAATTAGATTGTTGGACATTGTGATGGTGCGTGGAGGCGCGTGCGGTGGTCTCTGGAGGCATGGTTGACGGAGTTGTGATCGAATCTTCATCTTCTACCCTCCTGTGGTGTTGGTTTAAATTTATCTGTACATTTTACACACTGCTTCGTTTCACTTTATTGGTTAATATCGTTTTCTTTCTCTTATAATGGCATTCGACGATCTCTTTAGGTTGTTAATGTGCGTTTTAATGGTAAAAACTATGCTTACTGGAGTGATGTTATAAAACGCTTTCTTAAGGGTAAAAAGTTGTGGGGTTATGTAAGTGGAACAATTGACAAACCGAAAAATAATGATGCAAATTATGCAACTGTGTTAGATACTTGGGATTCAAACAATTCAAAAATTCTTAAATGGATAAATAATTTTGTTGAACATGGTATTGGTACGTAGTTGGATTATAAGTATGAAATGGCAAAAGAGGTTTTGGACCATTTACAAAAGTTGTACACTAAATCTTATTTCGCAAAACGATATCAGTTAGAGATTGACATTCGGGCATTGCAACAAAAGAATATGGGCATTCTGGATTTTTATATTGCTATGACATCAATTTGGGACGAGTTAGCTCTTATTGAACCAGTAGGATTGAAAGCAAGTGAGGATTGTACTACCTATAGAGAGGAGTAACGATTGGTTTAGTTTTTTATGGCACTTCTAGTGATTTTGAGGGACTAAGAGGTTCTATTTTGTACCTTACTCCTCTTCCATCTATTGATTCAATTGTTAATGAACTTGTTACTGAGGAGACACGGTTGAAATCTCTTACTAAAGATGTATCTCTTCTACATTCTAGGACTTCAGTTTTAGTTTTACCATCTATACATAATCGAACCAAAGGACATGCACGGGTCCCAAATGATGTTTGTAGTTCTTGTAGACAAAAGGGACAATGGAAGGCTCAATGTCCTAAATTGTTGAAGTCGCAACAGTGTTTTATAAACCCAATGCCCATACAGAAGCGATTGTTCCACCTATTGGCTCCTCTATACTTGGTCCACCACCCTCTTTTGATTCTCGGATGACTGATCTCAGTGAGCAGTTTCAGAAGCTTTTAGCCTCACAGCCACATGCCATGTCAGCCTCTACTGATATAGGTTTGTCCTCTCAGAACTCCTCAGGAAAGCCCATAGAGGAACATGGTAAGCCATCATGATGGTACAAAGAATCTTAAAAAATAATGTGGTATAGAAAACTATGTTCTTCTCAATGTTCGTCGAATGTTACGATGAGTTCAACTTTTCGCAACGTTCAGCAAACATTGCGTTGACCTTTTTGCAACATTTGACAAATGTTGCAAAAAGCATCATTTTATAAGAATTAAGAGAATTGAGAGACAAAGTTGCAAATACACAAATTTAAATCTAAAACAAGACTAAACCTAACCCAACCCAACCTATCACTATTGTTTCAATCTCAGACTCCTCTCTTCCTCTCCTAATTAAGACCACTGTCGTCTTTCTCCCTCACTCTCCCTCTTGTAGCTCCCTTTTCTCAACGCCGACCACCACACACGGTAAGAAAACCCTCTCTTACCCTCTCCTTGCCTCCCTTCCAAACACAGGCAAGATAGCCCACATTCACACTCATTATTCGCTATCTCATAGGAAAAAAGACAGACTTCCTGTGAACAAGTAAAGAAGATATTCTCGGAGGTGTGAATCACCAACACAATGTCGGTCTATGCCACAATTAACACCACCGCGTTTTCTTTCGCTCCACCATCACAATCACCACTACCACTACCGTCCTTCCTCCGTCATACCTTTTCCCCTCTCCATCGCCAAAACCCCTCTCCTTTCACACGCCATAGTGCTCTAATTTTACCATTTCCACCAATTTTTATGTCACTAACACCAACATTATCACATACATTGATATGATTCAAGATAGGAAATCAGCCAAGAGATCGGAGTACAAGAAACTAAATGAAAAACTCAAACTCGAAAACTCGAAATACCAAGCATGGAGTGATAAACGATGTCCTAAGAGTAGCCCAAATGGTTGGAAGCCAAAATTCAAGTAGAAGGACCAAAACGAGATGCAGCCAGGACGTCATGACCGTAACACAAACATTTACGACCGTAACTAATTTTATGTCTCAAACTTACGGCAGTAACTAAAAGGACTTATGGTTGTAAGTCAAGTTCTGCCTGCGTGGCTCTACCAAGTTTGAATTTCGATAATTTTTAGTTATTTTTCGTTTCAATTAATTATTTCCATAATTAAAAACCTATTTCGACTAGGGATAGGTTAGATATATTATTTTCATTATATTATGTTCTATTTCCATTATGGAAAAAGCAACTTTGACATTATTTTGAATCCATTGAGTATTTTCCCTCTAAGAAAGGAGGATTCATTTTCTTATTCTTCAAGAACAACCGGACAAACTTATCAAAGATTCTTGAGTCTTTGTGGCATTCCAATCCCGAATTTATCAAAGAATTGGAAAATCCTTGTGGTGTTCAACAACCTTGGTTCTTGTTCCGCACCGTCAATCTTGTGTCGTGAATATTAGGTCAGGGTCCTATCGTCTACTTTTTCATTTTTTTTCCTTTTTATTATTTTAGTTATTCTGAATTTAGATCTTTCTTGCATTTTCAATTCGTTATTCCTCGTTCTTGTCGCGTTTCCTAAAAGAAACAACATCAATGGTATCAGAGATTAGATCTAAATTCAGTTCTTGATATATCTTGACTTTTTCTTAGTTTTCTTGACTTTTTCTTGTTCTTCGTGTCTTCATAGTTTTCTTTATCCACTTGAAAATCCCACAAAAATTTAAATGTGTTTATTTCACTCCATTCTTATCCAAATTCAATTCCGTTTGTTTTACCATACTCGTAGTCGAATTTTCGAGTAAAGAAATCCAACAATTCATTAAAATTTTGGGAATGTTCCTAAAGGAAAATCAAATTTGACTTTTTCCAACTATAATAATTAAAACATGGTTGGGATTATAAACGGAATATTGAACCACCTCCAGGTACAATATCTTGTGGAACGATTCAACTATTTTTCTAAAAGTACATCTCAGCTCAATGATAGTGTATACCTAACTTGAATTTAGCTTTTCAGATTCATCTCAACTCAAAGGCATCACTACCTCTTCTAAGTGCTGGATGGTTCCATCCAGCTCGTTCTGGAATCAATTACCATTGTCGAGATTTCAGCTTCTGTAAGAGCTGACTTTCTGACCTTGCCTATGGGGACACTGTCCTGTATATCAACCCTTTCACTAGTGGCAAGCCCGTTAGAGCACTGGCCTTGCTGTTCTGGGTTCTGGGAATCTGTTTCAGTTCTACATGAACAAACCTCTCTAACTCTTTGCTCATTAATTAATGTCTTTTAATAATTTTGAGAAATCGAGGGACGAAAGGAAATTAGGTCTCGACGACAAATTTATTTGAGTCAAATAATTTTTTTTTCTCACACTTTAATTTATTTCTAAACTAACTAATGTTAATTTATGTTTTAACTAGCTACTGGAATATTTCTAACATTAATAAAATTTTGAGTTCACTTTTTAGTTTTTACCATCAATTCTAAAATTCCTTTCGTTTGGCCATTAAATAGTTACATGAATATACTATGCTCGTTCGGCACATTAAAGCGTGTTAAACAACATTTGTGTGTGTGTGTGTGTGTTTTCCAGATAAATTTGATTTATGAGTTTTCAAATCATTGGTTGTAACAAGTTGGTTGGTGAGCAAGTCTTTCTCAAACTTGTATTACATGGAAACTTTTGAAAATGAAGACAATTCTTCACCAGCTATTTGTTTTTTTTATCTCTTTGGTCAATGGCCAGTGATTTGGCGAATGAAGATGAAGAAAAGGTTGACTATGGCCAATGAAGATGAAGATATGGTGTGTGAGATTGAGGCTCAGTCCCTTAACCCATGTGCCATAGAATTGGAAGTCAATATGAGATACAAACAATGTAGGTTCCAAGAAATTGATCGCAATATGTGCATTTCAAACCCAAATTTAACCCTGCATCTTCCTAATAAAGCCATGCGGATCGACCTCAAATTGCTTACATCATAGTGGAAATTACATTCCAATGAGAAAATAAAAGATCAGTTTTAGAAATAATACAGAATCCAAGAACTCAGTTTTCTGGTGATTACCTTAAAAGTATTTCAAAATTCAAACACAATTTTTTAGGTTTTTGATGTAATTGAAAATATTTTGAACCAAAGGACTCATTTATAAAGTCTCTATTAGAGTCAAAGTATGGTAATTGATTTAGTTGAGTATTTGGATTCAAGAAAAACAAAAAAGTGTTTAAGAAGACTTGTGATGCAATTAGAAGTTAAAGATGAATCCAAATCCCGCAAGGATAATGATTCAAATTTTCAGTTGGATGTTGAGACTCAATTTTCACATAGCAAACATTCGAATTGGAAAAATGTTATTTCCACAAGAATTGTAGATCTTTAAGTTATGTTTCCAACTCAATTTGAATAGACTCCATCGGATATCGAGTAGGATGGGGCTTAAACTCCTATTATAAATTCACCAATGACAGCAATCATATCTGTCATTAGGAAATTAGTAATTCACGGGTTCAAAGGGTAACAACAAGTCATTTGATAAGTGAATTGTTACAGCACTTAGAATATAATTTAAAAGCTCTATCCTAAGGATGTAAGTGCTAGGGTAACTGTTTTTGGAGGGTTGAATTAAATCTTAAAGAAATTCAGTACTTAGTACAAGTATCTTTAAAAGTTAATAAGACACTGTAAGAATTTCTCCTAATCAATAAAAAGAGCTGGTAGAATTATTTAAAGTTCAATTCTCAAAAAATCGATTTTGCCATTGTTACTTGATGATCATAAAAATTTTGTTAGAAATAATTCTAGGTGTGATTAATCACATGTATATTAAAAGTACATGTATCTTATCCCCATTTAATACAGGAGAATTTCTCACCATCTCTAGTGATGCAATTTTCCTCACTCGACTATGTATTATTCACTCACAAAACATTAGTTGGAACTCTATATGATTGTTAAAGAATGTATAGAAACAGGGTATTTTTGTAGTCCATTGGTATGTATAGAGTAAAATGATTTAAAACCTCATTTTGTTTGTGTTTAGGTAATGATTTAAAACTATGGAGTTTGCCTATTGCTTCCCAAAATTAATTATTAAGTATCTATTACAAAATGAGATTACAATTGGTACAGAGAATCTATGTACAATTTTTCTCTCACTTAATATACAAATCTATAGATATAAAAAATAAAAATATAGTATCCAAATGACTTCCTAGCAACTTTTTGAATTGACCCAATGAATTATAACTGATGATTGTCAATTTTGAACTCATAATGACAGGTAACCACTAAAATGAGTTATTAATAACATATATCTCACGAGTGAGTTTTCCATCTAATTGATTCCTGTGATATACATGACGATCAATCCCATGGATAAGGGGAAGCATCCTGTTTAGGTAAGGGGATATGATGTTTATGTCACGATTAGAGATGTATATGACAGTAAAGGTATCTATTTGGGAGAAATCAAATGCATCAACTAATAACACTCTCACTATTATAATAATGAGAGTGTTATTCAAATGAGAGTGTATGGAAAGAAGCCATACAAATAAAGATGAGGAACAACATGGTATTTTTTAGTGTTGGCAACGGGGCGGATCGGACCCCGATCCGTCTCGTCCCGAATTTTTTTTGCTCGATCCGGATCCGCCCCGCGATCCGTCAAATTTCGGGTCGGGGCGGATCGATCCACCGATCCGCCAGAATTATTTTTTTATTTATTTTTTATTTTTTTAAATATATTTTAAATTAAATCTTTTATAAAAAAATTTAGAAATTTTATTTTTTTTATTAAATTTTATTTATTTTATTGAAACGAGACGTATAGAGGCCGATTCGCCGATTCAACAGATCAAGTTTTTTTGCCATCAATTATTGAAATTCTTTCTTCAAATGAAGAACATGAAAAATGTGTTTTCTTTAAAATACAAAGATTGCAGCTTATTCCTAGAAATTAAAGTTTACTACAAAATTTACATATTAAATTTTTATACATGATAAAAAAAATTATATTAAAAAAATGTCGGATCGCGGATCGGGGCGGATCGGATCGGATCAGCCCCGATCCAAATCTGCTTCGTGAACTTTCGGATCGGGGCGGATCACATAAATTTCGATCCGTCGATCCACGGATCGGGATTTTTTTGGATTGGATCGGATCGAATTTTTTTGCCATCTCTAGTATTTTTATAGTCCATCTTTATATATCATGGGATATTACACGTTGGCCATAATATTGGATAGTTAATTGTATTAAGAATTTTATAATAACTATTTTTATAAACTCAATTTTATAAGAATCGTTCCTAACAAATGTCCTTCTAATAAGTTGATAAACCGTATAGAGTTATTTGTTCCAATTGTAATCTCATTTTGAAGATATCAGTTAATTTTTCCCATGATCGAAAACATGCAAGTATTGTGAGTTAGATTTTTCAGTCAGAGTTTGAGATTCTTTTTTCGCATAAAAACCCTTAGGATTTGGGAATCACTATTGAAGAGTAATTGTATGCCTTTGAGTCTTCTTTCCAACGCAATTTAAACTCAGCATCCTAATAATGATCATTATTATTGATCATGTACAGAGGTAACTTCTAAATTGATATTCAGAACACACAAAAATCTTAGGGTCTGAAAAGGAAAATTTTGTCTATATGGTCATTCTGGATTTTTATACTGCTATGACATCAATTTGGGAGGAGTTAAATCTTACTGTTCAAGTAGGATTGAAAGCAAGTGTGGATTGTACTACCTATAGAGAGGAGCAACGATTGGTTCAGTTTTTTATGGCACTTCTAGTGATTTTGAGGGACTCGGAGGTTCTATTTTGCACCTTACTCCTCTTCCATCTATTGATTCAATTGTTAGTGAACTTGTTACTGAGGAGACACGGTTGAAATCTCTTACTAAAGATGTATCTCTTCCACATTCTGGGACTTTAGTTTTAGCTGTACCATCTACACATAATTGAACCAAAGGACATGTACAGGTCCCAAATGATGTTTGTAGTTCTTGTAGACAAAAGTGACATTGGAAGGCTCAATGTCCTAAATTGTTGAAGTCGCAGCAGCGTCTTATAAACCCAATGCTCATACGGAAGCAATTGTTCCACTTATTGGCTCCTCTATACTTGTCCACCACCCTCTTCTGATTCTCGGTTGATTGATCTCAGTGACCAGTTTCAGAAGTTTTTAGCCTCACAGCCACATGCCATGTCAACCTCTACTCATGTAGGTTTGTCCTCTCAGAACTCCTCAGGTAAGCCCATCTTCATCATCCGCTATAGGTACACATAAGCTATCTCAGAATGTCATTCCTTCTCCTATGGCTCCACAAGCACCATCTGAGGCTGAGGATTCGTATTCTCCTCCTCCTTCTCGATATCCTCAACGTATAAGTAAGTCTACTCACTTAAATGAGTTTGATTATTCTTGCTACTCTAAATCCTTTTGTTGTTTTTTGTCTTCCATTCATAAGCTTTTTGAACATTCCTCTTATAAAGAAGCAGCTTTAAATCCCCTTTGGCAACAGGCTGTGACTGATGAACTTTCTGCTCTACATAAGATAGACATTTGGGAATTAGTTTCTTTACCACCAGGTAAACATGCTATTGGATCTCATTGGGTCTATAAGATCAAGACAAAATCTGATGATACAATTGAGCGTTACAAGGCTCGATTGGTTGCTAAAGGATTTTCTCAGCAGTATGGCTTGGATAATGAGTAGACATTTGCCCATGTTGCAAAGATGACTATTGTACGTACACTCATTAAAATTGCTTCTGTTCGTCAGTGGAGTCTCTCTCAAATGGATGTTAAAAATGCTTTCTTGAATGGAAATCTTCAAGAAGATGTTATAATGGTCCCTCCACCTAGTGTCCCTCATCCTCCTAGATTTGTTTGTTTGCAAACTCAAGAAAGCTCTATATGGTCTCAAACAAGTACCTCGTGCCTGGTTTGAGAAGTTCTCTACAATTATTCTCTCTCTTGATTTTAGATTTAGCCATCATGATTCCGCTTTGCTCTTTAAATGTACTCTCGCTGGTCTTATTCTCCTCCTTTTGTATGTTGATGACATGACAATTATTGGTGATGATGTTGCTGGGATAACTGATTTAAAATCTAAATTGTATAGTCTTTTTGAAATGAAGGATTTGGGCCCCTTATCCTACTTTTTGGGGATTAAGGTTGCTTCTTCTCCTAGAGGTTATATGCTCTCCCAGTCTAAATATGCTGCAAATGTCATTGAGCGTGCTCGTCTTACTGATACTAAAATAGCTGATACTCCTATTGAGACTAATGTTCGTTACTCACCTTCTGATGGTGAACCATTGTCTAATCCTACTTTGTATCGCACTATTGTTGGTTCCCTTGTTTATCTTACCATCACTGGGCCTGACATTACTTATGTTGTGCATGTTGTCAGTCAATTTGTTTCAGCACCTACCATGGTTCAATGGGCAACGATTGTTCTAAACAAATGGAAAAAATCAAGGAAAAAGCCATTAACTCAAAAGATAATTGAACCTTTAGAATAATTTAGTGATGTCTATGTAGCATTTTCTGAACAAAACAATGCAAACTTTACAATATGAAACGATCATATTCAAGACTAAATCTTAAATTCAGGTTGCACAATTCATACGACACCTAGACAACATTTGATTATGGATTTTAAAGAGATGCATTGTGAACAGAGTGATTGGGGAACATGTTGCATGAAAGATAAAAAAAATTGTTCGTATTGGGTATTATTACACTTAAATGATAATGGATAGAGTCACTTTAGAAACAAAATAGATATCTGAGTCATGATATATACATAAGTTGGTAAAACTTATTCCTGTGAGAAACATTTTCCATAATTAATCACATTATCCAAAAGAACTTGTTTAGTAATAAATGAGCAATTACCACGACGTGAACAATTAGTGAAGATCATGAGAAGTTATTTGATGCAGAGAAGTGGACGATAGTTATGCAAGGAAGTGGACGACGGTTACACAACACGGTGGATATCTGTTACTACAAACCAGTTATCAAGTGAAGGCCTCAAATTGAAAGTTTGATGTAGTAGGCAGTTAGAAATAACAACCATTTATAGTAGGTAGTTAGAAATTATATGAAATGTTAATAATACATTATCAAATTCTTTTTGGATAATCACATTCACTCCACATGTTCACTCCTACCAATACCACTACTACCATGACTACCACTACCGCTACTACACATACAGCAACCACCACCACCACTACCACTACTAGCACTGCCACTACAACCCCTACCACTATAACTACGACCACTACCACTACCACCACCACCACTACCACTGCTACTACAACCCCTACCACTATAACTACGGCCACTACTACCACTACCACCACCACCACTACCACTACAACTACCACTACCACTATCACCACTGCTACCACTACAACTACCACTACCACTATCACCACCACCACCACCACCACCACCAATACCACTACCACCACCACTACCACTACTAATTGATTAGTAGTTATGAGAATGAGCTTCTACTTTCATCCATAATTGTAGCTTCTTGGTCGGAGTAGTGGATTTCAAGTGGCGTCAACACATCGTCCATGTACTAAAGGTCTTTTGTTGTGGAGTGCACCACTCAAGAGAACAGCGCTGGATGGAACAGAATACAGTCTTTTACTCTTAGACTCAAAAGGAATTGATGCTTATGACCAAACGGTTATATTCCTACCTTCTACATTGATGCTTATTTAAAAATTTCCTTTGTGTACTTTTTTCTTTTCTTCTTAAGCAATACACCGGTTTATATTCTTGTTACTCTTGCATTGTAAAAATATCTGATGACTTTTGATAAGATCTATTCCTGTTCATCTTCAGGTTGTATTTTGCATTTATGCACGATCCATATTTGAACAGGAAATGTATAGCATTGTTCTTCGTTCTTGATTATTGATATAATACATAACATTTGGACTGCATTTGTAACGCCCCGAGTTCTGAACACCCGGAACGCCACTTCATCGTCTCAACTAACTTTCAAAACGATAATTAATCAGAAAATAACTGAAATATCAATCGTATAATTTTATAAAGTTTGACTCAAATGGTCAACAATTCGAATATTGAAATAATTTGAAAATAAACTTGGAACAAACATGAAATAAATAAGTTTGAATGTCAAATATAACTTTTCTAAAATCTCAATAATGGCCACCATCGCACGTCTCACCACCAACTCCGAGATCTGCAAAAAAATTATTTTGGAAAACATGAGTATTTCATAGAAATATTCAGTAGACTCGCGCACAATAATCATTTAACATTATAAATTAAAACACATAATCATGATATTCAAGTCTCAGGCGTCTAATGATCACCAGTATTCTCATGAACAAGTAAATAAAAAACAAGTTCAAGTTTCATGCATTTAAGCAAGTAAATTCTCGTAACATAGTCTCATACTTAGAAAGAAAGTAATTCTCATAAACACAATCATACATGCTAAACTTATAATCAAAATAATTATTTATACGCACTTTTGAAAATGTAAATTTGTAAATCAGAGTCTACATTAATTCTCGAGTATTGAGCAAATGGAATAAAATTTTCTAATTCTTTCGCGCCTCGTCTAGCCCTATAAATAAATGACTAATATTAGACCTTTAGATAAAGAAAGCTTTAAAAGTGGATTTATGTAAAAGAAAATATAGTTTTAAGAACTTTAGGGATTAAATCGCGAGAATTGGAAAAATTAGGGACTGTTCGTGCAAATATGAAATTTTGGAATTTGGAGTGAATTAAAGGGGTTTTAAATTAAAGGACTAATTCATAGTTTTTTAAATTCTGTAGGGCTGAGATAGAACGTTTTTAAATATGAGGAACTGAAATAGAATATTTTTGAAACATAAGGGCTGAAAGGTAAATTTTAAAAAAAAAACATATTAATATATATGTATATATCCCTCATATATATCTCTCTCTATCGTTAGAGAGAGAGAGAGAGAGAGAGATCGACGAACAAGAAGGGGCAAAGCCACCCTTCTTTCGTCCAGCTGCTGCCGGCGAGGCGCCGCTTGCACGAGGCGGCAGTGGGGGTGTGTGGTAAGGGAGAGGGCTTTTTGGGCGATTTGGGGCTGGAACCAAGGCTCGATTTCGAGCTTGGGGTGATGCTTTCCGACGATATTCCGGTCCATACGAGGCAGCGGTCGAAGGTAAGGTATTTGGTGGGTTTATTCTTGGGTTTTGCTTGGTGTTTGGGTGTTGATTGGGGGAGTTCTCAAGGTTGGAGAGTGGAGGGTGGTCACGGTTCGATGGTGGCTGGGTGGCGGCTGCAGGTTTGATATTGCAGATTGGGATGCTCGTTTGAGACTTGGGTGAAGTTCTGGCTTTCAAGGTGATTTGGCAGTGCACACGGCGGTTGGATTGAAATCATTTCATTCCAGTTTTTGGTTGTTTGGTTTTGATGATACGAAGTTTTGAGCAATAGACTCAAAAATGGCGGTTCGGTGGTGGAGATGGAGGTGGCGGGTGCAGGTGCAGGCGTGTCTCGATGGATTGAAGTCAGTGACTTTGGTTGTGAAAATGATTGAGGTCTTGGAAGTCGGCTATGGAGGTGATGCTGACTTGGGGTTTTGTGTTGATTGTGAAGTTGGAGTTCCGGTGGTTGGGTATGGAGGTGAATGAAAATTGTGATGTGTGAAAGAAGATGGGAGAATGATGAATACCTTGCCCGAGTTCAGAATCTGTCGTGTGTGTGTGTGAATGATGCAGGTGAATAGGAAAATATTAATGTGTGAGTTGTGCTTAGATTTGGTAAATGCACTATTGTTGATGATTGAGGGAGGTAGGATTTGATTATGGGATATGGGTATGTTATTGGGGAAAATGTGTGGAAATTGGAGGGGGTTTTGGGGAGGATTATGCTGATGAATTGGTTGGGGAGTGATCATGGGGGAAGGAAATTGTGTGTCCATGTAGGGAAGAATTATGGGATAAATTTCGGGGTTCAAAAATAGTAAATTGAGGATTTTTATAGATAGGTTGGGCTTGAATGATTGGCAAATATAATTTGGGCTTAAAAGTTTGGATCCAAAATAAATTTAGAATTTGGACTTGAAATAATTTGAATTCAATTTATTGAAAATTGGACTTTCAAAATAAATAATGGACTAGGGACATCATTTAATAAAATTTGGAATTTGGTTAATATTTAATTTAATTTCACTTAAAATAGTTAGACCAAAACGTGTTTAAAATAAAAGGGCAAAGCCGTAACTATACATTTTAAATAATATTTAAATAAGTCACGGAAAATTCTCGATCGCTATGGAGACTATATTTTTATTTTTTATAGTACAATTCTCTCGTTCAATTAGAAATCTAATAGGCACCAGCAAAGCACAATTATATGAAGGATCACTTGAGCTCAAGGATCAGGTTTTGTTCTGTTATGCTTCCATTATATGAGGACAACAGACTGCCTTTTGCTTCCTGTAACTGTAGATTTTCTCAATTTTCTCTACCAGAGAACTTTGTTGAGATGATGAGTTCCGTGTACTTGCTTGTGATTGTATTTAGTATGTATTCTGAACTTATTTTTTAGGATTCATACCAGATTTTGCAAGTGTAGATTTAGGTAGTACAAAAAGAAAAGAAGATAAAAAGATGTCGATAAATATGTTTGAAGAAACAATTGGGTAATTCCTAAGGTCGGACCCCACCGCAGTATAATAATAATAATAATAACAATGATAATAATAATAATAATAATAATAATAATAATAAACTAAATCTAGCGAACATAAAATAAATGTATAACAAACTCAAAAGTTTTCGTTAAAATCGTAAAGATAACTACTTAGACTTAATAGACCTAAATTTACGAATTTGTAAAATCGATCGGCTAAAACCTAATTTCTCTAATTCCGCCAAAATCAAACTTTCGATCACAAGTATATTTTCGTCCATAGAGAGAAAGGGAAAAAACATACAGAGTTCTTTGAATATCTGCTTCAGAGCCGATCAAGCTGCTGGTAGACGAATTTGAATCGACAGACTGCAAGTAATTTAAACCCAAAACACAATAATAATAATAATAATAATAATAATAATAATAATCGATTATCTGCATCAGTATTTTTAAATGAAAAGAGAATACAAAATCATACAAAACTTACATTCATATCCAAGAAGCCTAATAATGTAAATTTTGATCGATTTTGAAAGAGTTCAGTGTGTTCTGCTGGCTACAGCGTGATTTTATTTTGAAGAATTTGGGCTTCTCCTTCCTCAAGAAATCTCTGGGATGAACTTTGTGGTACAATAACGTCTGTACAAATGCAAAATTAAGGTTCATGAGTTCGTGTTGTGCAAGTTTTAAGGTCTTTCATGATCCGTTGGATCAAATAATCTGACGGCTTAAAAGGTGACGGTCTTTTTGTGAAATTATGAGTTAAAAGTCTTATTCCTCACTGAACTTTACTCATCGTCTCCTTTTCCTCACTGATGTTTAAAATGTTTCCCATTCCTCACTCGACTATACATAATGTCTCACCATCCACCACTCCCGTCATTTTAACCGTTCAGGTTCACAAAATTCTCCACGTTGGCAGACGGAATTAATAGGTGGCTCATTTTTCTGTCAAAAATGCACAGCATAGTATTATTTGGGAGCCTTTCACTGTTTTTATTATGCATACAGTTAATTCTGTATCTATGAATAGAATCCACACCTTTTACTTAATAGACCTAACTTTAAAAAAACACGACCTTCTTGGTACGTACACAGTTGGCTAAGCATTTTCTTCAGAAAAATTGATATCCTGGTGATGTGTTCCGAACCCTCGACAATCGAAGTCATAGCAGGCTTGACGGGAAAAGTTAAATATTCAAGTCAAATAAAAGTGCAATCCAGTCAACCATGTAGGAATTAGATGTATAATATGTGTTTTTCGAGTAGAAATGAGCCACTAAGCAAAACTCATGGACTAAAGCCCTTGAGCCGACTGATTTTATGGCCAAATTCCATCATTTGGGGCTTAAAAAAAGCAAGTCAATTATGCAGACGAAAATTAGGGTTTTTGCGTATTTTTAGGTTAAATTTTGTTTTTAATTATTTGTTTGCCTATTTTATAATTTTAGTCTAATTAGAATTCTATTTTGAGTAGATTAGCGACTAGGGTTTTATTTTGCTTATTTATACGCCTTTTCCATTCATTGTAATTGAGACTTTGATTTTGATATAACAGTTTTTATTGAGGATTCAATAAAAGATATAGGTGGATTCCTATGTTTTCGAACTTATCAAGAATATTTCTTGTGGCGTTCAAATATCGAACTTATCAAATATTTCTTGAGAATATTTGTGGCGTTCAAAACCAGAAACTTATTAGGGAGATTGGACAAATCCTCGTGACGTTTCAAAAGTCGTGGTTCTTTATTCCGCATCGTCGAGCCATCGCGTCGTGAATATCGGGTCATGATTCATCCGTCCAACCACAACCTGAGTTTGGAACTTTCCGGCGTTTCTTCCGCGCTTCGAACCTCATCATCTGGTATCAGAGCTGGAGTCTGAATTCAGGTTTTTCTATCCAGTTTAATTCTTATGTTTATCATCGAGTCTGTCATAAGAATTATCCATATCTTGTTGTTGAGTCTTTCTTTTCTCGAGTGTTCTTCATGCCAGTAAATTTTTTTCCAGTTTGATCCATATAAAAATTAACAAAAATTCAAAAGTGTTTGTTTTGCTTAATTCTTATCTGAATTAAGTTCCGTTTGTTTTGTTGCGTTCGTGTCGAATTTTCGGATTTATTAAAAAAAAATTATTTTTATTTTTTATTTAATTCCGAAAATTCATTATCCAAAAAAAAAAGAGTTATTCCAAATTCAAGAACCACTTTCTTGAGTTTCTTTAAATTTCTTGGTATTCATTTCCTTCCAAGTCAATAAAAGTCGTTCTTGCTATTTGATGTCTAAATTCTCTTCATTCTTGAAATTTTTTTAACGTCACATAATGAATTATGATCCGGGCTCTTTATTCCAAACTAGATGTTATGTGAATCATAAGAGTTGCAGTTTGGCGATTGATGGAAAGTGCTTTACTAATTTCGTTAGTAGCACCGCGGTTGAAAAATTAGGATTACCCCTAGAATCACACTATAAATCTTATAGGATGACGTGGATGAGGGAGTTTGGGAATTTCAAAGTAACCAAACAAGTTCTTGTGCCTATTTCCCAGGGAATGTATAGTGAGGATGTATGGTGTGATGTAGTGCCATTAAAATCTTATCATATTTTATTGGGAAAATCATGGAGACGTAGGAGGGAGGCTGTTTATGATAAGAGTATGCACATATACAAATTCCTTAAGAAAGGGAAAACATGCGTACTATATGGGTTGACATTAGAGGAAGCACTAGAAGACTCAGGGAGGGTAAGGAAGGAGAGTGAAAAGTGGTGTAATAGGAGGCATCGTGGGGATAAGGGTATTGATAAGAAGGAGAGAGAGTTGAAATTAAAAACGAATAATCAAACTCCAAAATTTAATGAGGAAAATGTGGAGTTGGGTAGTGAGGAAGTGATTAAGAATGAAATTGTTGATGATGAGAGGAATGAATTGGGGGTTGAGGTGGAAGTTCAAGATTTGAGCGTTGAATTGAGAGATCCACATTTGAGTAGTAATGAGGTAGTGCACGAGCGTGGTGATAAAAATGTGGAGATAGGAGATGTGGTTGAGTTTGAAGATAAAAAAATTGAACAAGAAATTGCAAAGGAGGAAAGAGGCGAAGAGAAGAGCCTCGTGGTTCAAGAAGTGGAGTTAGTAGTGGTTTATCATGAATACAAGGATCCATACCTTGTACCTCATGAAGCTAACATGTCCCTCCCCATTTTGTTTAATTCTTTCTTGCAGGATAATGGTACGTGAAAATTTGGGCAATACCACCAATGTCCAAAGGTGTTCCAACTTCAAGTCATTCACGTGACCTCCGTTGCAGAATATTTTTGGTTAATCATGTGCAATGGCAGGAGGAATTTTCCGTTTGATCCAGGAGGTGAAGTGAAACAATAGGAACAAAGCTATGATTCGGGACGAATCATCCTAAAGAAGGAGGGTATGATGTGTTCCGGACCCTCGACAATCGGAGTCATAGTAGGCTTGACGGGAAAAGTTAAATATTCAAGTCAAATAAAAGTGCAATCCAGTCAACCATGTCGGAATTAGATGTATAATGTGTTTTTCGAGTAGAAATGGGCCACTACGCAAAACTCATGGACTAAAGCCCTTGAGCCGACTGATTTTATGGTCAAATTCCATCATTTGGGGCTTCAAAACAGCAAGTCAATTATGCAGACGAAAATTAGGGTTTTTGCATATTTTTAGGTTAAATTTTGTTTTTAATTATTTGTTTGCCTATTTTATAATTTTAGTCTAATTAGAATTCTATTTTGAGTAGATTAGCGACTAGAGTTTTATTTTGCTTATTTATACGCGTTTTCCATTCATTGTAATTGAGACTTTGATTTTGATATAACAGTTTTTATTGAGGATTCAATAAAAGATATAGGTGGATTCCTATGTTTTCGAACTTATCAAGAATATTTCTTGTGGCGTTCAAATATCGAACTTATCAAATATTTCTTGAGAATATTTGTGGCGTTCAAAACCAGAAACTTATCAGGGAGATTGGACAAATCATTGTGACGTTTCGAAAGTCGTGGTTCTTTATTCCGCATCGTCGAGTCATCGCGTCGTGAATATCGGGTCATGATTCATCCGTCCAACCACAATCTGAGTTTGGAACTTTCCGACGTTTCTTTCGCGCTTCGAACCTCATCACCTGGAGAATGTATTGTGCAAAATGGTATAGATTAGATATATTATTTCTAAAACATATTGTTATCAGTAGCTTTTTTGATGAATCAGCAATGTGTTTCGATTTATCAACTATAATCCGCAACGGTTCAAGTTGCATCACGTGATTGATTTCCCAATTTTTTTATCGGAAGCAAGAGCATGCTTGTTTTTTTGTCATAGTTTTCAAGATGGTACTTTCTATTATTTCTATTTTAGTGTCTCCTGCCAAAAAAAACTTTGTAAATTTAGAAATTTTTGACTAAAAAATAATATATTAAATATATTAACAATTATTATGGTACATGCGTCATTAATTGTATTGACGTCCGTGTTATGATATTAATAATATCAAAATGTTATTTTTTCTATTTTATTATTCTTCTTTCAATAATTTGATGTTATTTTTTTCTATTTTATTATTATTCTTTTAATAATTATTGTATTTTTTTGAAATCGAAAAATATGTAATATGAGTGTCAAATTGAACAACACAGTGAAAATTTTAATGTAAGCTAACAAGTGAGATGTTGGTGAGATTATCGCAAGTGCACGATATCGTTAACAAATAGTAAAAGCGAACTTTTGAATTGGGTTGTCGATCTCACGAGAACTATATTTTTCGTTATAAATTTACTTCAATTCTAAAATTCCTAGACTAAACCAAAATTAACTAAGAAAATAAAATTGCAAGAGAATTAAAAAACGACAAAGAATTGAGAATTAATTGAAATAAAGAATTCAATTAAAATAAAAGTAGAAATTTAAAACTAAAATCAACTAACGAAAGCAATAAATAAAATGGAGGGTTTTCGAACAATTAAATGAATATTGGCAGTGACTATTTCGAAATAATGTTCTAAATTAATTTATCATCTCAAGTTGTTTTCTAAAATTGTATTTGGTCGAATTCACATTTGTATCTAATTTACCTCTCTCGAGTTCAAATCAAACCTATTTAACTAAGTCAACCATGTATCTCTACAGAGGGTCAGAGTTCTCCTTAGTTAAATGCATAAAATTTCCTAGGAATTTATAAGTGACCACAAGCAACCACAAATTCATATCTCTATCTTTTTGTTGAAATTGGCGAATTTTATTACGTGATCTAATTGTTAATTCACCTCTCACATTATGAAAACAATCATTAATTCATGAATTGGTGATCAAGCAATTCAAGCATTAAACGCAATAATAAAATCAATACATAAAAATAAAGTGTCAACTTGAGAAATAAAATCAAACAAAAAATATTAAATCTACATCATCAATCCCGATTATTAAATTAACTAGTCATGTTCTTGAAATTAAAAACAATAAATAATAAAAGTAAAACTCGACTCTTGAAGAGTTGGAGAATTGGCATCACTAAAATTTACCAGCCTACTCTGCCCTTTTTTATGTATTTCCAGTCGGTGTCTAATCTTCCTTGTTTACTTCCACAATGTTGCTGACCACTGACTTTTTGATTAATTCCACCAATTATTCTGCCAACCTCCACTTCTTGTCCCCAATTTTTCTTCAACGGCCCACTTCTCTTTTTAATCACCCCACCAGCAGCCGTGAATGTATATATTCCAGCAGCAATCCTAGTCCAAACCACACGGCTGCTCTCCCTCAACTGTGTATATATATATATATATATGCTAGCATCCGAGTGATTATCCTCTCCAGACCACAACCAACCTCTGTGTATATATATATTGTCTCTTGACTCTCCTCCTCTCTATTCCTCTCGGCTGCCTCTCCTTTCTCTCACAGTCGCACCGTCTCTCTGTTTAAAGCTCTCTCTCTCTCTCTCTCGGCTTCCTATTAGTCCCCACGGCTGTCCTCTTATGTTTGTGTATATATAAATATATATAACCTCCAAGTCAGCCCTAAAAAAGCTCAATTAGTTCATACTTTAATTTTTATGTTATAAGGCCACAATTCTTCCAAATAAAATAAGTTGGTCCTTGAGTTAATTGCACATTCGGTCTTCAACTTTTGGGAGTGTACATTTTAGTCATTTTTCTTCGTTTTATCTCAATATTCGTCCAATTGTCATGAATTTGCTTCAATTCTTCCATCTTCTCGACTCTTGGTATAAAACCTGAAATAATGACTAAGAATAACAATTAAGTAGAATTTATTCAAGAAAAACATTATAATATCCTAATTTCGACAGATAAATAAATGTATAAAATACACTTATCAAACCCCTCCAAACTAGAGTATTGGTTTGTCCTCAAACAAAAATAAAACTAAACTATAAAAATAAAAATGCAAACAGAAATTGTTTTTATTTTTATCAATTTATTTACCATGCATTTCAATAATCCAAAATGACGATTCACTTTAGAGAAGAAATATGAAGAACAAAAATTATTTTCATTCATTCAATTCTCAACTTCATTGTGTGTGTGTGTGAATAGCCAAAAATCGAATGCAAACTAATGTAAAAATATACTTGACATTGTGTGACTAGTCATGCAGAAATAAGCCCGAATCTCATGTGGTCAACAATGATTTTCTTTTTATTTTCCTTACACTCTCATGGATGATCACAACCTTAATGTTTTTCTCTCATATCCCGAGGTCTTTCCTATTGATGTGGTTTCTAAAACATGTAAAAATTGCATTTTTCCACACAAGGTAGTTAGGATTTGACAAGTATACACGACCGACCAAGAATAATTCATCTTCAATCCCACACTCCAGTATTAGGAATTTTAATCAACAAAGCTTATATCATTTTTTTATATAGACGACTTTTTCTTTTAATGTCCTTGTCTTTTACCATCTTTGTGCAAAACTTTTAACACTGGCTTTCTATATGACCCCTGTAGCGAGCTTTTGGTCGGCAGCTCCCAACTCAGTTGAGCTTAGGGTACCAGGTTCGAAAAACCTCTCAGACTTAATTACCCGAGTCATAAAGGCTAAAACAGAAAAGTTAAAGATGTTTTAGTGTCTTATGTGTAAGTCCACTTTCTGTACTTGCTTTCTAGTTGACCCCTGTAGCGAGCTTTAGGTTGGTGACTCCCAAGCCAGACAACTTTAGGGCACTAGGTTTGAAAGACCCATCGGACTTATTACTCGAGTCAAAAAGGCTTTTGAAGATCAGAATAAGACCTTCAGCATTTTTTTGTTTTTATGCTGGCAATGGTTTATACCCGTTGATTAAAACCCCTTACACTAAAGATGGATCATTAAAAACTTCAGACCCTCAATCCGTCAATGCCTACTTGTACTTAACATGTCTATCCCCAAACTGCTTCTTGAGCAGTTTAGTTCTACATTTCAGGTCGGGATCTAATTTCTTAAGGTTTGGGATTTTTCAGTCAATTCTATGTTCAAAGTGCATAAGTTTACCCTACAAGTATCAAACATCTCCCTACACAAGTTATTATTCAAAAGTGGCTATGTGCTCAAGTTTGATTAACGTCTTACATGGATGAATGTTAAGAAAAATTTTAGTTCACATGTTGCCCAAATTTTCTAATTAAAGCACAAAAGTCAATTCAAATTATGTCATAAGTAATAAATAAATCAACCAAGAATTTCAAAATTTTCACCTTTTTTTTTTTTTTTTTTGAATCCCAAAAACAAGGTATCGAATGAACACAATGAAGAAATGAGATACCACCCCCAAACTAGAAAGTTACATTGTCCTCAATGTAAAAGAAAAGATATATCAATTGATAACAATACATAAAAGAGTAGTTAGGTACTTCCCAGGTTTAGAGGAGCGGTGTGATAACTTGAAGCTTGGTTTTGATCCCACTTGAATGATTTCGACCCGTTTCTTGTATTTCCATGCTTGGTTGGAAGTGTTACAAGTGATGTGTTCCTTGCAAGTAAATAAAAACAACATTAGAATCATACACACCATTAATAAATTGAAAATAGATCAACACAAACAATCCCAACTTAAACATAGAAAATTTTGAATTTTCAAACATGGTCGACCATTAAGAACTTTACAATTATCATGCATAATTCCTCAAATTGTGCAAAATCATGCATATGATTTGTTTTTGATATGATTAGAGAAATGAGGTTAAAACAATGTGATGCAAAATTGTAAGCTCATGGATGATGTATGAATTAGAACTAAGAATGCAATTGAAGATCAAATCAAAGAGGTTGGTGCTGGGGATGCTTATTTCAAAAACTCCAAGAAAGAAAAAAAAATGCAAGTACTACCTAAAAATCTAAATGTAAAGCTATAAATAAAGCAAAATAAATAAAAAGGATAGAAAATTGGGTTGCCTCCCAATTAGCGCTCCGTTTATAGTCTAAAACCCGACTTTTGATAGTGGTCATTTAAGGAACTCTAAGTAAGGCTTTAATGACACTCTTTACTTGTGTCGGTTGAACTTACTCCAGTTTTCATTTATACTCCAAAACTTCAATTTTCCCATGTCATATGCGTTATCTTCACAATTCGCTTCAAATTTCAATATGTAAACTTCAATCATCTCGTCGGCATTGATGATGAAATCAATTATTAAGAGATCATTGAAGTCAGATGATTGGTTGGTAAAGCCAGCATCATTAAATGTCGCTTTTTTAGATTGCTCGACTATTAACAATTCCACATCTTCCATATGATCATCTTCTATTTTTGAAGTTTCCTCAAACTCGATATCCAGATCTTGATTTGTTGACAATGAGACAATGAACTCTTTGTGACAATTATTTTCTTCCTCTTGCATTTGTTGAAAGCTCAGTAGAGTTGATTCCTTTAATTGACACTCACTAAAATTTGGTGGAAGAAATAATTTCAAGGGTAAACCACTCTCATCAAATTTTGTGAAGCGTATAAAAAATCCAGCTGGAAAGTCATCTAAAACAGTTTCATTAATTTCATATTCAGCTTTTATTTCTTTTAATCGATCCCCTATGATTAAATCTCCCATAAGCATATCATCATCTTCAACTCCTAGAGCTATCAATTGTTACTACCTTATAAAGAAGTCTCGCACAAGCATTTAGTTGAAGTCAACATCAGCCATCTCAAATGTTGAGTATCAAAACCTCAAAAGAAAAATAGAAAAAGAAAAAGAATTAAAAATAGCAAAATACTAATATTAAATAACTAAAAGAAAACTATACATAAAAGCTAAGGATAATAAAAATCAAAATAAATAAATAACAAATTAAAATAGTCCTCAGTAACGGCGCCAAAAACTTGTTGGTGAGATTATCTCAAGTGCACGATATAGTTAACAAGTAGTAAAAGCGGACTTTTGAGTACGGGTTGTCGATCTCACGAGGACTATGTTTTTTCGTTATAAATTTACTTCGATTCTAAAATTCCTAGACTAAACCAAAAATTAACTAAGAAAATAAAATTGCAAGAGAATTAAAAAACGACAAAGAATTGAGAATTAAATGAAATAAAGAATTCAATTAAAATAAAAGTAGAAATTTAAAACTAAAATCAACTAACGAAAGCAATAAATAAAATGGTGGGTTTTCGAACAGTTAAATGAATATCGGGACTAATAATTTTGAAATAATGTTCTAAATTAATTTCTTATCTCAAGTTGTTTTCTAAAATTATATTTGGTCGAATTCACGTTTGTATCTAATTTACATCTCTCAAGTTCAAATTATGCCTATTTAACTAAGTCAATCATGTATTTCTACAGAGGATCAGAGTTCTCCTTAGCTAAATGCATAAAATTTCCTAGGAATTCATAAGTGACCACAAGTAACCACAAATTCATATCTCTATTTTTTTATTGAAATTAACGAATATTATTACGTGATCTAATTATTAACTCACCTCTCGGATTATGAAAACAATCATTAATTCATGAATTGGTGATCAAGCAATTCAAGCATTAAAAGTAATAATAAAATCAATACATAAAAATAAAGTGTCAACTTGAGAAATAAAATCAAATTAAAAATATTAAATCTACATCGTCAATCCCGATTATTAAATTAGTTACTCATATTCTTGAAATTAAAAACAATAAATAATAAAAGTAAAATTCAACTTTTGAAGAGTTGGAGAATTGGCATCACCAAAATTTACCAGTCTTATCTGCCCTTTTTTATGTATTTCCAGTCGGTGTCTAATCTTCCTTGTTTACTTCCACAATGTTGCTGACCACTGACTTTTTGATTAATTCCACCAATTATTCTGTCAACCTCCACTTCTTGTCCCCTATTTATCTTCAACAGCCAATTTCTCTTTTTAATCACCCCACCAGCAGCCGTGTATGTATATATTCCAGCAGCAATCCTAGTCCAAACCACACGGCTGCTCTCCCTCAACTGTGTATATATATATATATATATATTATATACAGGGACGGAGCTAGAGATTCGAGTGAGTGGGGGCCAAAATTTTCAAATGGTGTGAGGGGAGGGCGGAGGTCTCTTCCCCGAAATTTTTTTGAACCAAAATGATTGAAATGACGAAGCAAATATGACAATACATCATCAATAATCAATTCTAAACTTTATTTGAGTCAATCTCATTGTTCTCAACTCTATTTGAACTCTCCTCAACAACAATTTCTTGACGATGTCTTTTTATTAAATATCTCTCCATAATCTATTAATCTGAAATATCAAATATGACAATACATCATCAATAATCAATTCTAAATTATTCGCAGTTGCAAATTTCCCAATTTTAATCCATTTTCTTTAAAGAAACAGGGAGGTCAATTTTTTTATTTTTTTTGCCTAACCGCCCCCAAACAGGCCCAAACCGAAAACTGTGCTCAAATTTTTTCAGATCCATGGCCCACACTGGGCCTATAGAAGATCCGTCCCTGTATATATATATATATGCTAGCATCCGAGTGATTATCCTCTCCAGACCACAACCAACCTCTGTGTATATATATATTGTCTCTTGACTCTATTCCTCTCGGCTGCCTCTCCTTTCTCTCACAGCCGCACCGACTCTCTGTTTAAAGCGCTCTCTCTCTCTCTCTCTCTCTCTCTCTCGGTAGGGACGGAGCTAGAGATTCAAGTGAGTGAGGGCCAAAATTTTCAAATTGTGTGAAGGGAGGGCGGAGGCCTCCTCCTGAGGGTTCGGGGGCGGAGGCCCCGAAATTTTTTTGAACCAAAATGATTGAAATGACGAAACAAATATGACAATACATCATCAATAATCAATTCTAAACTCTATTTGAGTCAATCTCATTGTTCTCAACTCTATTTGAACTCTCCTCAACAACATTTTCTTGACGATGTTTTTTTATTAAATATCTCTCCATAATCTATTAATCTGAAATATCAAATATGACAATACATCATCAATAATCAATTCTAAATTATTCGCAGTTGCAAATTTCCCAATTTTAATCCATTTTCTTTAAAGAAACAGGGAGATCAATTTTATTTTTTTTTTTGCCTAACCGCCCCCAAACAGGCCCAAACCGAAAACTGTGCTCAAATTTTTTCAGATCCCATGGCCCACACTGGGCCTATAGAAGATTCGTCCCTGTCTCTCGGCTCCATGTTAGTCCCACGGCTCTCCTCTTATGTTTGTGCATATATAAATATATATAACCTTCAAGTCATCCCTAAAAAAGCCCCAATTAGTTCATACTTTAATTTTTATGTTTTAAGGCCACAATTCTTCCAAATAAAATAAGTTGGTCCTTGAGTTAATTGCACATTCCGTCTTCAACTTTTAGGAGCGTACACTTTAGTCCTTTTTCTTCGATTTATCTCAATATTCGTCCAATTGTCATGAATTTTCTTCAATTCTTCCATCTTCTCGACTCTTGGGATAAAACTTGAAATAATGACTAATAATAACAACTAAGTAGAATTTATTCAAGAAAAATATTATAATATCCTAATTTCGAAAAATAAATAAGTGTATAAAATACACTTATCATGAGAGCAAATAGTAAATATATTTTTCCGTAAAATCATATAAAAAATTAAATGTAAAGTTTAGTGACCATTATGGATTAGAACTAGTAACCCAAAAACCCACTTCTCTTCTGTGCAAAGTGTTCTCATATATTCATGAGTAGGGAGAAGAATTATAGATTCCCGGTAATTTGGCGAAGAATAAATATTAATTTTATAATTGCATACAGTTACTAGAAATATAACTCTTCGCATGTTTAATAATTATATAATTTTATAAAATTTAAGTTCAATATTAGATGATTTGTAGAACCATACCTTGTTGTTTAATAGAAAAAATGATCAATGTACGCAAAATATCTACTATAAATACATAAATTTATGATATTAACATGCTTTGGATAATAAAATTCAAAGCATGTTAATATAGCTTATATTTTTTGACAAGTTTAATAGAACGATTGGGATATCATAAACTCGTAATTTGATATAATATTAACTCGACCCGTTTACCAAAAGGGCAAGTCAAATTAGGTTTGTAATTGAATCACAAAATTTAGATGTGAAACGGGCAATTTATCACTATTGATGAATAATAGGTGCCAATGTGCAATTAGGATGGGAAGACTCGAAATAAATCGGATGGAAATTTCTTGATGTGAATGTTGAAGAATTATGACATCATTTCACAAATTCTAACAATAAATTTTAATTGTGTCATATTATTATGAGTTCAAATTTGACAATCATCAGTTATAATTCATTGGGTCAATTCAAAAAGTTGCTAGTAAGTCATTTGGAGACTAGATTTTTATTTTTTATATCTATAGATTTGTATATTAAGTGAGAGAAAAAGTGTACATAGATTCTTTGTACCAATTGTAATCTCATTTTGTAATAGATACTTAATAATTAATTTTGGGAAGCAATAGGCAAACTCCATAGTTTTAAATCATTACCTAAACACAAACAAAATGAGGTTTTAAATCATTTTACTCTATAGTCTATACCATACCAATGGACTACAAAAATACTTCTATGCATTCTTTAAAAATCATATAGAGTTCCAAATATTGTTTTGTGAGTGAAGAATCTATAGTCGAGTGAGGAAAATTGCATCACTAGATATGGTGAAAAAATCTACTGTATTAAATGGGGATAAGATACATGTACTTTTAATATACATGTGATTAATCACACCTAGAATTATTTCTAACAAAATTTTTATGATCATCAAGTAACAATGGCAAAATCGATTTTTTTGAGAATTGAACTTTAAATAATCTTACCAGCTCTTTTTATTGATTAGGAGAAATTCTTACAGTGTCTTGGTAACTTTTAAAGACACTTGTACTAAATACTGAATTTCTTTAAGATTTAATTCAACTCTCCAAAAATAGTTACCCCAGCACTTACATCCTTAGGATAGAACTTTTAAATTATATTCTAAGTGCTGTAAACCCGTGAATTACTCATTTCGTAATGACATGTATGGTTTCCATCATTGGTGAATTTATAATAGGAGTTTAAACCACATCCTACTCGATATCCGATGGAGTCTATTCAAAGTGAGTTGGAAACATAACTTAAAGATTACAATTCTTGTGGAAATAGCATTTTTCCAATTCGAATGTTTGCCATATGAAAATCGAGTCTCAACATCCAACTAAAAATCCGAATCATTATCCTTATGGGATTTAGATTCATCTTTAACTTATAATTGTATCACAAGTCTTCTTAAACACTTTTTTGTTTTTCTTGAAGCCAAATACTCAACTAAATCAACTACCATACTTTGACTCTAATAGAGACTTTATAAATGAGTCCTTTTGTTCATAATATTTTCAATTACATCAAAAACCTAACAAATTGTGTTTGAATTTTGAAATATTTTTAAGGCAATCACCAGAAAACTGAGTTCTTGAATTCTGTATTATTTCTGAAATCGTTCTTTTATTTTCTCGTTGGAATATAATTTCCACTGTGATGTAAGTAAGTTGAGGTCGATCCGCACGGCTTTATTAGGAAGATGCAGGGTTAAATTTGGATTTGCAATGCACATATTGCGATCAATTTCTTGGAACCTGCATTGTTTGTATCTCATAATGACTTCCAAGTCTATGGCACATTGGTTAAGGGACTGAGCCTCGACCTCACACACCTTATTTTCATCTTCATTGGCCACAATCAACCTTATCTTCGTCTTCATCGACCAAATCATTGCCCATTGACCAAAGAGATAAAAAGACAAATAGCTGGTGAAGAATTGTCTTCATTTTCACAAGTTTCCATGTAATACATGTTTGAGAAAGACTTGCTCACCAACCAACTTGTTACAACCAATGATTTGAAAACTCATAAATCAAACTTATCTAGAACACAGTTACACACACACACACAAAAATGTTGTTTAACATGCTTTAATGTGCCGAACGAGGATAGTAAATTCAAGTAACTATTTAATGGCCAAATGAAAGGAATTTTAGAATTGATGGTAAAAAGTGAACTCAAGATTTTATTAATGTTAGAAATATTCCAGTAGCTAGTTAAAACATAAATTAACATTAGTTAGTTTAGAAATAAATTAAAGTGTGAGAAAAAAAATTATTTAACTCAAATAAATTTGTCGTCGAGACCTAATTTCCTTTCGTCCCTCGATTTCTCAAAATTATTAAAAGACATTAATTAATGAGTAAAGAGTTAGAGAGGTTTGTTCATGTAGAATTGAAACAGATTCCCATAACCTAGAACAGCCAGACCAGTGCTCTAGCGGGCTTGCCACCAGTGAAAGGGTTGATATAGAGGGCAGTGTCCCCATAGGCAAGGTCAGAAAGTCAGCTCACAGATGCTCAAATCTCAACAATGACGATTGATTCCAGAACAAGCTGGATGGAGCCATCCAACACTTAGAAGAGGTAGTGATGCCTTTGAGTTGAGATGAAGCTCAAAACCTAAAATCAAGTTAGGTATACACTATCATTGAGTTGCGATGTACTTTTAGAAAAATAGTTGAATCGTTCCACAAGATATTGTACCTGGAGGTGGTTCAATATTCCGTTTATAATCTCAACCATGTTTTAATTATTATAATGCGAAAAAGTCAAATTTGATTTTCCTTTAGGAATATTCCCTAAATTTTAATGAATATTCGGATTTCTTTACTCGAAAATTCGACTACGAGTTTGGTAAAACAAACGGAATTGAATTTGGATAAGAATGGAGTGAAATAAACACATTTGAATTTTTGTTGGATTTTCAAATGGATAAAGAAAACTATGAAGACACGAAGAGCACGAAGAGCAAAAAAAAGTCAAGAAAACTAAGAAAATATCAAGAAATATCAAGACTGAATTTAGATCTAATCTCTGATACCACTGATGTTGTTTCTTTTAGGAAATGCGACAAGAACGAGAAATAACTAATTGAAAACGCAGGAAAGATCTATATTCAGAATAACTAAAACAATAAAAACGAAAAAAATGAAAAAGTAAACGATAGGATCTTGACCCAATATTCACGACACAAGATTTCCGGTGCGGAATAAGAACCAAGGTTGTTGAACATCACAAGGATTGTCCAACTCCTTGATAAATTCGGATTGGAATGTCACAAAGACTCTAGAATCTTTGATAAGTTTGTTGGATTGTTCTTGAAGAATAAGAAAATGAATCCTCATTTCTTAGAGAGAAAATACTCAATTGATTCAAAATAATGTAAAAGTTGTTTTTTCCGTAATGGAAATAGAACATAATATAATGAAAATAATATATCTAACCTATCCCTAGTCGAAATAGGGTTTTTAATTATGGAAATAATAAATTGATACGAAAAATAACTAGAAATTCGCGAAATTCGAACTTGGTAGAGCCGCGCAGGAAGAACTTGACTTACGACTGTAAGTCCTTCTAGTTACGGCCGTAACGTTGAGACAGAAAATTATTTACGGTCGTAAATGTTTGTGTTACGGTCATGACGTCCTGGCTGCATCCCATTTTGGTCCTTCGACTTGAATTTTGGCTTCCAACCATTCAGGCTAATCTTAAGACGTCGTTTATCACTCCATGCTTGGTATTTCGAGCTTCCGAGTTTGAGTTTGTCATTTGGTTCCTTGTACTCAGATCTCTTAGTTGATTTCCTATCTTGAATCATATCAATGTCGGTGATAATGTTGGTGTTAGTGACATAAAAATTGATGGAAATGGTAAAATTAGAGCACTATGGTGTGTGAAAGGAGAGGGGTTTTGGCGATGGAGAGGGGAAAAGGTATGATGGAGGCAGGACGGTAGTGGTAGTGGTGATTGCGATGGTGGAGCGAAAGAAAATGCGGTAGTATTAATTGTGGCATAGATCAACATTGTGTTGGTGATTCACACCTCCCAGAATCTCTTCTTTATTTGTTCACAAGCAGACTGTCTTTTTTTCCTATGAGATAGCCAATAATGAGTGTGAATGTGGGCTAGTCTTGCGTGTGTTTGGAAGGGAGGCAAGGAGAGGGTAAGAGAGGGTTTTCTTACCATGTGTGGTGGTCAGTGTCGAGAAAAGGTAGCTACAAGAGGGAGAGTGAGGGAGGAAGATGGCAGTGGTCTTAATTGGGAGACAAAGAGAGGAGTATGAGATTGAAACAATAGTGACAGGTTGGTTGGGTTGGGTTGGGTTTAGTGTAGGTTTAGATTTAAATTTGTGTATTTGCAACTTAGTCTCTCAATTCTCTTAATTCTTATAAAATGATGCTTTTTGCAACATTTATCAAATGTTGCAAAAAGGTCAACGCAACGTTCGCTGAACGTTGCGAAAAGTCGAACTCATCGCAACATTCGACGAACGTTGCAAAGAACATAGTTTGCTATATCCACAGTATTGCACCGTTATCGACTACATTCTTGAATATAGGAAATCTATATTCATAAGAAGCTATATTCACAAATTGCTTAAAACAAGTGAGTCAATGTTAATGTTATGTCTCCAGCCATTTGAAAACTCAGCATTTTAAGTAATTATTTTCTAGAAGTAATGCACGAAATTGGAGTGTCTTTTAAGGGGTAAGTATTAATTATGTTGTAACATATTATTTATTACGTCAGTTGTACTTTAGTAATTTATAAAATGTTCTAAAGTTAACTTATTTTATGTAGGTCACACCTAGAAAATGAATAGACTAGATACCATAAGGATGAACAATATAGTTTATATCAAGGTTATGAACAAGAGAAGAATGGATAAATTGGAAACTCTATTAGCAAGTGATTCTGATGACACGGAAGATGATAGATGAAGTTATTGAAATGGATTCAAATAAAGAGTTAAACTATGGTGCCATCATTTATTTGTAGGAATTATTAAGTAATTGTATTATATAAGATTTTAAGACTTGTTTATTTATGTTTATTTTTGTTGGAAACTATGTTCTTTGCAATGTTCGTCGAATAAGTTAAACCCTAGAATCTTTAAATGGTGTTTGAGGGAGTGAGTAGAGCCACCATGAAGGCTGTATTGCAGTGGACTGCATTGTCCTAAAGGCCATGATGAGTATAAATTTTATTCATACCCGAGCCTTCACAAACCTCAAGCCCGAGCTCTTTGACAAAACATAATCTCCCAAGCAAATGTATAACCCCGAGAACCATCATCAACCCGAGGAGGCCCTCAACCCCGACCACGTAAATATCACCATATATTATATTTTCTATCCCCGAGGAAGACCTCAACCTCGACCACCATAAACCCGAGGATGACCTCGAGCCCGAACACATAAATATTATCCCATATTACATCTTGATACTCGAGGAGGACCCCAACCCCGACAATCATTTATACCCCGAGTATATCGTTTGTCATCATCCTAGAGCACTTGAATATTTAGCCACATCACATCATTGTACCCCCGAGCAACATATGAACCTCGAGGCCGAGTACTTAACATTATACCATACACCATATTGAGAACCCCGAGGACTTGAACAACCCCGAGGAGAATATAACCCCCCATCATACTTAAAATGCCCGTGGCGAAAACGTTGTCCCGACCACTCATAATACCCCCCGAGGATAGAATACTCCGAGTACATATATCTCACCAAAAAGGTGCATGATGTGCTCGGGGCACATGATGCTCGGGTCACGTCTCTCATTGATCGGGCATGACTTGATCTGATATGTGGAGTCTACAACCTCCTAATTTCAATAGAATTAATCTTCCAACAGAACTCTATCTGGGACTTATAACCTTATCCCTAATAATTAGGAAGATGATTCTCAAAATGACTCATATCTAGTTTCAAGCACTTTAGTCCTACGAGGATTCAATTACATACAGCTATAAATACTCGCCTCTCAATCACAATTCAGGTACACAATTATCTCTACAATTTATAGCCTCTTGCATAAATTTTCTCCTTCCTCTTTACTGAATTAAGCATCGGAGGGGCGACGAGGACACACCTCCTTGCCTTTATTGCAGGTATTCGGAGATCCAGTACGTGCTAGTTTATTGCTCAAGCTCAGAATATTTCAGGTGCGATTTTTAGCATCATCATTGGCGCCGTCTGTGGGAACCATTACTAGAAGCCATGGTTAATACACGTTCTGGACTTCCACAAGCCACATTACCTGCTCATGATCATCCTGTTGTGGGGGAGCAGGTGCCCTCGACGTTCCCAGCAAACCCTACTACATTACCAGGAAATCAGACATCACACCCCCAACCTTCTGTTGATACCCAGGCAGCATTGGAGGAACTTCGTCAGCAAGTCGCTGCATTGACTCAGTTGCTCACGCAACAGGACCAGCGTGCGCCAACACCCGAGCAAGGGAATGCTTCACGGGTCCACCACCGAACCATACTGTTAGGGCAAGTACCTCGGGACTACCCCCGTCACCACCGAACATGACGAGTTCAAGAACAGTCGCCATGCCCCCTATCAAGCTTGCGAGAATTGTCCAGGAGGGAATAGTAGCCGGTATATGACAAAATACTCAGGCCCCAATAGGTTTCACCCTGAACACTCCATTCACACCAGAGGTTTTAGCCTATCCCTTACCAGACAGGTTCAAGTTCCCGAGGATAAAGGAGTACGATGGTACAACCGACCCCGTAAATCATCTCAATGTATACACTGACGTCATGAATTTGCAAGTTTCCCCCGATCAGGTCATGTGCAAGGCGTTCCCCCAAACCTTGACCAGTGGTGCTAGGGATTGGTTCTCAACTCTTGAACCAAACTCAATTTCGATATTCGCAGATCTTGCCAATAAGTTCTCGGCTTTCTTTGCGAGTAGTAAGCGCATAAGAAAAACGGCTGCCTCGCTTATGAGACTCAGTCAAGGACAAAATGAAACACTGCATGAATTCATGACCAGGTTCAATGCTGAAAGACTACAAATCCCTGATCTTCATATCTCTGCCGCTGTATCTGCTCTTACTCATGCTGTAAGATGCGAGTCTTTCAAGATGTCTCTATCGAAAATACCACCAAAATCAGTGACTGAGCTCCTTACTCGAGGAGTGAAGTACATCAATATGGAAGAAACAATGTACCTCAGGAAAAATAGCCCGAGCACTGAAAATTCAGATCATATAGAAAGTAATCCCGAACACAAGAGACAACATGACCATGGTACATGGAAAGATCAGGCGTAGGGCAAGCAAGAGCATGACCCTCCTACACCCTTCACACGTCTGAACGCTACATGGGCAAGTATCCTCATGGAAATCAAGGATCTGGAGGAGTTGAAGTGGCCATCAAGAATCAAGTCTCATCCGGACACGCGAGATAAGAGCAAGTATTGCGAATTTCATCATGACCATGGGCATACCACCGAGGAGTGCCATGCATTACGGCGAGAGATTGAATCTTTAATAAAAAAGGGGTTTTTAAAATCTTACATCAGTACTGAAAAACGCCCAAGGAATGACCACGTTCAATGAAAGTCCGAGGATGAAAAAAACCCACGGCCTGAACAGTAAACGTCGTCGTTGGTAGAACAGCCTCAGGAAGAAACTCACACAACGGAAGCCCAAGCCTTGCTAGCTACTGATCATGAGTTATTTTATAAGTTGTATGGGTTTTAATACCCTAGTCTTTACCATTTCTTTTCGTTATTTCGTTTTTCTTTTCTTACATATAGCATCGGAGGCCTACGTGCCTACCTTTAATTTCACAGTAGATAGGTCGAGTCTATACAAGCAATATGGGATGTCATCCAAAAAAAAAAATCTCCATCATTGTTGAACACTCAAAGCCTTGTCCTGAGCAAGCACACAAAGCCTTGCCCCGCGCAAGCACTCAAAGCCTTGCCCCGCGCAAGCACTCAAAGCCTTGCCCCGAGCAAGCCCTCAAAGTCTTGCCCCGCGCAAGCACATAAAGCCTTGCTCCGCGCAAGTACTCAAAGTCTTGCCCTGAGCAAGCCCTCAAAGTCTTGCCCCACGCAAGCACACAAAGTCTTGCCCTGCGCAAGCACTCAAAGTCTTGCCCCGTGCAAGCAAACAAAATTTTGCCCCATGCAAGTAAATAAAGTCTTGTCCCGCACAAGCATACAAAATACTTACTTGCACAAGTACACACGGCCACCTTGAGCAATCAAGTAATCAAATTGATATAATTAAGTCCTCGAGTATACATAAGCTCGGATTTATTACTTAACATAAGCTCGGGCTTATTCCTTACTTAACATAAGCTCTTGTTTATTTCTCCTTAACATAATCATCACATCATGATGCCTAACTATTACGCATCCATCTCTCCCCTAAACTCGATAATGGATGCGCGGGGGCCTATGATGAGTATAAATTTTATTCATACCTGAGCCTTCACAAACCTCAAGTCCGAGCTCTTTGACAAAACATAATCTCCCAAGCAAATGTGTAACCCCGAGAACCATCATCAACCCGAGGAGGCCCTCAACCCCGATCACGTAAATATCACCATATATTATATTTTCTATCCCCGAGGAAGACTTCAACCTCGACCACCATAAATCCGAGGATGACCTCGAGCCCGAACACATGAATATTATCCCATATTACATCTTGATACCCGAGGAGGACCCCAACCCCGACAATCATTTATACCCCGAGTATATCGTTTGTCCTCATCCCCGAGCACTTGAATATTTAGCCACATCACATCATTGTACCCTCGAGCAACATATGAACCTCGAGGCCGAGCACTTAACATTAGACCATACACCATATTGAGTACAACCCCGATCACACTCAAAATGTCCGTGGTAAAAACATTGTCCCGACCACTCATAATACCTCCGAGGATAGAATACCCCGAGTACATATATCTCACCAAAAAGGTGCATGATGTGCTCGGGGTACATAATGCTCGGGTCATGCCTCTGGGCATGATTTGATCTGACACGTGGAGTATACAACCTCATAATCCAAATAGAATTAATCTTCCAACAGAACCATATCTGGGACTTATAACCTTATCCCTAATAATTAGGAAGATGATTCTCAAAAGGACTCATGTCTAGTTTCAAGCACTTTAGTCCTACGAGGATTCAATTATATACAGCTATAAATACTCATCTCTCAATCACAATTCAGGTACACAATTATCTCTACAATTTATAGTCTCTTGCATAAATTTTCTCCTTCCTCTTTACTGAATTAAGCATCGGAGGGGCAACGATGACACACCTCCTCGCCTTTATTGCAGGTATTCGGAGATCCAGTTCGTGCTAGTTTATTGCTCAATTTCAGAATATTTTAGGTGCTAGACCATTTTTTCAAAAATGCCTTTGACAGAACCTCAATGATTACTCTTCGGTATCCTCATAAGATTATCAATTTTGACTTAAGTTATTCTGTTTAAAATATCTTATTTGAGGATATATATGTAATAGTTGAAATGAACTTATCAACGTCAATAATTACTCAATTACAATCACACTTTATAGTAAAGTGTGCGGTGTTTCTTATCTATAAACCCTAATTATAAATGGTCTCCATAAGATTCTTAATACAATTATCTTTTAATAGAACGGCCTGTGATACTTTTTCTTCCTCTAATTTTAAAACTAGATAATTAAATCATTTTTCATAGATACAACCACCATATCCTTTAGCTTTTCCTTTTTCTTAGGCGAGTTAGGTATACGAATCGCACAAGTAATACAGTGAATTTTTAAGTCCATATATCTTACCCATGAGAATTGTGTAAATTGTATTTTAAATTTTTGACCTTAATCGGAACTATGAAATTGCTTGTGAATTTTTTGTAAACTAAAATAAACTATCAATTAAACTAAGAAAGCAAGAAAATTGATTTAACTAAACTTATGAAGCAAACATGTTAGAATTATGAATCCACTTTGTTTTCATCAACTAGATTTTGACTTAAACATTTAACAACAATTTATGAAAATTTGAAAATCCACGTTCCATGTATTTTTAAGCACTCTTTCGAACAATGAATTAAAACATTTTTCTAATTTCTATGAAAAAATCCAAAATATAAAAAAGCATTATCGATTTTTTAACACTTTTTAGAATTACACAAAGTATATGGGTATATTTATATCCCCTATGAAACGTTGTGGCAATTAATTCAAGCCCAATAATACCATACTCTTTCGAACATAGAAATTATTACATTCATTGTACAACTAGTTATCAAATAATTGCATAATAATAAAAACACAAATTAATTGTTCAATCCATAAATTGCTTAAATTAAAGAATAATTCAAAGCATGAAATCCTGAAAACAAAGCATCATCACAATCCGAACAATAAAATCTAGCTTAAAAACATGAATGAATATAAACCAAAAGATAAATAAAAGGATGTCACCCCGTTTATGTGCTTGATCCTTATGTTTTCTTGTGGGTGTACACATTATGGCGTAAAATTTGATGTTGCAAAATTTTTGTGAAATAAGGTAACCTAGATGAATTAATCTCGTGTCACCTCTACTTTAAATAATATTGCTTAATTATTTTGGATTTCCATTCAAGTGTGAATAACGCATTTCTCCAACATTCCATCTGTTTAAAACATGGTGTTAAGTAATAATATGTTTACATCAAAATGATGTTTATATGTAACTACAATGGAAAACAAGTGTGCCATTTAGTATTGTGTGCGCGGTGGTGGTAATCAAAATACTTTATTAAATGGTGGCACAATACCTTTATAAAGTGCTTATGGATACTTTGAATTGGTATATTATTCAAAAAGACATTTATATGAATACTGTTAACTATTTTATTGTATTAATTAATACACTTAGATACACATGAAATCTTTAATTAGGTCTAATAACAAATTTGATATGTGGGTAACTGTGGGTTGACAATGAAAAACTCATCTCTAATTATTTTCCAGCTTATACACGTAATTGGTAGGGAAATGAACTTATTTGTACACAATAGGGTATGATTATTTCATTTATCCAGGGCCACTTGAATTGATATTCATTAGGGAACCACATTAACAATGAAAAATGTTGTCAACCATTGGAATAAATCCATTTTATTGAGGAATTGTATAACTTGTAATGATCATTTCTATCCCACTAACAGGAAATTGGATGGTCAAATTTTTTATTCATGAATTCCTAAATTAAATGACAAATTAATTAATATTTGGTAGTGCTTTACAAATGAAGTTAATCAATTTATTATTTTTAACATTTATTGAGGTTTATATTTAGCCTTTGTTTGACACACTTTAAAAAAAAAAAATCTTTTTTTTTTTTTTTTTTTCTCATTCTCATTTTCAAATAAACATTCACACACACAATAAAATATTCTGACATAAACTCAAAATTCTTCACTACTTTTCTACTACATATTATCCAAAAAACACTATTAAAAAAATCCTTTTTCTTCAAAATGGATATCAAACAGGGGCTTATTATTATAATGTTCTAAACTTATTTTGAACATATCGAAAATTATGTAATACATATTATCTAAATGGTGATCAAGCATTCAAATTATCCATAAGCATGCAATAACAATCAATAGCACAAATCAACTAAAGAAACGGGCTTTGAATCAAAATGGTGAAACTATAGGTTTCGGGTCATACATGAGCAACGAAAATTATAAAGACTTGAAACCATTGTTCGGATCAACCTTGCACTTAGATAGAATATATAATAAGATAGTACTTTTGATGAATCTTGTGGATCTGAATTCTGGTACTGTATATAGAAATTTTGTCACCACAGCTATCAAATCATCCAGTCTCTAACAAAAATCCATCCAAATAGTGAGTTGAGTTTGGAACTCTATCGATCTTCAATAGCTGGAATGGATTTAGGAGAGAAATTGAAGAAAAAAATCCAACGCTAGAAATGCGATTCACACTTTTCTCAGAATTGGTCGACACCTGCTCCTAAATCTAATATTGTCATTGTTTCACAATTCGTTCAGAAGGGGCACTGTTGAAGTAATTTTTGATCATTTTTGGATTAAAACTAATAATATGATATTTATGGTGAATGTATTTGTCATGATAATCATGATCCGTTCAATACCATGTTTAAAAATTCCATTCATATTTTACTGTTACATAATATTCGTGCCATTACGCTATTAAAACAATTCCTCCTGATACAAAATGGAATTTTAGGGACAAAAGTGGTCTAGAAAAATAAGGGTATGCAAAATTGGGTCACCTCATAACTCGTATTAATATATTCTATAACAGGCTTAGAGTTTAGCATGTTGGTTTTGTCCAGTAGGTCAAGAATGTATTTACGTTGTGATAACAACAGACCTTTTTCATTGTGAATTACTTATGTAACGTCCCGAATTTCGTGCGGAGCCCGGGACGCCACTTCTTCCTTTAAATCTGATTTCATTGCGGAAATAATTAAAAATCTCAAACATCATATTTATTATTTGAAACCTTTGAAACAACATTTTTGCGGAATAAATGAATTTATAAAACATCACATCCATTGTTTAAAAGTTAAAGCGGAAACTAAATTTTAAACAATTTAATTAAAACAATTCATAAAAGTTAAATCTTAAGTTTTTAAAGTAAAGTAACGATAAATAATTAAATTGACGACATTTATGAAACAATTCAAATATTGAAATGATTTGAAAAATTATTCTTGGAACAAAACATGAATAAATAAGTTTCACTTTCAAATAAAACATTTCTAAAATCTCAATAATTGCCACCATCGCACGCCTCGCCGCCGACTCCGTCATCTGCAAAATTTGTTTTTTGGAAAACGTGAGTATTTCATAGAAATACTCAGTAGACTCGCGCATAATAATCATTTAACATTATAAATTAAAACACATAATCATGATATTCAAGTTCTCAGGTGCCTAACGATCACCAGTATTCTCATGAACATAAAAGTTCAAGTTCTCATGCATTTAAGCAAGTAATTCTCATGAACATAAAAGTTCAAGTTCTCATGCATTTAAGCAAGTAATTCTCATGAACACAATCATACATGCTAAACTTATAATCCAAATAATTATTGATGCGCACTTTTGAAAAACATAAATTTGTAGATTAGAGTCTACCTTTAATTTCTCGAGTATTGAGCAAACGTGAATAATACTTTCTAATGCTCTCGCGCCTCGTCTAGCCCTATAAATAAATAAATTCTATTAGAAACTTGAAATTTAAGTTTTGTAATTGGAAGTAAACTTGAGGGTTGAATTGAAATAATTTAAAAGTGTAAAACTCGGACTAAAAGGATAAGTGTAAAGATTTAGGACTGCTTTGAGAAATTTTCAGAATTAAAGGGGCTGACTAAAATATTTTAAAACTGCAGGGGCTTAAAATAAATTGGTTTGCTACTTAAGGGACTAAAATAATATCTTTTGAAACTTAAAGTAAGATTTAAAACATTTAAGGCTGTAGGGACGGAAGTAAAAGGGTTTAAAGTTAAAGGGACTGGAATAAATCATTTTGGAACTTGGGGGATTAAAAGATCAATTATGAAAACTTAATATTAATAAAACAAAAAAAATCGTTCTCTCTCTCTTCATTTTCGTTGGTTCAGAGAGTGAGAGTGCAGAGAGAGGCGAACGGCGCCTCTCCTCCCTTCGCCGGCGATCGTCGGCGGCGAAGCCGCCATCGAAGGGCGCGACGGCAGTGGGTGGAGGGGGCTGCAGAAAGAGGAAGTATTAGGGCTTGGTTTTTGTGCGAACCGAGGCGGGTGGTTCGAACTTGGGCTGCGGTTTTCCGACCAAATCAAACGGCAAATCGAGGTAAGTTATTGGGTTATGTCTATTCTTGGATTTTGGGTTTGATTTTGGGGGAAATTTTGGAGGAGGGCTGAGGCGGTTGAGGGTGGCGTTTGGGTGTTGATGACTCGGTGGTGTTCCGGCGGTTAGGTCTGGGCAGTAGGTGGTGGCCGGTAGTGGTTGCGGGTGGTGATGAAACCGGGTGGTGATGTTGGGTTCGAAAATGGTGGCTACAGTGTGAGGCTCGATGGTGGGTTGATATTTCAGATCGGATTGGGAGTGATGATGTGAATATGGGAGGGCAGTGGTGATGTTGGGTTTTCGTGTGGTGGTGATTTGTTTGATTGAATGCAGCAGCTTTGGTTGAATTTGCAGAAAATGGAGGTTCAATCATGTGCAGTTTATAGTTGTTTGTGGCTAAATGGTTGTGTGATTCTATGTATACTATATTGCAGATTGTAAGAAAAATGGAATATTCAGGCTGTTTGGCATGGCTTGGACGGTTGATGCAAAAATGTGGTTTGGCTGCTGTGAATATACATTAGGGGGAAGAAGGTATACCTGCTGGATGTCTGCGGATGTTGTGAGTGATGCAGGTGAATGGGGAATTATTAACATGTAGGTTGTGCTCCAATTTTGGTAAATGCATTATGGTTGATGATTGGGTGATGGAGGATTGAAGGGAATTGGGCTGATTGAGGGGGTTGAAGGAGAGATTAGGGGTGCAGTTATGGCGTGTGAGTGATGAGGGTGGTGAGGGGAGAGGAGTTAAAAGGCAGGTGTATGAACTAAACTTTGGTAAGTCAGCAAGGGACTGAAACTTGGGAGGGATTTGAGATTAATTTAAGTTGATCGGCTGATTGAAAGGGATAGAGGAGTGATCATGGGTTTGTCCTTATAGGGAAGAATTGTAAGAAATGGTAGGTTAGAGCCGGTGTTATGATTGAGGAAGGAATGATTTATGATTGGGATTCCAAAATGGCCAAGGAGAAAATGGTTTGGCTTGAATTTGGTTGAGATCAAAATTTCTGGATAATTGGGATTTTAAAATAATTAAAATTTGAGAATAAATTTAAATTGGAGATAAAATATTTTGGATTTAAACATTTTGAATTCAATATTTGAAAATCGGAATATAATAATGGACTTGGGACATCATTAAATTGGAAAATGGAATATGATAAATTTTAAAATAAATTTAACTTAACTTCACTGGTTTAGACGACCACGTAAAAAAATAAATAAATAAATGGACAAAGTCGTAGCGACAAATAATGTTTATTTAAATTAAGTCATGAAAAATTCTCGGTCGCTACAACCCTACCACCTTAAAATAATTTCGTTCTCGAAATTTAAAATTTTTTTGATCTAAAATACTTGGGTACTTCAAAATTTCTTCTTTCTTAAAATCTTAAAATAATTAATATGACTAGACGAGAGCGTTGATTTTGAATAAAAATAGTTAAGGTTGGAGGGTCGTAGCGACAGGTTTGGTAAAACAAGTCTTTTAAGTTTGAAAATTTCTCAGTCGCTACAACCTTCTCCACTTAAAATAATTTCGTCCTCGAAATTTTAAACTCTTCTTGATCTAAATATATCTGGGTATTAAGCCAGACTTCTTTCTTTTTTTCTTTTCTCAAGTAGTTTCAGCACTACCTTGTCTACCCCATTGAACTTTGACTAGAGAAACCTCTTTATTAATCTCTACTATTTCTTTAAGAAATCATGTCGCACCATAATAATCAATTATGAAGTCTATCATCATTCTTCTCAAACTTCTTATAACGAATAACCCAAGATCAATTGTAACATTTCAACTCACATGAATATTTTTCCGTGTAATATGCCTAATAACATGTTATCCACAAATCAGCTTATCGTATACGAGAATCTATTCATATGGTACATTTATGCATCATCTTGAATTCTAACATCTTCCCATATACGTGACCAAAACGTATCACAAAATTCAAATAATATTAATAAACAATTTGCTCCCAAATAACTAAGATTCTGCTCCTCAATGCCACAATATTTTCTGCAAGATATAACTTGGTATTTTCTATGTATACCTCAAATGATCATATAACTCCAAGTATACATTGATACTTAATCGATTGCACACTTCACCAATCAAAATGTTTATAAATAACAATCCCCAAAATTATCAAAACTTTAACTCCAAATCGATACTCTTTTCAAGATATCACATGTTTGCATAAGCCACAATGTGAGTAAACAACCAATAACTCTCAACCATTTATACTTGAAAAATAATATTCCTCATTGTTCATGGGTCAACCAAATTCCCTTTCATAATCTCGAAGTGTCTCCAACAAAATCCTCAAATGTTCCTCATATTGTTTACTATCTCTAGGATAAACCAAAATACTGTCCATGAATACAATGAAAAACATATCCAATTAATGTTGGAAAATTCAGTTCATCAATTCCATAAATATTGTCAGTGGTTATTTATTCAAAACTTTAAATCCTTTCATCCAAATCTCAATCAAATACTTAAGCAAGAAGACAAAACTTAACCCAATAATAGGTCTAAGCATCACTACATTATCAAAAACCCAAAATTCAATTCTTTCTCCTTGCTACTATAGGCTTCAACTTCATATCTAATCCAAAAATTAAATCTCTGACGTATGTGTAACACAGCCTAATTCAATCATGAAATAGAATATGATCTAGTCTCCAAATTCAAATTAAATCACTATTTTCCCAAAAAAAAAAAAAATCAGAGTTATAATCATCAATCATGACAAAAATACAGTAACCATTTTCGTCTGATGCAACATCTACGTACATAATCTAATATCCATTTGATAGGAGCATATACTAGATCTAAATTCCTCGGTTGACTTCTTGTGAAAGGTGCCATGTCCTAAACTAATTATGCAAAGTCCAATTAGGCGGGATTTATCCATTTCTCTTAGTTAAAATTACGAGGACGTAAAAATATTTAAAAACTCTTTCAAATTATGCTCAAACTCGTTTTCTTTCTTTCTTATTTCGGATACAAAAATCTTTCTCATTCTTTCTCATCAATTTATCAAAATACTTCATTTCTCATGTATCCGAAATCATCATAACATAAACTTCATGATAAAATCATTTACCTTCGGAGTTGGTGGAACGAACGATGGCAGTGGCAAAAGTCGTCAAAACATTATCGTCAAAATATTATTTATTATTATTTTTCTTAAAAAATTTCTCTTTTCAAAATTTGCAAGTCTACAGAAACGTAGACCCGCTCTGATACCACGCTGTAACGCCCCGAATTCCGTGCGGAGCCCGGGACGCCACTTCTTCCTTTAAATCTGATTTCATTGCGGAAATAATTAAAAATCTCAAACATCATATTTATTATTTGAAACCTTTGAAACAACATTTTTGCGGAATAAATGAATTTATAAAACATCACATCCATTGTTTAAAAGTTAAAGCGGAAACTAAATTTTAAACAATTTAATTAAAACAATTCATAAAAGTTAAATCTTAAGTTTTTAAAGTAAAGTAACGATAAATAATTAAATTAACGACATTTATGAAACAATTCAAATATTGAAATGATTTGAAAAATTATTCTTGGAACAAAACATGAATAAATAAGTTTCACTTTCAAATAAAACATTTCTAAAATCTCAATAATTGCCACCATCGCACGCCTCGCCGCCGACTCCGTCATCTGTAAAATTTGTTTTTTGGAAAACGTGAGTATTTCATAGAAATACTCAGTAGACTCGGGCATAATAATCATTTAACATTATAAATTAAAACACATAATCATGATATTCAAGTTCTCAGGTGCCTAACGATCACCAGTATTCTCACGCTGTAACGTCCCGAATTCCGCGCGGAGCCCGGGACGCCACTTCTTCCTTTAAATCTGATTTCATTGCGGAAATAATTAAAAATCTCAAACATCATATTTATTATTTGAAACCTTTGAAACAACATTTTTGCGGAATAAATGAATTTATAAAACATCACATCCATTGTTTAAAAGTTAAAGCGGAAACTAAATTTTAAACAATTTAATTAAAACAATTCATAAAAGTTAAATCTTAAGTTTTTAAAGTAAAGTAACGATAAATAATTAAATTGACGACATTTATGAAACAATTCAAATATTGAAATGATTTGAAAAATTATTCTTGGAACAAAACATGAATAAATAAGTTTCACTTTCAAATAAAACATTTCTAAAATCTCAATAATTGCCACCATCGCACGCCTCGCCGCCGACTCCGTCATCTGCAAAATTTGTTTTTTGGAAAACGTGAGTATTTCATAGAAATACTCAGTAGACTCGCGCATAATAATCATTTAACATTATAAATTAAAACACATAATCATGATATTCAAGTTCTCAGGTGCCTAACGATCACCAGTATTCTCATGAACATAAAAGTTCAAGTTCTCATGCATTTAAGCAAGTAATTCTCATGAACATAAAAGTTCAAGTTCTCATGCATTTAAGCAAGTAATTCTCATGAACACAATCATACATGCTAAACTTATAATCCAAATAATTATTGATGCGCACTTTTGAAAAACATAAATTTGTAGATTAGAGTCTACCTTTAATTTCTCGAGTATTGAGCAAACGTGAATAATACTTTCTAATGCTCTCGCGCCTCGTCTAGCCCTATAAATAAATAAATTCTATTAGAAACTTGAAATTTAAGTTTTGTAATTGGAAGTAAACTTGAGGGTTGAATTGAAATAATTTAAAAGTGTAAAACTCGGACTAAAAGGATAAGTGTAAAGATTTAGGACTGCTTTGAGAAATTTTCAGAATTAAAGGGGCTGACTAAAATATTTTAAAACTGCAGGGGCTTAAAATAAATTGGTTTGCTACTTAAGGGACTAAAATAATATCTTTTGAAACTTAAAGTAAGATTTAAAACATTTAAGGCTGTAGGGACGGAAGTAAAAGGGTTTAAAGTTAAAGGGACTGGAATAAATCATTTTGGAACTTGGGGGATTAAAAGATCAATTATGAAAACTTAATATTAATAAAACAAAAAAAATCGTTCTCTCTCTCTTCATTTTCGTTGGTTCAGAGAGTGAGAGTGCAGAGAGAGGCGAACGGCGCCTCTCCTCCCTTCGCCGGCGATCGTCGGCGGCGAAGCCGCCATCGAAGGGCGCGACGGCAGTGGGTGGAGGGGGCTGCAGAAAGAGGAAGTATTAGGGCTTGGTTTTTGTGCGAACCGAGGCGGGTGGTTCGAACTTGGGCTGCGGTTTTCCGACCAAATCAAACGGCAAATCGAGGTAAGTTATTGGGTTATGTCTATTCTTGGATTTTGGGTTTGATTTTGGGGGAAATTTTGGAGGAGGGCTGAGGCGGTTGAGGGTGGCGTTTGGGTGTTGATGACTCGGTGGTGTTCCGGCGGTTAGGTCTGGGCAGTAGGTGGTGGCCGGTAGTGGTTGCGGGTGGTGATGAAACCGGGTGGTGATGTTGGGTTCGAAAATGGTGGCTACAGTGTGAGGCTCGATGGTGGGTTGATATTTCAGATCGGATTGGGAGTGATGATGTGAATATGGGAGGGCAGTGGTGATGTTGGGTTTTCGTGTGGTGGTGATTTGTTTGATTGAATGCAGCAGCTTTGGTTGAATTTGCAGAAAATGGAGGTTCAATCATGTGCAGTTTATAGTTGTTTGTGGCTAAATGGTTGTGTGATTCTATGTATACTATATTGCAGATTGTAAGAAAAATGGAATATTCAGGCTGTTTGGCATGGCTTGGACGGTTGATGCAAAAATGTGGTTTGGCTGCTGTGAATATACATTAGGGGGAAGAAGGTATACCTGCTGGATGTCTGCGGATGTTGTGAGTGATGCAGGTGAATGGGGAATTATTAACATGTAGGTTGTGCTCCAATTTTGGTAAATGCATTATGGTTGATGATTGGGTGATGGAGGATTGAAGGGAATTGGGCTGATTGAGGGGGTTGAAGGAGAGATTAGGGGTGCAGTTATGGCGTGTGAGTTATGAGGGTGGTGAGGGGAGAGGAGTTAAAAGGCAGGTGTATGAACTAAACTTTGGTAAGTCAGCAAGGGACTGAAACTTGGGAGGGATTTGAGATTAATTTAAGTTGATCGGCTGATTGAAAGGGATAGAGGAGTGATCATGGGTTTGTCCTTATAGGGAAGAATTGTAAGAAATGGTAGGTTAGAGCCGGTGTTATGATTGAGGAAGGAATGATTTATGATTGGGATTCCAAAATGGCCAAGGAGAAAATGGTTTGGCTTGAATTTGGTTGAGATCAAAATTTCTGGATAATTGGGATTTTAAAATAATTAAAATTTGAGAATAAATTTAAATTGGAGATAAAATATTTTGGATTTAAACATTTTGAATTCAATATTTGAAAATCGGAATATAATAATGGACTTGGGACATCATTAAATTGGAAAATGGAATATGATAAATTTTAAAATAAATTTAACTTAACTTCACTGGTTTAGACGACCACGTAAAAAAAAAAAAAAAAAATGGACAAAGTCGTAGCGACAAATAATGTTTATTTAAATTAAGTCATGAAAAATTCTCGGTCGCTACAACTTACATGCCAAGAAAGTAAGAGAGATTGCCTAAGTCTTTGATGGAGAATTTCTGAGCAAGGTTCTCGATAATTTTGGTGAGGATTTTGGAGGAACTTCCTGTCAAGAGGATGTCATCAACATATACCAAGAGGTAGATGCATGATGACTGAATTATGCCGAAGGAAGAAAAGTGAGGGATCCGCCCGGGAGCTATGAAATCCTACACTGAGAAGGAATTGTTTTAAGGTAGAGTACCAGACACGAGGGGCTTGCTTTAAGCCATACAAAGATTTTTGGAGGTGACAAATGTAGTCTGGAAATTGTTGATCAATGAAGTCAGGTGGCTGTTGCATGTAAATAGCCTCAGATAAGGATCCATGGAGGAAAGCATTGTAGACGTCAAGTTGGCGAATGGGCCAACCATGAACAACACTTATGGATAAGATGAGATGAATGGTCGAAGGTTTGACAACAGGGCTGAAGGTGTCATGAAAATCTAGCCAGGGTCGCTAGTGAAACCCTTTGGCGACCAAGCAATCTTTGTACTTATCAATGGACCCATCGGGTTTTCTTTTGATAAGATAGATCCATTTGCAACCAATGATGTTCTGATGATTTAGAGTCCATGTGCCGTTTTTAAGTAGTGCATTAAATTCATCTGACATGGTGGAATCATGTATAAATCACCCGGCCCATTTTTACACATGTTTGAGCCCTATTAATTTGATAAGAACTTGCTCCTAATACAATCTAAGTGATAAATTCCCATCTTCAGTTCGATTTTACATGCTAATTTGCTTTTAAAAAGAGTACCTGCAATCAGTGGACTTCATTATTTGTCGTGTTTAAAGAACCAATTGTATATTAAACGTAGAATATTATAAAAAGTTGATGTTGCAAAATTTTAACTTCTATTACATGATTAGTGCTATAAAAATTAAAAATATAGTCTCCATAGGAAATGGGAAGTGAAGGTGATACGAACAATGTTGGTATCTGGATTAGTAGTTACAATCTGCTTGTCAGCAAGGAAAAACTTGTTTTGCTTGAATTCAATGTCACCTGCAACAGATTAAATAACTCTACACTTTATACAATGCACACAAGTCTCCTATTCCTAAAATTTCGATGGTGAAAAATTATAGATGAAAGGAGAAGCTCATTCTCATAACTAACAAATCAAAATTGCACTAAAGGTCTAAAACATGCAAGTATTGTAATAAGGAGATGTAATAGATATTTTAAGAATTTCTACGCATTCATTAAAACTCATTTCCACAATCGTACATACTATTTTTGTGTATGCTAAATAAATGTGTTAATCAGATTCTATTTTGAAATAGAATGAGTTTGCTAACACCTTCTATTTTACAAATTGAACCAATGAGTTTATTGGAATCTAAAGTTGTAGAGAATTAAATGATTTAATTGAATTTATTTAGAAAGATCGAATATCTATTACTTCTTTCAATTTGATAAGAAAAAGATTCAAAATTAATCATTTAAGTCGACTTGAATTTAGGTAAGAAATGATAGGTATCATTTTAGGACTTAAATGAGATAAATTAAAAAGATTTAAAGTTGGAAAAAGTAAAAAGTATAAGTAAAACTTTTACATTAGTATTTAAAACAATTTTACGAATGATATACTTAGAATTTGCTATCATTTCTTAGTTTGTATTAAACTTCTCGTTGAGATTTTGAATTTTACACTTATATTGCATATTTTTCGACTTTAAAATAATGCAATAATTATCAAAAGAAAAAAATAATCTATAATTAAATTTTTATAGATATTTTTTTCACAAATCCATAAATTATTTATTACATGCATTAATTGAACTTTTCTAATTCATGTATTAAAATATTAAAATAAATTGATAAAAAAATAAATTTCCTAAAATGGCAGGTGAAAATGGATGAGAAACTATGTGCGTAAAATGGTGACGATTATCCTATTATTATATATGTGTAGATTAAATGAGATAAATTAAAAAGATTGGAGGTTGAAAAAGTAAACTTTTACATTTAGTATTTAAAACGATTTTACGAATGATATGTTTAGACTTTACTCTCATTTCTTAATTTGTATTAAAATTATCGTTGATCTTGGATTTGACACCCATATTGTATATTTTTCGACTTCAAAATAATGCAATAATTATCAAAAGAAAAAAAATCCATAATTTGACTTTTTATAGATATTTTTTCATAAATCCATAAATTATTTATTACATGTATTAATTGAACTTTTCTAATTTATGTATTAAAATAAATTGATAAAAATAAGAAATTTTCTAAAATGGCAGGTGAAATTGGGTGGAAAATTATGTGTGTATTTTGGTGACGACTATTCTATTATTATATATATTAAGAATTAAGATTAAGATTAAGCCTCCGTTCGGCAGTAAATTTATAACACTAAAAGACAAAATTCAACACAAAATTTAATTTACACAATTTCCCAAATAACTTTTTAACCATCCATATTTTCTCTCTCCAATTACACAATTTTCCAAACTAATTTTTAACCCTACATCTTATCTAAAAAATACAAATAAATCCAACACAAAAATTATTTTCATTATTATGTCTACCGAACACTGCATAAGATAGTGTATGCTCTAAAATGTCATGATACAATAGGAATTTCATGAAACCGGAATCAGACGTCCGTACAAAGTAACAGTTGGGTCTATAAAGTTCAGCCACACGGGAGCACAAACACTACCAGAGACCGGAGAGATTGAAAAAATCGCAGGGCCATTTTCATCCTTTCATATCTTTCCCCTCCCCTCTCTCTCAGACTTCCTCCGATCTGGCCCCGATCAATCGGTAAGAAAACATCTTATCAATTCCAGTACTTGCTTTGATATTAATCGTAAACCCATGATGTCTTAGGATTCGATAGATTGTCAATTTTTTTTCTCATAGCTTTTTTCTCTTCTAGCTGTAAAAACTTGAGTTTTTGGATGTTTATTTGTATTCCTTGTTGCAGTAGTATCAGAACCGATTTTGGAGTGTAGATAATTGAAAATTATTAATTCCGAGGAATTAGCATAATAGAAACCGATGCTTGGCTATGATCAAGAAAATTATTACTAGTATAAGGGAATAATAGCGTCAATTTTCTGGTAAGTGAGAAGGTTTGTCAACAGATGCTAAAATTAATGAAATGGAATCTGGCGTTATTGAGTTATGATAAGCGTTAAGTCACGTCACCTGTCTTGAGCTAATCTAATTAAATTAGGTCATTTGACTGAATTAAGCTTGAGATTAGGCCTTCCATGCTTTCTTTATTCCATATATTCTTGCATTTGTTTGCCGTTAAAACATTAGGCTGATGCAAGAACGATGTTGGTATCTGGAAGGAAAGATAGACGCTCATTAAAATTGAGCAAGGCAGCAAGCCGATTGCTTGCAGTATCTTCTCGCTCAAGCGAGAACTAAAGGCAGGAAATGTCCTCCCTCTAACAGCATCGAGTTGACAGAAGTTCAGCTCAAGCAGAGAACAAAAGTAGCCAAGTAGGATTTCTGCTTCTCTCCGATCAAGCAGGAACCTCCAGTAACTTGCTGGGAAATTCAATTTTCTGAATTTCTTAACATGAAAACATTGCTTTTCTTCTTGGGAGAACACATCCTTTCATGTATAGGTGGAATTACATTTATAAATAGATATATTTTATGGAAGATTGTCACAACTACAACATGTATTCATTGATATTTTGATCTTCTAACTACTTCAAACCCAAATGATTTTTTCCTTATTTGCTTGGCACAAGCTCATTAAGCTATTTGTTGGTGATATCCTTTAAGCTACCTTAAAGGTGAGAGTTTGCAAATAAAGCATTCAGGACAACATTTCTTCAAGGTGTTTAAGCTTTTGATTCTGGCTTTTTCATTATTTATTTGAAGATTCTTGTATCAATCTCCATTCTCCTTAATTTTTTTTTGCGAGTTCAATCTCCATTCCTCGTATTTAAATTTTTATCGATATAACGCCCTTCAAATTTAACTTTATCCCCAAATTCCCTACAAGATACAAATTTGGTCAGGGATTATTCTAAATAAGTTCTAATTTTAGTGAATTTGTTCGTTTCATTAAAGTCTTTGTTTAACAAACTTTCCCTATACCACTTTTTAACCACGCATTTTTTCAAATCACTTTTCAACCACATATTTTACTTTGAAAACAGATATTAATAAACAAAGAGAAGTTGTAAACAGAGGCTAAATGACTGGAAACTTATGTGGGGAAACTCTAATCTAATTGGTGTGATTGTCAATTAGCTGCCATTTTTCTAATGTTGCCTGCCTTCTTTCAAGTAGAGCATTAGAAACTATGCTATCATTCATGAAATCAAAGTCAATCATTTTGGTTAGAAGCATTCAAACTTACTCTAATATCATGTATATGCTTTGCTCTTAAAGTTAAATCTATGCTTCACAGTTGTATTATTTATTTACTGCTTTTTTTTAATCCTCCGAAGAAATAAAAAAAAATTGCTATGAAGATAAACGTTTCAATCAAATGAATTGTCCTCAATATTTTATAGATTCATCTTTCAATGACAACTTTTAAATTCATTCCTGGTTGGACCTCAAGTATTGGTGTTGTCTACCATGTAAAATTAAAATGTTCATTCTGTAGTGCTTCCAGCTAGCCACAGAATGTGGAATCTTGCATCCAATTGTAAATCCAGAAGTATGGACCTAAAGTACGATGTTCTGAAGCCAACACAGGATTGAATGGATTGCTCCGACGATGAGTTTTCGTCCATCAGCAGCAGAGAGGAGGGACTGGAATGCCCGATATGCTAGGAATCCTTTAACCTTGTCGAAAACATACCCTATGTCTTATGGTGTGGTCATACATTATGTAAAAACTGCATCCTGAGACTGCAATGGGCTGTTGTGAAATTTTCTACTTTACATGTCCATCTTCCGCTCTTTATATCTTGTCCCTGGTGCAATCTCTTATCACTCCGTCTGGTTTATAGGGGAAACCTTAAATTTCCTCGTAAAAACTTCTTTCTTATCTGGATGCTCGAGAGCATGAATGGTGACAGAATAAACTCTCACCCTTCCACACGTGGGGATCATCAGTCCGTTTGGTCATCTAGCACGAAAGTACCTGGAAGCTATACAGTGAACTCTGACCACCGGAGGGGATAGTATATTCATCATTCTGAACATTTGGGATCCGGATCAATTCACGATGGTAACCAAATCATTGGTTCTCTTGCTTTTGATAGACTGCATTCATCCCTCAGAATGTCCCTAGTTTTCTTTGTTCATTTGACAGCCAAGTTTCCCCTCGTCCTTATTTTTCTTATCATCATTTTATACGCAATACCTGCAAGTGCATCCATCTTGGCCCTGTACATACTCATCACAGTTGTCTTTGCTCCCCCCGTATTTTCTCATTCTTTACTTTGCATATCCGAGTTTGGATTGGATTGTTAGGGAGATTATCACTTGAGGTGCCTGGTGCCCTATGAATTCACTGTTGCACCACCAAAACGTGCATTTCTTGAAGCTGTGAATCCAATCGTAATGTGGTGGTTTTGGAGTTTTGCTACTGCAACACATAGATCTCCTTTATGTCTTGCACCCTTATTCTGCGTATGTTAAAAATTTGTGCAAGTTAGGTTAGTACATTTCTAGTTGGGTGGTAGTGTTTTTTAGAATTGGCACCATTTGCCAATCATGTTATCCTCTGTATAATGGTAATTCTTGCAAGAATATTTGTTGGACTTGATTGTACTAACCATTGCTTGCAAAAACTCGATTGAATATCCATTTATATGCCTTCGTTAATTTCTTATGCAAGTTTAAAATTTTCTCAATTTTTGGTACTTAAGCATAAAATGGTTGGAATGCATTACGAATAACTGCTGCCCTATATTTGCTTATAAATATCTAGGAGAGGTGTATCTATTATTGAAGTAATTGTCACGTTCTTCTATAAATTCGAATATATTTTTAATTCATTGAAAATCGTTACAGTGACCCACAATTGAGAATAATGTTGATGCATTTCCCAGCCCTTTGAAGAATAACTCATTACGGCAACTCCAAGAAGAAATCCCATCAATGTTGTTCTTGTGTTTGAGCTCAGTTTATGACCACTTAAACACGTCAGAACATGGCACAGTCGTCCTCTAGAAATAACAACCGAATTTAGGATCGGCGAAGGTAGCAATATTTCGTCAGAGATATTGGTCATCTCTCACTTCTACATCTCAACCTTTCGCCTTTGCCAAGTCTAAGGGGGCCAAGTCTAAGGGGGGTTTATTCAATTGAGATTTTGAAAGACATTTAAAGATTTTTTTTAATGGACTTTTTTTAATGGATTTCATCGGATTTTATTAACATTTATAGATTTGTATAATGGGGTGTTTGTACAAATATCCTACTTTTGGTATCATAATTGAAACTTACTTGATTTTAAAAAGTTACTGAAAAATACTTCAATTTTTTTCTGAAAAATACTGTTTTTATACCAGTATCATATTGTGATACTTTAAATGTATTTTATGATACTTTTAAAGTATTACAACATGATACTTGTGATACTTTGAAATTTTTAGTATCATATTCTGAAACTTTTTCAAATTTTTTATGATACTTAAAGCAAAATCTTGGCATCACATTTTGATACTTTACAAAATAGTTATGATACTTCCATAAAACCAATGGGTCTCTTCCATCATCGTCGGACCACCATGTCGCTTCCATACAACCAACGAGTCTCCTCCAACTAGTTTCGAATCAGCCACAACAGGTGACAATGGCCAAGGTTTATGGCTTCAAATCACCACCGTCGTTGCCGCCGCACACCAGCAACACTACCTCATGTCTACCTCACCATCTTTAAATCACCACCACCACCATTGCACAACCACAGCAAACACAACATAACAGTCGACTTCGATTGTGTGAATTATGTTTCAATTGTAGTTAGAACTTCAATTAATTAAGATTAGATTGAACTTACAAAGATAGGTCTATGCGTATTGCAGCCATGCAGAGGATTGAAGGCCCTGTTATTCGAAGTTTGTTAGCCACTCATTGCACAACTAAGAGCCTCTGTTTCCACTTTGAAATCGCATATTTTAAATGCTTGTGAGTTTTGTTTGGTGAATTTTTCTTACCTATGGTGTTGTAACTAACTGTATTTCATCATTGAGGTGTGCTCCTATACGGATGGTTATTAAAGCAAAGCTAGAAAACTGGATGCATTTTTTATTTTAAAACCCAATCATATACAAACAGAAAAGTTCAGACAATAGGTTGAAGTACATTGAAATTTAGCATAAGACTTGTTTTGAAGATTTATTGCTTTATTGCTCAAAAATGGTGGTTTTATGTTGTCTTCAGTTTCTGGAAAGTATTATAATGAGGTTGAAGTGATTTTGTGTATTTTCTTATTCTGGAAATATGTTTGAACCATTTTCTAAGGAGGCAGATATATTTATAGTAACTTAGAAGAAAGCCACCCTGAGCAAGAGCTGTAGTGATTTGTCGCTTCCATGCTTGCCGGTTATCGCACGAGATGATATTCTAGTTTGGTGTTGTACGCACATTCAAATTATGCGTCTCGATTATTTCCCTCAATTTTTGTCTTCATAGTCCCCCTGACTCGGCCATTATCAACATGAAGACTACAAAATAAACCACCATCTCCCTGCCAAATAATCAACAAGTGAATAAACAAATAGACAAGAGCAAGAATCTATAATGAAAAGCCTAAAGCATTTAGATTTACCTTATGAATAACTAATACAAATTACATTCTCCGTCTATTTAATTTCTTGACAGGAATTAAAAAAAAAAAAATTAAATAGAATAAAATCAATTTTAGCTTATACACGTAAAAACATTACCAAAGATAGGGATGTGGATAATAAGTATTAATACTTTATTAAATAGTTGATAATAAGTATTAAAATATATGTACAATAAAGACATCATAAATGGTATTCATTGTGAATCATTGAATATAATATACAATACATTTAAATTGATATCATTAAACAGATTATATAACTATGTCCTCTGTTTATTTAAATTCCGGTTGTTAAAAAGTGTGCTTGAATAATATGATTCAAACCGGGCACAAGAAAGTGATGCATCATGGGGAAACTTGTAAATTATATAATAAGTTCATTTCAACTATTACATATATATCCTCAAATAATGGTATTGATAATCAGTTAAAGTATCCTTTTCGGTAATTAGATTTCACTAATGGGCTAGACTTATAAAACTACACTATATCCTTTTCTTGTGCACTTACTTGATAATTCAAAGTTTTTTTATAAACAATTTCAGAAAGAAGACGACTTTTTGATAAATAATTCCAAGCCATTTATGGTCTCTCAGAAAGCTTTAATGGTATCTAGTTTACCAACATTTCAAAGGTTTCTGATGATGCTTTAATTTCACTATAAGACGAGTTTTTTGATAAACAATTTCAAGCAATTACAAACCTTGATTGGTGCACCTCAAATGTGCGTTCAACGTCCTTTGTATTTTCTTGCATCATTGTAACATATTTTTTCTTCAGAGTTTGAGGATCATATATCATCTGTACAAGTGTTGCCCACTTTGGATATATTCAATCAGCTAAATAGTATCCCATTGTATACTGTATCCCTGTATAATCTCGGTAAAACAAAGGCATGTCCATCAGGTCAATGCTCGCTCACTTTGCAAAACATTGGTACTTTCAACTTTCTTGTACCCCCATAGACGGATAGACCTGTGGATCATTTCTCTTTCCTCCCCACCACCACCCACACACACACACACAAAAGTATTACACGGTTCAAGGCTGCATTAATGTGCTTTTTCATGCTAATCGTGCCTTTGATCTTCATCCTACATTATATGACACTTGTCCTTGCATTATTACATTAGTTACTAAATCTGATGCAACAATGTAGGACTCCAAAAGCAACAATTTTAGCTGCACTGGTTAAAAAATTGTGAGAGGAATCTGGAGCTGGCATGATGGATTGCAAGAAAGCCCTTTCTAAAACTGGAGGAGACCTTGAGAAGGCACAAGAATTCCTAAGGAAGAAGGGCCTTTCTACTGCTGACAAAAAGTCTAAACGAATGGTTGCTGATATATTACCAAGATTGGTCTATTCGTATTGCAGCCTAAATATACTAAAAACAGAGTTCATCACAATCAATAATGGTTGTTATAAGTAGTACCCATTTACGAGTGTAATTATATTCATGTGTTTCAGCATTGTAAATTTCATACAGACCAACCATGCAGTAAAAAGTGCAGTAACTGGATGTAAGGAATGTGTGGCTAATCACAGTACATCTGATTATCCTATTTTGGTAGGCCAAGCTAAACAAGTAGACGTTGTGCAAGGGGGACACCACCAAGACAACCCATATTCCAACACTTATAATCCGGGGGTTGGCAAAATCACCCTAATTTTTCATGGAGGGATAATCAAAATAGTTCAAGCCTACATGCACCTCCACATCAAACAGAAGAGAAGAAGCCTCAGCTTGTAGAGATGCTCATGAAATTGATGGACATGACTGAGCAGTACATGAGCAAGACAGATCAATTCATGAGCAAAACTAACCAATTCGTGAGAAGGACTGAAACTTCACTCTAGAATCATCAAGCCTAAATCAGAAACTTGGAGGCTTAAGTTGCACAAATGGCTCAGGTGTCGACAAATAGAGCTCCAGGCACACTACCCGGTAATACTGAGGTTAATCCTAAGTCGCAGGTGATGGCTATCAAAAATTTAGAAAAAGATGTAGATTTTGTACTAGGGAGGATCACTTTTCCTCTGTGTGATATGGTGTATGAACCTCCTACTCCTTTTCCCCAAAGATTAATGAGTTGGACAGAGAGACAAGGAGTAAATGCAATAACTACATGCAATGGTGTTCAATTTCCTGATGTTCATGCTAAAAAGTAGGTTGAAAAGGAGGGAGAATAGACTGAGGTATTTGGGAATTCATTAGATGAAAAGGAAGATGGACTTAAAGTGAAATCAAAAATTAAGCTTTATGATCCACCTATCTCATTCCCGCAAAGGTTGAAAAAGACTAAAGATCACCATTTCAATAAATTCCTCAACATGCTCAAGAAGCTGCACATAAACATTCCTTTCTTAGAGGCCATCACCCAAATTCCTAACTATACCAAGTTTTTGAAAAAAGTTGATGTCATGTAAAAGAAAACTTGAGTAACTTGAAGTGGTATCCCTGAACAAAGAGTGCAGCTCAATCTTGCAAAAGAAGTTTCCACCAAAGCTAAAGGATCCAGGGAGTTTTTCAATTCCTTGCATTATTGGTGACTTGAAATTTAATAAATTTTTATGTGACCTTGGTGCAAGTATAAATTTAATGCCTCTTTTGGTTTATAGGAAGCTAGGATTAGGGGAACCAAAACCAAGTTCAATCATATTGTAGCTAAATGATTGCTCCATTCGACACCCATATGGAGTCATTGAGGATGTGTTGGTTAAAGTAGACAAATTCATATTCCCTATTGACTTTGTGATTCTATGTATGGAGGAAGATAATAAAATGCCATTGATATTGGGTCTGGCATTCCTGGATATTGCTAGAGCTTTGGTTGATATAGAAAAGGGAGAGGTCATGTTTCGAGTGGAGGTTGAACAGGTAACATTCGACATGGTCCAACTGGAGAATCAAAATCCACTTCTTTAAAATTGTTCCAAAATTGAGGTGGAACGACAGTTTCGGTATTGGGAACATTTTGAATGTAAGGCTAGAAAAGATGATGGGGGCTCAACATCTCATTTCATGTCACCATGAGAAATTTTTCCATAAAGTCTAACTCTAGAATATAAATGAAGCGTTTGTTGGAAGGCAGCCCAATTTCTCAAACCCTTTTATTTAGTTGTTTTATTTATTGCTTTTAAGCTATTTCATTGCTTAACATTGAATTTAAGGAGCACTAGTATGTTTAGAATGCATGCATTGATATGTTATGTGCTTTGAATGTTACTAGTATTCTATTTTGTATGTTTAAGCATTAGGAGTAGTTTTAGTTTTCATTGCATTATTTTTTGTTTTGTCGCATATCATCACAATCACTAAAATGACACCCTGGTTTAGGACATATAACATAGTTTGAGACAAGTCTTACAGAAACCAAATGTGTCTGGAAGGTTAATGAAGTGGGCAATAGAAATCAGTCAGTACGACCTCCATTATGTACCTCGGACAGTTGTAAAGGGCCAAGCGTTAGCAGATTTCATAGTTGAATTCATGCATCCACCCTAGGTCGAGATGATTGAGAACATGGGTGACAACCTTGAGTGAAGGTTGTTTCTTGATGGGTCCTCCACTGAAGGGAGATCTGGGGCAGGAGTAATACTGGTAAGCCCGGATGGACATAAGTTGCACAGCACGGTTCGCTTCGCCTTTAAAGCTTCGAACAATGTAGCAGAATACGAAGCACTCTTGGCTGGACTAAGACTTGCAATAGCTCTGAAAATCAAGTCATTGACGGCGAACAGTGACTCCCAAATTGTTGTAAGCCAAGTTAACGAGCAGTTTTCCGCCAAGGAACCAGCTATGATTGCATACTTGAGGAAAGTGAAGGATCTAGCAGCCCATTTCGAAAAGTTTGAACTGCTTCACATTCCTAGGACTGAGGATTCCAACGCAGAAGCCTTGTCTAAACTGGAAAGCAGCAAAGACGTTGAGCTCCTCAATATGGTACCAATCGAATCCTCCATTGAACTGGGGGTAGGGGTGTTGATGATAGAAGAAGAGGGTTCTTGGATGACTCCTATTTTGGCCCACTTAAAATATCAAACTCTACCAGACGAGTCAAAAGAAGCTCAAAAATTACAAAGGTATACCGCCAATTTTGTCCTTCTTGATGGTTTACTCTACAAATGGAGCTACACCTCTCCTTTGCTGCGATGTGTTGGACCGAAGGACGGACAGTATATAATGATGAAAATTCATGAAGGTATTTTTGGTAACCATGCTGGAGCGTTATCTTTGGCTCGGAAAGCCTTGAAATAGGGGTATTTTTGGCCAAATATGCGGAAAGATTCTCATGACTTTGTTCGAAATATTTTTTATGGTGATTGGAAGTGTGCCTTCATCCTTTGTGACCACCATCGTGAGCTCTCTACACGACTCTTGCTGGCCGTTCCATCTTGTTCCACCTTGGTGCAGCTTCTGGTTCGACTCTTATTGTGAGCCTTCTTGTGTGGCTCCACCTGGGACCGTGTCCTCCCTGCTTAGTGGCTCTTGCTGTTAGCTTTCTTTTGGGTTCTTGTTGAGACCATTCTCTTGTGGTGCAATCCCTTTTCAGCCCTTTGGTGTAGTCTCTGTTCGGTGTGCTTGTGGGTGTGAAAGGCAGTGTGTTGGGTGTGGTTTGGGTGTTGTCTATAGGGGTGGGCAAAAACCAACCCAACCCGTCGAACCCGCCCAAACCGACCCAACCCGATCGGTTTGGGTCGGTTTTTCATGAAAATTGGGTTGGGTTCGGGTTTTTTTTTTGGGTCGGGTTGCGGGTTGGGTGAATAACCCGACCCAACCCAACCCAAAAAAAAAAAAAAAAAAAAGTTTTTTTTTTTTATTTAAATTTAAGTAATGAATCTTGACTTATTTAAATATTGATTGAACATATTTTAATTTTATTAGCAAGTGTTCAATTTATTGAATTTTTGGTTATTGTAGTGTACATAATTGATTTGAATTAAAGATAGATTTATGAGTTTTTTTTTTTTTCAAAATTTTTACTAATTGGGCCAAAGCCCAAACCGACCCAACCCGACCGAAATTTGGTGGGTTGGGTTGGGTTTGAATTCGTAATTGGGTTGGGTTGATTTTTTATCAACCCGACCGTAGTGGGTTGGGTTCGGGTTGGGCAAAAAATCGACCCAACCCAACCCACGCCCACCCCTAGTTGTCTAGAAGTGTTCTCTAGCCGTGTTTAGTGGTGCTACCATTGTGTTACAATTCATTATATAAAATTTAGATTTGTGATTTAAAATCTTTGCCTAATAGGAAATGAGATAAAATTTTATACCAAAATTAGTGGATATTTAGACTTGTAGTTCAAAAATGTCGGAGGCTTAATTGTTCTTTATTGGTTGCTTGTGATGTATGTTCAAATCTCCATTTTCGTACACAAATGTAATACACATTTAATTTATGTGTAAAATAATTCAATGTATAAAATTTTTGCAAATCATAAATCATGGGTCTCTTTTAAAATTTTTAACACATTTTTTTCTCTTTTCTTTTCAATTATACATTTATCAATAAAATAATATTACACATAGATTTTTTTTTAACATAAATTTTTTTCTTTAAAAAAATCTCTATTTTTTAATCACACGTCTTCCTAAAAATCTCTATTCATTTTAAATAAGTTCTTTTTAAACAACTTCAAACAGGGTTATTGCATAGTTTAGGTTACTGGAACAACAAATTATAAGAAACCAAAGTTGTCATAAAAAAGTATCAACTTTTTATTTTTATTTTTTTTTACGCACTGGAGAGCATAGGGGAGGAAAAAGATTGTAGAGAAGGGAATGAAATTCGAATCATGTAAACAAGGTAGGGGACATTCGAACATCCAACCTCGAATCCCCAAAATTATCTACTTATGTTAACTTATTTCTTTTTGAGTTATGCTACAGTGCCCAACTAGTTTACAGATTGAATTACCAATAGCACAAATAACAAATATTCAACACTTTACCCATCACATCATTCCCAAAACAACCATCATCACTTTGCCAACTCAAAAATTGGTAAGGCAGTTGGTAACCCAATCTGGCTAAGTAGATTAATTCTTTCTTTTTTTATGGCAGGCCACACAATTGAAATGCGGTGGAATGTTGGTGGCAAGCACATTTTCACATCAGGTGGCGAACGCCTACTCCGCCAACATGTTTCTCATTTCATTGGCGAAAATGGCTCTGTCCAAGCCATTATCTCACTCCCCATCTTTTCACCGATCAATTCTTTATCCTTGCCATCCAGCCAGATACGAAATTTCGGTAGATAACATGTACGTTCCGATTTCATCTCTGCCACCACCTCCCGAAGCGGAGGATGATGGAAGCGACGCTAATGATGATGATGATGATCAAATAGCAATAAGTCGCATATATTATATTGTCTCTGATCGAATCAATGACCTCTAAGTATTGGCTAATACCAGTAATGACAACATCAGTGGGAGAAAAAGGACGAAATTGGAGGCTTTCAGTGCCTTCCTGTGGAAGATGATTGTTACCGGCAAATTTACTCGGACTGATAAGTTTGGTAAATTGGGAATTTTGGTTGATGGGAGGACAAGATTGATCAGCGGAGATGAAAATCAAGAGAAACTGATAAAACCATATTTTGGCAATGGTCTGTCAATCCCATTTGGGGAGCAAAAAATTGAAGAGTTAAAGGAGAAGCCATTGAGTTGGGTTACAAATGAAATTCATGAGTTCTTAGCTACAGTAGTGACAAAGGAACATTTCTTGGGGCTAATATATTGGGTAGAGTCTCATTGTCCCGAGCCAGGTGTAGCCAAAATATATGGTGCAAGGGTAAGTGAGGAGGAGCCGGCGGTGGTCGTGTCATCGGGGCAGCATTTTCGAGTGAAGAAAATGGATTTTGGGTGGGGAGAGCCTTGTTTTGGGGCTTACAATTTTCCTTGGGGAGGGAAATCTGGTTAAGTTATGCCAATGTCAAGTCCAAAAGGGAAAGGAGATTGGATTGTTTACATGCATTTATTAAAAGGGCAATTGGAGTTGGTAGAGGAAAATGCAGCTAATGTATTTTGCCCTTTGACTTCCTAATATTTATGTTTCAGCTGATTATAAAAAAGTAGTATCATTTTTATTATCATTCATCCTCAGTGAATTTGCTCAAGTACCCGTCATGGATACAATTGATTGTGCCTGTGTATTAGGAGAACCTACAACTAATTGTGCCTTTGTATTAGAAGAAATAGGCACAATCAGTTGTACCCGTGACGGGTCCCTAAGCAAGGTTGTCATCCTCAAATAGTATTAGAATGTCCGGTTGAAATAACTGAAATAACTTAGCTAGCATGTGTTTGGTAATTGTGTTATCACACATACCAGCGTTTCATCCCTTACGATGCACATCAACTAACTTATATATATATAAGTAAAAGATAAATATTTTAATACTTTATTTTTTACATGACATTTTATTTAATATTGTTTGTATATATACGTCACTTTGCAATTATATTTTCTTATTCAAACATTGCTTCTCTCTTTTTATTATTAAATTTAATCCCTTTTGATGAGAACCAAGGAAGTCAACCCTTGTTAAGCGGGCCGGTAGGACCCATGACGAGGTCCAAGGCCAAGGAGTATGAAGAATCTATGGTGTACCTCATTCATAAATTATAGAGTCGAGCCCAATTAAGAGATGACCTCAAAGCTGAAGTCCTTTGCATCAAGATTGAAGAAGTCCAGTCGTAAAATCATGCGGCCGCGCAGTGAAGTAATGTCACGGCCACGCGCGCCATTTTAGCGTACCTTTGGCAGAATGTTCGAGTTACTGTTCATGTCTGAACTGCGCGGTCGCACGACCTTGAACTACCCTGCCGCGCGGCTATACTGGAAATGGGTTTCGCAGATTTTCAAATTTAAATCCGACCCATTTTCTTTTCTTACCTCTTGTAATATAAATAAACATTTTGAAACCATAGAACTTAGCTTGGCATTTTGAAGACTCTTTGGTGCACATTGGAGAGGTAAAATCATTTTTTAACTTGTAACTTTCTTTGGAATTTCTTCGACTTATATTTGAGAATATTGTTCTTGTGTATTTGTTGTTGTTTATTCCCCAAACATCTTGGTATTTACTTTATTCTCTCCATTGGGTTAGTGTTATTTTTCCTTAGAATTTTGGTTAGGATGAACTTGGGTCAAGATCCATTTATTTCTTACCATTTTTAGCTTTCTTGGGTTGATTTTAAATTGTTGTGAGAATTTTTTGTTTAAACACCAAAGGGGTTCACATCATTGGTATTAGAGTTTGGCTCTAAAGTTGGTAAACTTATCTTTAAGTTCTTGTTCTTGTGAAAAATTATGTGCCCCATTTGAGATTGCTGACAAGGCTCTGATGCCTAATTTCGCCATTAAATGTATAACTAAATACACATGCTCACATAAAAAGCATACCAAACTCATTTCAATTCCAATTCCTTTTATGTAATCACTTTGCTCTTAATGAGGGATATAACAAAAAGTTAAGGCACTGACCTCATTTTCTATTTTTTGACTTACTCATTTTCTTCTAGAACACTACTAAAAATGTAAACACTAATGAAAATCCTACCAAAAACCATTTTCCCGTTGGTTTCCTTTTATTTAACCCTCATGCAATTTCACTTTCAATTTAAAAGGATACAGTCACAAAATTCTTGTTTTTCTAATTTTGCACAACATCAAGATTCTAAACTCAAATGACATAAATAAATCTTGTCATCCATCATTTCTTTCTTTTTTTATTCACGTCGAATCTGACTGTATATAGGTATTAACAAAGTCTAAAAACATCATTTTTTCCTTCCCTTGAACTGAAATCAAAATTAAAAACCTAGACAGAATGCATGTCTTTTTTTTTCTTTTTTCCATCTTTTTTTCCTTTTTAAACCTTACTAAGAAATGGATCTGCTCAAAAAATGAATTGTGTTTTGTGATCCAATAATTACTTTACAAATCCATCCAGAGTTTCTTTGGATTTTGGGCGAGACAACTAAAGCAAGAAGACTAGGTGTTCAAATCATCTAAAAATTAAGCTATTTCGTTTGACAAATGGATGAAAAAGTGAGGAATCCATACCTCTTTCTGCTATTGTTACTGATTGATGGGCTGAGTTCTGTAGCCGTTCCAACCCAACAAACTGTAGCAGCTATGTGGGAGGGAAATCATCGTCGACGGGTGAGGTGAAGAAACGAGATAGAACGTTGTGGTGAGTGAACTGAAAAATGAGAGGGGTTTTCGGTGGGTGAGTCAATGAGAGGGAGAAGTTTCTTTTGGCACCAGAATTGAGACAGAGATATTACTTTGCCCTGGAAAACAATTATCTGCTCTTGTAAGGGAAAACCTTTTCTAGGAAAAGTAGGCAAATGAGGTTACGTTGTGAGTGAATGTTAGAAAACAAATGCCTTGGAAAATTTCAACCATCAAACAGACCTAAAGTTGGAAAAGAAGGCAACAAATTCCAAGTTCCTAGGCAAATCAGGGCTATCAAAGGGTGCCTAAGAGATAGTTCAAAATGTAACACGAATAATGTTAGATTTTGAGCTTGTTATGGAAACAAAATGAATTAATATTACTGAGTACACAAATTCAACCCCTTAAACCCAACTTGGCAAGGCTTAAATCATCACATAAACAGGGATAAATAGAAGCAAGTGGATGATAGTAGTTCAGCCACCTCCTAAACTCATTAAAGCCTCAACTAAATGCAATTTGCTTCTTTAGTTCTTGCATTAAAATCTATTAAAGTCAACCAGCTGTTTGGAGTTGACTACATAAAACATTATCTGAATATCGTAAGAATGTCTTCGATCGATCTCGTCTTTTTGAGGAAGCCATGAGAGGGGCGTGTTGGTTTTTTTTATACCCAGTAAATTGGAGTAATGATATTAATCGTGTATATTATATTTCATATAGGCTTCGGCCGAGAATTTGAAGAAAAGAGGCATACTTGTTGGCTGCTTGACTCAAACCTTAATGGGTCATTGAAAACAACACTTAAACTTGTTTAAATGTTGCTCATTGCCCACTCTAAATTAATGGCTTAAGGTTATTTAGTAGGTTGGTTGGTCCATATTATGGAAATCTAGTTGTGCCCTATTCATATTCCTTATAAGCTGGCATTTTCTTTGGCTACCTCCTCATTCCAACAGTTATTGATTCGAATATTAAGAGTTCCTTTTTGTGAAGTATGGTGGTTGTCTTCTTTTGTAGTAGTGTTTTTGTTGGTTGTTGGTTTCATGTCTTTGTGAGATCAGAAGTGGTTTTCATTATGAGCTACTTGGAGGTGGTTTGAGGTTGAGAATTAGGATGTTTCCTTTTTGGTGTTTGAGTGATTTATCTGAACCCAAGATTTGAAAATCTGCAAGCTACATTTTTAACATGGTTCAAAGCTAGCACTGCCAAAAATCATTAGAAAACCGGGCAAAAAGGCAGGAAACGCAGCTGACACAAATGCTGAAAAGTGAGGCTGAAAACAATTGAAAAAACCAATCTGTAGGAACTTGAAATTTATTTTTTATCCAAAACCAAAACCTGGTTAGAGAAATGGAGACCATTGGTGATACCAGTAAGTGGAGATGTACCCAACAGTAAGGGTGGTGGTGGACGACGCGTAGATGACGCTTGGCGAGGCGTAAGGGACATTCCGATATGACGTCTTAAGACATATTGTTCCCGGAGGCGTGATGGGCTATGATATTCGATTTCTGTTTTGAGTAATATAGTGATTTTGGACAATTTTACCCTTGACTATTCTTTTTTTTTTTATGATTTCTGTTTTTTGTGTTGTTGTAATTTTTTGGTAGATTCAAAGTGAGTCTATGAGTCCCTAAATTTAAAAATTCGCATTTCTCCTTATTTACGAACCTACAGATTTGTCCTTTTGGTAAATTGACGTATCCCTTTTAAATTTTAGCAATATCGAACCATAGTGTGGGTTGATTATTAGGATTGGGATTATCCTGAAGGGATAACCATTGTCTGTTACTAGAATTTAGGATTTAATTGTCTTACTTACTTATATGTTTGAGGCGTTAACATGCTTTTAATTTTTTAATTCGATCTTTTGATAGTGTGTTGACTTATTTTGATTTCTTTTAATTCTAGGACTACTTGTTATGATTTAATTGTCAATTCTTGATTTCTTGTTCAATTTCTGTAAAAAATGACTACACATTTTTATATGCGAATTTTCAAAGGGAAATGTGATTTTTTCATCCAGCAACAAAAAATGAGAGAAATTTTAGTTCAGCAAAATGTTTCAAAAGTATTACTGACAATTTTTCCACAGATTTGTCAAACGAATAAAAATCAATGTTTAGAAAATCGAAAATCGGTTCGAACTGGAAAAGGCAACGGGTCAAGGGTCAAAAGGTCCGACTGGGTCGAAGCGAGGTCGACGGTTTCAATTAAGACATAAAAAATTATTCCAACAATCGCAAAAATTTCTAAAAAACAAGTTATTTTACAAATAAACTATTATTTACTCATTTAAAAGATAAATTTATACACAAATGTAGCTTAAAACAACTACAAAAAAGCAAAACAACAAAAAAAGCAAAAAAATTGAAAACTGAGATTGAAAACCAGGCCAGTTCCCGATTTTCCCGGTTGAATCGGCCGGTCCAGTCTGATTTTCAAAACATTGATAAAAAGAAGATTTAGATGAGTTTGCTTACACTTTAATTTATTTTACATATATCTGATATTGTTTTGAGGAATGTTGGTAAACTAGATACCACGAAAGAACTTTGGAAAAAGTTGAAGGACCAATATTTGCTTAGATATACCTCTAACAAATTTTACTTACTCGAAAGATTTTTCTTCTTTAAAACGGATCTTTCAAAGAATCTTGGTGACAATTTGGATATTTTTAATAAACTTGTGCAAGATATTGTTAATTGTGATGAAGAGGTGTCTGAATCTTACGAAGTCATTATTTTACTTAATTATATGTCTGAATCATATAGAGAGGTTAATAATGCAATTAAGCATGGTAGCGACAACTTAAGACCCGACATTGTCATGGATTGCCTCAGGAGTGAGCAAATGAAGATTAAAGCTGAGAAAGAGGATAAAAAGGGTGGTAAAGTACACATGATGAGGGGTATGAATCAGTTTAAGCAAAATAATCATATAGGAAATTAGAACAATAGCGACTCGAGTGATGACTTTAGTTATAGAAACCTAGTTACTACATGTAAATCTATTTGAAAACAATTTTGCATGATTGACCTATTGATTGTGTGCATTGTTTTATGTTGTATTTCAATTTTGTTTTGATATGTGTGTGTTTGCATGATCTATTTTACCGTATGTAATGTGTGTGCATGTATAGTGATTGGATGCATTAGCAGTAGGTATGTCTTTTGATAATATGTAGGATAGATGTTTGAGAGTGCATTGGTGATATGTACGGGGAAGTGGAGTTTGACACTTGGATTACAAGTGGAGATGTAATAAAATGTTTTGGAGTTCTCTATCCGTGGTAATCACGATCAAGTGAAGTGTGAGAGTGACACTTTGATCACTTCTATTAGGTGGAGACTCATTATCTACTTAGGTTAGGAGATGTGAGGTTTTGATAGAGGAACATCCCATGGACTTGGAAACTATTGAGGTTTGCAAGTTAGATATGAGTTGTGATCAATCTAGTAAGCATGGTTGATGATGTGTGTGATATGTGTTCTTGAAGTACAGGGTACACGGAATGAGATAGAATGGTTGGGGTGAGATTTTTTCATGTGGTCATTTATGCATTTTATTGTATATGTTGGTTATTGTGTTTGATTAACTTGGTGAATATATTTGAAAAGATTGTATATTATCTTATGTTTATATCTTAGTCGCATGTTTTATATGTTCTTGATTGATTATTGTGATTATATGTCTTTTACTTGGGTATTTTTTGACCTTATCCATTGTCAGTAATGGAGTAGGTATGGTGTGTGTTTAGGTTTCAAGACACGAGGTAAGGTCTATGATTTCAATTTTTATTGATTACTTGTGATTATGAAAGTATAAAATTTGTACTGAATCCATAGGAACTTCCTAGTGAAACATCTTTTATTTGTCCCTTTTTTCTTCTTTGCATAGTCCAAGGGATGAATTATATTTTCAATATGACATTTTAATAATTTCTCCTTCCGAGACTTTACATTTGGATTTTGGTTTCAATATTGGATAGACGACCATCACTATCACTAATCATCACTATTACTATCACTATTACTATCCCTAATCATCACTAATATATAAAAGCATGGATTTGTAGGAATCTTTTAATTGTCAATTATGTCCTTACTTCTATTTTTCTTATGTCTATAATGCTCTTGATTAAAAATATATATATATTTCCACTTAAATAAATGTTGAATGACTTTTCGAATGATTGATTTAATTAAACAATAAATTCAATTTCCAATATATGGTCCTTATATTCAATGCATTTAATTTATAAAATATATTTATTGATAACCCTTTTCAATCTTATACCACATTGTAATTCAATACATATGTTTATACAGTTCTAAAACTGAATCATTACAAGTTTACAATGTAAATCAAACATAGACGTAATTTTTTAATACAGTACAAGATTCTGATAATATTATAGCAGAATTAAATAATCTCACAATAGAAATAGTATAGAGAGGGTCAAAATAATCAACATGATGAATAATTGATAAACTACGATTTATGTTAAAATAAATACATTTTAAAATCAATAACTTTTTGAATAATCAAAAGAAAAAATATAGAATTATTTATTTCTGCGTTAACATGAAAGTCACTTTGAAGAAAATAATTTTTTTTTTTTTAATCAAGCGCAGTAAAAGGTAAGTTATTAAAACATATTTATAGATAAAAAAAAAAAAAAAAAAAGTATTCAATCTTTACTTATATGATAAACATAGTTAAGCTCATGTTTGGTGTTGATTTTAATCCAAATTTTAATCTAAGTAAAAATTAACAATTAATTTCAACCAAATATTTTAGGAAACCTACAAATTTTTAACCATATTAAGTCATAAACTTTTTATCAAAATCTGATTTAAATCATTATCAAATGAAAAAGAAATCCCGCTTGTTTAAATAGAAAAAAAATGAAAATATTTATATAGTTCAAACACATTATCAGCGTCTTCTCGAATTTTCGTTTTACTACAAAAATGTCATAATGTACACTTAATAATTGAGAAAATTGAAAATGCCTATTACAAAATTTACTCATAAGTTAATAAATAAATAAGTAATCGAGTAATTTTCATATGAATTATTATTTTCACTATTAAAGTTAAAATTAGTAATAATAATTAATTTGGCACGATCATAAGAATTTAAAAAGATTCTACATAACATGATTTAGTATTAATACTCCTTAATATACTTTAATACTATATATCGTAAATAATAATGTATTATTATTATTTATTATACTTTGTATTCAATGAGTTATAATTATATTTGTATAATATGAGATTTTAATAATTTTCATTTTATATTTCATTACGTAAGAGATACAAAGTATAAGTTCTTTTACCATGTACATAAGACGCGTGCGAAAGACGTGGTGGAATACTAGTCTTATCTAAAAGTTTAATCATATGCAGATCAATAAAGAAATTGATATTAAGGTATGCTTGGTCCATAATATTAACAAGAATGGACAAAGTTTCCATTTTGTTTTCATTGATAAGGCATTAGTAAAAATTATTTAATGCATTTTTGTCGACAAGGCCTAGTTCGCAGATAGTGAATGGTTTTTCTTCAATCCCCATGATAGGAAATATCCCAATGGCCTTTGTCCCAATAGAACAGCTACGTCTGACTCTTGGAAAGCTACAGGAAAGGACAAGCCGATCCTTTCTTCCCATGCACCGCAATGTGTTGGTGTAAAGAAAGCTTTAGTGATTTACAAAGGTCGTTCTCCAAAAGGCAGGAAAACTAAATGGATGATAGATGAGTACAATTGTAACTCGTATAGACTTCTCAACACTAGCCATCAACGTACCAAAAATAAAGGAGCAATGAGGTGTAAGTCCTCTACTTTGAAATGAAATCCGTGTTGGATTCTCATTATCTATAAACTCATTATTCCCAAACAATAGATTGTGTTCTCTCTCGACATGAACACCCAACTTAAGAGAACTCCATTAGGGACAACCAAAATGTAACAATAAGAAAAGATTAAGGACCTTAAAAGTTGTTACAAGCAATGTTACCCTAATAGTTGACTGAAATATTCTTATAATTTGTAAGTACATATTTATATTCCCATTCATAGGCGAATTATGCTGCATCCATGTTTTTTTTTTCTTTCAACATTGTTATTGTAAAAAACCACAACTACTCTTAAAAGAGATTTGTAACTTTTTTTTCTTTTCTTATTTCGATTCAGATGAACCAGTCAATTTCAACAAAAAGAAATCAAATTATATTTTTGAGACTCGAATTTGAAGGAGCATGATACAGTTTTAGGAACTGTACACACAATGAGGGAGTTGTGTGTACAGGTCCTGTACAAATATCATTTCCCATTAAACAGGGGCATGGATTTGATTTTATTAAGATGAGGTGGCATAACATTACTATAATTTAAACAAGATTTGGACATACATACATACATACATACAGACAGATAAGAAATCGGGGATGTTAACAAGCTTTAATTTAAGTAATTAGGGGTAGAATTGGGTTAGTAATCGAACAACCAATTCGATTTGGAAAATGACCAATTCAAACCAAGCCGGTTTCAACTGTAAATCGAACCAATGCAAACCGACTATTCGACCTGGTACATTTTAGGTTAATCGATATGAGCTTGGGGCCAATCCAATCCTCCTGGGTAACATTTCACTTCTCTTATCCAAACCATCATCGCCCATATAGTTGTACTACAACATCAAGTATAAAATTTATGAAATCAACATTTAGGAGAAAATGTATTTTGGAATAGTGATTATTTTGAGAATATGTGGTTAAAAATAAGAAGTTTTTTTAATTTACTTGTAATATTAATTTATGAAAGAAAATGAGTATTGAAAAACTATATTTTTTGGAAAATGGAGCTCAAAGAGGACTTAGAAATACTATTTCTACAACAAACTTCATTCAAACCAGAAATAAGCTTAATCAATAGAACCTGTCTTTGACTCTTTATCCCCTTATATGATTCATTAAGTCCCTTTATAAACTTAGGCTCTGACTATTTAAAGTTGAGTTTAAAAAAATGTTTTTTATGTTTTCAAGGTAAAATATGTAGTTAATAAGTGAAGAGAGAAAATGTGTGTGATTAAAAAGTGATTTGAGAAATTGTATTGCTTAAAAACATGTTTTCAATAAGTTTGCCAAACAGAGGCTTAGTTACCCAATCGCTTTGTTGACTTTGAACCACTAATTTCGAACCTCCAAGAGTACAATTATGAATTGACTCATAATTCAGCAATTCAACAATTAATCAAGTGTCTTAAGCTTAGAGAAGTATACACTTATGAAAACTTTTTTTTTTTTTAATCAAGGATTTATGCATTGCTTTACCTGAAAAAAATTTGACGCATTTTTTTCCCAAACGCTACTCAAGCTTTAATCGGAGCTCATGTGCAGTCTTCCATAAACTTTTATGCATTTAATGTTCACAACCATAGTATATTTGCATCCAAATTTTCATAATGTCATTGCATCCCAATCAATACTCTGTTAAAAGGTCGTTGGGGTCGAATGGTTCACAGATTTTTCCATCTTTAAATACCTACTTATTCTTAATTCGTAAGGTGCTCTTCATATATCTAGCCAAGGAATAATAATTGTTTGAATCGAGGTCGTGTGTTACACGCATAGCTCAACCCCATCATTGTTCTCGATGAAGAAGGGTGGGTTGAGTTGAGTCCTAAACAAGAGCACATGGTTAGTTTTGGGTAGTGTTTTAATGAATTGCGTTTGGATTTGGAAGAGACGAAGGAGAAATTTGGTTGCCACTTATGGATTCTCCCATTTCTAGCTCTAATATCATATAAGATCCGTTGTGGCTGCATTTCAATCTGTTGCTTACATGATTGATGACTTATGTTCTGCAATTCAGCTTCTCCTCTATTCACTTAAACTTCTCATTCGATCTTCAACAACTTGTCTTTCATCCCTTTATACAGGTTATTGGACTCGAGCTCGCTGCTCTAGTCATGTTAGGTAATAGTAATTCGGCATAGGGTTGTGTGTCATCGCTCATTTGTAGGGATTTAATTGGTTGGAGAGTTCAATTGTGATGGAGACATGGCATCTAGGTTGTAGACATGTACCTTATGCCATCACAACATTGCCCTAATTAGTGGGTTATGGTGGTATTGTCATCAAGAAGGAGCACTTGTTTTCTCATCAAAAATGCTACTTGTACTAACGCTTCTTACTAACTAGTGTACTAACAGATGTAAAATTCCCAGAATACCCTTACTAACCCCCATTTCATCTAGAGGTGGCAATGGGCCGAGTCGAGCCGACTCGGCCCATAGCTCGGGTTGCTCGGGTCGTCAAACGGACGAGACGAGCAATGAGCTCGGGTCAAACGGACGAGCCGAGCTCGGCTCGTTGAGCTCGGTTTTTTTTTTTAAAATCCCTCTACCGTCTTACGTTGATTTAGTCGACAATCGAATCGATAGTTAAAATATTTGAAATCTTGAATATAATATTTAATATTATTGATATAAATTCTTAATTAGTTATACACTTATACTTATAAGTTATAAATATAAGTAATAAGTTATGTATTAAATAAATGATTAATAACTTAATTTTTTTTATTTATTTTGACCAGCCGGCGAGCAGCTCGCTCGCCGGCTCATCAAAGCTCGTTGGCACAACCCGAGCGGCTTGTGCCAACGAACCGTTCGTTTAACCACGAGCCGAGCTTGGCTTCGCTCGTGGTTCGGCAATGGTGATTGACTCGTGGTTGAGCTCGTGATCTTGACAAGCCGAGCCGCCCTTGACCCGTGTTTTCGCGAGACGAGCCAATGAGCGGCTCGGCCCGTTTGCCACCACTAATTTTATCCAAGGCATTTTCTTTCACCCCAAAGCCCAAACCCGTAAGCTGTTCATTTGCAGATGAAAAAATTAGGGCTTCCCGAGGATGGGTGAAGAGGCGGTGGAGACGAAAGAATTCAAGCCAATTAGTATAGGTTTTACTCAAATTTTTGGTTCCCAATCCGTTTGAAAACTTCTTCTAGTATTAATTGCAAAAACTCTCTGCAGTAATTTATATATTCCGGTGCATACTTGTGGTTTCGAAATCGAGAGCATAGCCGTTATTTCTAAAGCGAAAGCATACTAGTGAGCTGTAAGTCGAGCAATTTTTGTAACCCACTCCGTTTGAGTAACAACATGTATTTCAAAATATTTTGAACATTGAGACATTTTCAAAAAAATTAACAATTTCGAGAATTTTTTGTTTATCTTTTCAAATAATGCATTGGTGAAATCATATGGGCTGTGAAGGAAATAACCGTTGGTAGAAGTTTTGTTTCCAGAAATTACAATGTTGTGTCCATGTTGATATGTAATTAATTCTGCCATTCTGTAATTTTGCTCGGTGGTGTGTCTTGGTTGATTTTGTGTATTCATAATTTTGTTCTTCTAATTTGGTTGATTTGTGATTAATTCTGTCCATGTTGATGTGTAAATAACGTTATGTTAATTATGATTTATTCAAACCATATTGTATCACTTCTTCGTTGGCACGTCCCATAAAATAGAAAATTCAATAATTATGTATCTGCTTATGAACATCTTGAAGAATAGCTTATGCATTTTAAAAGTTTGGAACTAGCATACAGATCTTAGGTATACTCCTCAATGATCCTGGCATTTTTTACATTATATTTTTCCTACTTGTGTTATGAGGTCCTTAGAAATCTAAATTGTTGCAGGACTGTAAAACATGAGTAGGAACGTGAATTGGTGAATCCAGTGGGACATCTTTGAACAGTGAAGTGGCGGTTGATGATTTTGCTCGTCTATTGAAGATGTTTGCCAACATAACAGAAGAGAAAGATTTGAAGCAGTCTGTTAAGTCAACAATTAGCAAGGGGAAAGATTGTGATGATGAGAATGATAAGGGAAAGAGAAAAATGTAATTGTGCTGTCAATAAATATGTATTATGCACTTCGAAATTTTAATTAGTTTGTATCCAACTTTTAAATTTGCGTGTATTTGACTTTGAAACTTTGTCCTTTTAGTTATGTGTTGAACTTGAAGATTGTAATTTATGACTAGTAATGAAATATCCACTCTCAAAGTTTCTGTTGGTATACAAATATGAAGCAGGGAATTAAGTTATAATATGAAACTTTGTCCTTTTAATGACTGCATGATAAAACGAAGTAGGGAACTCATTTGAATGACTAAATGATGAAACCAAACACAAATTTATAATTTCAAATGTAGCAGGTAAATGAAACAACATTTGAGTTCTTGCATAACTTCCCATTAAAAGTTAAACAACAACATTTCACCAAATTAATATCAAACATTGTTCTTGTCTATTCTTCGTTTCTCAGGGGTGGTGGAAGTGAGTACATTGCGAATACGATGCATCATCATCAAGATTTATGCAATTCACGTTCACATCCTCATCATCCGAATACAATGTTTCCATATCTATTAAAAATTTTGGACATATACATTAGCAGGAAATCAGACTAGTTCTAAAACTTTTAAATCTAAAAGATGTGTGTGTAATTTTCCCTATTAACATAGTGGGACAAATTGACAATTTAATCTTGGTTCATTGGATGAGGCAATATAACGATCAAATCTCAAAGTATTTGAAACAGTAACACTTTGCTTGCTTTAATGAAGAACCATAATTAGGATTTTCTCAATAAACTCCTAAAATTACATTACCTGCTTACCTTTACCGACAAATGTGGATGAACTTGCAAGTGAGCTATAGTTTCGTGGTGGCCGGAAAGGTTTCTGTGTGATCTACGAGTCAGTACCGGTCCTGACAATTTTTTGGTCTGAGTCGATCTTTAAAAATGGGCTTCTAAAGTTGTAGTGTTCATCCACTTTTTTTTTCTTCATGACAATTTTCTAGAGCAAAACCAATAAATTCAAAAGACAACAAAAAACTTAAACTGAATGTAATATTCAAAATATTTATATTACTAATAATAAGATCAAACATGTTCAAAATGATCACTTAAATACAACCCGCCTTACAGTCTTGGAAGCAGAAGTATTAATAAACTCTGTGTAATCAAGTTGTTCAATAATTTCTTTCTCAATTGATAACATCGTCAATCCATTCAATCTTTCTTGCGACATAGTTGATCGGAGATAAGTTTTGATCAACTTCAACTTTGAGAAACTTCTTTCTGTACTTGCAACTGTAACGGGTATAGTTAGCAAGATTTTGTAGGCAACATAAGCATTTGGAAAACAAAAATCCATTTTCTTCAAATAATCCACTACATCAATTGCTGGTTTTGTTTCTCTTGATAAGGAGCACTTCAAGAATGTTAACTCAAAAAACAAATCTTGCTCGTGAATATCAAAACAACCATTATGTGTCAGAGAATTTTCAAGATTCTTACAAGACCTCAATAAGGTAATATCATCATCATCATCACCTTGTAACTTCTCCAAATTAAACAAAAAATCCAAATGTTTCTTCATATTTTTTAAACTGTGCAAATCCTAGCTGAATAGAAGAATGAGCTTGGTCAGTTATGAAGAGAAAGTAGTTAATTCTAAAACAATCCTTAGCTGATTGTGTTACTTCTTCACTGCTACTTTCATCAAATTGTTTTTTTCTTCGGACAACACTTTTTTCTCGAAAGACAGCTTCAATACCCATCTCACTTGCCATTTGTTTAGCTTCAACCATGGCCTTATCAAATCCAAATTCTCTATACTCTTCAAGAAATAAAATAAGTCCATTTAAAGTTTGTAGCAACATTAATGTCCATGTTTTCAGATTAAAGAAATTTACTCACAGTATTTATGGCATGTAACAAATTGTACCAAATTACCATACCAAGCAAGAACTCAAAACTCTCAAGGTCATATAATGCTAAGGATTCAGCTTCACTCTTTCATTTGGGATCTTCAGTATCACTTGTAAGTCAAGTAAAACATCTCTGATTTGTGTAGTTTGCTCTTTTATTGGTTTAACACTTTCAACATGGCTTTCCCAGCATGTTTGTGACAATGGCTTAACTGTCAAACACTTCACATGCTTTTTGAAAATTTTCCATCGCTTGGTAGAAGAGGAGAACAATGTATATATGTGCTGTATTACTCCGAAAAATGACATAGCTTTAGGACAACAGTTCTCCGTATCACACAATGCCAGATTAAGACTATGACAACCACAAGGAGTATTAAAAGCTCGGGGATCTATTTCAAGTAATCTACTCTGTACACCTTTGTACAATATAGGATGACTGAAAAATATTTTGCCTTTTTAACTTTTGTAAGTATGTTTTTCTTACCTCAATTTCCAACATTTGAATCAATTCATTTTGAATTCTACGACCAAGATATGTAGTACAACTCTCGCGATCTTTAATACGCCTAAGGTTCTCTTTCATTATTGGATCAAACTGAGCAATAATTTGAATCGTTTGCAGGAAGATGCCATTGTTTTCAACATAAAACTTCTCATAACTTCCTCGAAATACCAAGTTATTTTTTGTCAATCCTTGCACAACAGCAATTATCCTTTGTAACACTTGTTTCCAATGTTCCCTTTCTTTACTGAGTTGTTCTTGTACACTTGCGTCAATAGTCTTATTTTTTTTTTTTTTGGAATCTTCTCTCCAATTCTAGCAAACCAGTCATACACTCCATATGCTCCTTGCTTGCTTCATGAGTTCTAAGACAACGACTTAAGTTATGCCAATCATTGTAACCTTCATTAGGTAGTTGACCAAACCTGTTCTTATTTTTTTGCTTCTTGAACAATTTGCATGGAAAACAAAAACTCTTGTCCAAAGAAACTGAGTATACAAGCCATCGTCTATCATTTTCCTCCCCATTTGACAGAGACACAAATTTTCATTTATGCTTCTGTGCCTATTTTTGTTTTGAATCTTTTGAATTTGATGTAATGCTTCTAGCCTTCTATGACCCAAGCTCTTTATGGACTATTGCTTGTAATTTGTTTTGTTTATTTGGGCCAATCCAAACAAGAAACCATTTCAATTAGACTTCCTTCTTTCTTTCTTTTTTAATATAACATCAAACAAAATTTTGGGCTTCAGACTTTTTTTAGGCCTATTGGGCTGAGTCGGTGGACTCTTCTGACTTATGGAAGGACCAGCCCTGCTACGAGTTGCCGGAAAAGGTAGTCGAAACGGGATGCTATGTGAAACAAAATGGAGGATATAAAATGGAGAAAACACAAGCTGGAATTAATGGCAATGGAGGACTAAAATGAAGATCTTACCTACATGGTGGTCGATGATGAAGACGCTTGGAATGTGGGGGTCGATCTGAAAATATACGTTCAATAAAAAGGAAATGGGGAAGACATACGTTCGCATCATCAATGGATGTGATGTGTTCCGGACCCTCGACAATCGGAGTCATAGCAGGCTTGACGGAAAAATTCAAGTAATTCAAGCCAAAACAAGAATTCAGTAGGTTCGATGAGCTTTGAAGATCAAACCATGTCGAAAAGAACCAAAAATTATGCAGAAGCAAAGTTACGGCCGTAACCAAATATTCTCACGGCTGTAAGTCACTCTCGGATCAAAATGAAGAATTCCAGGTTTTCAAAGTTACGGCCGTAAGTATTATGGTCACGATCGTAATCCTTAAGCAGAAGAATAGTTACGGCCGTAAGTTAGGATTTTCGCAAATAATGCGGATTTTTAATTCCTTTTTCGTATTTTTATTCATTTTCCAGTTTTTAGCTATTTTAGGTTAGTTATAACTCTATTTTGAGTCCATTAGCGACTAGGGTTTTATTTTGCTTATTTATACGTTTTTTTCATTCATTGTACTAAGACTTTGATTTTGATATAAACAGTTTTTATTGAGGATTCAATAAATGATATAGGTGGATTCCTATGTTTTTCGAACTTATCAAGAATATTTCTTGTGGCGTTCAAATATCGAACTTATCAAATATTTGCTAGAATATTCTTGGCAAATACTTGTGGCGTTTCGAAAGTCGTGGTTCTTTATTCCGCATCGTCGAGCCATCACGTCGTGAATATCGGGTCATGATTCTTCCGTCCAACCAAAACCTGAGTTCAGAACTTTCCGACGTTTCTTCCGCGCTTCGAATCTCATTATCTGGTATCAGAGCTGGACTCTGAATTCAGGTTTTTTCTATCCAGTTTGGTTTTTATGTTTATCATCGAGTCCCATAAAAATCATCCATATCTTGTTGAGTGTTTTGTTTTCAGTTTTTTTTTGCGTTCTTCTTATTCTTGAATTTGTTGAGATTTTAATCCAGAAAATCGTTCCAACAAAATTCAAAAGTGTTTATTTTATTTAATTCTTATCCAAATCCTGTGTCGTTTGTTTTGTTGCGTTCGTATCGAATTTTTCGGATTTATAAAAAAAAATTATTTTTTTATTTTTATTTATTTAATCCGAAAATTCATCCAAAATTCAAAAAAAAAAAAAGTTATTCCAAGATTCAAGAACCACTTTCTTGAATTTCCTTAAATTCTTGATATTCGTTTCCTTCCAAGTCAATAAAATTCGTTCTTGCTATTTGATGTCTAAATCCTCTTCGTTCTTGAATTTTTGAAACGCCACATAAAGAATTGATTATGATTCGGACTCTTTATTCCAAACTAGATGTTATGTGGATCATAAGGGGTGTAGTTTGGCGATTGATGGGAAGTGTTTTACTAATTTCGTTAGTAGCACCGTGATTTAAAAATTAGGATTGCCCCTAGAACCACACTATAGACCTTATAGGATGACGTGGATGAGGGAGTTTGGGAATTTCAAAGTAACCAAACAAGTTCTAGTGCCTATCACTCAGGGAAGGTATAATGAGGATGTATGGTGTGATGTAGTGCCATTGAAATCTTATCATATTTTATTGGAAAAACCTTGAAGACATAGGAGGGAGGCTGTTTATAATAAGAGTATCCACATATACAAATTCCTTAAGAAAGGGAAAACATGCGCACTACATGGGTTGACATTAGAGGAAGCACTAGAAGATTCACGGAGGGTAAGGAAGGAGAGTGAAAAGTGGTGTAATAGGAGGCATCGTGGGGATAAGGATATTGATAAGAAGGAGGGAGAGTTGAAATTAAAAACAAATAAACAAACTCCAAAATTTGATGAGGAGAAGATGGAGTTGGGAAGCGAGGAATTGATTAGGAATGAATTGGGAGTTGAGGTGGAAGTTCAAGATTTGAGCATTGAATTGGTAAATCCACATTTGGATAGTGATGAGGTAGTGTGCGAACATGGTGATACGAATGTGGAGGTAGAAGATGTGGTTGAATTTGAAAGAAAAAAATTGAAGAAGTGGATGAGCTAGAAAATCTTAAGTTAGATGAAGTAATCGAGCTTGAGAGAAAAGAGATAGAGGGGGGCGAGCAAGAAGTTGCAAAAGAGAAAAGAGGCGAAGAGAAGAACCTCGTGGTTCAAGAAGTGGAGTTAGTGGTGGTTTATCATGAATACAAGGATTCATACCTTGTACCTCATGAATCTAACATGTCCCTCCCCATTTTGTTTAAATCTTTCTTGCAGATTAATTATGTTTGTGAGATTCAACCACACTACATATGGCAAAGGAAGTTCAAGCTCCATCTCTTCCATGTTTTCCAATCAAAGGAGCATAATTTATTGAACTCATGGCATGGAAGCAATAATTTTCCGTTTGATCCAGGAGGTGAAGTGAAACAATGGGAACAAAGCTATGATTCGGGGCTAATCATCCTAAAGAAGGAGGGTATGATGTGTTCCGGACCCTCAACAAATGGAGTCATAAACAAGAATTCAGTAGGTTCGATGAGCTTTGAAGATCAAACCATGTCGAAAAGAACCAAAAATTATGCAGAAGCAAAGTTACGGCCGTAACCAAATATTCTCACGGCTGTAAGTCACTCTCGGATCAAAATGAAGAATTCAAAGTTTTCAAAGTTAAGGTCGTAAGTATTATGGTCACGGCCGTAATCCTTAAGCAGAAGAATAGTTACGGCCGTAAGTGATGCTGTCACGGCTGTAAGTTAGGATTTTCGCAAATAATACGGATTTTTAATTCCTTTTTCGTATTTTTATTCCTTTTCCAGTTTTTAGCTATTTTAGGTTAGTTAGAACTCTATTTTGAGTCCATTAGCGACTAGGGTTTTATTTTGCTTATTTATACGCTTTTTCCATTCATTGTACTAAGATTTTGATTTTGATATAAACAGTTTTTATTGAGGATTTAATAAATGATATAGGTGAATTCCTATGTTTTTCGAACTTATCAAGAATATTTCTTGTGGCGTTCAAATATCGAACTTATCAAATATTTGCTAGAATATTTGTGGCGTTCAAAACTAGAGACTTATCAAGGAGATTGGGCAAATCCTTGTGGCGTTTCTAAAGTCGTGGTTCTTTATTCCTCATCGTCGATCCATTGTGTCGTGAATATCGGGTCATGATTCATCCGTCCAACCACAACCTGAGTTCGGAGCTTTTTGGCGTTTTTTCCGCGCTTCGAATCTCATCAGGATGTGAAGACCTGCTTTTGATTTTTATTTTGCAAAGTCAGTAAAATATCGCGATATTTTGGTTTTCATAAACTCTCATGATATATCGTGATTTCTCATCTGTTAGTACACTAGTTAGTAAGAGGCGTTAGTACAAGTAGCATTTTTGTTTTCTCATACAATGATGATGTTTCCTTTAAACATCTCTAAGAGTTTGACCTTGACCTTTTCCATCATTCAAAGTATTGAGACATGTTCCTTAGTCGTCTGAATTATTTAGCAAGAAAGTCTATTTTTATAAACTCAAGGGAAGCTTCATGATGAGAACCATAGTAGGCTTGACGGGAAGATCAAATATTGAAGCCAAACAAAACTTCAACTTGCATGATCAAAAGCCTTCAAGTCAAACATGACATGAAGGAATAATATTCAAGACTAATACATGTGATCAAGTCAAGAGACGAGTCAAAAATCAAGTTGGAAATCAAAGAAGAAGAAGAAAAATCCACATGGATTGTGAATTAGATTTTTAGTCAGATGTTGATACTCTATTTTCATATAGAAAACATTCAAATTTCGAAATTGCTAGTTCTTAAAGAATTGTAGCCTTTTGAGTCTTATTTTCAGCGTACTTTGAATCATCACAATCGAATATCGAGAGAGAACGTTATGACCAAAACATCAAGAGATCATGCGGACATCAATTTCACAACCCGAGAGTTTCAGGGGATAACCACATGATTACAAGATGTTATACCATGCGATCACGTGGTGTATTTTTTTAGGTTTCCCTGAATTTTTATGTTTTTCCTTTTTTGTTATTTTAGTTCGTTTTAGGCCCATAATGGATGTAGGTTATTTATTTTCGTCCCTTGAACTTAAAAAGGGAGTTTTCATTCATTGTAATTTAGACTTTTATTATTGTTGAATTAAGTGAGTGATTTTACTCTATTAAGGTGAGGATTCCCTTTAAAGCTTGTTCTTATTTGAACTAAACCCGAACTTGTCAAAGATTCTAAATTTTTGTGGCGTTCAAACATCGAACTTATCAAATGTGTGGACAACCTTTGTGGCGTTAAATAATCTCAATTCTTGTTTCCGCATTGCAAGGGTTTAAGATTTCTACATCTTGGGTTCTTGCATCGTGAGGCTTGGGTTGAGATCATATTGTCTAATTTTCATCTGAATTTGGAACTTTCCAGGCATTCTTCATTACAATTCTTTCTTTACTCATCAATGTATAGATCATCTTGTTCTTGAGTTTTCTTGATTTCTTGATATTCACATAAAGGGATGGATGGTGATTCGGGTTCTACTTTCCCAACTCGATGTTTTGTAGGTGATAAGGTACGTAGTTTGGCCGTTGATAGGGAGTACATATCTAATTTGGATAGTATCACCATGGTTGAGAAAATTGGGATTGCCTCTTCTACAACATCCTAATCCTTATAAGTTGATGTGGTTGAAGGAGTGTGGGAAGTTCAATGTGACCAAGCAAATCCTAGTGAATATCACCAATGGGAGGTATAATGATGAAGTATTGTGTGATTTCGTTGATCTAGAGTCTTATCATATCATGCTGGGAAGGTCATGGAGGTATGAGAGGAAGGCAGTTCATGATAGAAATAGGAATAGACACAGGTTTACTAAGGATGGGAAATCAATCACTATTATTGGTTTAACACCAGAATAATCATTTGAAGATCAACAGAAGGTGAAGGGTGAGAGTAATCAATTATCTAGATTGAAGGATCAATTAAAACGTCTAGAACAAAGGATTTTTGCGTGGAATTGTAAAAATGTTGTTAAATTGCAAGATGAGAGTGAAAGAGAGGTTATATCTTAGCTGCAAGAAGAACTTCGAGATAAGTATATTGAGAAGAAGAATGATGCAACTATAAAAGAAGCGTTGGTTTAGCATAAAAATGTAGAAGAAGTGTTTGAGTATAAAAATTTAAAAGAGTTGGTTGAGTCTAAAAATTTAGGAGCGGGGATTGAGCAAGAAGTTGAAAAGATTGGGGGAGGTGAAGAGGAGTTCCTCGTTGTTAAAGAAGGTAAGTTGGAGTGATACGCCTGAGTATAAGGATCCATGTCTCGTACTTGGTGAAACTAACATTCCCTACCCTATTTTGCTTAAATATTTCTTGCAGATCGATTATACTTGGGAGCTTGAGTCATACCACCTATTACGAAGGAAGTTCATGTTTCGATCCATCCATGTCACTCAAGGCTCAGAGTGCTATTGTTTGATCATATGGCATGGAAGCAAAAAATTTCCTTTTGATCTAGGAGGTGCATTGATAAACCAAGAACAAAGCTATGATTCAGGATAAATCATCTTAAAAAATGAAGGAATGATGAGAACCATAGTAGGTTTGACGAGAAGATCAAATATTCAAGTCAAACAAAACTTCACCTTGCATGGTCGAAGGCCTTCAAGTCAAACATGGCGTGATGGAAGAATATTCAAGGCTAACACAAGTAATCAAGCCAAGATATGAGCCAAAAATCAAGTTGAAAATCAAAGATGAATCTAAAACCCGTAAGGATTGTGATTTAGATTTTTAGTCAGATGTTGAGACTCAATTTTCGTATAGAAAACTTCGAATTTGAAAATTCCTATTTCTGAAAGAATTGTAGCCCTTTGAGTCTTCTTTTCAACACAGTTTGAATCATTGCAATCGAATATCGAAAGAGAGTTATGACAAAAATATCATACAATCGCTCAGACATCAGTTTCACAATCCAAGAGCTTCAGAGGATAATGAGTCAATCGCGAGATGTTATACCATGTGATCGCATGGTATATTTTTTTAGGTTTTCCCGAGTTTTTATGTTTTTCCTTTTTTGTTATTTTATTTTAGTTTTAAGCTCATAATGGTGCTAGGTTATTTATTGGGTCCCATGAACATATAAAAGGGAGTTACCATTCATTGTAAGTTAGACTTTGATTATTGAAATTGCATTGAGTGATTTTACTCTAGAAAGATGATGATTCCCTTTAAATCTTGGTCTTAATTGAACTAAACCTGAACTTATCGAAGATTAATAATCTTTGTAGCGTTCAAATATTTACCCATCAAAGGTGTGGACAACTTCTGTGGCATCCCCCCATGTTAATTTTTTGTTTCCACATCTCAATGGGTCTAAGATTTAATATACCTTAGGTTCTTGTATCGTGATGTCGATGTCTTCATATCACCGTTCAAAACAACTAAAATTTCAACTTCTCAAGCGTTCTTCATTACAATTCCGCGAGTTTGTTGTGCTTCCCTCTCAAGATCACATCACTTCAACTTATTGAAATGAACTCCTACTACAACAAATCTATTTGACGCGTACTTCAGAATTGTACAAAGCTTGTCAATTTTGTGTGAGATCTTGTGTGAGGGTGTAAAATAATATTGAACTTGCTCCCAAATCAATTCCTAATGCCTCAAAAACTTGTTAAGCATTGTCCTAATGTGGCATCAAGAACTCGTGCAAAAGAATAATATTTAGATACGATCCTGACAGTGTGCGAAAGGTGCAATCACAAAGAGCCTCAGCATTATAGGAACATCAATTTTTATTATTATTATTATATGACACTTAATGAAAATATTGAATATTTTTTTCATAAGTAATCATTTTAAATTATTGGACAGACACCCAAAATATGAGGACCACCTAATAATAATAATAATAATAATAATAATAATAATAATAATATTATTATTATTATTATTATTATTATTATTATTATTATATTATTGATAAAAATTAGATTTTTAGTAAATTTTGTTAAAAAATAGATTTTTGGTAAATTTTGATAAAAATTGATGAGATATATGATTGAAAAGTTATGAATTCCATAAAAAGTATGACTAAAATTAAATATTGACTTTGAATTAGATTAAGCATGTGTTAGGTAAATAAGAAAATTTGGTTTATAAATCGATTTATAAATTACACAGTAACTCAAACCACTTTTTAATCATAAATATTTTCAATCAGTATGGCTGCGTTCTCTTTATGTTTCAGTTTTCTGTTTTTATTTCCAAAAATGTTTTCTGATTTCCGTTTTCTCTGAATGTTTTCAAAATTGCTGAAAACACGTTTGGTTTGTTATTTCTGAAAACTGTTCTCGAAAATGAAATGCTGGAAAATACGTTCTGTTTGGATTTTTTTTCCAGAAAACTATTTTTCCCTTGTTTGATTCTCATTAAAAGTGAGGTCCACAATATTTGACTTTTCAACTAAATCTCAATAATTCATTCTCCTAAATATTACTATTAACTTGAAAAAATTTCTTTTTAAATAATACCAAACACACACTTTGTGTACTTGTAATTATATTGCATGTGATTATATATATATATATATATATAGACACACACACACATTCAACATTCATACATATATGATATACACAATATAAATGAATTAGAGATGCCATATTTGGTTATATTAAAAAAGTTCAAAAATCCATACGTTCATCAATGATGCCATAATTTTTAACAATACAAAAGTAAAAAAGAAATGTTTAATAATTGAGCAAATGATACATCATAAGAAAGATTGTTGAATTTGGAGTTCGGCGTAAAAAACGGAGTGCAATTCGAAGTTGTAGATCAAAAGTTATATATGTTTTAAGACAATGATCTATAAAGCAAATACGGGAAGGACTAAATTGAAATAAAAGTAAAATTTGCGGACTAATGTGCAAAAAAAATCTAAAGTTGAAGGACCTAAGTTGCAAATAAATTAGGGTATTTTCGAAAGAAATTTCAAAATTTGAGGATTAAAATGACGAATTTTGAAAATCGGGGACCAATAATAATGTAATTAAAATGACAAATTTTGATCAATTTCAAATTTTTTAGGAATTTTTTTTTTTTTTTAAAACGGAAAACGTGCATTTTCCTTTTTTTAGTTCAAATGAATGGAAAACACGGAAAACGTGAATTTCGCGTTTTCCATTTCCTTCGCAAAATTTGAAAAATGTTTTCGAAATTTTTTCTCGAAAACGACGTAAAAGAATGCGCTTTCCGTATTTTCGAAAAAGGAAAACGACAAAGAAAACTCAACCCATATTATTCATCAAAATCATAAATAAATAAATTAATTTAAAAATCAAACAGTATTAACAAACAAAGCCTTAAAAAAAGTACTGGAACTGGGGCTATACCACGCTGTTTAATCTTTCTCTGGCACGGCGTACATTTTCCTTTCATTTCCCTCTTTCAGCATATAAATTTCTCTCTCTGTCTCTCTCTCTCTCTCTCTAAAAGGGGATTTGGCTCTCCTCGCCTCTCTCTCGATTTCTCCAGATACATTAGATACTCGATTCGGACTACAAATATGATGAAGTTTTTTATCAAAGGTGATTCGCCGCAGACGCCGTCGACACAAACTCCTGTTTCAGCGGCGACCAGTATGACCGCCGGACCAGCGAGGCCGATTCGCCTCGTATACTGCGATGAAAAAGGGAGGTTTCAATTGGATCCCGAGGCCGTAGCGGTGCTTCAGCTCGTCAAGGAACCCGTTGGTGTAGTCTCCGTCTGCGGCCGTGCTCGCCAGGGCAAGAGCTTCATACTGAATCAGGTATATTTTTATATTGAAGAAATATGGAATCTTCTTTAGGTTTTTCAATTATGGGTTTTGGGATTCTTTGTGTTACTGCGGGTTATTATCTGAGGAATCAGTTTGCATTAACTCGTACTTACTATTGAAGTCTTTGGAATTAGGTTTTGGTTCTTCGATGACAAGCCTTATAAATTATTTTAGCCCAACAGTGTTTTTAAGCACAATCAAATAAGCCAGAGTGACACGCTCTTCTCATCTTATACATGGTCGTATGGTGGGGCTATATATAAAATATCGTAATTGATTTTGAAGTATCAACAGATGCACCAAAATAATCAAGGGGTAAATATAGGACATAAAATGTAGGTTAATTGGTGTAAGTGGCGGATCCAGGAATAATGAAGAGTTATGGCAGTCATTATCCGTTGACTGTTACCCTCCTAATGATAATGATATGATATTGATTCACAGTAATGGCGGCATCATATGCTGCCAATATGTCCATGTCCAAGCATCCAGTAGTCCAATAGCAAGACGGGCTGATGACACTCCACCTCAAGCAGTACCTTCCGCAATTCTTTTAAGCTTGCACCATGTACAGTATTTCCTGCAGCAGGATGGCGGTGTGGCTCCCATGTCCATCCAAATCAGCCGGAGATTTTTCTTCCGCTGGCCCATCGTTTTGGAGCTGGAAGTACAGTGTACCGATGACTTTGTCGTCCAACAAAAAATGTCTTGCTGTCAAATACATTAGCAATTCCCCTATTTGGCAAGCTAAATGTTACATTAGGGAGACATACTTGTTGCCCATCCTTATGCATTTGCCCTTCCATTTAGCAAGAGGAGGTCCATAAGGACCGTAACCTTTATCATTGAGGCTTGGAGACTGTACTCAAATCCCTAGAGTAAAAAAAAAAAAATGAAAAAGAACAAAAAATGAGCATAAGTCGAAATCATAAAGGGACAAATTTCAGTTACAGTAACCATAGGAGTCACAATCATATTACTCTCTTCCTGTTTCCTATTCACTGTCACCAGCATTCCAAGAAAATCCTAGGATCCTTTTGTGTGAAGCTTCTGCACTTTGTTTGGGAATACAAAAAACAACTCCATGATACAGGGCTTTCTTTGAACTAGAAATTGTGTGCAAAAAACATCCAAACCACAAACAACAGCCTGTAAATTTGGAGGAGCCAGCTCGGGTGGCCGCGCTGGCTCACCGAGTGCTGTCTCCGCCCCTAATTGATGTCACACTTACCCGTGGTTGCTGAAATCTGAATGAGGTTCAAAATTGGCACAGTTTGCCTTAAGGATGGAATCAGGTCATGCAATGCTGGTCTACTAGATGATATACATCAGGGATTCTGGATACAAATGATGCAAGTGATAATGGATGCTTTACGCAATTCAAGCAAAACTCCCAAAAAAGAAAAATGTTGAGTCAGAAAGGGGGAGAGAATGGCAGTGTACAAAAGTGATTTATTGAACTGCTGAGGAATTGAGTGCTCTACATCATCTGCAGAAGTCTGTCCTGGAGTTTGCAGTAGAAGGAATCTTAGAGCATGGACATTTTTACATTCACGAAAATTCCAACAAAGCATGTCAGACATGGAAATGATTTCTTGGTCTTCAGTTAATTTCTGTAACTGTCGTTTACTGGGAGTGAAGGTTTGGGATTAAGATAGATGTGCTTTTAAATTAGATACTATTTTGCTAGCATGTGGACACTAGGAAGGACTTCACCGCCTCCTGCTTTCATGGTTGGCTGCTCATTGCTCCATTACCTGAAGTAGGTTATTTAGTCAGTTATGTGCTAATAAATTGATCTTATGTGAGGGAACGTAGACAGTGATTTGAATTTGTAGTGTCTTGCAGTAATAATAGTACACATTAGTTGTTATGTTGTTGTCTTTTGGATTATAAACCGTCTTTTTATTCTTAATTAGTAGGTTGTTATTTCCAAATTTAAAGGAAAAGCTGTTTTTAGATCTGGAGTATGAGAATGAGCTTCTCCTTTCATCTATAATTGTAGCTTCTTGGTCGGAGTAGTGGATTTCAAGTGGCATCAACACATCGTCCATGTACTAAAGGTCTTTGGTTGTGGAGTGCACCACTCAGGAGAACAGCGCTTGATGGAACAGAATACAGTCTTTTACTCTTAGACTCAGAAGGAATTGATGCTTATGACCAAACGGTTATATTCCTATCTTCTACATTGATGCTTATTTAAAAATTGCCTTTGTGTACTTTTTTCTTTTCTTCTTAAGCAATAATCCGGTTTATATTCTTGTTACTCTTGCATTGTAAAAATATCTGATGACTTTTGATAAGATCTATTCCTGTTCATCTTCAGGTTGTATTTTGCATCTATGCATGATCCATATTTGAACAGGAAATGTATAGCATTGTTCTTCGTTCTTGATTATTGATATAATCCATTATATTTGGACTGCATTGTCCTATTTACATTTCTTGTCTTAAACTTCTTGTCTCCTAATTTCTCTTTTCCTTGTTACTTCTTTATTTTTTCATATTTTAACAGGGAACATATAGCACGCAAATATTCTCTTTGGCAGTCCTCTTATCAAGTATGTTCATCTACAACCAGGTATGGAAGATTTTGTATGAATCCTTTGTTTATTTCCCCAGGAATCCGGATTAAAGGCTCTTTACCTCTATAATCCAAGACCCATTTTTTATTTTGTGATCATTATTGAAAGCATATGTAACTTGTTCTCTAATTCCTTAATTTAGATGGGTGGTATTGATGAGGCTGCACTGGATCGCCTCTCTCTTGTGACTGAGATGACTAAGCACATTCGTGTCAGAGCTTCTGGGGGAAGGAGTACAGCTTCAGAACTTGGGCAATTCTCTCCAATTTTTGTGTGGCTTCTAAGGGTAATAAAAAAAAAAAGCTTCCTCTACTTGTTCCCCCTTCCTAACTGTATCTAGTTCTGTCTTCCTGTTTATTTTGATCACAATCAATTAGCTGTTCATCTTTATTTATGAGCATTTTCTATTACACACACAGGATTTTTATTTGGACTTGATCGAAGATAATCGCAAGATCACTCCACGTGACTACCTAGAGCTAGCTCTGAGGCCAATTCAAGGTGGCGGAAAGGATGTAACTTCCAAGAATGAGGTTTCTTTGTTTCCGTTTTTCAAATTTATTTGTTTAGACATTGTGTCTCTCTCTCTCATTTCTATATCTTATTTGTGGAAGGTCAATGATTTTTTTGATGTCTTAACTTCTAAAAAAAAATGACTAGATACGGGAGTCCATTCGAGCTCTTTTCCCAGATAGAGAGTGCTTCCCGTTAGTTCGACCTCTGAGCAATGAGAACGATCTCCAGCGGCTTGATCAGATTCCAGTAAGTAGTTCCTGTCTGTGATGTCCTAAGACGTGATTAATCATTTGACTAATAATTTGGTTATGGATGGCATCTTCTTTGTTTACCCTTTTGCGTGAGCGTTATTCTAACTCGTCTTTATATTCAGATGGACAAATTGAGGCCCGAGTTTAGATCTGGTTTAGATGCTTTAACAAGATTTGTCTTTGAGAGGACAAGGCCCAAGCAAATGGGGTCAACAGTGATGACAGGACCCATTTTTGCCCGTATTATTCAATCATTTCTAGATGCTATTAATAATGGTGCAGTGCCCACAATAACCTCTTCATGGCAGGTATATATTGTCTTCTTTCGTACCACTTTCAAAAATGTATTCTTTATTTTCGTTATTTATAATCACCAAGTCTCCTACTGTTTTTGGCATCCCTATAGTAATGGATGGATACTGTTATGCTCCTACTTTGTTATTTTTATATTATAATATACATGTATACATGTTTAAGTAGTCACTGTCATGGTTTTTCAAAATTCTTCCGAAATGCAATGGGAATTAACATTTTGCATGTAAAATAATGATTAAAATTAGATATTGAGTATCTTGTTTTCATATGAAATATTTTAATTTTGAATGTTTTCTAAGAAAACTGAGGATATTTGATTTTATTTAAATACATACAATTTCAAAACTGCCCATTCATTTGAGGCATACTCTAGAATGCAAGCATTTCAGGTGTTTTAATGATTATGGATTTGAAATTTGAGTCATGGTTACTTTTTATCCTATGCCATGGAGTTGAAATTCCAGGAAACAACACAATGTTCCTTCATGTCATAAGGGCAAAGGCATTTAAACAAACTATATGTCTTGAATGATGTGTTTAGAATGTCAACGTAAGGAAAATATTGTGTGAATAATTGCCAAATCTCCCTGGCCTCTGATTTGTATTTCATATATATGCTTTTACAAGAGAACTATACAAGGAAAGAATACTAATTAATGACCACGAATATTAATTCTCGGATTCTAGTCTAATATGGAAAATGTATATATACTAATTGTACAATAAAAGGAAGGAGAATAAATATGACGAGAATAAATATGGACAACAAAGCTGTACATTGCTGTCCATTAACAGCCCCCCTCAAATTGATGTGGGTTGTCCAACAAGCATCAATTTGCTACTTAAGAAGCAATGTCGATGGCGGTTGAGAGCTTTGGTGAAGATATCAGCAATTTGTAGTTGAGTGGAAACATGCGGAAGAGTGATAACCTGTGCTTCAAATGCCTCACGGATAGAGTGACAGTCAACTTCAATGTGCTTTGTGCGCTTATGATAGACAGGATTGGCTGTGATCTGAATAGCGCTCGTATTATCAGCATACAAAGGTGTAGGATTAGTTTGAGGAAAATTTAGCTCAGTAAGCAAACCTCGAAGCCAAATGATTTCGGAACAAGCAAGTGACATTGCGCGGTACTCAGATTCAGTAGATGACTTAGAGACTGTCTTGTTTCTTACTCTTCCAAGAAATCAATGCATCACCCAAGAACACACACCAGCCAGTGATGGATCGATGTGTATCAGCACAACCAGCCCAATCAGCGTCTCTATAAGCAGTAAGGCAAGGAGAATTTCCTGTAGGGAAGAATAAGCCACGGGTAGAAGTGCCCTGAACATACCGTATAATCCTACGAACAGCAGCAAAGTAAAGATGGCGAGGAGTCTGAAGAAACTGACTGACTTGCTGTACTGCAAATGAAATATCCGGTCTTGTAATAGTGAGATAGACGAGACTGCCCACCAATTTTTGATATAAATAGGGATCAGCAAGTAAATCTCACTCTTTGCGAAGTTTGACATTCAATTCCATGGGAGTATCAACAGCGGTGGCCTCCTATAGACCAGCAGTAGCCACAAGGTCTGTAGCATACTTATGCTGATTGAGTGAAATCCCAGATGTGCTACGATGCACCTCAAGACCTAGAAAGTAAGTGAGAGGACCAAGATCTTTCATATGAAATGACTCGGAGAGATGAGTCTTGAGTTTCCCAAGTAAATCAAGGTCAGAACCAGTAATCACAATATCATCAACATAAACCAAAAGAAGAACAATACCCATATCTGACTTCTGAAGAAACAAGGAAGTGTCATACTTGCTCTGCTTGAATGAGAATTGTAATAGAGTGGCCCGAAATTTATCAAACCAAGCCCTTGGAGCTTGTTTAAGGCCATAAAGGGAGCGGCGAAGCTTACAAACATGTGAGGTCGAAGAAGAAAACATTCCCGGGGGTGGCTTCATATAAATACACTCTTTAAGGTCCCCGTGAAGAAAAGCATTCTTCACATCCATCTGATGTAATGTCCAATCCTTGGAAGCAGCAAGAGCTAGAATCAAACGAACAGTGGTCATCTTAGCCACGGGAGCAAATGTCTCTTCATAATTGACACCATATTCCTGATTATTTCCAAGTGCAACTAGTCGTGCTTTGTAACGATCCAAACTTCCATCAGGCCGAATCTTGACTGAATAAACTCATTTGCAACCAAGGGGAACAATTGTTGGAGGACATGGCTCAATATCCCAAGTGTGATTGGCCTCAAGAGCGGCAATTTCTTCCTGCATAGCTTGTTGCCAACAGTCATGCTTGGCAGCTTGTGAGTATGAAGTGGGAATATCAAAATTGGACAATGCAGCAGCAAGTGCTGAAGTAGAAGATGGAAACCCGTACCTATCCGGTGGTACCGGAACTCGAGGGGAGCGCCGTACCAAAGGCCCCGTAGGTTCTGTAATTGACTGGTTCTGGAGCATGTTAGGATCAGATATCTGGTGAGCTACCGGGAGAGACCGTGAGTGGGAGCATCTCGTATACACAATCCCAGGTTTAAAACGAGAGTTCACTGGAGGAGGATTAGAGGACTGCTTCTCAAAGGAGGGAAGTACAACACTAGTAGAAGGTGAAGGCATCGAGGACATAGGAAAGAAATATTGATTTTCAAAGAAAATAACATTCCTAGAAATGCGTATGCGATTTAGTGTAGAATCATAAACAAACAAATCCCTTTTGACATACATTATATCCCAAGAATGCACATCTAACAGATTGAGCAGATAATTTATGTCGCTCATGAGGAGGTAAATGGACAAAGCATACACAACCAAAAATACGGAGATTATCATAACTAGGTTTCTTAGCAAACAGTCGGAAATATGGAGACTCCATGTGTAGGACTTGAGAAGGTAAACGATTAATCAAGTAAGTAGCAGTTTTCAGGGCATCAACCCAGAATGTGGATGGAACAGAGGATTCTAACAAGAGAGTACGTACCATATCAAGAAGATGACGATTTTTGCGTTCGGCTACTCCATTTTGTTGTGGAGTAGCTGGGCATGAGCGCTGATGAATGATACCTTTAGAGGCCAAGAATTCCTGAAACTCGGTAGACAAATACTCACCACCTGAATCTGTGCGCAATATTTTAATAGTTGCAGAAAATTGATTTGCAACATACGCTAAAAACTCAGTCAAAGTACGAAAAACCTCAGATTTAGAACGAAGAAAATAGACCCAAGTAAATCTGCTATGATCATCAATGAATGTCACATAATATTTAAATTTGTCTCGTGAACTAACCGGGGAAGGTCCCCAGACATCGCTATGGATAAGATCAAAGCAATGAGAAGCTCTACTAGCATGCAAGGATGCAAGGGAAAGGGAAGGGTTTTGCTTTTACCAAGTTTGCAAGAATCACATTCAAGATATGAAGAAGAATGCTCTTTATTACTAAGCAAACCAGAGTTCAATACATGAGATAAGATCTGAGTATTGGGATGGCCTAAACGACGATGCCACACCATGCTCAGATTCAGAACATTATTACAAGCAAAAGACTGAATAGAGAAAACTGGAAAAGATGTGGAAACAGGTAAAAATAGTGGAAACAAGCGCCCCACTTTAGGTCCCTTCGCGATCTGCTCCCCCGTTACCTGGTCTTGCACAACACAACCATCACCAGAAAAATTAACGGCACACTTGTTATCCACCAATTGACCAACCGAAATAAGGTTTGTAGAAAGCTTGGGTGCAAGAAATACATCAGTGAGTTGAGAAGAGACATCACCAACAGCTGCTATGGGCAAAGAACTGCCATTAGCAATATGAATGGTAGATTTACCAGTATAGGGTCGAACATGAGACAGTGTGTTGGAACTATTTGTCATGTGGTTCGAAGCCCCCGAGTCTACATACCAGAGTTTAGTAGAATTTTTACCTTGAAAGCCCATTGCTGATAATGCCGAAATTAGCATTTGTTGCACCATTTCCGGTGTGCAATAATTAGCGGAGGAAGAGCTAGCTGCTACAGAAGTTGCTGCCAGAGGATCAAGAACAGTGGACTGAAGTGCTTGAGCCTGACGATTTTGGGGGCGTTGACAGCACTCCTTGATAATATGACCTTTCTTCTTGCAGTAAGAACAATATTTCTTTTTACAATTGGCAGCAATATGTCCATATTCCTTGCAACAAAAACACTGCAACTTGTTAGAGTTCAGATTGGATCTTCGTCCTTGGGCCCCAATAAGCTACATTTTCTATCCCAGAATTTCCATGAGATTGTTCTAGAATAGCCTGTGTACTGAGACGTTCTTCACGAAGTAACTCGCCGAAACAGATATCAAGAGAAGGAACAGGAGATCTATTCAGTAGAGATGAGCGAACAGATTCAAATTCGGGACGGAGTTTCATAAGAAACTGATCACGCCGACTAGTCTCATGAAGTGTCTAAATAGCCGAAAGAGCGGCATCAGGGACATCTGTTGTAATCAAATCAGTGTACTCATGCCAAAGAGTCAGAAATGCCGAGTAGTAGTCTTGGATGGAAAGGCTACCATGTTGGAACATACCAATCGCATGTTCTAACTGAAATCGACGAGCATCGTTAGTTTGATGATAAACCTTTTTCAAGTAATTCCACATAGACTGAGCAGAACGATGTGCCCGCAAGTTGGTAACAATATGCGGCTCTACCGAACCAAGGAGCCAAGACATAATTCGAGCATCAAGTACAGCCCATGAGGGAGACCCTCTTTGGATTTATCAGTATCTGGTTTGGGAGCAAGATCCGTACCGTCAATATGCCCCCAAAGATCTTTCCCTTTGAGAAAAATTTCAAACTGAAATGCCCGAGTAGAGTAATTTGTGCCCGTAAACTTGACACACACAGGTGCAGAGTCCATTACAAATAAAGTAAGGAATCCCAAAGCAAAGAAAAAAAATTGCTATTTTGACCACCAAAAGAAAATTGAAGGACCGAGATTACCAAAAAACAATAGATGAGCCGTAATTAATACCCAACAAAATCGATACCAGAGGCCCAAGAAAAAAAACGACAGTGCTGGGCTGAAATGAAGGTGCCGAAAATGGATTCCAACTGAAATTGAAGGTGCCGATCACAAAACCGAGAGTGCTGGGCTGAAATTAAGGTGCCGAAAAATGGATTCCAACTGAGATTGAAGGTTCCGATCGAGACCGAGAGTGCTGGGATGAATTGAAGATGCCGAAAATGGAGCTTGGGACTGTGGGTTCACGTCAGGTTCACCAAGAACAGGCCGAAAGGAAGAGATAGAGGCTGGGTTCACCGAGAACAGTCCAAAAGCACCAAGAAGTCGGGACACTGACTTCACCGAGATACACTACAGCCAGAACCGAGAGGATTGAATGTATATTCACGCCAAAATTGAGGACCGGGAGAAGAGAAATTCAACCGGCTCTGATACCATGTCAACGTAAGGAAAATATTGTGTGAATAATTGCCAAATCTCCCTGGCCTCTGATTTGTATTTCATATATTTGCTTTTACAAGAGAACTATATAAGGAAAGAATACTAATTAATGACCAAGAATATTAATTCTCGGATTCTAGTCTAATATGGAAAATGTATATATACTAATTGTACAATAAAAGGAAGGAGAATAAATATGACGAGAATAAATATGGACAACAAAGCTGTACATTGCTGTCCATTAACATAGAAAACCTCAGTTCATTTGTTTTCTTATGAGTAAAATACCAGATGATTATGAGCCACATATGGAGTTAGTATTTCTTAATTTCTTCAAGACAGAAAGTGCATTTTTACATGTTCCTCTTCTTCTAGCTGTGTTTTTTTTTTTTTTTTGGTTATAAATTTGGTATTTATATTGTTTTATTCTTGTTATTGTATTTCCTTGTCATTTAGTTAATTAGTTGATAGTTATGACTTGCTTAAAAGTTAACTCTTGTAGGAAATATTTCAAAATTGCTCCAAATGAATATTGGTGCTGTACCAGTTATTTTTACTATTATTTGAGGTTTTTATCATTGTCTTCTCTAGAGCGTTGAAGAAGCTGAGTGTCAGAGGGCATATGAATTGGCCACTGAAGTCTACATGTCTGCATTTGACCGTTCCAAGCCTCCAGAAGAAGTAAGCGTGTCATATTTCCATAGATTTTACATTATGAGATTTGTTTTCTAATTTGTGAAGTCTTCCAGGCTGCAATAAGAGAGGCACATGAAGATGCGGTTCAGAAGTCGCTGGCTACATTTAATGCTACTGCTGTAGGGACTGGTGCAATTAGGCAAAAGCATGAACAGCGTCTCCAGCATTTCTTAAAGAAGGCATTTGAGGTAAACTTTTTCTTCCATCTTTTTCCATTTTGTTTTGGACCTGGCAGATATCATCTGAACATGCATCGGGGGCTCAAACATTTCTACTGATAATCAACTTCTAATTTCTTTGGACTCCTTTTCTTTTTTCTGTATTTCCTCTATTTTCCCGCCAAAGAAAGTGGGTCTGTAGTGCCTTATTCCATCCTTATGAGAATTGCTCTCATGATGTTCTTCTGACTATTAAAAGCTGGTGAATGTAAGGGTGGTGTAAATAGAACTTGAAAATTTTGAGGACAAGGAAAAAAGTACTGTTTCCTCATTGGCTGCAAGTCTTGAGCAAATCTGCAATTCATAGTATGTATGGCCACTTTAATTGAAACATGTTTTCATAATTGGCAACTTTGGAGTAAATTTCTGCCTTTTATTCAAGAACGGTTGTTCCGTGTTTGGTCCCTATTCTACTGTACCTAGTACTTGTAATGTTTGGTCCCTATTCTACTGTACCTAGTACTTGTAATGAGGTTTATGCTGGTTGTATGGTTTAGATAGTTTTACTGGAGTGTAAAACATCTAATGATCTAAATTAGCCTTACATTTGTTTAATCTTAAATAGTACTGTTTATTTGTTTAATCTTAAATATTACTGGTTAATGGAAGATCTGAAATGACATGAAATTTGCATTGTGGAACACATTTATGATACAGCCTGTGAAGTGACTTTCGGATCTTCATCTTGTAATGGATAATCATTTTTAGAGTCCAATAGGAGCTTACAGTACTTTGAATGTGAATTATTGTTTGCTTGGTACAATTTTAACTTGGATTGGGTTTGATTGCAGGATATCAAGAGGGATGCTTTCAGAGAGGCTTATATACGATGTACGAACACTATACAGAACATGGAAAAGGAGCTAAGATCAGCTTGTCATGCCCCTGGTGTAAAAGTTGATAGTGTTTTCAAGGTAATCCTTCGTTTCAGGAAAATTGCTTCTTTAAAATGTCACTCTCTTTTAGTTTGTTAATAGATAAGTTGTTAGATATACCGGTTTAAGAGCAACTAAATGCATAGGAAAGTGTCATCTCTATTGTTCTTTCAGATTCTTGATGAGCTTTTGTCGAAATATGAAGCTACTTGTCATGGACCGGAGAAGTGGAGAAAATTAGTCATGTTTTTACAACAAAGGTCTGCGTCATATTATTACTTTTTATGGATTTGTATTGCATCTGTGGCTGTACTTAACAATATCATACTCTCCAGCTTGGAAGGTCCACTTCTTGACCTCATCAAGAAGCAAATAGATCAGATTGGAACAGAAAAGAGTTCTCTGGCTTTAAAATGCCGTTCAATTGAAGACAAAATGATTTTGCTTAACAGACAACTGGAAGCAAGTGAGAAGTACAAGTCTGAATATTTGAGTCGTTATGAAGATACTATCAAGGACAAGAAGAAGCTTGCAGATGATTATATGAGTCGTATTACCAATTTGCAGAGCAAATGTAGTTCTTTGGAAGAGAGATGCTCAAGCTTATCGAAGACACTTGATACAGCGAGGCAAGAATCCATGGATTGGAAAAGGAAATATGAGCAGGTTTCAGCAAACCACAAGGCTGAGGAAGCGCAGGCCAATGCAGAAATAACAATGCTCAGGTCCAAGAGTTCTGCTGCTGAAGCAAGGCTAGCTGCAGCTCAGGAGAAAGCTCACTCTGCTCAAGAGGAGGCAGAGGAGTGGAAACGGAAATACGAAGTTGCTATTAGAGAAGCAAAAAATGCTCTCGAGAAGGCTGCGCATGTTCAAGACCGTGCAAACAATCAAGCACAAGTAAGAGAATCTGCTCTAAGGGCTGAATTCTCCAGTGCTCTTGCAGAAAAGGTGAAATCTCCTTTAACTCTCTCTCTCTCTCTCTCTCCCCCCCCCCCCCCCCCCTCTTAGGTGGTTGTAGGTGCTGGTTCACACATTTACTCCTTTCGGGTACGTGAGATCATGATTCTTGATTTACTTTTTTCTGTGGAATGGCAGGAGAAGGAGATAAAGGATAAGGCATCTAATATTGAGCATGCTGAGCAGCGTTTGACCACTTTGAGTTTGGAGTTGAAGGTGAGATTATGTCAACTTTATTCTCCCTGGTGTATTTATAGCATTGCATACAATTCTTGTCAAGTTAAATGAAATCCTTAGGTTTGTTCTGTCTGGGTCCCCCAATAGTTTCCACTTCCAATTCTGTACAGTTGAACAATACATCTTCTCGTTGTTATACTACAATAATTGCTTAGTTATTAGAATTGTTGGAAAAAGGACTATTCAAGTGTGTTATCATTCCATATATAGGCTGTAGGTTTGATCTTATTTCTGGAAAGGCTGACCTCCACCCCACTGGCTCCAAACAAATGTGAACACCCTACAAACGAACACCAGTCCTTGTGTTTCCAGCAGGTTGCATGCTTGTGATTTTTAGGGTATTCTCATGGCACTGATCCCAGCTCCATCCCCTCAATGAGGGAGGGAAGGGTTAAATTCAACATGGTTTTGGAATCCTGTTCAGTTAATAGTAGGCTGGCTCGTAAATGAAATTTCGGCTAATTAATCTGAAACAGTATGAAGCTACTTATAAGTAATATGCTGTTTGCACTTTCAAAATTATGTAGACTAGTGTAATAAGGATTGAATGGTATTGTGTAATCTGGGATGCTGGTATTTAGAGTGGATTATTTTGTTTATGATAATTGTATTGGTCCATCACTGCTTCCTATACTTTCTGCAGGCTGCTGAGTCAAAGATAACGAGCTATGATAAAGAAATATCAGCCTTAAAGATCCAAATCAAGGAATTGGGCCAGAAGTTAGAGAGTGCAAATGCTCGTGCACAATCATATGAAAGAGATGCTAGGATGCTGGACCAGGAAAAGATTCACCTGGAGCAGAAGTACCAATCCGAGTTTAGCAGATTTGAGGATGTCCTGGACAGGTGTAAAGCAGCTGAAAGAGAGGCTAAAAGATCAACTGAGTTGGCTGATAAAGCGAGAGCAGAAGCAGTCACTGCCCAGAAGGAAAAGAGTGATATTCAACGAATAGCTATGGAAAGATTGGCTCAAATTGAGAGGGCTGAGAGGCAACTTGAAAGTTTGGAGAGGCAAAAGGCTGACTTAGCTAATGAAGTAGATAAATATCGAGCTGCTGAAATGGATGCTTTGTCTAGAGTTGCAACTCTGGAGGCCAGAGTTGCAGAACGTGAAAAAGAAATTGACTCTGTTTTGGAATCAAACAATCACCAGAGGAAGAGCACAGTTCAGGTACTTGAAAGACTGCTGGAGAGTGAGCGAGCTGCACATGCCGAAGCAAACAACAGGGCAGAGGCATTGTCTGTTCAGTTGCAAGTTACGCAAGGAAAGTTGGATGAACTTTCACAAGAATTGACTGCCCTTAAATTTAATGAAAAAACTTTGGACAGTAAACGGATAACCGCTACCCATGGCAAACGTGGTAGGACAGATGACTTTGAAATGGGCTTCGACTCGGTTCAGGATACAGGTGCAGATGATAGAGTAACCAGAGGAAACAAGAGGTCCAAGAGTACAACCAGCCCTCTGAAGTTTTCCAGTCCGGAAGATGGTGGTTCTGTGTTCAAAGGTGATGAACAAACTGAGAGTCAACAAACCAATTCGGAGGACTATACTAAGTTTACAGTACTAAAACTAAAGCAGGAACTTACCAAACACAATTTTGGTGCTGAGCTGCTTCAATTGAAGAATCCCAATAAAAAGGACATTCTAGCTCTCTATGAGAAGTATGTCCTGCAGAAGTCCTAATTTGGATGATTGATTAGTCAAATATAAATGGGTAAAAAGCCGAGTAATAGGTAGATTTTCTGGAAAGTTGGCTTCGATTTTAGTGCAGTTTGGATAATGGTTTGGTTTCCTTGTTATATGTACCTTTTTTAGTTTGCTTGTTGTTGCTCAAGGGCAGATGTTGTACCATGTGACATTCAAGTATGTAATGTATTTAGTATTTATTTACCAAGGCAAAATACTGTTTGTGGGCTTGTATAATTTGCTAAGGTGCACTCACACAGGTAGTCAATGATGGATTTACCATTGTCATTTTAAATTTGCATTTGATGAATGCAAAAGAAGAATGAATGATTGAGATTTGGTTAAAAAGTCAAATATTGTGGGCTTGATTTTTAGTGGATAGTTGAGATTAGAGTATTGTAGAAAAAGAGAATTTTGATTAGAATTATACAAGGGCATAATTTGTTTTTTACTATTTCCTCTTGGCTTTTCCCTTCTGAACATTGGCTTGGAGAATGGCGTCCAGTTGGAGTACAACATTAATTCAATTTTGTGGGTGTTGCAAAAGAAACAATTTATCTCGTAAATGTAAATAGCCATAAATCACACGTGAACATTCTTGAATTCCAGTTCACTTTTGAAAATTGAAATTGAATCCTCAAATTGGGCTCTATAACCCAACATCTTATTTATTACGCCTTGGAATTCCGTGGGAAATTAATGGAGTTAACGTCCGTCAACACTCATTCATAAGGATTAAATACTCATTAAATGTTGGAGATTTAGACATTGACAATGCAGGGATCACAAGTTCGAATTTTCACATTGTTAAGTACTTTCACAATTCGATGGGTGGTACACAGACCCTAATGAGCTTAGGATATGATCTGCAATTTACATCTTCCACTAATTTTCATAACGAGGGTGTGTGAGGCAGTTAAGGTTGGTATTCCACCATTTTAACAAGGATTTCAATATTTAATGTGGTTGGTCCACCTCTTATCTTAGTACATCGAATTGTCAACATAATAATGGGTGTATTTCATTTGTTGCTGGGAGAATTGACTCAAGTACGAATATTAAGTTTTGGGACAACGTCTATTTTTACTTAAAAAATGACTAAATACCTTTGTAATCAATTAAATAGATTAAACCCAATAAAAAGTGTTTCAACCATTAACAGTTAATGAACAAAGAAGAAAATGTAGTTCGATATTATTAAGAAACGGTACAAGCTCTAGTACTTACTCACCATTATAGAAGCAACTGAAAAAACCTTGGATTAGATAAAAAAAATACATTCACCTGGTAGATTCAGCAGACAAAACAATGTCCATAAACAGTAGTACATATATATATAGGTAGAAACATAAATAGAGATATGGCTTTTCAATCTTTGGTATTGGAAAACTTTGGTGATTGATTCATTTACAGCTTTCAGACAGCTTAAACTCCTCGATAATTCTTTACCTACACCCTCAAGAGGGTCGGAAAAACGTTCATAACGACCCAAAAATGCATCGACTCCATCTGTCAAGCGACACTTCCTCGATCCGATGCATCTTCGTGGTAATAAGGGGTCAATTTTCCATCTTTTGAAGCAGTCCTGGAAAGGTTCCCGGTGCCTATCTCTTGTAACATCTTGACGACACGTCTCATGGAAGGCCGGTTTATGGGCAACGGACTCGTACAGAGGAGGCCAATATTCAGCACTTTGCTTATTTCGTCCTTGAAACATGAATCGAGTTTGGGATCGATTACATGGTCTAAACCCTTCTGGTCTAATATGGTGCACACCCATTTCACCAGATCCTTTTCGCCATACTCGGGATCCACCGGAAGTTTACCGGTCACTAACTCGAGAATAACGACACCAAAACTGTAAATATCGCTCTTCTCATTCACCCTTAGAGTGTACGCGTATTCTGTAACACGGAAAGTGGACTTTGATTAAATGCATTACTAATTAACAATGATAACAAAAATAGAAGGACCCAACAAAAGGAACCTATAATCATAGCAACTGGTGGATTTTTTGGTAAAGAACTCATTTCAATTGCTAATGCTAATAGATTACTAATCATTTCTGGGCTCATTCTTCACCACAGAAACTTCAATGTCACCTACAGAACTATTCCATACACTAGAGAAACTAAACCTTTATTTTGCAAAAAAATATCCATACTTCCAATTATCAAAATGTAGTAAATATTTAACTTGAAAATGTAAAATTTCATTGCGTGACGGTGTATTAAGTTACGGACCTGGGGCGATGTAACCACGAGACCCTGCAATGACGGACATGGATTTGGTACCACCCTTCCCATTCACCTCAACCACCTTGGCAACACCAAAATCTGCGACCCGGGCTCCATAATCTGCGTCTAATAATATATTATTCGACTTCACATCTCTGTGAACAATTGGAGGGACGGAATCATGATGCAAATACGAGAGTCCATCGGCTGCATCCATGGCTATCTTAAACCTTATCGGCCAATCTAACAATCCACTTTTTGTGCTATGAAGCAAATCCCCTAAGCTACCATTAGGCATGTATTCGTAAACCAAAAGCTTGCATCCCCGAGTTGAACAACAACACCACAATTTGACAATATTCTTATGCCTAATCTTCCCCAAAGTATCAACCTCAGCATCAAAACCATCTTCTGGAAAATTACCCTTCTCAATATCGCTACTGTCATCGGCCAATTTCGAACACCCCCAAAGCTTTTTCACAGCAACTGCCTCACCATTGCTCAGAACCACCTTGTAAACCTTACCAGAGGAACCACTTCCAATGACATTATCCTCATCAAGAGCATCAAGTATCTCATCTTCCCTGAAACCCAATTTATGAAATGACATTAATGTCCATTTGGATCGATCAATCGACCTTTTGGTCTTCTTGAAATTCCTATACTTCAAGTAGAACCAAACTAAACCTACTGTAAGCACCACTCCAGCAAGCATAAAGATTGATCTCAACATCCAAATATAACCCATCTTCTTGTCTTCACTTCTTCCATCACACAAACCCTCAATATCTCCGCACAATCCCGGATTCCCCAAAAAACTATCTTTATACATTTTCTTAGCATACAAAGTAGGAATATTGCCAGAGAGGTGATTGTTCGATAAATTAAGCCGATTCAACTTCAAGTTCTGTAATCCAACAGGGATTTTACCAGAAAGTCTATTTTCAGATAAATCTAGATAATTGAGTACAGCCAGTTCCCCAATTTCGTTTGGAATATTCCCAGAAAATTCATTGTTTGCGAGATTCAACTCGTTTAACTTCGTCCACAAATGAATCCCACTCGGAATTTCGCCGGACAATTTATTGTCGTGAAGATCTAGCTTCACTAATTGTCCCAGCTTCACTATACTAACTGGTAAAGACCCCGAAAACTCATTATCATTTCCCGAAAATTCCAATAAATTACCCAAAAAACCAATCTCTTCTGGAATAGTACCAGAAAAGCTGTTCATGGATACTATCAACTGAGATAGATTTGAAGCACCTGCAATAGTTTTTGCAATCCCACCTGAAAATGAGTTGCCGGCGAGCTCCAGCAGCGATACGTGAGGAAGACCCCAAAAACCAGTCGGAACCTCACCGGAAAGTTTGTTGTGCCCGAACCTTACACGCAACAAGCTCTGGCATTCTGCTAGAGTTGCTGGAATTTGTCCGGAAAATGAATTATCAATCATTAAAACCTCTTCAAGAGCACCTTTTGAACACAGATTTTCAGGAATTTCGCCTGAAAATCCGTTTGTTGAAATATCAATCCACCGTAAGGGAGAGTTTTTTCCCAGATTTGGGGGTAATTTACCAGTTAACTGATTTTGAAAGAGCCTTAACTCGTATAAATTAGGCGAATTGGCAATGCTTTCTGGTAATTCACCTTGGAATCTGTTCTCGTACAGGTTGAGTGACCCGAGTGACAACTCGCACAACTCGGCCGGAATCGGCCCACTCAAATCGTTCATCGACGCATCCAGCAGCCTCAAAGCTGTCATATTTGACCACCCAACACTCGGAAGCTCGCCTGTCAATGAATTGTTGTAGAGCTCAATTTGAACCACGCTCGTCAACTCTGTGAGTGATCTCGGAATTCCACCCGTTAATGCATTGAGAGCCACGTCCATGTCGGTGAGCCTCCGGAGTTGACCCAGTGACTCTGGGATTTCACCCACCAGATTAGTCTGCGTCAACCACAGTACCTCGAGATTCGTAAGATTTCCAAGCTCCGGCGGGATCCGGCCCGGCGAAAACGAGTTGTACGAGAGATTTAACTGTTTCAGGGTCGAAATGTACCCCAAAAATGGGGGAATCGTCCCTTCCAACAAATTCTCCACTAGTGAAAGCACCTCAAGTTTATGAAACTTCCCAAAACTCGCAGGGATTTCCCCGGAAAAGTTATTTCCGGCCAAATCTAGATACTTCAACATTGGTATGTCAGCTAGAGCGCCGGGGAGATCACCGGTTAAGTAGTTCTGCGCCAAATCCAGGTGTTCCAATGACTGACACGTGGCAATGTCCACGTCCGTAAGAGTGGAGTTGATGAAATTGTCGTAGAGAGAAACAAAGGTCAGGTTCTTCAACCGGCAGAGAATAGAAGGGAATGGGCCCGTGAGGTTGGAGCTGGAGAGATCAAGCGTGTTGACAGAGCTATTGGTGGAGTCGCAGGTGACACCATACCAGTTGCAGGGCACGGTATCAAGCGGGTTCCAGTTAGAAAGGACATTGTCGGGGTCATCAAAGCTAAGCTTCACTTTTTGGAGGTAGAGACCTTCTTGGTTGGTACAGAGTGTCAGAGGTGGCGGCACAAGGAGGAGGACGACGACGACGACGAGCAGGAATATGGCACGGCAGTGATGGTGGTTGAAAGGCTCCATCTTTCCCGGTGGAGGCAATGCAATTGAAGGATGCTTTGCTTTGGTGACACACACACAGAGATAAAGACAGAGAGTGGAAGAGGAGGACTGGGGTGGGGTGGTAGGAGTTGGGTTGCTCTAAGAGTGAGTAAGAGATTGACTTAACATCTTTCCATTTGAAAGAGACTTGGAAATTTGTTACATAGCCATAGTATGTGATGTAGATATAGGCTCCTTTTTAAAATAAGGAAATTATTAGAAGAAAAAAATAAAAAGAAAGACAGAAAGAATTTTGTTTCATGTTTTTAATTTATGAACCACCTATCTAATGAGTAGTTTCTTCATGATCTATCAACTCTCTCTTTGATATCCATTAATTTTAATTTTTTTTCACTACTCAACTTTAACCACACAATTTAACAAATAACAATAAAATATTTTATACATAATATCAAAACTTTTCTCATTTTAACTATACAATATCTCATCAATCACTATTTAAAACTCTTTTTTATCCAAATAATCACATTTCATCAATAAAAATTCTAAATTCTTATAAAAAAAATGAAAATGTGTTGATACAATGTGTGTTTGGTATTGTTTAAAAAGAGTTTTTTGAAATGAATTGTGATTTTCAGAAAAAATGGATGGTTAAAATTTTGTTTAAAAAAAAATTGTGTGCTTGACTTTTAATTGATAATTAAAATTTGAGTAATGTAGATAAAAGAAAATTTTAAAGAGAACCAAACAAGAGTATAGTAATTTCAGGAAGAAGTAAGTTTTTACCAAACAATTTCTATCTACTCAGAAATAGAATATTTGTTGAACAAATTGTACCAAGCAAAAATTGTTTCCGATCATTTAAAAAAAACTTTGCTACACTCATAATGAGTATCACAATGAGGATGACAATTAGCCTACATGATACAATTCTGTTTTTTCACACATCACATCATCTTTTAAATCAACAACAACAATACTTTCACATCACCAAATTGTCACATGTATTGTCAAAATAATTGTGCAAATAGATTAATTCTTAAAAAAAATTGACAATGTTAGTGTTAGAAGAAGTATGTAGTCGCAATCCTGACTACGAGAAGAGACCTTTTTAGATTCATTGCATCGATTGCATTCATTTTTCGAGACATCGAGAGAAGAAACCCTACATCTTGTCGACAATAACTTCCTAGGCAAGGTAAGGTAAGACAACTTTTCATTTTCGAGACGTTCAACGAGGACTCGAATGCTAGCCACATCAAATGACTTTTGGAGTTCTTGGCGACGGGAGTTTGATCCATGACGCCTTGTACACATTCTAATCTAACACGTTGGAAGACGTTCAATTTGATTGATATAACATCTTATGGTGGTTATGAGTGAAACTCACATCTTTTTTTTTTGCTTGAGACACACTTGTGAGAGGTTACATATTTATGATGGTTATGGTGTGATGTCTTGATGGTCATAAGAATGAGGCATCGTGTCAAACATTTAGGAGAACTCATTTCAATCTCCTTGCCTTTAAATACTCACATTTAGAAAAAAAGTGTAACCCACACCTTGAGACCCTATCCGACCATGCCCTGAGTCATTGGTTAAGGAGGTAAATCGCAGGTTATGTCTCCTAGAGTCAGGATGGAGGTGTGATAAGTCATAACTCCCGCTTGTCACATAGTACAAATTCATTATTTCAAGATTCGATCCATATACCTGACTGCGTTGAGCACTTTTTCATCATTCCCTTTATCACTGGAAGATGTGTTATAGGGGTTTAAATACTCACATTTAGTGTATTAAAGAGGGAAGGAAGGGATTGAAAAATTACAAAATGATAATTCTCATTCTTGAAAATATAAACTCGACTTTCGTAATTTTTCTCTCACCCGAAAATCTTCTTCTCAAGTATTAGAGTGTGTACTATCACAATCTTACCACCTTAGTTTAGAGAATCCTCCATATGCACTTCTAACGGTTACGTTGTGTGTAGGTTACATACATGTAGGAGAGAGAAAAATGAATTTTTTTTTTTTCCTCGCCGAATCAAATAAAATTTGGAGCACAACCAATTGTATTACCTTTATATGCCAAAATCATGATTGGTCTTTTGTTTACGTATAACAACTGTTTTCAAATACTGATTTTGCATGAACTTAAAAGGTGAAATTCGCTTTTGTTGAATTAGATATTTCGGGCTTTCGAATGTCAAGAGGTAGATAGTTTGAATATAGAAAATGAATAAAATTTATGTATGATGTACAAAATCTTCTTCACATTGAAGCTATCAAGTTAGGTTTATTTCAATCTTGGTTGAGATTCAAGATTTATCCAAGTTCAAACCTAAATTACAAATACCTACACCGAAAAAAAATGATTAATCAAGGGTTTAACAGATAAATAAACCCTAGATGTAGATATGATTTAAAAAAAAAAAAAAATTGGGCGTAGAGAATCCTAGATCTATTATAAAAGAAATAATAATATTTGCGTGAACTTAAAAAGGTGAAACTTCAAGTTTGTTGAATTAGATATTCGGGACTCTTGAATGTTAAGAGGTAGATAGTTTTTTGAATATAGAAAAAGAATAAATTTATCTTTCTTGTGTACAAAATCTTCTTCTATCAAGTTAGGTTGAATTCAAGTTGGATAAAAGAAAAAAAAAATATTAAACTCGAAAGGATCGAATGGTTTGGTTAGATCGTGTGTTGTACGGTCGTTTGATTTTACGTTGATTGTACTATCGTCCAAGATAGATTTATTAAAATTAATATAATTTGTAGTAATATAATTAAAATGGTGTGAATGTTAAATCTTAAAAGAGGGGTCATTGAAGATCGAATGGCGACAATTTCTCATATTTAGTTTGGATCCATTTTTCTTAATATGATGATTAACGTTATTTGTAATTTTGTTATGATGATGAGTAAATTTATATTGATCTGTATTGTAAATCTAAAATGGGAAAGTAGCAAGAATTGCATTTTTAATTGCTGAATTAAATTGCTACTTTTTTCAATGAATGTTTATATGAGCAATCATATGAAGTTTGTGAATAAAATTACATCTTATCATTAAAAAAAGATAATAAATATTGTAAGAATAAGTAGTGTAGAAGAAATAAGAAAATGTAATTTCAATCTTGATTAAGATTCAAGATAAAATTTGTTGATCTTCGGGTTTTTCAAAAAATAAGAAAGAATGTGTACCAAGTGCAATGGAAAAACTTAATTATCTTGCAAAGAATGAACTCAATTATCCAAATTCAACTTAAATTACATATAGCTACACGAGAAAATTTGAAATCAAGGATTTAACAAATAAATAAACCCTAAATGAAGATATGATAAAAGAGCTTTTGGGCATAGAGAATTCTAGATATATATTATTGTTGGGAATTGCACATAAATTCCCTCTCTAATTAACTCACATGAATTTTTAACGTCAAATCAATGCCCGTATGCAAACACATGTACCTACCAGTAAGAACACATCCTCTATCATGACAACTGGTTTCATGCCATAAGGAAGTCCCATCTTACTAAAGTACATCACCACCACCCTCCACCAGGAGAGTCGCATTGTCCACCTCCGGGCAGTTAGCCGACTCTGCTCCACCATTTGGACAATTTCTTCTCACACGACTAGATTTACCACAGCTCCAACACATTACCTTCTTCTTCATGAAGTTACCTCTCTTCTACTTTTCAGTAACAAGCAAAGCGTTTTCAGATGAACTATCACTTCAACCTAATCAACTTAACTTCTGAAAATTCCACCGTTTCCTTCCCGTACATCAAAATCAGCATGATGTGCTCAAACGTAGATGGAAGAGACCAGATGAACCTTATCCTCATCATCAATCTTAATTTCAATAGATTCCAGTGCAGAAACAATCTCATTGAGAACACTAAGATGGTCTAAGATTTTCATACCTGCATTCATTCTCAAATAATGAAACCGCTCCTTCAGGTGTAAGTTATTTGACAAGCTCTTCATTTTATACAACTCTTCCACTTTTTCCCACAGTTCTTTCACAGCAAATATCTCATAAATATTTGCAAGAACATTTTTGGCCAAACAAAGTTGTAACATGCTAGCAGCCTTCAAATCCAAATCTTCCCAATCTTCATCTCTCGTGCTAGATTTAGTTTCTTTATCAGAACTCAGGGTTGGTTTTCCTTCAAAGCTTTCTGCAGTCCCAACTGAATCAATACATCCATGACTTGTACTTACCATAAGTCAAAATTGATCTTCCAGTCAAATTTCTCCACGTTGTACTTTCCAACATATATTCTTTTGCTCCAAAAAATCTTCGAACCACCTGATACTCTGTTAATTAGACGTCGATTTCCCCGTTGACGGCGCCACTGTTGGGAATTGCACACAAATTCCCTCTCTAATTAACCCACGTGAATTTTTGATGTTTAAGAAATTATTGAGCAAACTAGAAAATAAAATACGAACACAGAAATTTACGTGGTTCGGCAACTTGCCTACGTCCACGGACCTTCGCCAAAGCTTTTCACTATATAATAAATTGTTACAATTATATAGAGTTTTCACTCACCAAACCCCCCCCCCCAGTATTGTAGGAAAAATAATCAAGTTTTACCACATCTACCAATTTCTACTTCTTTGTACAACCCACAAAGAACCCAAGAAAAATTAAGATGCTAGACTACATTTTTCCTCACAATACTCTCTAGTCAATGTGCAATTAATTGGCTTCTCAATACACATATTTATCAGTGTTCTAAAATGCATAATGCGTTGCGATGCGTCGAGGTCGAGAATCAAGAATCACAAGTTTAGGCGTGTCAATGCGAGGAATAAGTGTCATAATGCGTTTCGTATTTTTAATATTATTTTAATTATTTTAAGACATTAAATATATTTTTATATAAAAAATAGCCTTAAAAAACGCGGATTAGGCGCGCCTGGGCTGTAAAAAAAATCATTGACCGCATTTTTACTCGCATACCACTTATTCGACACGTTTTATAGGTAAACATAACTCAAAAACTTGTATTACTTGTGCCCCAAGATATTTCTTTGTTGAAGTAGAATATCATAATAAGGAAAGAAATCCATATTAAAAAGATTATCTTCCTTTTCTTTCACTTTTAACTTGATCTCCAAGTTAACCACTTTAACAAGAAAATCAATTGTCCAAGATATTTCCATTATTAATTTGGGTCAAATATTCCAACAATTATAAAAGCAATAACGATATTTGCATATTTTTTTTTAGCTAAAAAGTTTCGGTCCAAAAGTCGTGAACAATCTTTTGTTTATGAAGAGAACAACGTCATTTACAATCAAGAATTAAAAGAAAAAATAAAGGATGGGAAATAATAAAAGAAGACACACCATAGTTTGACACGTGCATTAAAAAATAGTATTCAATTTTACAATTTTTTTATTATAGGTTAAAAAATAGAGCAAAAATTAGAAGACGATCGTGGTACAGCTTGGAAAAAAAATGAAGGAAACACAAGAAGATGTTGACACGTGACGGCTTGTATATTGATTCGGGGACTTTGAAGTTTAGCTAGAGTTGAAATTAATTAATTAATTAATTAAAAGAAGTGTTGAGAAATTGTATGAGTTTTTTTAGTTTATGGAGGGAAGTTTTGACAATTTAAAAGTTCAAGTACTAATAAATCAAAAATTTGAAGGAAATAGGAAGCGCGAAAAAAAAATTTTAAAGATCATCCAGGTTAAAATCAATTAATTAGAAGAAATATTTAAGAATTATATCAAAATCCATGACTTTAGGTATGTAAAATATAACAATTGAAAAGTTAGAGGACTAATTCACAAATTTTATCTTAAACCAGTTTATAAATCATATGATTTTTTAAATCAATTTTTAATTACACGCATTTTTTAAACCACATTTTAACCATACAAAAGTCATTTATAAATTCAAATCAAGATGCCAAACAGAGTGGTGTGAAAAAAGAAAAAAGAAAAATCTCAAATGATGTCATCACCATGTCATTGATAATGTCTTATGAATAATGGTTTTCCTTAGCATCTTTCAATATTATAATTTTGTTTGGTAAAAAAATCTTGTTTATAAATAAAATTGTAATTTTTTTTTTGTTTATAAACTATACAATTTTTCAAACTACGTTTTAACTACTTACATTTTCTTCATCTAATTTTCAATCACTACTTTCTACTTCAAAAACATAAATAAATCAGTTTATAAACCAAATAGTATTACCAAACAATGTAAAATAATGTGATATTTTCAAGATAAAATATGTAGTTGAAAAGTATTTTGTAGAAATGTGTTTGACTAAAAAACGACTAGAAAAAATGATTTTTTTATAAATTTACCTATTAATAATTTATCAAGAGGAGGCATTAGTATTTCTCCAATACCCATTACAAAGCCATCAAGACACATGGGGTAGGCCCTACACACAGGAGGCCCACCTCGTGTCTAAACGGATAGTACCCATAAAGGTAAACAACATAAATGGTCCCTAACCTTTGATTTTCTTGCGAAAATGGTCTCCCGACATTTAGATTTTGTCATTTATACCTTCAGAATCACCAAACGTTGCTAAAATGGTCCCTACCGTTAGATTCTGTTAGTTTCCACCGTTAAAAACATGCAAATAGCACAAATGGTCTCTAACATTTGATTTCTTGCAACAATAGTCACTAACATATTAAAATCATATTTGGTATATTTAGTTTGTAACCTTCAAACGTTTGACGTATTTAGTCTCTAACATATTAAATCCTAAACGTTTGATATATTTAGTCCCTAACATATTAATCCTCTATTTAAGACCAATTATTTCAAATAATGTGATTTGTAATTGTAATTTTTGAAGAATTTGTGATTTAAAAAAAAATTGAATTTATTTGTATATTATTTTATTGATTGAATGTGTGGTTGAAAACGTGTTTTAAAAAAATAAATTTTATTCTGGATTTCTAAAGTGCACGATAAAATAGTTAACAAAAATTCACTGTATTAACATTTCAACCTATTTGTAAAAATAATAATAATAATAATAATAAATAAATAAATTCAAGGAGCACAAATAAACAAATATATTGGACATCATTTTAAGAATTGAATAACAAATATATTTTTATTAGTTCTAATTTTAATTTTCGATTTTGAAAATCGATCGATTTGAAAAGTAAGTTTGGAGAATTGGGTTAAAAAGTAAGATTTTTTTTTTTAATTTATGCATAAATTTAAAAAAAAAATATTAATAGAATGTGTGAAAGAAAACGAGTTTTAAAAAAATGAAAATTTGAAAATCGATGTTGATTGGTTCTCAAAAATCGAAAATAAAAAATAGAAGTGATAAAAACATATTGGTTATTTAATTCCTAAAATAATGTCTAATGTATTTGTTTGTTTATATCCCATGAATTTATTAAATTTTTTATCAATAGATTGAACTGTTAATGCTATGAATTTTTGTTAAATATTTTATTGTGCACTTTAGAAATTCAGAATAAACTTTATTTTTTTAAAACTCGTTTTCAACTATACATTCCATCAATAAAATAATCAACAAATAAATTTATTTTTTTAATCACAAATTTTTCAAAAAATTACAATTAAAAGCCACATTATTTAAAATAATTTGTCTCAAGTAGGAGATTAATTTGTTATGGACTAAATATGTCAAACGTTTAGAGATTTAATATGTTATGGACTAAATACGTCAAACGTTTGGAGGTTACAAACTAAATATGTCAAACATGAATTTAATATATTATGGACTATTATCGCAAGAAACTTAAAGGTTAAGGACAATTTATACTATTTGCACGTTTTTAATGGTGGAAATTAACGGAATCTAACGGTATGGACCATTTTTGCAACGTTTGGTGATTCTGAGAGTATAAATCTAAACGTCGGGAACCATTTTCGCAAGAAAATTAAAGATTGAGGATCATTTGTGCTGTTTACCTTACCCATAATGGGTACTATAGCAAATTTGGAGGAGGCGTATGTAGGATAGGAAGTGAACCAAAAGAAACGGAGAGGGGAGAATAAGAGGAACTCAAAATTTTATCTTGAAGGCCTTGTTTGATTAGACAAAAATTTTCATGGAAAATGAAATTTGTTTTTCAATTCTCACTTTTGACTTGTTTAATTGGCAATAATTTCATTGCTTGGGTCACATCAAGGACAGTTCCTTGTTTTCACGGAATTTCTTGCCCTAAGCATTAGGCCCGTTCACTTTGCTGTTTTCAGTCCGTTTTGAGTTTTCAATTTTTGAAAATATCGAAAACGCGTTCACTTTACCCATTTTCAGAAACGCGTTTTCCAAAACACAAACAAAAAATACAAAGAAACTCAAAATGAGATTATAGCGTTTTGGATATTTTGTGTTAAAAAGTCAAAAACGCGAGTTTTGGATTTTTTTTTTTTGTAATTTATTTATTATTTTTTTTTAAATGTGAGACACTTCTTTCACTTGAAATTCTTATATTATTTCTTCATATATATAGATCCATGATAAGATTTTTTTTTTTGGTAAAAGTGAGACACTTCTTTCAGTTGAAGTTCTTATGTTATTTTGTCATTATATATAGATCCATGTTAAGATTTTTTTTTTATATATATATATTTTTTTTTTTTTTGGTAAAAGTGAGACACTTCATTCACTTAAAGTTCTTATATTATGTTGTCATTATATATAGATCAATTTTAAGATTATTATTTTATTTATTTTTTTGTAAATTTTTTTTTATTATTATTTTTTTTTTTTGTAAAAGTAAGACACTTCCTTCACTTGAAGTTCTTATATTATTTTTCCATTATATAGATCCATGCTAAGATTTTTTTTTTTTGTAATTATTTATTATTATTATTATTATTATTATTATTATTATTATTATTATTTGTTAATGTGAGACAGTTCCTTCACTTGAAATTCTTATATTATTTTGTCATTATATATAGATTCATGTTAAGATTTTGTTGGTATGTGGTTAAATTTTTGTTTAGTTGAAACAATATTAATGATGAATTTATTGACATAGAGAATTAACTGATTTATTAACATTAAAATTAATGTTATTCAATAAATCAACCATTTTTTAAATATAAAATATCACAAAATAAATATATTAAAAAATTACAAAGTAAACGCATTTCCAGTTTTCTATTTTTGAAAACAGTTTTCTAAAATTACATAGAGAACATATTTTCAGCAATCCCAAAACAAGCAATCAAAATCCAAAATCGAAACGCATGGAGAACGGCCCCTTAGGAATTCAATTTTCTGGCAAAATGGAATTAACTTTATTTTTTTGCAATTTGGTCCCCAACTTTTCAACTATCCTTATTTTATACCTTTTTGTTTTCAATTTGATCCTTAAAATTTCAATTGGGTACAATTGATCCGTGGTGAAATTCAATATTAATTCTTTGATTCGATTCAACTTTTGAATAATTGCAATTTAGTTCTTAAAGTTTGTAAGGACATCTCCAACCATGTGCACAAATTTGGTGCAATTTTTGCACCAAATTGGTGTAACTTTTGGTATTATTCGTTATTTCATCTCCAATCTATTGTACCAAATTTTACACTAAATGAACAGTATATCTTTTATTTTTTATTTTTTTAATTTGCAACATTTAAGTAAATTGAAAAATTATTCTATTGATTATTCTTTCACAACGTGAATTTATAAAAAAAAATATTGAAAATTATAATTTTATTAAAATATTTTAAATAAAGCTTAATATATGACACTACATGAAAAAAAAAAAAGTACAATTAAGATTAAAAAAAAAAAAAAACATAATTTCCTCAACAAAAAAAACATAAAATCAAATGTAATATATTACTATATTTAATAGAATTAGTATACTCCCGCAAATGATCAATCAATGAATCCCAACAATATTACTATATTTAAGTATACTAATTCCATCTCAACAATTGCGAATTATGCAAAAAAGATCTCGCGAACAAGTCAAAGAATCTCAATCTAGCTCAAATCCGTTTTGACAATACTTTAATTTAATGGCTTCAGAGGGTCTGATAATGACTTACCGGACTATTAAATTATTAACATTCGCATTATGTACTTCACTTTTAATATTTCCTTATTGATGTATTATTAATATCGTATTAATACAATTATTTATGATAATTAAATTAACAATCAAATAATATTCATACATTAATTAAATAAAAAATACAAGAAGGCTAAATTAAAAAGGACATAAAAGAAAGAAAAAAGATTTGTTGTGTATATCTAAGGATATTTTTGGTTAAAAATAAATAAAGAACAAGACAAATATAGCACCAAAGCTACAGTGCACCGAGCACCAATTTGGTGCTTACTTTTGCTCCAAATTGGTGCTAGATTGGAGATAGTCTAAATCTTGTAATTTATCTCGATTTACAAAATTGGTGCTCCATTGGAGGTCATTTCTAACACAAATTGGTGCTAGATTGGAGATAGTCTAAATCTTATAATTTAGCTCGAATTTACTACTTTAATCTATTTTCATATTATTTATTAAATGATTTTATTATGAAATGATATCTTTCATCAATCAAATTACATGAAAAATATTACTAATCAAATATTAAAATATGGAATTCGTTTTTTTTCACCCAAGTTTCACCATCCTAATCAAACACCTTGACTTTCAACTTCCCAAAAATTAAGTTATCATGAATTCAATTATCTGAAATTTGTGTTCTTTACTTTACACTCAAATTTCATTTGCACAGTCAGTTCGGCTGCTTAGGTCGTCTTTTTTTTTCTAGGTAAATGTGTGGTTAAAAATCAGAGAGAGAAAATATATATGATTAAAAAATAGTTTGAAAATTAAAATAACTTTGTGTAAATTAAACGGACCCCAAAAGTAAAGTTCCCACGTGTGTTGAGATGAGAGGGGATAGATTTTTGTGCCATGGTCTTGAAAGTGACGCTAAGGGTGGCTCCTTAATAGATTCGCAATACATACGTACATAGGTAAAATTTTGAATAATATGGATAAAGACCATACAATGACATTTCCCAACTTCGCAGGGCATGGATCATCCAGGCATTTTCTCTTTTCCGTTGCTTCAAGAACGAGTGAGAACGACTCCGTATCTTTAACTTTGTCCTTTCTCTTTTTTACGACACGCATTTCGCCCTTGTTTGGTCTCATTTTTCGAAAACAAAATGTATTTAAGACTCAATTTTAATCATCCAAATTAATGAAGTTTCACTATTTTGTTATTTTTAATCACACATTCTCCTAAAAATACTATTCAAAACAAAAAAAATTCCCAAGAGCTGGGTCCAAACGGGGGCTTCATATCGATTCTAAGCCCCTGTTTGGTTTTCATTTTTCTATCTTTTTTTTTTTACAGTACTCAATTTACATCACATTTTATTTTTGTCCTACAATATTTTACTTTTCAACTCAATTTATATCTCACATTCTCTAAAAACATAGGTGACGTTCTGTTTCTATTTTATTTTGTATTTTCATTTTCGAAAATGTTTTATGTTTCCTGTTTTTATTTTTGTTTTCAAAGTTGCTGAAAACGCGTTTGATTTGTCATTTCTGAAAACGATTTTTTAAAATGAAAAGTTGGAAAACACTTTCTATTTTGAAATTTTGCAGAATACTACTTAAATTATTTTTAATTAATTTGTTTGCAGAATACTATTGGCTAAATTCAAATTTTCTTTCACAATACATTGAAAACATGGTTACCTGCAACATACTAATGTGAGCACTAAGAGTCTATATTAACACAGCTTGGTTAGATTTGGAATTTGAGAGAGCTCTGGTTCTATTAAAATCCAGAAAATGCAATTTCTTTCAAAACAATCAAAGTCCATTTATCAATACATTTTTTGAAATATAATAACAACAATTCTCACTTAATTTTTTTTTGTAACGTTGATATTGAATTCAATAAAATTTTATTTTAGACTTAGGCCATGTTTGCTAATGGTAAAAATTTTACCTCAACTTTTCAAATTCAATCTCAACCATTCATTCTTAGTCAAGCCCACCATTTTTTACTTTTCAAACTTTTTTAAACCACATATCCATAAAAAAACCAAAAAAATTCACAAAAATCAAAACTTTTCACATTTCCAAACAGGCTTTTAATTTCAAGTTAGGATAATTCTCCAAAAAAAATTAAAAATTAAAAATTTATTTAAGCTTAGTTCCATGTTAGGATAATTAAAAAAAAAAATCTTTATTTTAAGCTTAATTCCAAGCTAGGAAAATGCTTTTAAAAAAAAAAATCTCAAAATATATTTTTCGTATTTTGAATATTTTTTGTTGAAATATTTTGGGTGTTTTGCGTTTGGTGTACAATTTTTTTTTTTTTTTTCAAAAAGCGTTTTTAAAAATGATAAAGAGAACGCGTTTTTAATATTTTTGAAAATAAAAATAAAAAACAATCTCAAAATAACAAAGAGACGAGGGCCTTAACTTTTTTAAAAAATTGATCGGAATGAATGAAGGGCTAATTCTAATCAAAAGGTGTAGAGGCCAGAGGGTCACCATTTAACAGACATTTGAAATACTATTTGCAGGGGTCGTTTATTCTGTTACTAGACATCTTTTCTTTATTTATTTTACTAATAAAAGATGAAACCAAAAAGATGTGAGGATAATTGAGAATCATCCTATGTTGAATTAATAGAAATATTACACAAAAAATTGTGTCATGTTCTTTTTGTTGGCTATGTTTGGCTGCCTTTTCGAAATTTATATTTATATATATACATATTCTTTTACAATATGTTGTCAAAAATTATTTAGAAAAATATGTGTGATAAAAAAATAGTTTAAAAATTAAATTATTTATAAATTAGGCTTTGTTCTTTAATATTGTTATAATTATAAAGGTTTATTTATATTTTAAGGTAAAATATATGGTTAATTAAAAAGTGGAGTAAGAAATTATGTGTGATTAAAAACGATTTGAAAAATTGTAACATTTATAAATTGATTCATAATTGTAATAATTGCGTTAAAGAACAGTGACTTACATAATACTCTTTGGTTTATATAGTGATTTGCATGTGTTCGGTAAACACAATTTTTTGATTTATAAAGTAGTTTATAAGATACATAATTTCTTAAACCACTTTTTAATTATACACATTTTTTCTTTTCAGTTTTCAACTACTACTTTTTACCTCAAAATCATAAATAAACCAATTTATAAACAAAATATTGTTACCAAACGGAAGCATATAATTTTGAAGTAAAAAATAGTATTTGAAAATTAAAGAGAAAAATGTGTACGATTAATTATAAATTAGTATTTTGATTACGAAACAAAGGCTTAATTTATAATCATCTGTTTGACAAATATATTTTTTACAACACGATTTTCAAAATTACTTTATAACACACACATTTTTTCTCTATTTTTTATCAAATATTTTACCTAAAAAATATAAAAACAATATATTTTTAAACAAATAACTTTTAACAACCATGGAAAGGACATGAATCACCTTCCCCATAGTTTGTTTTATTTTTTTTCTTGTTAGAAAATTGCCCAAAATGTATGCATGGAGGGGCCCAAGAGTAGAAATTGACCAGTTGCCAGAATGTACTGTAGCTCAAACCAAAACTTCTGCTCCACACACGTGGCATTATCAACGTTAAAGATGTAACATATTTGATGGGACCCACCCTTTCATAAAACGCCAAAACTCATCAGCCAGCTCACAGTGGCTCGCAGCCATCTGATCAAAATCTAAGTTCCAGATTCACTCTAAAATCGTGGATAAGACACAGACAATAAGACAGAGATATGGCACAGTAAATTGGGTGTGCAGAGTTACCAAAGAGTCAAAGGAAACAGTAAATTTTGTTAGCTGGCTGCAGTTTTACCTATTTTCAATACTTTCTGCATATTGTGCAAATTCATGTACCTATTTTTGCTGGAAAAAGCTATTCACCAAACTTAATGACCTTTTTGTCTTTTCAAAAAATTTTGTTTTAATTTTTATATGAATAAAATTTATCTAATTTGATAATACCGTGCTGTTGTTTGGTTTTCATTAATTTTTTTTTTTATTTTTCTACAGTACTCAATCTCAATCATTCATTAAAAGTCAAATTTACAATATTTAACTTTTTAATCAAATTTCAACCATCAATTCTTCAAAAAACTCATTTTAATCAAAATAAAAAAACACTTTGTAATGATTTATAAATTTATAATTTCAAGGATAAATGTATATTTAAAAATTGAGAAAAAAATTATGATTAAAAAGTAATTTGAAAAATTACGTAGTTTATAAATAGATTTATAACAATTTACCCAACACTTGCTTAATCCACATATATGTTAATTTATTGGGTGTTTGGTAATCAATGTTCTAGAAAATACGCTTAGACATATGTTTAAGCGTGTTTAGGTGTGATTCTCAATCTTTACCCTCTTCGTCAAGCTTCGCGCTTCACTCACGAACTGTCAAGCTTTTTCACGTCTAAGTGCCCTTAATTTTCAATATCGTCGCTTTGTCACAATTTACGCTTTTTAAAACATTGTTAGAAACACAATTTTTCAAGTCACCTTTTATTAATCACATATTTTTCAAACCACTTTTCAAATGATATTTTTCCTCAAAAGCAACATTTTATTTATCTACTACATATATATATATATATATATATATATATATATATATATATATATATATATATGTGGGTAAATGTATTAACACCACATTTTTTATTAATCACACCACATTTTAATTTTAATGAAGATTCCTAACTTTTCCTTATTCTGCCAAAATTTTTTTAATAATTTTTGTATTATCAACTCTTTATTAATTTTCAAATCTTACCCTTAGAAACGATTTTCATTCAAAATATTTGTTAAGAGGGCGAAAAATACTTATTTACCTCTCATACTTTTAAATAAAAAAATAAATAATTAATACAAAAATTTTTAAAAATATTTGCAGATCTTTTCAATGCAAATTAGAAGAATATTTGAATAGAAATCGTGATTAGAAACAAAATATGTTAATTAATTGAATGTTATGAATAATAATGCGGTGGAAAAAAAAATAGAGGACATAAGAGCAAAAGTAAACAAATATTGAAGATATTCATTGCAATTAAATTGTAGCGTAGATAAAATAAATGTGCGGTATTAATATAATTACCCTATATATATATATATATATATAAATGGAGAATAAATGATAAACTTTTGAATACCTATTTACCCTTATATATTTAGTGATATATCGTATATATCCTTATCCCCTTATTAAATAACATTAAATAAATAATCATGTTAATTGTTATCTAAAAATTTATAATATTATAACATAATTTTATATTATTACACTTTCTCATTTATTTATTATTAAATTAATTTATTGTCTATAATTTTTAAAAAATGTCGTAATATGTTGGAGGAAAAGTTATCCAAGAATTCTTGGACCAAATAGGGTCTAAATTTAAGATATACAGTATACTATCACAAATGAGGATAAGTTTAAAAAATAAAAAATAAAAATGATTTTCCATTTTCCCCTTAAATTGTTATATTTTCAATTTATATTATCCATAATATTTCATTTATTTCCATCAATATAATTATTATTAGTTAATATATTAATCTACAATAATTATTTTTTATCAATAACACCCTTAATTTTTGTTAATATTACCCTTAATATTTAACCTATTTCCTTCAAAAACAATTAATATTACGTAATAGTATTAATCTACAATACATTTAATTTTTTTTATATTTTCTCAATAACACACTTAAACTCTTATTTATAAAATCATCAATCAATCTTTATATAATATATAAAAGTAAGGTACTTTCTAAAAATAATTTCTCGTCAATTTTTAATTTCTATAAATAGTAAGGCCCCATAAAATTAAATAATGTGAATGCAAAGTGAATTAGTGTGAATGCAAAACTGATGTATGTCAAGTGTGAATGTAAAATCTGGATAAATGTGAACGTATTTATTGTATTATATATATATTATGGTAAATGCTAAATAATGGTTGATATTTTTTTAAACAATTTTAATTTTATTATTAATACTAATATTGAATGAGTTTAATTAACATTTTTAGTTATCAGTATTAAAATTATCATTTAATTATTTTATTTATTTATTTGTTGTTCTTAATATTATAAATTCTATTTATAGCTATCAATATAAAATTTGTATTCATATTACTAATGATCAAATCATTCGTTATCTTTAATATTAAAAATCATATTTTCTAAAATATATATGTAGTTGAAAAATGCGCTTCTTATAAATAATTTATAAAAAAAAATTATTGAACGAAGACTAATATTGAATAATTAATGCTTTGGTTTCTTTTTAGTTAATAATATCAATAGTATGATTAATATTTTTAATCATTCTTAATTTTAATAAATTTTTAAGGATTATAGGGTATAAGATTATTTGTATAATTTAGTGATCTCCAACTTTAATCGGTTGTCGTATCACGATAATTGTGAAATTTTCAAATTATTATTTTGACTATTTGACTTTGATTTATTTATAATTGTTTTTGTGAAATAGTGATTTTTTTAGAATGTATAGTTAAAAAGTAGTATGAAAAATTGTAAAATATAATTTTTTAAAATTTGTGTAATTGAAAATGAATGTTCAGAAAAATTTATTCTTGAAAAATCGATTCCACATGAGTAAGTGATAAAGTATTATGTCTTGTGGGTTAAACAACCGTGCTGTTTTTATGAATCGAGATGCATAGATGATTTCTTAGTAATTAAAGTTAAATATATTTAAAATATACATTCGTTAAAATTTAATCAAAACTAACATTTTCTGTTACTTAATTTGCTACATTTATTTAAATATATGATCACATCTGTTTAATTTGTAATATTAAAGTAAATATGAAATGAAATATTTGTTTAATAAATTTAAATATCAAATATTGTAATAAGATAGTTAGTACCAATTCTAATAGTACTAATTCTAATAGTACTATTCGAATAATGATAATCTAGAAATTATATTTTGAAAAGATTAATTACATTAATAATCATTAAAATTGAATATGAGTTATGCAAATGGTCATTGAAGTATTTTTTTTTATTTAAGTAGTAAGTTATTTAAGTTCCTAAGTATTACAACTGTACCAACTTGAAAGAAAAAAAAAAGCCATAGAATTTACATATATTTTTTTTTTAAAAAAAATTCATACTTTTTAATAGCTCATTGTACCAAACAAGTGCTTAAGTATACATTATACACAAAATCATTATTATTAAACTCATTTTGTAGATAATGAGTGCTCAAACAAGAATTAAATATGCACACAAAAGAAAAACATAATATATAAAGATAGAGAACTTCCCAAAAAAGGTATTGACCAATTTTTCTATCTAAAACACATTTTCTAAAATGGTAATTAGTAGTATTAATTCACTATTTATTATTCATTTTGATTAAAATTCAGATTTAAAATAATCCAATTGAATGCAATTTTTTAAATAACTGCAATTTTCATGGCTTGAGGTTTCTTGGTTTGTCTTCCTCTCTTGAAAATCAATTACATTTTTTTTTTAAAATTCGTAAAAATAAAATTAAAAAAAAACTTTTTCAATACCACATAAATATTTTTATTTAAAAATAGAAAATGAAAGAGAATGAAATAAGAACGTTCATTCATCTATCTATTTTTCCTTTTCTTTTGATTTTCGATTTAATAAAATTCTAAGCGTATATCACAGATATATCTATTTTTTCTACTCATTACAAATTCTATTTAAATGTAATTTTTCTTTTCCATTTGAAGTTTTAAATCAATTCAAATTACAATATTTAAAGAAATTCCTGGAACGATAAACATACGAACAGTAAAAAAAATTTAAAAATAATTAAGGTACGTGTAATGCCCTTTTGTAATTAATTATCTTTATTCCTTTCTCATTTTTAATTCATTATTCATTTCATATGTTAAAATATAAATTTGATAGACGTAGGTAACAAATGATCGTACATCGCACGGATGTAACACTAGTTCACATAAAAAGAAAGTTAATTTTTAGTTATGTTCTAATTTAAAAATAAACATAAATAATTTCAAAAAGTTCATTATTTAATTTGTCCAAAACGCAAGAAATTGAAGAAAAAGAACCGAAAGCTTCTTTCAACATCGGAGTCGGAGGGATTCCTCGGACAGGCAACTCTTTGGAACCTTGCGAAGACTTGGAATGAAAATAGTTTTAAGCGTGACTCAACAAAATTCAAATTTGGCGGCTCCATTCTCTGATTCTCATTTCTTTTTAATATAAAATATAAATAATAAACTATTCATTCTCTACTATGAAACATGAAAGTTATTCAAAAATATTAATTTCGATAAGTATTTGTAAAATTTTAATGTATATACATAATTAACACAAATTTAAATTGCATGAAAACTAATATCATATCACAATATCTATTAAAATTTAATAAATAATATAACTAATTCAAATTATAATAACTTCTTTAAATAATAAGTCAATTTATATATTTAAGTAATACATGATTCTTAATTTCAATAATTTTTATGAGCTATTATTAATTTCAAAGAAAATCCAAATTTAGTGGTCTATTTAATGGTATATCATGTTTGATGTAATATTATTGTACAATATTAATTTTGTAGAAGACGTCAATATATTTCTCTCAATTTCTGTATTCTCTCCTTGTATCTAAGTTTTTCCAACTTTCATTTAAAAATATCAATCACAATCATTATAAATGCGTGCTTAATTTAAACCCACGAATATTTCTATTTAACCAACAAAATTATATTTATTTACTTATAAAATCAAATAGTCAAAAATAATATTTACGTAACTCTAGCAATTATCATGATATGACAACATGTAATGTTAGACTTAAAAAATTATACTAAATATCGTAAACCATATAACGTTTACACAACTATTAAAATTTAAAATGATTAAAAAAATGATCAGAAAATGATGTTTTTTTTTTTTTTTTTAGATTTACTATTTCTAACCTCATTATTTGAAATAATGTGCTGTGTTATTATTATGCCCATATTTGAGATTCATCATTTCAAATAATGTGGTTTGTAAAATTTTTGTATAATGTGTCGTAAATGATATTTTGAAAAATGAATATCAAGATGAAATAAACAATGCATAAATTAGATAAATATAAGCTTATATTTTTTAATACAATTATTACAATTTATAAATCAGTTTAAAAACAACATAATTTCGTAAAATACTTTTTAACTACACATATTTTCTCTACACTTATTCAAAACATCACTTTGTTCAAAACTCATTCTGTCACATTTAACCAATAAACTAAAAAAAAATTCTTTAATTTTAACCATATATTGTGAAAATTTTACTATTTCAAACCTCTTTATTCGAAATAACGTGTCGTGTCCTGTTTGAGACCGTCATTTCAAATAATGTGGTATGTAAATTTTTTGTAGAATGTGTAATAAATGATATTTTGAAAAATGGATATCAAGATGAAATAAAAATTGCATAAATTATACAATATAAGATTTTGCTTTTAATACAAAATCATTAAAATTTATAAATCAACTTATAAATAACATAATTCTAAAGCTACTTTTCAACCACGCACATTTTCTCTCTGCTTTTTAATCACACGTTTTCTCTACACTTATTCAAAACATCATTTTGTTTTCAAAACTCATTTTCTGCTACATTTTATCAATAAAATAATTTACACATAAACTAAAAAGAAAAAAGTTATTTACTTCTAACCTTACATTCTGAAAAATTTACTATTTCAAACATCATTATTTAAAATAATGTTTCGTGTTATTATTAGCCCCTATTTGAGATCAGTTATTTTTAATAATGTGATTTGCAAAATTTTTATAGAATGTGTGATCGAAACTTGATACATATTAATGTATTAAAAAATATTATGACAAAATAAAGATAATAATGACATATTCCAAAATACCAAATTATAAAAATATACATGACAAGACAAAAAAAAAAAAATTAAAAAATAAACGATATGAAAGAATAAGCATGTTTTTGGTAAAAGTCAAAAAATTAATGGTTTATAAATACAACCACACAATTTCTCAAACAACTTTTTAACCACACACATTTTGTATTTTCAAAATTTCAATCACTACTTTTTATTTCAAAATCATAAATATACCAATTTATAAACAAAATAGTGTTATCACAAAAAAGAACAAAAAAATTTAAAAATGGTAGCGGGTAATACCATTGCTTTCAAAGTAATAAACAACATAATTTTTTTAACTACTTTTTAATCACACACATTTTCTATTCACTTATTCAAAGCATTATTTTGTTTCAAAACTCATTTCCTATAACATTTTACCAATAAAATAATTTATAAATAAACTAAAAACAAATCTCTACTTTTAACCTTAGATTCTAAAAAAAAAAATTACTATTTCAAACCTTATTATTTGAAACAACGTGTCGTGTTATTATCAGCCCCCTGTGTGATGCGTCATTTCAAATAAAGTGGTTTGTAAAATTTTTGTAGAATGTATGGTAAATGATATTTTGAAAAATGAATATCAAGATGAAATAGAAATTGCATAAATTAGATAAATATAATCTTTTTTGTTTTTTAATGTAATCATTATAGTTTATAAATAAATATACAAATAACATAATTTCTCATACACTTTTTAACTAAAAACATTTTCTCTCCACTTATTCAAGTTTCTCAAAACTCATTTTCTGTCACATTTTAGCAATAAAATAACTTACAAATAAACTAAAAAAAAAAAAAAATCTCGACTTTTAACCTTTGATTCTAAAAAAAAATAATTACTATTTATACCTCATTATTTGAAATAATGTGTCGCGTTATAATTAGTCCCCTATTTTAGACCCGTCATTTCAAATAATGTGGTTTGTAAAATTTTCATAGAATATGTGGTAAATGATACTTTGAAAAATGAGTATCAAGGTGAAATAGAAATTACATAAATTAGATAAATATAAACTCTTGTTTTTTAATGCAATCATTACAACTCCGTTCTTTTATAAATTTTATTTGCAATTTATTTCACTACAAGACAAAAAAGATACAAAATTAATTTACACAATTTTCCATACCACTTTTTAGTTTGTATTTGGCAAACATGTTTTTTTTTATACAATTCCCCTAATCACTTTTTAACGACACACATTTTCTCTTTTTATTTTTCAACCACACATTTTACTTAGAACAGATAAAAAAATGTTTTTAAACAAAAAACTTTTAACAAAATCATTTACATTTTCTCTCTCCAATTTTTAACCTCATATCTTATCTAAAAAACACAAATAAATCAACTAAATAATTTACATTCCTTCTCTCTCTAAATTAAATCTAGCAGTACATGCAGAACATAATTTTTTAAACTACTTTTTAATCAAACACATTTTCTCTCCACTTATTCAAAACACATCATTTTAGAATAGTCGTGCTACAAGAGTCGAATTGGGGGACCACATACTTGGCACAAATCGAAATAATCACCCATTACATCCATCTCGGAATCCATGGCGCACAGGAGTTCTCTCATCAATTTGGTCCCAATTTTCGATTCATTTAACTTTATATACCATGCAGGTATCCGTACTTCTAAAACAACACTAATGTCATTAATGTAAAAAGTTAATTATTTAATTTGTCCAAAACGATTGAAGAAACGCCAAAACCAACCTTCTACTAATAATGATTTTATACGCGGAATAGTTTTGTGATTGTAGGAAAAGAACCGAAAGCTTCTTTCAACATCGGAGGGATTCCACGGACAGGCTACTCTTTGGAACCTTGCGTAGACTTGGAATGAAAATAGTTTTAAGCGTGACTCAATAACAAAATTCAAATTTGGCGGCTCCATTCTCATTTCTTTTTAATATTAATATTAATAATCATAATATATTTAATTTATCCTAGAGGATATGAGATATGATTTTTATTTTTTCATCGAAAAAGGGAAATGATACGTGTATCAGACACGACGGAAAATAAAAAGTTTAAATTTTAATACACGATATTATCTTTTATTGAAGGCAAAAACTACCCTCAGAAATCACTTCTGGTTGAAACTGCAATGTCCAATAAATCTTGCATTAAAAGCTCACCAAAAGAAATTATGAATTTTTAATTCCTTTTTCTTGGTTGTTGCTGATTTTGCAGCATAGTTATTTTGTATATTTTAAATACTGGACCCAGATATGGATTACAGATGAGGTGCATTTATAATTTCTCTTTCCTCCGCTACATTTATTTTTCTAAAGAATAATTTTCCAATTTAACTATTTCCATTTGAATTTCATAATATATATATATACCTCCGCTACATTTATTTTTCTAAAGAATAATTTTCCAATTTAACTATTTCCATTTGAATTTCATAATATATATATATACCTCCGCTACATTTATTTTTCTAAAGAATAATTTTCCAATTTAACTATTTCCAATTGAATTTCATAATATATATATATATATATATATATTTTAAAAAAACTAATTATCTTGCAAAAAAAGATGTTTTATAATACTGCCACCATTAATTCGACATATATTTAAATGGGACGACCCAGTATTTATTATAAGGTTAAAAATATGGTGAAATTGATAATTAATATTTCGTGATAATAATAATAACGTTTACCTACCACAAGACATTATGTATTTGAGCATTTAAAATTGCTGCTGTAGATAGAAGGTGAAAAATAATAATAATAATAACCCTTATAAAGGTTAAAGTGTCAATGGTTATGATTTTATGTTATTTTTCATTTTAGCTAAAGTCAATGGTAATGAATCATTGATGAACTTAATAATCATAATTATTACATGCGTGTTTTATTTTTTCAACTTTAATCTTGAGCTATTTTTTGTTGTCATGGCTTGAATGTTTTCGATATAGTATGATCGATATAAATAATTTACTTTTGTTTTCTTGAAAGATACAATGTCGGTAAATCGATTTGATGTACGTCAAGTTAGGTATTGTTGAATAAAATTAAGAAACCAAATATATGAGATTATTTATATTTTTTTTTACGTCAACTATTAAATATGTCTCTCGATTTTATTAATTTATCAATATTTCAAGTTAAAAGTATGTTTGACAGGCATTGAAATTCCATGAAAAATGTATTTTTCACTCAAATTTTTCATATTTTAATCAAACGCACTTTTATTTTTCATAGAATTTGAATTTCACCAACTCACTAGTTGGCCACATTTTCCTTGAATTCAAGGAATTGGAATTCTTTAAGGGGTATGAGAATTGAAATTCCACCTCATTTTAAATCCCCAATCAAACACACCCTAATATTTTGACACTTTAACCTAATATTTTTAGAATACAATTGAAATAAGTGATTTTTTTTGGAAAATATAAGGTTAAAATAATGCATTTCTTTCGAATTTCTTTGTAATTTGTAATTTTCATTTTTGAGTGAATGTGTGATAAATTTTTTTTTTTAAAAGAATGTGATTCAAACGGGGCATAAAAATTATGTCAGGTAATAAAAAAAAAATTACTAAACTTGTGCAAACGTGTCATATTAGAATACATATTCTGTCATTTCTTTATTTAACCAAATCATGAAAGTCTGGAAAGAAATTAAAATTTGGTAGATGGTTATTCACCCACCTTTGATGTATCGTATAAATAATAATTATATTCCGATCAAAAAAAAAAAATTATATATATGGTACACATCTTTTTCTCCTGGCTCTTACCACCAATCAAATCTGTAAGGTTGGCTTGTACTTTTTCTAAAAATAAGACAAAATGTTTACGTCTCATATCACTTCATATTATAACATATATACATAAAAATATTATGCTTTGTTTGCTCTGACTTATTTTGCCTTTGTTGGTTAAAATGTTGGTGTTTAAAAACATGTTTTTTTATGTTTTTTAGGTAAGATGTATGGTTGAAAATTGGAAAGAGAAATTATGTGTGGTTAAAAGATGATTTGAAAAATTGTGTTATTTAAAAACTTGTTTTTTTGACTTTTGCGAGGCTTAATCAATAAAATATTCTTCAAGTAAGGTTCATATATAATCGAACCCGATTCAACCCATCATGCGAGCTAGCAAATGTTCAATTCATCAAATGTAGGCTTAGCTTGCCCCCCACCAACTCGCTCCCTTTATGGGACGAGTCGATATTCGATCTGGCTCATGAGACTTTTACAACTCTCCATTTTTAACAGTAAAAATTACAATTCACGAGTCAATTCGTTAGTCGATGACATGCATGCGAGCGAACTAGCTCATCTGGCTGCAAGTCAATTTACATGTAGCTCGTCGCTTAAGAACTTAATTTTGATATGGCGTGTCTTCGTTTATTATGCAAAAGGGTAAAAGGGGGGGAAATCCGAAAATGATCTTTAACAAGGACTTGATAATTATGTGGATAAATAACAATATAAAGAAGACGTTCCTTTTTTTGTAAAAAACATCCTAAAATGGTAATGTTTAGAAAGGAGTTCGGAGTACAAACTATCAATGCTTAACAAATTGATTGGAATGGAGGCTGAGCATGTTCCCATGCGTACATGTTTTTCCATGCAAAATTAGTACAACATTAGAACATGGCATGCATGTAACACGATGCATGTCGGCATAATATTATTTACATAAAAACAGCTATAATCGAAGTGTTTGCTTTTGATATTGTACATATCAAGATCAAAATCAATGAGTGCAATTCGACCACTATTTTTGGTACATGGAGGAAAAATCTTGCCTTTGGCATATTGAGAGAATTGGACAGTAATATAGTTTATCGTTCAAGAAGGAAAGGCAAAATGTTTACATGATTTTTTTTGGGTACATAAAGGAGAACCGAGTTGAGTTCTTGAATTAATAAGTAGAAGGTTGTTGTCAAATCTCAAGGGTTACCTTGGATTAGATTCACCTCAAAAGTAATTAAAGAAGCTTAATTAACATACGTCATTTTTGAATTTATAAACCAATTTATAAACAATATAATTTCTGAAATTACTTTTTAACCACATATATTTTCTCTCAACCTTTCAACTATATATTTTCAATAATTCTATGGAAACATTAATAAGGGATATTTTTAAGTGACATTGTGATTTGACGCATATTCATTGTGTGATAAAAAAATTGGTGGTGGATTAGTTATAAAAATTAACCAATGAATGTATGTCACATCACAATATCACTTAAAAATATCTCTTATTAATGTCTCCCTAGAATTACTCATACATTTTAACTCAAAATCGTAAATAAAAAAATTTATAATTACTACTATTTTATTGAACAAATATTTATAAGATTCTCAATCGCAACGTGAGCTCGAAAGTTATTGAGCGTTTCTCATTCTTACCATAAGCCCTTCCACCCTGGCTCCTTGGAGGCATAACCTGGATTTACCTTCCCGAACCAATGATCTTGGGCGTGGTCGGTTCAGGCCCTTAGGGTGTGGGCTACACCTTTTTTTTTTTTAACAAGACCCACCTAGTGAGAACGGTCAAGTCATTGTTGCTGTTGCATGTAAACATCATCATGAATAAGGCTATGTTCGGCAGCCACTTTTGAGTATAAAATCTGATTTAGTTGGATTTTTTTAGATAAAACGTGTAGTTAAAAAGAGGATAGAGAAAAATGTGTGTGATTAAAAAGTTGTTTGAAAAATTGTATAAATTATAAATTGATAAATAATAATTGGAATAAATCATTTAGTCGAACAGTGGCTAAATTGAAGGGGTGTTTTCCCGTGAGGTCAGCACCTTCATGGCAGCTAGGGCTTTCAATAGATTGGGTTCTAATCTGAATTTGATTTGAATTTTATGAAAGTCAATAGGAGATAGATTTAGGGTCTAACCCGATTCGAACCTGGCAATCCGTTAACTAATTGGGAAAATATGGATATAAGTTAATTTGATCTGATAACAATCTGATTCGATTTGTTATAATATAATATATTTGATATATTATTGTATTATTTATTACAATTTTTTTTTTTTTTAATTTGAAAGTGATATCATCTTGTGAATTATTCTTAAACATGTCAGCAAGTTAATATGATTAATTCCTTATATTATTTTATTTTTAATTTTTGGGAAATATCGTGATTTTATTTTTATGAATGAACATTGTAAAAGAAGAAGAAAAGGTGTAAAAATATTTCCAATTGGATTATTGGATCGAATATCAGATAATATTGCAAATTGCATATGGATTTAACAATCAAATTAATATCCATTGGATTATCGAATTCGTGAATTATCCTTATCAAATCAGATTCATGAATTATTCTAATTACGTCAAGTACTTATTAATGTGTTTAAAGTATTTGAATTGTATTAAATACTTATTGTGCTTGAGTATGCTTATTAAATCATTTCAAATTCATGAGCCATTCAAATTATGTTCGTTAATTAAGTAAACTGTTATATATTTAAGAAAATGAAAATTGTAATGGCTAAACACTAGAAAAATGCTAAATTTCATTACGAGCAAAAAAGGACTCAATAATTTGGGAAAAATAGAGGTACTTTAGTCAATAATCCGATAACATAGCAAATTGCATATGGAAGCAAAGTCTTACTTTAACCTAGTATTTGATATGCTCCTATTCACAACATTTTTAGTCCTGGGGGACAAAACCTATCTTTTTTTGCTCCTACTTCATAAATTAGCTCCTATGTGATTTTGCCGACATTAACTCCAGCTCTTTATCTATAATAGCAACCAGGAAAAACTCATATCCACCCTCAACTCGATTTTAGAATGAGCTTGTTGTTTGGCTAAGGACCGAGAGCATGATTCGAGACCATTTAAAAGATTGGAATAGGCCAAAACTCCTGAGCTTTTTAGGACCTGAAAAGCATCAAGCATTAGCTAAGTACTTGAAGGCAATGGTTGAAAGGCATTGGAAAAAAGTCTGAACTAAATGCATTTAGCCCAGACCTTGGGTGGGTAATTGTAGCCATCTAATTTGAGGTTCTAAATTTAGTCCTAAGTGAGAGACCTACTTTAAATTCTAGTTCAGCAAAAAATAACCATAGGTCATCCTAAGGAATTCGATCAAGCTAGGACATTTCCTCCAAATTCGAGTCTTGGAAAATTCTACCTCAACACCTAAGAAGAGTTAGGACTTGGAAGAACTCGAACTTGAAAAGACCATGGACTTGGGAGTATCTGGTAGTTAGAAAGACATGGAAAGGCCTAGGAGGACTAGAGAATTATAAATTAAGATCTTGAGAGAATCTAATCTCAAATGCTAGGATATCCAAAGTTAGTCATCACATTGGATAAATTTGACCTTAGAGCACACTCCAGTGCTAGTGCTAGCTCTCCAACTATCTCAAGCTACAGCAGATTCATTCAACCCAAGTATCAAGTGAAGCACTTGATTAAATATCTTATATTTTTCACAACTCTCATGTACTTCTCTCGCAACTATAAACAAATTGTGGTTAATTCACATCCAACTTAGAGAAGTCTCACCAAAGTCACTTGCAGTTGCTAAAAGTACATCAGCTTGATAAAGAATCATCATTTTCCCTGCCTATGTATTAGCCACTTATTATTAAAATCTTCACACATTTGCCTATAATATAGAGCAAAAATGTTTTAAACAAATAGATGAGATTAAAAAGTTGTCCCCACATAAGAAGATAAAAATGTTCTCAAATTACTTGTAACATTCTCTCAAATTTTCTCCACGTATACACAAAAAATAATTATGGTCGGACCGAGGGTTTGGCCATGTCATATGTTTGAGTTTCCTCGCAGTAGTTTCATTTTTTTCACATCAACGGATTGTTTGAATAGACATAAACCCCGATGCAACCTCCTCATTATGGCATACCAACTCGTAAATTGGCTTTACATTTGATTATTTAACTAAGTGGGTCGTATCGGGTTGAGCCCCAATCCTTTTTGACCCCACTATAAAAAATATCCTAAATTCTATTCTCCTCTCGTACTAAATATATTCTAAAAAATCAAAAGAAAAAAAAGAAAAAGAAAAAGAAATTAAATGGTCCAATATAGAAATTAGAAGTAAAGAAACTTGTTTAATTGATGAAATGCTACAAGTACTAGTGGTCTGTTCCAAAAGGACTAAAGCAACCACATTCCCAATTCAATGATGATCAACACTTTGTGACACTTTTTCAATTTGCCCATAAGAAAAAAATTGCAATTTAATTTGACTGCTAATCAATGTTAGAAGATTGGGTGTACCTCACTCAGATAGAAATCTCTGTGGGACCCTATTATCTTTCCTTTTACAAACTTTGAGGCAATAGCATGCCCCTCCAACCATTATACATAATAATATTACTTTAAGAACAAATAAAAATCAAATTGTGTGACCAACTCATTTCTTGGCACTTTCATGATTATCAATTTATCATCTTATGGTGCAACCCCACCCCCCTTTCCCATGCCACCATCTCCAGCTTTTCACACTCCCTTTTTAGTGTACAAAATATATTGATGGGGAATTTTGCTTTTGTCAAAATTACGTTTTGTAGTGTACTTTGTTGATGTCATGCGTGGTAGGCGTGAAAGTTGGAAGAATGGATCGAAGAGGATTGTTTTAGCAAAAGAAAGTTAAGACGAACACTTTATTCTGTAAATCTTTATTTTGAGTCATTATATTCACGTTAACACTACGTTCTTTAACATATTTATAAATAAATAAACAATTTTTCAAATCAATTTTAACCATATATATATATATATATATATATATTTTTTTTTTTTACCTCGAAAAAACAAGATTCTATTTATAAATAGAATCTAAACCGCCGAATAAGCCCTAAAATTTTTACTTGTTCGGTAACATTTTGATTGCATTTTATGTCATCGTTCTTTACTAATTGTAATACTTATTTCGTTAACCCTTTTTTTTTCGTGGAATTTTTTCTTTGCCATTCCATCAATCACACATTTTCACTTTGACGATAACATTTTCCCTTTGTTGACGATTTCTACCAAAATGCTTTTTTAAATGCTTTAAAATGAAGGAAAAATATTTTCTTCTTATTTTCAGTTTTTTAATTTTAAGAATTATGATGAAAAAATAAGTTATTTTATGCTCTCTCGATAGACATTTTGGATGAAAAAAATTATCAGATAATAGGTGAGCTAATTAATGAGAAATTGAGGATAAAAAATGCATCCTCAAAAAATTAAGGACATACGTGATATAATAGGCAAAGATTGAAAATCTTAAGCGAAATTAAAATGTGGCACAACTAATAAATAATAAATATCTTAGTCTCAATATAATTATCCTTTTATTTTTTTAAAAGATTTTTAGTGATGATTTTACTCTTCTAGTCCATTGTACATAAGAATGACAACACGGCGGGTTCAGGATAGAGATGTCAATCACTGTCCCCGCTTCGTTGGAGATTTACTATCCACATTAGGGGTGGACAAAATGACCAAATTGAACCAAACCAAACCGAGCGGTTTGGTTCGGTTTTATCAAAAAAAATTATTAGTTTGATTCTTAATATGGAGAACTGGTCGGTTCCAGTTCCGGTTCTTATTCTAGAACCGAGAACCGAAGCCAAGTCAAATTTTAGATTTTTTTTTTAATCAGTCTTAAAAGTTACAAAAATGAAATAGTCTGAATTCCATTTACCATACCCGCACAAGCCCAACCCAGATTCCAAAATCAGTACACGATTATAATTTTCAAATCCAATTAATTCTAACCTAATAGCTTCCAACACCAACATCCATCACCCTGTCTACACTCCAGCGTCTCGTCTGAAGAATGAAGAGGAAGAACCGATGCTCGTGAACTTTGGAAAACGACAACAGCGATCCGTGGCGCCGGCTTTACCAAACGAACTGCGGTGAGAGTTGTCACTCGTAAGACGTGAACGAAAATAGGCAACAACGGTCAGACGTACTCAAACCAGTTTCTTTCAGGTTCGATTTTGTGCTATATTTTTTGATTTTGTGGTTTAGTGTTCGATTTTTGGGTTTATTGTTCGATTTTGTGGTTTTGTGGTTTATTGTTCGATTTTTTTAATTCAATTCCAGATTTGTGGTTTATTATTGTTCTGGTTCGATTTTGTTCAATTTTGTGGTTGTAACTTGTAAAACAGCAAAATGTCAATCACTGTAAGATAGTTTACAAGTGTAATGGAATATTGTGGTTGTAACTTGTGAAGCAGCAAAATCATAACTTCAGTATTCTTCTAACAACTGAACGGTAATGGAATTTTTGTGGTTGTAACTTGTAACTTGTAAAGCAGCAAAATTATAACTTCAATCTTCTTCTAACAACTGAACGGTAATGGAATTTTTGTATCTTCAATCTGCTGTAGATGGGTTCTAAAGGAGAGGAAGCTGAAATTGAAAAACAACCGGTAGAACTTGATATGATTAATTCCTATCAATGACTCATTCATCTACATTTTTAAATCGTTTTTATTAGACAATATTTTGTATGGAGATGTAACTTGATATTTGTGTATTAGTTTAGACTTTGGTAAATGAATTTCATTGGTCACTACTAACTTATGGATATGGTGTAGATGTATGGTGGTGATAATTTGCATTTATATTTGAAAATTTAAGCAATGTATTAGGAACCAAACCAAACCAAACCAAACCAGAACCGAGCGGTTTGGTTCCATATCTTTATAAAAATCGATTGATTCCATTGGTAAAAAAATCATCGGTTCATGATTCGGTTTGGTTCTTATAGAACCAGAACCAAAGCGAACCATGTCCACCCCTAATCCACATCCCTACCTAAACGGAGATGGAGGCGGGGATGCCCATAATCCCCATTTATTATTATATTTTTTTTCCATTAATGTCTTTTATAACGGTTATCTAATGACTTAGTTATACAAATTCTTTTTCTTAAAATATGATTATTTTACAAAATTCTCATTTAATAGCTCTAAAGAATGATTAACATTAATAAAAAAAAATTATAATAGCTTTTATAGAGTATTCTAAGTTTAATTATGTTAGGAAATATGTTTGTAGAGAATGAGATGAGAATTGAGAGAGATAGATGAATATAGTTGAAATGTAGAGCTTGATTTTGTAATTATATATTTGTGCGTCGGGTGATTTATGACACTTTTAATTTGTTTGAATTTTTTTAATTGAACTTATTAACCGAGAATTGTTTCGGGGTGAGGATGTGAATTTGATAGCAATCTCCGTCCCCACCTCATCCCTTCATTGTCGGGGATTCCCCGCCCCGTCGAGACTGGTTCCCGTCGAGTTCGGAGATTCCCCACCCCATTATCACCTCTAATTGTACAAACTACAAAGCATATTGATTCTACTCTTTTATTGCCGAAAATAGCATGATAAAGAAATATATATGAAAATATTCTTAAGTAAATTAATTACAATAAATTACATTGATAAAAAGGTAAATTCGATTATGGGATAATTTTTATCAGCATTATTTTCTCTCATTTTCTAAATACATTATAGTCCCTCTTATGGAAATTAAATTGAAATTTTAATCTAAGTTAAAATTAATAATTATTTTTAACAACACATTTGCTGGATCCACAATTGTTCAATTTTTATAAATCTACTAAAAAATTGATTTTAATTCCCACCAAACAGGGACATATATGTAATTTGGATAGAATTTATATTGGGTAAATATATTTAACCACAATTTTTAGTTAACTTTACCGCATTTTAATTGTAATAAATATTCCTAATTTTTTTTCTTCTTATTTTTACACTTATGTTCCCATTTTTTATTTATTTGTTTATAAACGTTTATCATCAACCATATATTAATTTTTACATCTTGTCCATAGAGACAATTTTCTTCCAAAATGTTTGTTATGATGGCCAAAAAAAACTTATTTATCTCTTGTACTTTTAAACAATTGAAATAAATAACTAATACAAAAGTTAAATAAAAAAGTTGAGGATATAAGAGCAAAAATGAACAAATATTAAAGACTTTTCTTGCAATTAAAATGTAACGTGGAAAAAAAATTGTTGTAGTGTAATTATCCTTTTATATTTTGGTAAATAACTATAATGACTCTGTTATAAAAAGCGTGCTTAGACATACGTTGAGGCGCGCTTAAACGTGATTCTTGGTCGTCACACTTCATCACACTTCGCACTCCACTCGAGCATTGTCAGGTTTTTCTCAATCTCGTCGCTTCATCACGCATTACATTTTCTAAAACACTGATAAATTTAACAGTGGTTGAGAAATAGTGAAATACTAAACAATTTTATAGTTGCGATACTATTCAAGTGGAGGATTTTTGGTTCTTTTATTATTATTTTTTTCTTTTTAACCATCTTATTCTTATCTAATGCTTAACAATGCACAAAGCCACCTTTAATAAAATTAATTAAAATTGTATTATGTGGTTGAACTAATCATATAACAACTTATGCATTCAAGTCTAATCTACCAAATTAATCTTCATTTCATGTACCATAAGAATTCGACAATCGGATCACATCCATAAATTCGTTCGATAATACTCGTGAAGTACATTGAATGAAGATGACAAGTAAAAAATTGTAATCGAAGCCAAATAATGTAAAATCGATTGTTCATCGATGCACATGCTTGACCGACAACTATTTTTAATTAACCGAACACATAATATTACGACACTGAGGAATTTTGCATTAGACTGTTGAGACAGTAAAAATCATTAGATGCTTGGAAATATATGTCCTAAAGGGAAACAAAATAATTATGCCTGGGAATAAATTCAAGTCTATTGACATTTAAACGTACATACATGTTTCTGCAGATTTGCTTTCTCTGAGCTTGTTCTACAATTTGCTCTTGAAAAATTTATATGGTCCTGAGTTTATGGGGAAAAAATTATGCCTCGTGGTCCCACTTAGCCATGTTTGGTGGGATTATAATCTCAATTTTAATTTAAGCCAAGTCAATAATCGATATAAAACACATAATTTTTAAATTTACGTGTGTTTAAATCTCTTCCATATATATAAAAAAAAAAATTAGAAAAATAAAATAAAAATAAAAATTTGTATTTTTCTTTTCTGAAATGAACCTTTTTTACCAAACGAATATTACATTTTCTTTAAGTTTCAAATAAATTATATATGACCATCAACCACTACATTTGAATTAAGATTTTCAATTATGCAGACACCAAAACATGTTTTTCATAATGTTAGCTAGTTGACATGCAGCCTTTCATACCTTAACCATGTTGATTTGGTTAATCAACTCTTAATTAAATATTTATAATTGATGTCGTAGTCATGTTATCGGTTTCTTTTATTAATAATAATCTTCAAAAATTGCTATAGTCGTTGTTTAAAAGTTTTGTTTACTCATAAAATATCACATTTTTTTTAAATAGAAAATTATATAGTGATCACCATTTACCTAAAACGAAAGAATCTTAGGTGTGAACAGGTAGACAACCCGGATTTTTTTGAATTAAACGTTCCTCTTCTAGAACTTGAAAATAAATTGATAAAAATCAACATTTTAATATTAAATGACACGTTGCAAGTGCAACTATAACAATACAACAATATGGAGGAACTGACATCCACATTTCATATAATACCAACAAGGATGAGCTGCGACCTAGGTATTTTAGCATACCAACAACAGCCAAACTAAGGCATCGAAATAAGGATTGACTTGCCCGAGGACATAGCTCAGCTAGTAAAAATTGAAGTGACCAAAGTTTTCGTTGTTGACAATCACGGGCTGGAGTTCGAATCCTAACAAATGTTTTGGATTTAACCTCCTTGTGATGGAAATCAGTTGACAAGCTTCAGACATTGATTAACTGAGACACATCTCGTGATTCATCTTCCCCATAAGGTTCTAGAGATAGAACAATGGGGGCCGTCAATATTACGGTTCAACCTTTTTTTGAAATAAGGCTTGGCATTTAAGATCTTGGGTTGTCCTGGTGGATTGTCGTACTATTGAACATAATTTTTTATATTAATTAAAAGTATCTTCAAAAGTGGCAATAATAAAGTATACTTATATTATATAACTGCTAAAGTGGATAATTTTCATTTGGTACATTTGTTTATAAACAAGTTTATAAACACTAGAGATGGATAGAGCGGGGGTAGGTATGGGTTTTATAGCCTAGACCTGTTCCCAAGCCCATCAATAAGGTAGGGTGAGGTAGGGTGGTTTCGAGTAGGGTAGGGTGGTGTTGTTGAGAATTATTTTTATTTTATAATCGATTATTAGTATTACAATTAAATTACTTCCTGATTTTTGTATAAATAATACTTACATTTGATTTTGAAATTGGAAATTAAGCAAGTGTTTGGTAAAAAAAAAAAAAAATTGATTTATAAATCAGTTAATAAATTACACAATTTTTTTCAAATTACTTTTTAATCACACATATTTTTTTTCTTCGATTTTCAAATCACTATTTTGTACCTCAAAATTATAAATAAAACAGTTTATAAACCACATAGTGTTACCAAACAGATATGAATCCTCTATTTTTTATATACAATTCTACAGCTTTCATGGGCTGGATATCCATTTTGGGCTGGCTATATGGATCCATACCCACCCCATAAGTAGCAATGAATTATGTACTCTAAAACACTAATGCCATCATATTCGAAAATCAACAATTGAAAGTGACCTGGAACAACATGGTCCAATTCCATATTCAATACAGTCACGGGGAATTACCCGCCATGCTGCTGTCCGGCCCAGGTGGACCCATACGAGATGGTTTGATTAATTAATGGGGTGTTCACAAAAATATCCTACTTTTAAGAGTTATACTGAAATTTACTTCAATTTTATAAAATTTGAAAATTACTTATAATAAAATTGTAAAAATTGAAAAATACTTATGTCACTTCTCAAATAGATTAGTATCATAGTATGATACTTATAATTATGTTAGTATCATAATATGATACTTATGATACTTTTCAATTTTTCTTAGTGTCACAATATGATACTTATGATATTTTTTTCATTTTTTGTAGTATTACAGTATGATACTTATGATACTTTTCAATTTTTTTCTAATATCAGAGTTTGATACTTTACAAATTTTTATGATACTTTATTTCAAACATAAAATCAAACAGTTTTCATACATTTTTTTAAATATCACAGCTTGATACTTTACGAAAATTAAATACTTTTCATACACGGATACACCAAACCACATCCACCACCATCATCGATCACCGAACCAAACCATCACCAAACCACATCCACCACCATCACCGATCACCAAACCATAGCCCCTGCCATCACCCACCAACAAAATAAAACCACAAAAATTGTTAGGTAAAAAGAGAGATAGAAAAAAAAAATCGGTGGTAGCTTGGTGGTGTGACACAAGAAGTTGTTGAAGCCAGTGACTGTGTAGAAGAAGCAAACCGTGCGAGAGAGAAGTGCAGAGGCTGTGAATGAGACTGCCATTTTACAAAATTTGACCACTGATCGGCCAACAGCAGAACAAAGACTACCAGACAGCACCACACAGTCCAGGTGAACTCTCGACCAGACTCTGTGCAGTAACCGACGGACAACGGAGGCGATTTTTTCGGAAAATCAAAAGGAAAACCAGAGCTTCAATCCACGATTCCGGCCACATCGTTACTCCGATCGTGAAACGTTCACCACCGTTGGCATCGCAACGAAGAGGAGCATCTGCTGGTGCGTTGGGAATTTTGGAGTTGGCGGCAGTAGACTCGACGAAGAGGAGCATTTGCTGCTGGTCACCACCCTTGGCTTCCGTATTTTTCATTTTTCTATTTGTGTGTAGTAAACATCACTTCTGTTAATTTAAGACAGTAGTTTGTGCAATTAACCCTTAATTAATTTACATTTCAATAGAATTCTTTACCAAAAATACTTATCACCAATTGCATGCATTGGGTAAAATTAATTGATGATTATTGCATCTTGACAGAATTGCTACCTAACCATTCAATTTTAAAAGGTCTATGAATGTCCACACAACTTTTCATGACGTTACTTATTAATCATCCAACATTTAACAATCTCAAATTCTTAACGGAGCGTCTTATGTGGTAAAAAAATTTTAGTCGTGACATGTGACAACGTTAGTTCTCGTATGATCATCAAATTTTAGACTCGCTAGGACATGAAATTGGGATGAATTGCTGAATCCTTGAAGTGTCATTTTTTAAATAAAGGCGTGTTCGGCGGATACAATTTGTTATGATTGAAATTTTATTGCTATGTAGGAAGCTACGTTAAGAATTAGAGATTACTAGATGTCGAGTAATAGATCGATAATGTAATGAAAAGTTGATGGACATTCAAAAACCTTTCAAAATTGGGTGGTTAATTAGTAACCTGAACAAATTTCAATGGCCACCCTCATGCATACATGATACAACATCTCCCCAGATGTATTCGGGTTGTTGAGCTAGTGGGCCGGCCTAAGAAAAAACTCAAGGAAACATAGCTTGTTCTTATTTGATATAGAGCATGTTTGGCCCGAACCTAAAAAATAAGCCATCTTATAAGTGAAATAACTAACAAAAAATATCTACATATTTGTATCTCTGCTCAGGTTGGTGCCTTCTTGTGCCTATGTTGCTGCCTTCGTGTGCCCACGTTATTGCGTTGATGTGTCATGTTGTGTCCATGATGATGTCTTTGTGAACCATGAAGTACTCACGCGGGGTGCCCTTGAAATTAGGAGGGACGAAACAAAAATGAAGAAGAAAATGGAAGTATATATTTGAAGGAATAATTTCACCTTGCACCATTTTTCTTCATGAACTGAAATACGTATCCTTACAAAAAATTCATTGAATTTTTTCTTTTTTCTTTGTATTACTCAAATTTATGCCCTAAGTATCACAAGTATCAAGGATTGATACTAAAATTTTGGTCTTATGTATCATAAAAAATTTGAAAATATTTATTAAGATACTTTAAAATGACGTAAATTTCAGTAAATCAAAAGTATCATAAAACTCTTAAAAGTATCAATGTATAATAGTTCTCGAAGGTTATAAATTTCAGTTTGACACCAAAAATTAGGATACTTGTGCAGTTGTCCCATATTTGAATGTCAAGTGCTCATAAGTTTTGTTCATTCTACCGTTTGGTAACACTGTTTGATTTATAAACTGATATATTTATGATTTTGACGTAAAAAATAGTTGTTGAAAATTGGAGAGAGAAAATGTGTATGGTTAAAAGTGATTTGAAAAATTGTGTTTTTTATAAACATGTTTATAAACCAAAATTTTACTTTTCCCGATTAATTGAAGGCCCAGAATGGATTGGGCTTGTGGGCAATGACGGGCCACACAATATGTAAATGAAATGGAAATGTCTTGTCTAATAGCTTGTTTGGTATAGAAGAAATTAAAGAAATTTTTGAAAGTGTGTTTGAAAAGTTATTGAAAAGTGTATAAAGTGATGAATACTATAGAAATATGTTGTCGAAAATAAATTTAAGGAAAAATTTGTTAAATTTATCCTAGACCAAACAGGGCCTAAATAGTCCTTATAAAGAAAGTCTTCTATGGCCTTAAAAAATCATAGGGCTAAAAGTTTCTAAAAAATTTATGATCCTATTTGGTTCTGATTAAAATCTCAAAGTCAACAATTAATTTTAATTACCCATTTAATGAGATTCACGACTTTTCAACCACATATTTCATTAATTTTTCTATCAAAAATTACTAAAAATCTTATTTTAGCCTCTGTTTGATATACATTAAAAATAATTTGTTTTTCTACAGTATTCAATTTTAACCACACATTATTCTACTTACAAACCAAACTTTTCACTCATTTTCAACAACACAATATCACATGAATCACTATTCAAAATAATATTTTTACCAAATAACGTACAAAAAGTGGCTTAATCTCCACCAAACTGGGTGTCACGCAGTGAAAATGCTTATCTCCCCATTCGGTTCGGCAAGTCGGCAACAGTTAGGCGGTTGACCTATTTTACCATGAAGTGCTCTAATGATATGATCATATTGCAGGTATTTCCCTTACATCCTACTCATCAACGTGCGTGTGTGCCAGTTGTTCTGCCTTGCCGGCCAATGAATGAGAGGTAAGCTACCTAGAGGCGAGAAACCTCGGGAGCTGAACCTGCGATCTATGAAAGTTGGTATCAGAGCGGGACCGCTCGAATGCGTTGTTGGTCTTGTGGAGATCAATGACATGAATTCTCGCGGAGAAAAGATTTTGGGCAACGGATCGTGTCGGCAAGAGTGCGGAACACGAAGAAGGAAGCTATGAGGAAGATGAGTGTGTTGGGCAGCGTTGCGCGATTGCTTTTGAAGGAGTTTTGAGGTGCGCATTTTGCAGGGCCTAGAGAATGTAGTGGATATGTACTTCGACATGTGCTGGAGGCGCTGCGGATGGAGGCCGTCCACCGAAGAACTATTGCTTATGGGGGCAGATGGTGACGGTTGGTGTCGGAGGTGGTATGTACGAGTTACAGCGGGCAAGTGTGGGAGGACTACCGTGTGAATGCTCGTCCATGAGGAGATGGTGCCGTTTAATTCTGCAATTGAGCTCACTTCCTGCTACGAGAACGTAAGCTGATTCGAATGGGGGAGAATGTCACGCAGTGAAAATGCTTATCTCCCCATTCGGTTCTGCAAGTCGGCAACAGCTAGGCGGTTGGCCTATTTTATCATGAAGTGCTCTAATGATATATGATCATATTGCAGGTATTTCCCTTACATCATACTCATCAGCGTGCGTGTGTGTCAGTTGTTCTGCCTTGCCGGCCAATGAATGAGAGGTAAGCTACCTAGAGGCGAGAAATCTCGGGAGTTGAACTTGCGATCCGTGAAACTGGGGCTTAGGCTTTCATTAAATGAGTAGGATTGTATTACACTTCAACTCAACATATCTTTAAAGCAAATAAAATGGAACTTCATAAAACAAGTCCTAAACGTAAAAATGCATATTTTTCTGTTTAAAGGGAAAGGGAACGAAAACTTACTCAAAGAGCAAGTTTCATAACGTCAGCTCAACCTTAATTCTGCCGAACTTTTAGATTACTAAAACAACACTGCCAAACCTTAAAAAAACAAACTCCCAGATAATCAAATCCTGTTGTAACTTGTAAGCATTTATGTTTCTGTTTCTTGCAAGGCATTGCTAACTCTCATCATTTCCTTCCCTTCCACTCAAATCCTATAGCTTAATCTCCTATAAATGCATCTCACAAAAATAATCTGGCTAAAAACAATCCTTTCAAGTATCAATCCAAAAATGGAGATTAAGGAAGAAAATGAGTCGTCGTCTGATGAAGAAATGCCCTTACTAGTAAAATCAACCCTACCCGAAGTACAGAAAAACCTCGTACAAAAAGCCATTAGCCAGACATTTGCAAGCACGGCTCACCTGGCCAATCTTCTTCCCACTGGCTCCGTGCTTGCTTTTCAACTTCTGTCACCAATATTTTCAAACCAAGGCGATTGTGATGCAGTGAGCCGATCCTTAACTGCCGGTCTGGTAACCCTCTGTGGATTGTCATGCTTTTTGTTGAGCTTCACGGATAGCTTCAAGGACCCAAAGGGGAATGTCTGTTATGGGTTTGCCACATTCCGTGGCTTGTGGATCATCGATGGATCAGCAACTCTACCGCTTGAGGTGGCAGCAAAGTACAAGCTGAGATTCATAGATTTTGTCCATGCCTTGATGTCAATACTGGTTTTTGCAGCCATTTCACTGTTTGATGAGAATGTGGTGAGCTGCTTTTACCCGCAGCCATCACAAGAAGCGAAAGAGATCCTCACAGCTCTGCCGGTCGGAATTGGGGTAATATGCAGTATGTTGTTCGTCGTCTTCCCCACTAAACGACATGGAATTGGCTTCCCAGTCACGGATAGTTAAATCATTTATTTATTCTCTCGTGATCACTCCATGCAAATACATATTTTATGTACTGACTAATGAACATATGAGAAGTAATGATTTTATTCATTATTATTAATCTGTACACAATGAGATATCTTTATCTCTATATATATAAAAATAGAAGCGTCGTCAAAAAATTTTCCCGCCCAAAATCACTTACTATTTATGAGAATTTTTTTTTTTATTATTATTTCTTTTCGTTTTTAGGGTTTCTCAAAATAGACAAGTGTTTACATAATAATTAGCTATGCCTTGGTAATGGTATCTATTATATACGGCCAGTGCATGAATACCAAGAGTCAATGGAATAAATATTGCGCATTGTAAATGTTTGTTCATTTTCCTCAGCTAATTCAGAATCTGAATGCATTTTTTGGAGTGTGGAGTGTGTGTATAGTTTGTTCAACAAAAATTTTATAAAACTTTCTAATTCTTGATGTGAAATATAATGGAGAGCTCACAATATCTTATACTATAAAAAAGGATTTGGCATAATTCAACACTTGGTAAAAAAAAAAAAAAGGATTTCACACATGCACCTGTACTAATATTAGAAATGTAGTTACATAATTAGGCCATATTTTATAATTCGTGAATTTAAATGTATTCTTTCAAATGTGCATTCAAAAATTTAATACTAATATTCGAAAATGTAGAATGCATCATTAGGGCAGACTTTATAATTCGTGAGTGGAAATGTATTATTTTTCGTATGCTTTCAAGAATGATTGTTGAAAAGCTGATGGAAAAAATTGGAGTTAAATGCCTCAAATGTCATTGTACTTAGGAAAATGTTTCTACAATGCTATTATACTTTAAATCATTCTTGGAATGTCATTAAACTTTTAAAAGTATATATCCCCAATGTCACTCCATCCACTTTTGTTAGAAAAGTTAACGAAAGTTATAATTTGGCACACTAATTTATACAGTTTCTACATCAACAAAAATGAGATGAACTGGCAAGTATTTTACATAAAATTAAAAAAAAAATTATTAAGATGAATAAAAAAAATAATAGAATAACTAATATTTATGGCAGTTATATTTGCACAACATTGTTTTTACATCTATACCACATTTTAATTGTAAGAATGATCATCGATATTTGCTTATTTTTGCTCTTATGTTCTCAATTTTTTTTTCATATTATTATTCATTACCTTCAATTAATTAAAATATTTTGTCTATAGACTCTAATCACGATATCCATTCAAATACTCAGCTAACGTGCATTGAAAAGTGTGCAAACATTTTGTTTACCTTTTTATTAGTTATTTATTTCGATTATTTAAAAATACGTGAGATAAATAAGTCTTTTTGGCTCTCATTAAAAAAATATTTTGAACGAAAAATCATTTCTATAAATAAGATGTGAAATCTTTTATGTAAAATACATGCCACATTGGCTCAATTTTTTTGATGTAGAAAATATTACATGTTATCAGTATAAATTAGGATGTCAAATTGTAACTTTCATTTACTTTTGTAACAAAAGTGAATGAAGTGGCATTGGGGATAGAGTAATTCTATTTATTTCAAGTAGAGATTGATCTATACTTGAATTAACACACCTTCATTAGAGAATGAGGAGGTGTCCATGTGCAAATGCATAAGGCACCTACTCATTTTTCAATGGAAAGGTGCCGACTCGGTAGATATCAATCTCAATGTTGAGATAATTAGCATTATTCTTGGGGATATAATTTTGAAAGTTTAATGGCATTTCGGGGGTGATTTAAAGTGTGCAGTGGCATTCTAGAAACATATATCCAAGTATAATGGCATTTGGGACATTTAACTCGAAAAAATTGAATTAGGAAGAAACACTATTTTACTTTCTGCTCATAATTTTAATAATTTTAACAGGATTAATTTTGTCATTGGAATTTTCCCTTACTTAATTTTCGTTTTCCTACATAAGGTGGTAAAATTCATGGTATTGTGAAGCATTCTTTGATACCTACTTTTCAATCAATGTTTCATGAATGAAGATTATATGTAACTTGCAATTGTTTCTTAGCCTTGAATGCAATGACATTCAAGACTACTCATAAGTGCAAGATAAATTTTCGGGCTAGGACTCAAATAATTGAGGTATTTGATAATAGTTTTTCGAATTATGTATATTGTTTCAAAAAGTTTCTTCATATTTTGGGTTTGTTAAGGCCTAACGAAATTGAACTTTTTGGTACGAATTATTTGGTTTGTAGCGTTTAGGCCTAATTTTTATTGGTAGTGTATTTCTATCGGATGTAATTGATGAAGTTGTTGCGAAGTACGTACCTACTACTAAACAAGTACTAGGCTTTATAACTTTTACTTAACTTGGGCTATGTATAAAGAACGATTGTTGAATTTATTTTTATTTTTTATTTTTTTATGAAATAGGAAAGCTCACGGTCAATTTGTGAATAAGGATGTTTTCCAAAATTTGTAATAATTTGATATCAGAATTATTGTCTATACCATACTATATATTAAAGCAAAACAACCGTCCTTTTTGTTTCCTGCCTAAAATACTTTTCAAAAATAGCTGGATGCATTTATGTCATATGTTTATAATTTCTAAACTTACCTAAATTGGAATGAATTTATATTCATCATTATTTGTTTTATGGAGTAAAAAATAAAAGAAATTAATACATAAATGCATTTATGTTTATTATATATTTGAAAAACAAAGATGACTTGACTTTTTCGTGCATTAATTGTGTATTAATTAGATTAATATTTTACTCCGTCCGTCCCAATTATATAGGCTGGTTTGACTTTAAGAAAATTTCCAACTTAACCCTTATTTAATACCAAAATTATTATTATTTGAAGTAATGAATATGGATACATTAGAAAACAAATAAAATAAATACTTTCCAATAAAGAAATAAGTCTATATAATTGGGACACGAAAAAAAGAAAAGACAGCATATATAATTGGAACGGATGGAGTATTAAACTTTAATATTTTGTTATTTTAAGTAAATTATAATATTTTGAGGATTATTATTTCTATTCACGTTAGTCAAAAATATTTGGACGAAATTTGTTATTTATTCTATACAACATATATTTGAAAGATTGCATTTTTTAATTTAAATTCGTGCAATTGTTTAAACATGTTTTGTCTATAGCAACTTTCGTGTATCACACGGATGTGAGCAGCTATAAACAATTTATTATTTAAAAAGGTTTTTCAAAATTGATGAGAATTATAATTTATTTCTATTTTGAGAATTCGTTGATAATCTGTATCATTAATCAAAGCAAATTATGTGTTCAAAATTTTTTTCTATTTTGTAATGACATTTACAGTAAAATTATTTTATATTGTTCTTCCGTACAACGCACGTATGTTATACTAGGACATCTATATTCTATATATCTTAATATATATAATAATAGTATAGCCGCCAAAAAACCCACACATAGTTTCCCGCCATTTTTCCCTGCTATTTTAGGAAACTTTGTAATTTTATTAATTATTTTAATAATTGAATTAGGAAACTTCAATTAATGCAAAATTAATTATAAGTGACATGTAATAAATGACTTATTGATTGTAAAAAATAAAAAATCTATAAAAAGATAAAATTGTATATTATTTTTATTCTTTTGATAATTATTGTAATATTTTGAGGTAAAAAAAATATGCAATATAGGTGTCAAATTCATGATCTTAATGAGAAGTTCAATACAAGTTAACAAATGAGAGCAAACTCTAAATATATCATTCTTAAAATTGCCTCAAATAATAAATGTAAAAGTTTTACTTATACTTTTTACTTTTTTCAATATCTAATCTTTTTAATTTATCTCATCTAAGACATAAAATGATATTTATCATTTCTTACCTAACTTCAATTTGACATAAATGATTAATTTCAAATCTTTTTTCTTATCAAATTAAAAGAAATAATGATATCCGATCTTTCTAAGTAAATTCAATTGAATCATTTTAATTTCTACAACTTCAAGTTTCGATAACCTTTTTGGTAATTTTGAAATTAATTTTATAAATTTACTCATTTTGTTCATTTATCTATTTTTTAATTTTTTATAAATTTAAAATAACCTCAATTTGTAAAATATATACTACAGACTTTAACAATTAATTCATTGAATTCTATAGAAAATAAAAATATAAGGTTTTATCAAACTTATTATATTTAAAAATAAAATATAGTCCATACATTTATTTAACATGCACAAAAAATAGTTTTGTGTGTGTGTGTGGGTAACATGATCATTTTCAATAGTTGGTGAAAAACAAAATGTCACATTGTATTTGAAACCATTGAATAGGAGTAAGTTTGATATAAACTATAGAAATTGTTTTAAATGTGTGATTGAAAGTGAAAGAAAGTAATATCAAAAATAAAATAATTGTCAAATCAATCAATTGAGTGGTATTTTGATTGTATATTGAAAGTGAAAGAAAGTAATATAAAAAATAAAATAATTGTCAAATTCTTTTTTTTTTTTTTTTTGATATTTTGATTGTATATTGAATATACAATTTATGCATTAAGATAAGAAATCTTATAGGGAGAAATGAAATTAAAAATTATTCACAATTTGTGTATGCAAGTTATTATTATTATTATTATTATTATTATTATTATTATTATTATTATTATTATTATTATTATTATTATTATTATTATTATTATTATTATTATTATTTTATTTTGTTATTTTTTTCGGACATTGTATTTTTACAACTTATTCAATAAATATTATTTATTCCGTGCATCGCACGGGTGCGATTACTAGTATATATAAAAACAGAAGTGCCGTTAAAAATTTTTCCCGCCCATTTGCACTTTCTATTTTTGGAAATTTTTTTTTTTCAATTGAATTTCTGGAATTGGGAAATGAGTTGTTGACAATTAATGAGACATTTATGTGGGAAAATGTGTAATGCATTGTAAATAGGCACTTGACTATATATATTGAATGCTAATAGTTTGTCTATATATATATATATATATATATATATATATATATATATATATATATATATATATATATATATATATATATATATATATATATATATTATTTTAGGGAACTATATTCATACAACACATTTTTTTAAATTTACACCATAGTTTAATTGCAAGATAGATCTTCGGTGTTTGTTTAGTTTTGCTTTTATATCCTTAACTTTTTTTAATCGTATTGTTATTTATAACATTCAATTAATTAATAAATTTTATTTTCTAATCGCAATTTCTATTCAAATATTCTGCTAATTTGCATTGAAAGGATGTGCAAATATTTTTTTAACTTTTGTATTAATTATTTATTTTGATTATTTAAAAATATGAGAGATAAATAAGTGTTTTTCGCCAACAGAACAAATATATTGAACAAAAATCGTCTCAAAAGACAAGATGTGGAAATTAATAAAGAGTTGATGATAAAAAAATTATAAAAATTTTTAATATAACTATTATAATTTGAAGTAGTTTTATTTTTTGTAAAATTTTAATAATTATTTTAATATAATATTATTTTTTATGCATTTTGTATACGGGAGAAATTATGTATAAGCATTAAAAATTAACAAGCACTTATCAAAATTCATATTGTTAAATTGCAACTTCCGTAGATCATTTTTGTTTTCCAATCTAAAATACTTTCCAAAAATTGGAATGCATTAATATTCATCATTAATTGTTTTATAAAAAATAAATTTTATAAAGAAATTAATACATTTGGAAAACTACACATTAACTTTGAAAAACAAAAATAACTTTACTTTTTCGTGCATTATTTGTGCATTAATTAGATTAATATTTTATTAAACTTTAATATTTGTTCTTTTTTGTTTAGTTAAAAATATTAGTGACAAATAAGTTTGTTTACACTTCTTAATAGATTTTTTTTCCAGAAAGCAGTAATTTTTTTTTTTAGAAGACGGTGACTATTCATTTTTTTTTAATTATTTGAATTAAACTTGCTTGCATTAACGTAAGAGGTACTCATGATAATTAATAATTTATTGAAACTAAAACTAATTATTATGTCATCACATTGATATACATTTGAATGGTATTATGGAAATCATTTTACATAGTGAAATTAATTACTATGTTCTGGATGACGTGTTGACTGCATTTGGTCCCTGTTTGAGACCCATTATTTGGAATAATGTGATTTTGAATATTAATTTTTTTGGAGAATGTGTAGTTAAAAATTGGAGAATATTTTTGGACTTATGTGTAGATTATTTTATTGGTATAATGTGTGGTTGAAAATGCGTTTTTAAAAAATGAGATTTAAAAATAATAGGTATCAAACAGGGGCTTGATGATGCGTTTAGTGCAATGGGAAATGAAATTGAAATTATTAAGGATGTTCATTTTAATACTTAAAAACGCAACTCCAAACAATGTGCAAATATCTGTTATTTTCGATAAAAAATAATATCAATTTTTTATCGAACAACAACTTCATTTTTTTTTTTTGTGAAAAAATGTGGAAAACTTAATAATCATTTACTACTTAAATATATAAATTGATTTTTATTACTCAAAGAAGCTATTATAATTTGAAGTAGTTTTATTATTTGTAAAATTTTATTAATTATTTTAATATATTATTTTTTATGCATTTTGTGTACGGGAGAAATCTTATGTTTTTTTGTGGGTTTTTTTTTTCTGATTTTCGATACAATTGTTTAACATTAATTAGCAACTTGAATATGTATTGGAATAGGTGGAAGACGTGTCATGCCAGTGACCTTTCATTTGTTGATGTTGAATTGATTAATGAGGTGTGGATGGGAAATGGCTTTTCATTTTTCCATTTCATATTAAATGCTCGATGCAATTTTTTGCTGGCTTAAGTATTAATTAGTATTAATACATTTTTTTGAATAAAAAAAATATAAGATTAATTTTAATAATTGTCTAAAAATTATATGATCTAAAATTCTCGGTATAATTTTTTGACCTTCAATGTTATCCAGTTGCCATGTCATGATAATTGCAAGATTTGCGTAGGTATTATTTTAACTACTTGATTTTATATGTAAAACTATAATTTTATTGGTTAAGAATGAATAATGTTTTTTTAATAATTCTTAATTTTAATAGTTGTGTAAAGGTTATATGGTACGATTTTTGCTATAATTTTTTTACTCCAACATTGTCGATTGTTATATCATGATAATTGCTAGATTTATGAAATTGTTATTTTGACCAGTTGATTTTATAGGTGAAAATATAATTTTATTGGTCAAATGCAAATATTTGTAGGTTAAGATTCAACACGCTTTTATAATTATTATGATTCTTATTTTTGAATGAAAAATTTAAAGCTTAAATACGAGAGGAGAATGCATAAACCATTAGAAATATATTGATACATTCCACATAATCAATATTGTATCCATAATATTAAATAAAAAACATGATACACCATTAAATAAACTATTAAATTTGGATTTTCTTTGAAGTAGATCATAACTAATAAAAATTATTGAAATTAACACTCATTTTTATTGGTCAAATACAAATATTTGCTTTTAAGATTAAACAAAAGCTTATAATTATTGTGATTGATGTTTCTGAAAGAAATTTAGACAAAATGTTAAATACGTGAGGAAAATGCAAAAATTGTGGTTAAAAGCGAATACTATTCTTTTAATCATTCTTAATTTTAATAGTTGTGTGAAGATTATATGGTATACCATTTTTCGTTATAATTTTTTTGTCACCAACATAGCATGTTGTCATATCATGATAATTGCTAAATTTATGTAATTATTATTTTGACTACTTGATTTTATAATTAAAAATATAGTTTTATTGGTTAAATACAAATATTTGTGGGTTTAAGATTAAGCACACATTTATAATTATTGTGATTTATATTTTTGAATCAAAATTGGAAAAACTTAAATACGAGAGGCATAAATCATGAGAAATAATTGATACCTTCCACAATATATTTATATTTGGCGAATACTTTAGTATTATTTACTAATGTATTAAGTAAAATACTAAAGTATCCGACAAACATAGCATCCTCAATATCTCACTTATTTTTATTTATGGATTAAAATGGTGTAGTATTGAATTTATAATGCTTATATTAAACTTAAAAGAAAAGTGTTGACATATTTTATTACAAATCAAATTTGTATTTTCAATTGGAAAATTGCATTCGTACAGGGCCTGTACATGTAGGATTACTCTTTTCAATATACCAAAATTATTCACTAATTTTACAATATATTTTGTATGATACAATATCCGTGCATCGCACGGGTGATGCACTAGTCTTTATCTTTATCTTTATCTTTATATATATAAAAGTAGAAGTGAGGAGAGAGAGTCATTTTGGAGGGAAATTTGCATTTAATGATTCTCTCTCCTCAATTCTACTTATATATATAAATAAATAAATAAAAGATAAAGACTTTTGTAGGAAAATTTATTATTTATTACATATTTAATAAGAGTTATAATAAATATATTATGTATAAATGTATTACATTGGAAATGAAAAAAATAGATTAATATATTTGAACATAAATAAATGTGATATCTATTTAATTGTGTTACGTAGGAAATGAAAAAATTGTATTAATATATTTGAACATAAATAAATGTCATATCTATATAAATGTGTTATATTGAAAATGAAAATTTTGGATTAATATATTTGAAAATAAATAAATACATGCTATATAAATTTGCTAACATAGAAATTAAAATTTTGAATTAATATATTTTGAAAATAAATGAATAAAATAAATATAGAAAAGATAAAGATTTTGTAGGAAAATTTATTATTTATTACATATTTAGTAAGAGTTGTAGTAAATGTAATATTTGTAAATGTGTTACACTGGAAATGAAAAAATTAGATTAATATATTTAAATATAAATAATGTGATATCTATGTAAATGTGTTATGTAGGAAATGAACATAAATAAATGTGATATCTATTTAAATGTGTTATATAGAAAATGAAAAAATTGTATTAATATATTTGAATATAAATAAATGTCATATCTATGTAAATGTGTTATATTGAAAAAGAAGATTTTGGATTAATATATTTGAAAATAAATAAATAAATACGTGCTATATAAATTTGTTAAGTTAAAAATGAAAATTTGAATTAATATATTTTGAAAATAAATAAATAAAATCATTGAAATTTTACTTCCTAATATGTCAATAAATGAGTAGATTCTTCAATAAGCATATTACAAAAATAATTAACTATTTGCTATCAACCTTTTACGGCCAATGATAAGTTGGTAGAAAATTTAATCCTTTCATCATTTTGACAAAAATTGATATGTTTAAAAAATAAGGAAAAATAAAATATATGTAAGCAACATATTAAAAAATAAAGTTAATTAAAAATTATAACATATTAAAAGAAAAATAGGTGATAAGGTAGGCAAATTTTCAGAGAAAAACGTAAATAAAAGTCAAAAGAAATTTAATATAAAAGATTTAATTAAATGTCAAACTTTGAATGGTGCAGTACACTGTGTGTGCACCATTTTTTATTTTGATTAGTTTTGTTTTTTTTTTTTTTAAATTTTAAACTCAATGACATGTGTTATGGAGGAAATGAAAAAATTGGATTAATGTATTTTAAAATAAATAAATATATGCTATATAAATTTGTTAAGTTAGAAATTTAAAAATTGAATTAATATATTTTGAGAATAAATAAATAAAATCATTGAAATTTTACTTCCTAATATGTCAATAAATGAGTAGGATCTTCAATACGCATGTTACAAAAATAATTAATTATTTTCTATCAACTTTTTAACCACACATATTTTTCTCTCCAAATTTCAGCCATTATTTTTACCTCAAAATCATTTATACAGGTTTATAAATCAAACAGTATTACCAAACGGAGGCTTAATCTTTACATCATTTTGACAAAAATTGACATGTTTAAAAAATAAGGAAAAATAAAATATATTAATTAATAACACATTAAAAAATATAGTTAATAAAAAATTATAACATATTAAAAAGGAAATAGGTGATGAGGTGGAAAGATTTTAAGATAAAAATGTAATTAAAAACCAAAAGAATTTTATATAAAAAATTTATAAGTGCCGAATTTTGAGTGGTGCGGTATACTTAGTATACATGTAACATTTTTTTATTTTGATTAGTTTTGTCTTTTTTAAAGTTTCAAATTCAACAATATTTTGTATTGAAATTTTATTTGATTTATGTTTTTTTTATTTTATATGATTATATAATCAAGATATTTTCAAAATTATGATATAAAAATTATATATTCCGTGCATCGCACGGGTAGACAACTAGGTTAATATATTTGAACATAATTAATGTGATATTTATGTAAATGTGTTATGTAGGAAATGAAAAAATTGAGTTAATATATTTTAACATAAATAAATATAATATCTATGTAAATATGTTATTTTATTTATGAAATCAAAAAATTGTATTAATATATTTGAACATAAATAAATGTCATATCTATGTAAATATGTTAAATTGAAATTGAAAATTTCGGATTAATATATTTGAAAATAAAAAATCCATGCAATATAAATTTGTTAAGTTAAAAATGAAGATTTTGAATCAATATATTTTGAAAATAAATAAATAAAATCATTGAAGTTTTACTTCCTAATATGTCAATAAATGAGTAGGTTTTTCAATAAGCATATCACAAAAATTATTACCAAATGGAGGTTTAATTATTTCATGATTTTGATAAAAATGACATGTTTAAAAAATAAGGAAAAATAAAATATATTAATTAATATATTGAATTTCAAATAAAATATATCTAAGTAACACATTAAAAAATATAGTTAATAATAAATTATAACTTATTAAAAGGGTAATAGATGATGAAGTGGGCAAATTTTCAGAGAAAAATGTAAATAAAAGTTTTTAAAAAAATTATATAAAAAATTTAAATGAATGTCAAATTTTGAGTGGTGCGGTATACTAAATGTACATGTAACATTTTTTTATTTTAAATAGTTTTATCTTTTTTAAAGTTTCAAATTCAATAACATTTTGTATTGAAATTTCATTTAAATTATGTTTTTTATTTGATATGATTGAATCAAAATATTTTTAAAATTATGATTTAAAAATTATATATTCCGTGCATCGCACGGGTAGACAACTAGTATATATAAAAGTAGAAGTGAGGAGAGAGAGCCATTTTGGAGAGAAGATTGCATTTAATGAGTCTCTCTCCTCATTTCTACTTTTATGTATAAAAAATACATAAAAATAAATAAAGAAAAGATAAATATTTTTGTAGGAAAGTTTATTATTTATTACATATTTAGTAAGATTTGTAATAAATATATTATGTGTAAATGTATTATATTGAAAATGAAAAAATCAGATTAATATATTTGAACATAAATAATGTGATACCTATGTACATGTGTTATGTAGAAAATGAAAAACTTGGATTAATATATTTGAATATAAATAGATGTGATATCTATGTAAATGTGTTATGTATGAAATGAAAAAATTGTATTAGTATATTTGAATATAAATAAATGTCATATCTATGTAAATGTGTTAAATTGAAAATGAAAATTTTGGATTAATATATTTGAAAATAAAAAATACATGCTATATAAATTTGTTAAGTTAGAAATGAAGATTTTGCATCAATATATTTTGAAAATAAATAAATAAAATCATTAAAATTTTACTTTTTAATATGTCAATAAATGAGTAGGTTCTTCAATAATTATATTACAAAATTAATTAATTATTTGCTATCAATTTTTTGCCACCAATGATAAATTGTTAGAAAATTTAATCATTTCATCATTTTGACAAAAATTGGTATGCTTAAAAAATAAGGAAAAATAAAATATATTAATTAGTATATATTGGATTTCGAATAAAATATATGTAAGCAACATATTAAAAAATAAAGTTAATTAAAAATTTTAACATATTAAAAGGAAAATAGGTGATAAGGTGGGAAAATTTTTAAAGAAAAACGTAAATAAAAGTAAAAATAAATTTATACAAAAAATTTAATTAAGTGTCAAACTTTGAGTGGCGCGGTACACTGAGTTTACATGCAGATTTTTTTTTTTTTTTTTTAAGTTTCAAATTCTATAACATGTGTTATGTAGGAAATGAATACATTGAATTAATATATTTTAAAATAAATAAATGTCATGGTATATAAATTTGTTAAATTAGAAATGAAAAAATTGAATTAATATATTTTGAAAATAAATAAATAAAATTATTGAAATTTTACTCTCTAAGTTGTCAATAAATGAATAAGCTCTTCAATACGCATATTACAAAAATAATTAATTATTTTCTATTAACTTTTTAACCACACATATTTTCTCCCTCCAATTTTCAATAACTACTTTTTACCTCAAAATCATAAATAAACAAGTTTATAAATCAAACATTATTACCAAACGGAGGCTTAATCATTTCATTATTTTGACAAAAATTGACATGTTTAAAAAACAAGGAAAAATAAAATATATTAATTAATATATTGGATTTCAAATAAAATATATGTAAGCAACACATTAAAAAATATAGTTAATAACAGATTATAAAATATTTAAAGGAAAATAGGTGATGAGGTGACAAATTTTCAAAGAAAAAAAATTATATAAAAAATTTAAATGAGTACCAAATTTTGAGTGACGCGGTATACTTAGTGTACATGTAGTATTTTTTATTTTATTTTGAATAGTTTTGTCTTTTTTAAAGTTTCAAATTAAAAAACATTTTGTATTGAAATTTTATTGAAATTGTGTTTTTTATCTGATATGATTAGATCAAGATATTTTAAAAATTATATATTCCGTGCATCGCACGGGTAGACAACTAGTATAATATATAAAAGTAACTGAGTCAACCTCAGTCAACTTCCCTGTTTCCCTCCAAAACTCTTGTGCTATGTGCAGATTTTATTTATTTATTTTTTCAATTTTTGGAGACTTCAATATTTATCATGTTCACACTACTTATATCCCCTATCCAATAATCAACTTCAAAACCCACTTCAAAAATAGTTGGACCTTCAATATTTATTTATTATTTTCAAAATCGCTGATGTCTACTTATAGTCTTCAATATTTGTTGTGTTTACATGACTTCTATTTCCCGCCGCCTAATTACACTGGAAATCCAGTTATTTTCCTTTTTTTTTTTCCTTTTTCGCTTTTTCAGAATTTGTTTCATTTTTTTTTCCTTTTTCAAAATCTGTTGATTCATTTTTGTTTTCTATATCTTTTTTTTTTTTTTTTGCATTTCCCTATAAACAATCTCTTTCATTTCTGTTATATATAATTATTATAAAGATATACACAATAATAAAAGATTCAATTAAAGTGTTATTTCTTTGAAAAAATGTATACTGTTTAACATGACCGCTCCACTCCACCTTCTATTTATCACGTTTTATGATTCAAAATTTCTGGTGCGGTGGTAATGCTTATTAGTTATTAATATTACAAACCAGTTGAAAATAAAAAATAGTAAATTATTTTTTGAAAAAGTAAAAATGATTGACTCTACTTTTTTCTTCAAGACCTGTGATTTGAGTCGTTGAACATAGATTTGGATTTCTAACAAAAAAGAAAAAATATTAAAACAATAATATTGTAGAGAAAGCTTCAAAAACAATATAGAATGCAAAATTATTTTAGACTAATAAGAGAATTTGTTAATAGTCTATTTATATTATGTTCTAGATTTCTCTGTTTGGGTTGCAATGTGTTAACTAATGTTGGGCTATTTAGAATAGTTTTGGGTTTGATAGATATGTTAATTATTTCGGCTATTGAGTGAAGAAAAAATATATTATTCATGCGTCAGTATATATATTTGATGAAATTGTATATCACATTGTATAAAAAATAATAAAAATAAGAAACTAGAATTATTATTTTTTTTAAAATTTGCTTTACCGAGAAGTTGTTTTTTATTTTTTATGATATAAGAACGATAATTTGTTTGGCTTTACTTATTTATATTTGACTTTTTTGTGTCAAAACCTCTCTTTTCATAAAAAAAATGTGTTCTTCTAACTTTTTCAATCTTACAAATAAATATTTGTGTTCATTTATACAAATCCAAATAAAATTTTCAGTTAAAAATTATGTTGAAATTTTATTACTAGATAATACTCTCTATGTCCTACAAAGATAGTCCACTATTTCTTTTTTGTCCATCTCAAAAAGATATTCTACTTTATTTTTTAAGAGTGAAATTAATATTTTATATTCTATTTTGTCCTTAATCTGTGTGAAAATGAGTAGAGGACTATCTTTATGGTACGGAGGGAGTACTAAATTATAAATCACATCATACATATAATTTTTTTTTTTAATAAATAATATTATTTTTAGTTATTTAGTACATCTAAATATTGAAGCTCTTTTTTATAGCATGTTATTAAATTATTAAATATTTTTTATAGATAATTACATTTAATACATAATTAATTTCTTATAATAATTGTGATATTTTATTGGTCTTAATTTTATGGATAAATATTTGGTTCAGTCATACAGATCCAATGTCAAATTCTCAATTAAAATTATATCTAAAATTTATACACATTCGTATTTTTATAAATCACGTTGTATTGAAATTTTTATAACTAAATCCTATTTTTAAATTATTTATTACATATACATATTAAAGTTCTTTCCTATGTTGCATTATTTATCAAAATTATTTCGATGACTATTACATTTAATTCTTAATTAATTTTTTATTCCAAAAAATCTCATATCACATTTTTTAACATTAACGGTTAACAAATTTATCTATATTGTTTGAAATGATATAGTTATTAATGATTTTTGTCCTAACTGTTAATTTTAAATTTTCAAAAAGTAATTAACCATACCAAGATATTCTTTACTATATTTTAATTCAGATTTTATGATATTTTTTCATAATAATATATAAATTGTCTCCCAATTTACTAATTAACTAAAAATTGAGATGATCAATATTAAACTATAATTTCAATCAAAAAAAATTACGTTGTATAAATATTGAAAACCTAAAATATCATAAATTTGATGCAATATCTTTGTCAACCTCGCAAATTATTATTATTATTATTATTATTATACATGTTGTTTTTCATTGTCAATTGTCAAAATATTGAATTTTATCTTTTATATGCATGGTCTATATTATTAACTTTTTCATTTATTGTTTGAATGTTCAGAGTACATGAATACTGGAGATCCTACATTTAAGTGTTAATTTTGCAAGGCGAATTTTTGGTTCGAGGAGATGGTGAATAATCGTTACAAAACTTGAAGATCATATTCTATAAGGTCAAATTATATCTGACAGTAATGCAGGATACAAGTTCTTTATTCTAAGAATATCGTTGAGCTATTCGAATTTTAGGATACTTATTAGATTAAAAAAAAAAAACAATTTTCATTTATAGTGTCATATGTCATGACTATCAATAAGAGTCAGACACAATCATTTTCGCATGTATGACTTCTCCCTAAAATGTTGATATTTATACATGAAACTAATAAATGATGAACTTATCTCTTATTTGTAAATGTTATTTATTTTATTTAAGAATTCATTTAATTTCGAATATGATTATTTTTATTTAGAAGTTTCTTCCCGTGCATCGCACGGGATGATTCACTAGTATATATATATACACAATGGTAAACAATCTTGAAGATAAAAGGAAATTACAACAAACAAGGAAAAGATAAAGTTAAGATCTCCTAGCATATCATAATAACCAACATATATGGAACTAGATATGGCATGCGGTTGTGCCATTAGTTGGACTAGGGCTGCTTCCTTTGACAGTCTTGGGCTTAGCATCTTCATGTTTGGTCCATCGTGTGACCTAATATGCCCCCGCAAGATGGAGCTCCCATTGGAGAGACCGATCTTGGACTGAAGATGAGTGAAGGACATATTCAAAAGTGGCTTGGTGAGAATATCAGCAAGTTGATCTTTGGTAGAAATGTAGCAGACATTGAACGACCCGGAGGAGACATGGTTGTGGACAAAGTGATAGTCAATGGCAATGTGTGTTCATACGAGAATGAAAGACTAGATTGATGGAGAGATAGGTGGCACTAAGATTGTCACAGAATATGGTTGGACGAGAAGATGGAGTGATGCGAAGTTCTTGGAGAATGTTGCGAATCCAAAGAATTTCAGCGGCACAGGAAGCAAGTGCTCGATACTCAGTCTCGGTAGAGGAGCGGGCTACAGTTTTTGTTTCTTGGAGCACCAGGAAATGGGATTGCCACCAAGATAGATAATATAGGCAGAAGTGGAAGTGCGATCATCAGAATTGCCCGCCCAATCTGCATCAGTGAATGCAGAGAGAGAAAGGGAACTAGATTTTTTAAGGAAGAGACCATGGAAAATAGTGGACTTGAGATAGCAAAGAATTCTTTTAATAGTAGTCCAATGAGTGTCTGATGGTATGTGCATGAATTGGCATAATTTATTGACATCAAAAGAGATGTCAGGCCTAGAGATAAGAGATATTGGAGGGCACCAATAGTTGGGCAGAAAAGTGTGATGTCACACGGAGGGGAACCGTCATGAAGAGAGAGGGCCATAGAGGAGCTCATAGGGGTGGAGCACTCCTTTGCGCCGACCCTGTCAGTTCGGGAAAGGAGATCACGAATGTATTTGTGTTGAGATAGAAGGTAGCCAGATGGAGTGGGTAGAATTTCGACACCCAGGAAGTAGTTTAACACCCCGAGATCCTTTATGGAGAATTGTTTGGATAATGCAGTGACAAACTTATGAAGAGAGGAATTATGGTTGCTGGTTACTAGAATGTCATCGACATAAATGAGTAGATAAATAGTGACACAATTGTTGAAGTAGAGAAATAGGGAGGTATCATTACTAGAGTTTGTAAAGCCATAGGAGAGAGAAGAAATGATTTTAGTGTCTCATACCAGACACGGGGTGCTTGCTTGAGACCATAAATAGCTTTGCGAAGTTGGCAAAGCTATTTATGGGAAGTTGGGATCAACAAAGACAGGTGGTTGACTCATGTAGACTTCTTGTGTCAACGAGTCATGTAAAAAGACATTGTTGACATCAAGTTGTCGGATTGGCCAATTCTGAGTTAAGGCGAGAGATAGGATGAGCCGAATTATTGTGGGTTTGACAACATGACTGAATGTGTGATTGAAGTCAATGCTCGGGTGTTGGTGGAATCCCTTAGCGACAAGACGTGCTTTGTATTTAGAGATAGTGCCATCGGGATTTCACTTAATGCGAAATACCCATTTGCAGCCAACAATATTTAAAGAAGAAGAGGGTGGGACTATAGACCAAGTGTTATTTCAGAAGAGAGGGTTTAGTTCGTCAACCATGGTGTTACGCCATTTTGGAATTTTAATGGCTTGAGAAGCACATGATGGTTCAAGGGATGGAGGAAGAGGGTGCTTCGTGGTGGCAAGATATAATTTTGGTCTGAAGATATTATCTTGGCTGCGTGTTCTCATTTGATGAGTCCACACAGGGGAGACAAGTCTTTCAACAAAGTGAGGCTGGTCAGGACATGAAGAGTCGGAGGAGGTGGGGCCGGAAGAGGTCGAAGCAGGTGGGAGGTTGACTGCAATCGAAGGAGATCCAGTGTAGTCAGGTAGACTACCTTACGGGGGTGTAAGCTCGACCGAAGACGTAACTGATCGCGTGACATCTGGAATGGCAGGTGCGGACTGTGGATGAATAGTAATGAAGGGAACAGAGGACGTGGGGTTAAGATGTTGAGCAGGTGATTCGGTTGATAAGGGGGGAATTGGTGGAAAGGAAAGGAAACTTGTGTTCAAAAATTTTTGACAGGAGATGTAAACTTTTGAGGTGTTGGGGTCAAGACATAGATAAGCATGATGAGTGGTCGCATACACTATGAAAACGCTAGGCCTGGATTTGGAGTCAAACTTGTGACGAGGGTAAGGTTTGAGCCATGGATAACATAGGCAACCAAAAGTTCGAAGGTTATTGTATGATGGTTTTTGTTTGAAGAGACATTCATAGGGAGACTGGAAATCAAGAATGGAGGTGGGAAGGCGATTTATTAGATAAACCACTGTTTGAAAGGCACAAGTCCAATAAGATTGGGGCACTCCAGATTGAAGAAGGAGGGTGAGGCTGGTTTCAACAACATGGCGATGTCGTTCGGACACACCATTGTGTTCAAGAGTATGAGGTGGAGTTTTGAGATGCTCGATCCCGAAGGACTCAAGAATGGGCTTTGAAGCCGTGAATTCACCCCCTCCATCCGAGTATAACTTGAGTATTTTTTTTATTGAGTTGTGTTTCCACTTTACGCTTGAAAATTGGAAAAATATTGTGAACATCAGATTTTAGGCATAAAGGATAAAACCATACAAATTTCGAGAAATGATCCACAAAAATAAGATAATATTTAAATCCTTCAATGGAAGTGACGGGACTCGGACCCCATACATCAATATAAATAACCTCAAGAGGATTTCTACTAACAAGACTCGAAAAACTAAATGGTAACTTATGACTCTTAATGAACTGGCATGAATGACAAATAAAATTAGAGGAAATATTAAAAGACTCTGGAAGAGTGCCGGAACTGAGTAGGTGTTCGACAAATTTTGTCGCAGGATGACCTAGTCGACTATGCCAGGTGACAAGTGGAGAAGCGGAGGAATGGTGGACGGTTGTAGCTGGACTGTTGGAGGATGGCCATTCATAGATGTCATTACGATTCCGTCCTCGGGTGAGTGGTGCCCCCGTGCGAAGGTCCTTAACAACAAAATAAGAGGGAAAGAATTCAATCGATGTATGGTGAGATTTAGTGAATTTTGAGACAGAGATAATGTTACGTTTTAAAGACGGGACACAAAGAGCACCGCTTAGCGAAATTGTAGGGGAAAGAGAGATAGAGAGAGAGAGAGAGAGAGAGAGAGAGAGAGAGTACATTTATGAGAGATTGGGTGTTGAGAGCCGTCACCTAGAAGCATATCATCTGGTCCTTCATATGGTTGAGTAAGGGAGAGGTTGGATATGTCAGAGGTGATGTAATGAGACGCACCTGAGTCCATTATCCAGTTGTTGGGGGAGATAGTAGATACATGATGAACTGAACCACGATAAGGCTTGAGATTGGGAAAGAGATCTCAACAGTCATGTGCAGAGTGTCCACGATGATTGCAGTAGCGGCAATAGACCGGATCATTTGTGTTTGGGGCTGTGGAAGAGAAGCGATGTTGTGGGCTTGGAGTTGGAAGCAAGCCGTGATCTTTGGATGGAGCAGATTGCGGCTGAAAAACTGGAGACTGGGCCTGCCTTGTTCTACCTGAGTTGGAACGATGATGGGGCTTCCGGGAATTGCCGGATGAGCGGAAGCTAGTGGCATGAAGCTCGGCACCAGAGGACAGCGTGACACCATCAATATCTCGAAGGTAGGTTTTGTGATCCACTAGTTTGTCAAAGAGTTCTTCAAAGGGCACCGTTTCATCTTTGGTGTGGAAGGAAGCAATGAGTTCTTTGTAAGCGGGACCAAGGCCAGGGGTACAATATATAAGGAGGTCATCATCAGAAGGAGGCGCACCAAGTGTATTGAGTTCGTCTGCCAACGTCTTGATTTGGAGGAGAAAATCTTGAACGGTTTGTGTACCATGTTGAAGTTGGGAAAGTTTATCCTTCAAATGAATAATATGAGATTTTGATCTTTTGGAAAAGTATTGATTGAGTTTGGTCCAAACCAATGCATTAGTAGAATAGAATGATACCAATGGGATGATATGTTCAGAAAGGGATGCCAAGATGGAATGCAGGATGAGTTGGTCTTGTCTTTTCCAAAGGAGGGCAGCCAGGTTGGGAGATGTAACTCCATCCACGGTAATGGTTGCAAGTGGGGAGGAGAAAGTACCATCAACGCACTCAAATAAGTCAAGGACGTGAAGTAGTGAGGAGAATTGAGCTTTCCAAGAGAAAAAATTGGAGAACGTGAGTTTTAAGGTGATTTGGGTGGAGGTATTGATTTGAATAATATTTGTGGGGTTAGGAGGTAGTGGTGGGTTTTCAACTGTGTCGCGGGGTGGGGTGGCAGCTTCAACATGGCCTTGAGGAGGAATATTGTCAACCATGATAAGTTAGTGTGGTGGACGACAGAGAAAGAAGGGCAGAAGGCTGGAAGAGGAAGAAAGGAAGTAGGGTGTACGCCTAGGATCAAGAAGAGCTCGTTAGAGCGTTTGTTGCTCTGATACCATAATGAACATATGAGAAGTAATGATTTTATTCATTATTATTAATCTGTACACAATGATATATATATACAATGGTAAACAATCTTGAAGATAAAAGGAAATTACAACAAACAAGGAAAAGATAAAGTTAAGATCTCCTAGCATATCACAATAACCAAAATATATGGAACTAGATATGGCATGCGGCTGTGCCATCAGTTGGACTAGGGCTGCTTCCTTTGATAGTCTTGGGCTCAGCATCTTCATGGTTTGGTCCATTATGTGACCTAATACTGACTACTGACGAAGTAATAACTTTGATTGATTCTTCACGTCTGGGATTCTGTAAAATAAACTGTAATTAAAAAACAGCATTTCTTCCTTGAAATTCTGACTAACTTGCATTCATCGTGAATTTGAATTCAATCAAAAGGTGCAACGATTGAGGTTATGGAGAGATTTTGACTTTGACGGAAAATAGTTTTAATGATAATACCAGAACTAGTCAGTATGTGCAGGATAAAAAAAAAAAGGCTATCAAGCTTCCTTACCAAAAACCATTGTTAGCAATGCCATGAAGCACGTGATGGAAATAGTAACATAATGAAAGAAAGGGTCAATGGTAGATTAATTTCTTTTATGAGTACCACAAAACGTGTGAATTACTTACTATTGGGAATTTAATAATCCTTATGTTTAATAAACTTTGCATGTCATGTCCATGCACATCAAGTTCCCAAAATTTTCAATTTGTATTTGGCAGCTCAATTATGCTAACAAACATGCTAAGTTCAATTGATAATTGTTGAAATTAATGTTGGTTCTTCGATACACCTCCAGGCTCAGTAAGCTTTCCAACTCGACACCAAAATTTCTAGCTTGACCCAATAACCACACAACCTTGGTTGCTTGAATAGTGAGACGAACAATATCACAAAGTGATAAAAGGAAGAAGAACAACAATGAAAACTTAGTAAAGGCTCCAAGAAATATATAGTGGTTGGGTTAGGTCACCAATAAATGGGCCAATCATCCAACAACCCAAGTCCAAGACATAACCAATTCAAATGGCCCAACAAGCAACAAGTCCAGCGTCTATGTCTATAACACCACAATTGTGCCTTCCAAGTGGGCCACGAACAACTACCAATTAAATTACTTCAAGTGGTCTCGAGTCGTTATCAAGCCGAGCTATTGATTTTGGTATCAATATAATCCCACAACTGTTTTATATCATCACCCGAATTTATTGAGTATCAAAAAACCTAACAAATCTCCAAATTGATGTTGTTTCTGCAATTTTTCTGACATTGACGTGGGAAGACCAAAAACTGATATTTTGTTGGAGATGATGAACCCAAGCCTCCAAGAAACCTGCAAAAAAGGCAACAAGGGATGTCTTTGTCACCCCTCCGGTATAACAATTAGTTCTCTGGAGAAGGAGAGAATAATATAAAAAATATTTAAGAACTTATGAAAAATATGAATATTTTTGTGTCTCACCTCAATTATGAACGAAGTAGACCTATTTATAAGTTATGGAATAAGTCTCCCCATCCTAGTAGGAAAGAAAATCCTTATTGAAAGAAGTTACCTTATAGGGGAACATTCCTTAAGTGAATTGAATTCTCTTTTAGGTAATTATCTTGTTTTCTAGTGTAAGGACCAAGACGTAGCCCATTGACATGTTTTAGGGTTAGGGTTGGCCCATACCAAGACCACGACGCTTCTATGAACAGATCGGCCCAAAGTGTGACCTCAGGTCATAGAGAAAGTCAATCCAAAGTATGATATTGGGCAACATGGAAGGTCGGCCAAAGCCTGACCTTAGGTCACAAGTGTAAAGGTAAAAAGCAATATTCCGATAATGTAATAACCAAAAAATATACCGATCATTAGCTCATGTGCATCAGAGGTCGGGCTCCGACCTCTAGACGTATGTCATATAAAGTGTAATTATTGTTTGAGGAGGGCAACCCTGAACCTATGTTGGACGAACAAGCCCGAACATGAGGACCCATGAGCATTGAAGTTTTATTCGTACATGCTAACGTAGTGTTCGGGGTCATGTACTCATCATAAGCCCTCACTTATCCCGTATCGAATTTGAGGAGAGATGGACTCATAGTAATGAGATATCGTGGTTTTGGTAGGATGCGATGTGATTGTTATGTTATGTTATGGGCAAATAACAAGAGCTTATGTTAAGTAAGGAATGAGTCCAAACTTATGCTAAGCAATAATAAGCGGATCTAATGTTAAGTAATGAGCTTGAGCTTATGCTAAGTGATAAATTCAAGTTTATGTTTAATAAGCCAGAACTTATGTTGAGGAAGAAATAAGTCGAGCTCATGTTGAGTAATGGGCTTGAGCTTATATTTAAACAAAGAATAAGCTGAGCCAAAAAATTAATAAGCTTGAGCTTTTGTTAGCGATAATTAAGCATGAGCTTATGTTATGTAATAAACTCGAGCTTATGTTAAGCAATAATAGGCCGAGCTCATGTTAAGTGATGAACTCGAGCTTAACATAGATAATATGCTTGATGTTGAGCAATAACAAGTCGAGCTCATGTTAAGTAATGACCTTAAGCTTATGTTGAGTTTATGTTAAGCAATAATAGGCTGAGCTCATGTTTAAGCAAGAAATAAGTCGAGCTCATCTTAAGTAATAAGCCTGAACTTATGTAGACTAGAGGGTTTCATTATATCAATTTGATTACTTGATTGCTTGGAAATTTTCATTTGTACTTGCATGAGCAAGTATTTAATTGCTTGCTCATGGTTAAGGCTTTGAGTGCTTGCACGTGGGCAAGAAACCGACCTTGTAAATTATTTTTACAAAGGAAGGGTCGAGCCCATGACTTTGTGTTTTTGAGGAAATAATTTGTAAATGTTGTGCTTTGTGACCGGCCTTGTAAATTATTTGTAGGAAATAATTTGTAAAGTCGTGTCATGTGATCGACCTTGTAAATTATTGAGAGAAATAATTTCTAAAGTCATATCATGTGACCGACCTTGTAAATTTCTTGACTTTGTGTTTTTGGAAGATAATTTGTAAAGTCGAGCTTTGTGATCGACCTTTCAAATTATTTTTATAAAGAAGGGGTCAAGCCCTTAACTTCGTGTTTTTGGGAAAATGATTTGTAACGGTCGTGTTTTGAGGCTGACCTTGTAAATTATTTTTACAAAGAAGGGATCAAGTCCTTGACTTTGTGTTTTTGGGAAAATAATTTGTAAATGTCGTGCTTCAGAGTCGACCTTGTAAATTATTTTTACAAAGAAGGGGTTAAGCCCTTGACTTCGTGGATTTTAGGAATTTATTTGTAAGGTCTGGCATTGTGGCCAACCTTCTAAATTTTTGCACAGATAATGGGCTAAGTCCTTGATTTTGTGTAATTTACAGAAAATAGTTGACAAATCAGGCAGGTAGGCCGACCTTGTAAATTTTTTATACAAAGAAGGGATCAAACCCTTGACTTGTGATTTAAGGAGATAGTTTGTCAAGTCGAGCATGTAGATCGACATTGTAAACTTTTTGTGCAAAGAAGGGGTCAAGTCCTTGACTTTACGTAATTTGAGAAAATAATTTGTAAGGTCGGACGTCTTGGTCGACCTTGTAAATTATTTGTAGGGAAGCAATTTGTAAGTTCGGGCATAACGGCCGACCTTGAAAATTATTTGCAAAGAAATAATTTGTAACGTCGTGCCATGAGACAGATATTGTAAATTATTTAGAGAAAAATAATTTGTAACATCGTGCCATGAGACAAACATTATAATATTTGTATGAAAATAATTTTTAACGTCGTGCCAGGTGACAGACATTGTAAATTATTTGGTGGGAAATAATTTGTAACGTCGTGCCATGAGACAGTTATTATAAATTATTTGCATGAAAATAATTTGTAACGTCGTACCATGTGACAGACATTGTAAATTATTTGCAGGAAATAATTTGTATTCGTGTCATGTGACCGACCTTGTAAATTATTTGATTTTGTATTTTTGGGAGATAATTTGTAAATTCGTGCTTTGTGACCAACCTTGTAATTCATTCCCAATGTGATGGTAGGCTTTATGCAATTATCGCAGTTGTTTTCTTTCAATGACTGGAGGGCATAGAAGCTAACCTCAGATTGGTAAGGGATTATGACTTACATTGATAATAGAACTCATTGATATGTTTAAGTAAGGAATAAGCCGAGATTATGTTAGCAATAATGAGCCGTGGAGCTTAATTTTAAGCAAAGAATAAGCGAAACTTATGTTGAGTAATAAGCCAAAGCTTGTTGTAGCAGGAATTATAGGTCGAGCTCATGTTAACACATAAGCCCAAGCTTGTGTTAGGAAATAATAGGCCGGACTCATTTTAGCACATATTTCCTGCTAAAAAAACCATTAATTTAATTTATTCAAAGCAAACCTTTTTTCCAATTAATATGATTAGCTATTGAAGAAAACGGCTGGAGAGTGTTAATCAATGTAGATTGTACCCAGAAAGGTTATGCTAATGTATATTAAGTGTTCTATTGGTTTTCAAATAGATCACATAGAAATATGACGCTTTATGTAATTGGTCACTGTAAGAGTCGCTTTATAATTTACTATTTAACTAGACTAATTTTCAGGTTATATAAATTTTAAATCATGAGAAATAACATGAATCATATTGGGAACATATCCTATAACTTCGGATTTAGCAAGCAATTCACATCAAGTTCAACTCATTATTGATCAAATCGTACTCGAGGTCATGTAAATAACGAGACCAAAATCACAAACGGATATCATCAATTAAATCAGCATATTAACAGATTATGAGGCTTTCAAGAATTCCACAAAGATCAACAATTAATAGGTTGTAATCCTTCGGCATATTGCTCATAAATTATTATAGTTGTGCTAGAATTGTACCAAGAACTTTCCATTTTGAATCTTGGTCACAGCTCTCGGCTTGTTCTGAACCAACATTTATCCTATGATCGGAAAGCATATTTCTTGAATTCACATATCACAATATTGCAAATTTAATACATTAATCTCAGCTTAGCGAATGGATTATCAGATTGGGCAAAGATAAGTAATCATGTTTAGAGTTGACTAGCTCTTTATTTAGCAGTAACCACAAATAACTTGGGATTGAAAAAAATTAGAGTTCTAACACATGATCAACATTTATGCAAGGATTATTGGATTCATGGTGAGGGTTAGGGTATACCTTGTTTCTACGATTTCTCGAGCAGATCAAGAAATGACCAAGGACTTGAGAAAATCCTTACTTCAGCAGAAAATTTCCATCTGCAACATTAAGCAGTAGTTGTTTCGATGGCTACGATCAAAGGCCCAACAATCACAACTGGATGCCATAGTGCACCATAAATTATGAGAGACCAGGTCGGGGCTTTTTTATCCAATATCTCGCATCAGACTTGGGCGTTTTAGCCTGATTTAGATTTATCACCAATATCACCCTTCCTGTCCTTCCCCTCCTGTTGAAGCTGCTTGAACCTCCTCAAGAATGACTATTATTAACAAATAGGCTAGAATCTTACGTGAAGTATCTCTAATGTTTAGTTGTGGAAAAAATCAATTTGATTGTCCTTACTATAAATCAGCAGCATTCCCATACTTTTAGTTCAACAAAGTATAAGTCTTAATTATCATTGTAACGGTATTGTCCAGCTCAGTTAAACAAGGAGCATGGTAAAGTTCTCAACTCAGGTAAGTGGCATCAGATCTTGAATTGGAAAAATCAAGACTTTGTCACCTTTTAAGGAAGCAAAATGGGCTCATGGAAAAGCTTCAAAAATGTTTGTCTCGTACAACTGATCTTGAAAATCATTTATTTGAATTGCAAGAGTACTCAACTGTTGCAGATGTCAAACTCGTTTATATCACAAATCAATATGTATCCCTGCTTCAGGAACTTGTGGAGCAACTCAAGTCTTCAGATGGGTGCCTCTTGGAGCTTCAGACAAGGTATCATAATATGGAGGCTATGTTGAATTTGCACCTTGCAAGTGAAGCTCGTATGACTGAATAAAATGACTTCCACACATGAAATCATCTCGATGTATGACATGACATGCCTGCTACTAGGGTAGAGTGTTTCCAACTCTCCTTGGACCTGCATGTTGGTCAGGTGGTCCTTGTTGTTGATGTTGGGAAGGCATGACGCAGTTTGGAGGACCTGCATGCACTCCAAGCATGTGTTGTGGCTGAAACCCATATCTAGCAAACTGAGGTGGCATCACAGGACCAACTTGACCAAAATAGTGCTGCTGTGGGGAAAGCCTAGGTCCACCAAGGTTAAATCCAGGCATTGATGGTAAAGGTAACATCCGTACAGGTGCTTACATTTGAGCAAAATTCGCCTGCAGCCAAGCCCTTCTTTCAACTTTCTTTTCAGCCTTTCCAGCATACAAAACCTTGTCCTCTAATAATGATCCATTCATGTTCTCAACAAAAGTAGCTGTAGCTTTTGGGCTTTCAAAATTTACAAGTCAAAATATTTGGATTTTCCCTTTGCATCTTTCATAACAATTGCACTAGTGAAGGAACCAAACTTTCCAAAAGTTTTCTTAAGGTCCTAGTCCATAGTAGTTTAAGGTATGTTTTTCTTCCAACTCAAAAGCAGTTAGCAATTCTAATATGGCAGTCTCTTAGTTGGAAGCTACATTTTTTGTATTAGCTCGTCAAACGAGAGTAAGGCTGGCTAATGAGCTTGGAGCGGGAAATGGAAAACAAGCTAGGTTCACAAGTCACAACCATAGCGTCGGTCACGACATCTCTAATCATCGGACTCTTCTTCCTAATGTTACTCTTGATTTTTCATGATAAATTTGGGATCATTTTCTCATCCAGCAACAACCTGTCCATCCTTTAAGCCTTCACTATTTGTCATAGTTAACCCCTTTTTCTCATGGACATGTGCTCAATTTATAGAGTTGCATAGAAGATTCTAGATTAGCTAAGTGCAGGAAAGTCACATGTGAGGTTAACTGTGGCATGAGGGGTTAACTATGACATTCCACCCCCCTTAAATGAACCTTGTCCTCAAGGTTCAAGTGGTCGATATAGTCCGGTGGTTTTCGGGGTGGTCGAAGTAAGGGTGATAGTTGGAGGGAAATTGGATTTGAATAAGTTTGCAGGAGTTGATTCTTGCTGAACCCAAAAATTGTTATGGTTAGACTTAAAGGAGATGAAATTGGACAACTAAAAGTAGTTGGGCTTATGACGAAAATGGGAATGGTGTGCAATTGGGCCTGTTGAATCAAAATATTTTCATTTTTCACTTTTTGGGCTGCATCCAAAATCAAGCCCACATCCAGTGCTTTTGCTTCAATCTCGTAAGACACCCTAGACCCAATATTTTTTACTTGTTGGGCTGCCTCCAAAGTCAGGCCCAGCTCCTTCAACCTTGCGAAATCCATCAGGCCCAAGAGCTGCTCCCAGACTGGACGTCGTCTTCTTCGCTGCCTTCTTCTCCTCTTTTGTAGCAGCTTCTTCTTTGACCTCCATTATTGCAGCTCTCTGAAATTGATTAGAAGCTTCTTCCACTACTGTCTCCTGCCAAATTTTCCCAGTAGCTCTGGTCCCTAGCGCATCAGTCTCTTTCTCAAAATCGAAAATAGGGATTTCCAGTTGTTCTAATTTTCCAGGAGTGACCACTGACTTTCCCACAGGCTGAATCATTTTCAGATCCTTTTTCTCCTCTTTCACAGTAGGTTCTTCCTCTAACTCGACCATGGATTTTTTCAACTGTTCTTCAAACTTTACCACAGGCTCATGGGTTTCTTTGGAGGCTGAGATTTTTCCAAACGTTTCCTCTTTAGTGGACTGGTTGCAAATCCTCTCGATTTCAATTTGTTCTTCTGTGGAAAGTGATTTCCTTCCCATCATACACTCCATCACCGAGATCATCCAATCATATTTCTGATTCATCTCCTCCATCATGCTTATCGTTCGATCAAAGCTTTCAACAATATTTTTCTTTCCCACGGATGGAAACCGTTTTGATACCAATGTCATGGTTGGAGCTCTGTCTAGTATTTGAAATTCAACCACGAATCGTCAATTCAAGCAAAATCACAGGTAACACAAGGAAAAGAAGCAACACGAGATTGATAACCTTTCATTTCATATACTAATCAGTTTCCTTACAATGCAGGAACATATATTAGCAACAGAAATGGATATGAATTGCAGTAAATAAAATGGGGAACCAGAGTATGAGTTGAGGAAGAAATAGAAAGGGGTAAGGGAGACGTGCAGAGAGGGAGGTAGAGAGAAGTCTGTTAGAAACAGATTCACAATATTCTTTTCACCCCTTTTTCTCATGGACATGTGCTCAATTTATAGAGTTACATAGAAGATTCTAGATTAGCTAAGTGCAGGAAAGTCACGTGTGAGGTTAACTGTGGCATGAGGGGTTAACTATGACACTATTCTTCTTAACAGTGTCCAGCCAGTTCTCCCTAGTGTGGCTGTGAGGTCGGGATGGAAAGGACGTGTGGTTTATATTAACATAACTTGCTACTATGTAGTTCGACTTCCCCTTGGGATTCCAAACGTGTCATTTCCGATGGTATACTTCCAAATGAAACATTTTCGAATACTTCCAAAAGGAACAATGGGCAGATCATGTAAATAGATCCATTGCTAAACAAGATAAAAACACTGAATCTCTCCCACAAACGATCACCCTCGAAAGAGAAATCCATAGGGCAGAGTGATGCAGCTTTACATGAACTACCAGTTTCTACAGGTTGCAAATAATATTCCTGTTCTGGTTGTTCAAGAGCTGAAGACAGATCAAAAATTCTGAAAACTGAATGAGAGGAGAGAATTCCAAGATGAGTGTCGCTGCAAGGGTGCCAAGAAATCTGTAATGTGTGGATGTAATTATTCCTGTTAAAATATATTTTCGAGAAATGGTATTTTCTTCCAGTTAGTGAATTCGAGGAAATCTGAATGCTCAAAGTTCATCTAATAGCTAATGGGTCAATGGTCAAACCGGGCACGTTTTCGTTGGGACAATTCTTAGCCATGTTTATAACCTGAATGTGATTGCAGATCTCCATATGTATTCATGTTTAGTTGAGACTTCAATTTAGGGGATGTTCCAGCAGCCTCCCTAGGACGTCGAATGAAGTTTCTAGGTGATTCTTCAACTATGATCTTGATTTGTTCTTGTCTTTACCAATTATTGATGAAGAAGGGAGGGGCGTTCCCAAAATCAACAAAAATGAAGAGAAGAGGTGTTCTCTGAAATGCTCGCTTCGCAGGTGAAGTGGGTCCCGCTGCGACCTTGATAGTGGTCGTCGGTGTGAGCTCTCCTCGCAATCTTGACAGCGATCATCAGGAGGAGCCCTCCTCGCCATCTTGACAGCCGTTGTTGACGGCTTATGGCAGTACGTTGCCTCGATTTCAAGGCATAAATATTAGTCCCCCACGGTTTTGTTTTCAGACTCGATGGAAGGCACCGAATATGAGATATTAAGTCCTCCATTGAAACGATCCCAGCAAAGTTGCTTTGATATGACGATTCTCTCATTGGCTCTGAAATCAAAATTTATTTATTCATTTTTCCTTTTGTAGTCAGACCTTAATTTTCTGAAGTTTTATTTATTTGGAAATCGATATATGAATGACATGATTTTTTGATCAAGTTCCCATAGATGACGCCAATTGTTTCTGCATTTTTTCTAACCTTGACATGGCAAGACCAAAAACTGATATTTTGTTGGAGATGATGAACCCAAGCCTCCAAGAAACCTGCAAAAAATGCAACGAAGGATGCCCTCGTCGCCCCTCCGGTCTAAGAATTAGTTCTCTGGAGAAGGGGAGAATAATATAGAGAATGTTCAAGAACTTATGAAAAATATGGATATTTTTGTGTATAACCTCAATTATGAACGAAGTAGACCTATTTAGAAGTTATGGAATAAGTCTCCCCATCCTAGTAGGAAAGAAAATCCTTATTGAAAGAAGTTACCTTATAGAGGAACATTCCTTAAGTGAATCGGATTCTCTTTTAGGTAATTATCTGGGTTAATTACACAAATTACTCCTTTAAACCAACCAAACTGATATTTACTAGACAATAATTTTTTCTAAATAATATGGACTCTCTCCCCGACCTACTACCTCTGTCTGGCTTCTGCACAAACTCCCCACTGCCATCGGACGACCACCACCACCACCCGGACGAACACCACTGAAGCACCACCACATCAACCACCACCACCACCCACATCAACCACAACCGAACCACCACCACAGCGACAACCAACCACCGCTACCCTCCAATGCCTATTACTAAGATTACAGATTATTCTCCTAGTCACTCCATCATTCAAACACCGTCGCCGGCCGTGGATGCCTGACTAGTGTTGGCAACGGGGCGGATCGGACCCCGATCCAACCTGTTCCGAATTTTTTTGGTCCGATCCGGATCCGCCCCGCGATCCGTCAAATTTCAGGTCGGGTCGGGGCGGATCGGTCCACCGATCCGCTGAATTATTTTTTAATTTTTTAATTTTTTTTAAAATTAAATCTTTTAAAAAAAATTAGAAAAATTATTTTTTTATTAAATTTTATTTTATTTTATTGAAACGAGACGTATAGAGGCCGATTCGCCGATTCAACGGATCGAGTTTTTTTGTCATCACTTATTGGAATTCTTTCTTCAAATGAAGAACATGAAAAATGTGTTTTCTTTAAAATGCAAAGGTTGCAGGTTATTCCCAGAAATTAAAGTTTACTACAAAATTTACATATTAGATTTTTATACATGATAAAAAAATTATATTAAAAAAATGTCGGATCGCGGATCGGATCAGCCCCGATCCAAATCCGCTCCGTGAATTTTCAGATCGGGGTGGATCATATAAATTTTGATCCGTCGATCCATGGATCGGGATTTTTTCCGATTGGATCGGATCGGGTCGACGGATTGACAGGGCGGATCTGATTTTTTTTGCCATCTCCATGCCTGCCGTGGTCGTCGACCGTTGACGCCTCTTCAGGTCACCTGCAGAGGCGATTTCCGAGAGATAAAAATTGGATCTGAGGGCGATTTTCGTAAGAGAAAAAAATCAGATCTAATATTTCGTATTTCAAATTAGCATCTCAAATTCTTTGCTGTGGTTGGCACTTGGTAAAGATGATGGTGGACTGTGTTGTGGTTCGCACTTTGCTTTTGGTGATGACGATTCTTGTGTTTTGTCGAGCAAATCTGCCAATATTCCAGAAAATTCGCTGGGGCTTCAATTTTTTCGATGTGCTAAACATCCACCAGATGATAGTGTAGAGCATAGTGTAGGGAAAGTGTTTGATTTTATGTCTGAAACAAGGTATCATAAGAAATTGTAAAGTATCGTACTATGATACTTAAAAAAAATAGTAAATAGCGTATGAAAAGTGTTTAGTTTCGTAAAGTATCAAGTTATGATACTTCAAAAAAAATGTGTGAAAACTGTTTGATTTTATGTTTAAGATAAAATATCATAAAAAATTATAAAGTACCAAACTCTGATATTAGAAAAAATTGAAAAATATCATAAGTATCATAGCGAGATACTACAAAAAATGGAAAAAATATCATAAGTATCATACTGTGATATTAAAAAATATCATAAGTATCATATTATGATACTAACATAATCATAAGTATCATAGTATGATACTAACCTACTTGAGAAATATCATAAGTATTTTTCAGTTTTTACAATTTTATTATAAGTAATTTTCAGAATTTATAAAATTGAAGTAAATTTCAGTTTGATCCCTAAAAGTAGGGTATTTTTGTGAACACCCCTAATTATCTTGTTTTCCAATGTAAGGCCCAAGACGTAGCCCATTGACATGTTTTAGGGTTAGGGTTGGACCATAATAAGACCACAACTCTTCTATGAACAGATTGGCCCAAAGTGTGACCTCGGCCATAGAGAAAGTCGATTCAAAGTGTGATATTGGGCATGGAAGGTCGGCCCAAAGCCTGACCTTGGGTCTCAAGTGTAAAGGTAAAAATATAGAATAACCAGAAAATATATCGATCAGATGCCCAATCAATAAGCAAAAAAAAAAAAAAAAAAAAAACAACAACAACAACAACACAATGTTTATACTTGCTCAATCAAGGTTATCCAATAAAAAAATAGAATCACAGACCTTACCCCGTGTCTCTCACTCGAAACATACACTATACCTGCTTCAGTTACTTGCTAGGGCTAAGATCAAGAATACACAAACAGAAGATAGATAATCACAGTAATCAATCAAGAACATATAACACATGCGATGAAGATATAACCATATGATAACAAAAATCTTTTCAAACATGCTCACAAAAGAATATAAGACTAACTCTTAGTTAATTAAATACAACTGTCAACAAATATATAACACAATGCATAAATGCCCTCATAAAAATACCTCACACAATTATCCTATCCCATTTCGTGTAGCTCACTCCTCGAGTACACATATCACAAACATCGTCACCTATGCTCACTAGATTAAGCACTATATATGCCTAACTGGTAAATAGGAATAGATCCTAAGTCTATAGGATGCTCCTCTATCAATAGATCACTTCTGTCAACCTAAGGGGATAATGGATCTCCACATAATAGAACTGATCTAAATGTCATTCAGATACTTACCCTTCAGGATTTCCAGATGAAAGATTTACAATACATTTAGTCACATCTGATTCAAATCTCACAATCACCCCCACATACATCTCATTTATGCACCCTTAGGCATATACTCCACACATTACCAAAAGACATACTCACACTAACTGCTAATGCATCACAAACCCACTACGCATGCCAACACGTCACACTTGGTAAAATTGATTACAAGCAAAATTCATGCAAAGTAACCCATATTAGACAAGGTGAAATGCTACACAAAATAATGCATTGAATTAAGTAATCACACACATGCAGAAAGGATCACACAAATGCACATGCAGTAACTAAGTTCCCTATCAATAAGGATCATCATCAATCACACTTGGGTTATAGCAAGACCCAACGATATTCGCCTCACCTCTCACATTTTCTTTCTCCTTATCCTTCCTCTTAGGACAATCCCTCATAAAATGTCTAGCTTTACCATAGTTGTAACATTGCTTGCTACCCATACTAGACCTGGACCAATCCCAACGCTCACCTCTATGCTTACCACCATTGTCACTTAAGTCATCACTCGAATTACCATTATTTTGAACATGACACTTTTGCTTAAAATGACCCCTCAACATGTACAATTCACCACTCCTCTTAATCTCTTTCTCAACCTTAATTTTCATTTCCTTACTCCTAGGGGAATATATGACAATCTCAGGTGTCAGGTTGTCCCTACCATACTTCATTGCATTCTTAACCTCTCTATATGATTCAGACATGGAATTAAGTAAAATGACGGCCTTGTACATTTCAGACACCTTTTCACCACAATTAACAATATCTTGCAAAAGTTTGCTAAAATTGTTATCTAGATCCCTTGTAGAATCCATTTTAAAGTTGAAACTTTTTTTGAGTAAGTAAATTTTGTTAGAGGCTCTTTTAAGAAAATACAAGTCCTCTAACTTTTTCCAAAGTTCTTCCATGGTTTTAAGTTTACCAACTTTTCTCAAAACAACAACCTATAGGTGTAAAATAATTGGAGTGTAAGCTAGCTCATCTAATTCTTCCTTTTGTTCATTTGACAAATTAGAGAGAAAAATGCTAGTAATAGCTTTTTAAACCTTTTGTTGAACCAAAATTTCTTTCATTTTTTGTTGCTGGATGGAAAAATCCCCTTTCCCATTGAAAACCTCCAAATCAAAATGTGCATTCATTTTAAGTAACGAAATGAACAAGAGTCACTAATTGATAATTAACCACAAACAAGTAGTCCTAGAGTCAAAACTAATCTATCAGGATTAACAAAATAAAACAAACAAGAATTATGTCAACACACAATCAAAAGACCAAACAAACAATTATAAGCATTTTCACACCTCAAACACATAAGTAGATAAAACAGTTAAAACCTAAATTCTAGCAATAGGCAATGGTTGTTAAGCAATGGCAACCCCCAATCCTAATGACCACCCCACACGATGGTCTATTATTGCAGAAATTTAAAGGTTCCAGCGAATTTACTAGAGTGGACTTTTCTGTGTCACTATAATGGAGAGATGCGAATTTTACCACCAATTTTCGTCCTAAAGGCAGCAACACAACAACCAAGGATTGATTTCCGAAACACTAGGGCCAAAATCGTCAAAATCAAAATCCAAAACCTAAAATGAAAATCTAACAACACCAAAATGTCAGAAATATCATAAATAACAAATTGTGTTAAGAAACTGTCGTCAAAAAATCTCCCATGAGTCTCCACCGGAAGCACGCTACCACCGTTGTCGAAAAAACCATGCCCGACCAGAAGCTTCGTCTCACTCTGCTGAGTTCATCTATGGTGGTGGTGGTTTCTCCACCAACTTCGTCATTTGATTGGAAACCTCTAATTTCAGTCCGTTAGTTCCTTTTTCTCAAACCAGATTCCGCATCTCCCGTCATAAAAAAATGATGAATCCACAAGTCGAGTGTTCTCTTACTCTGGGCAGTTCTAATGGTGGTCTTGTTTCCCTTGGATGGTAAGTCGTTTGGCCGAAATCATCCAAAAATAGTCCCACTGATTATGGACTTTTTTACAGTTTCTGCACAAAGTTCCCAGTCGTTTTCTACCTCGATTCTAGTCCCTTTTTTAGCCCAAAATCATGCCAACAATAGCTTTGATAACATGTTGAAATTAATGTTGGTTCTTCAATACACCTTCGGACTCAGTAAGCTTTCCAACTCGACCCTAAACTTCCTGGCTCGACCCAATAACCAAACAACCTTGGTTGCTCCAATAGTGAGATAAAAAATGTCATAAAGTTAAAAGGAAGAAGAGCAACAATGAAAACTCAGTGAAGGCTCCATGAAACTGTCGCTTCTTTTCCCTCTCTATCATTTAAAACACTTCTTAGACAATAGACAAAAGGTAGGAATATATTGTGGTTGGGCTAGGTCACCAATAAATGGGCCAATCATCTAAGAACCCAAGTCCAAGACATAACTAAGTCAAATGGTCCTAAGAAACAACTCCAAAGTCTATGTCTATAACCACCACAATTGTACTTTCCAAGTGGGCCACGAGCAACTACCAATTAAGTTGCTTCAAGTAGCCCGAGTCGTTATCTAGCCGAGCTATTCATTTTTTTGTCAATATAATCCCACAACTGTTTTACATTATCGCTTGGATTTATTGGGTATCAAAAAACCCAATAATAATCTTCGAGTACAACCCTGCGTCAGGTTTCAATCCTTGCACCTTCAGTCTATCAAGAACCTCAACAACGTTTTTTTAGGTTACCATCTCAACAGATTACATGAATTAAGGAACTTTAAATTATAGTGTTTGGGACCTTGCCTTTGCAAATCATCCTCTGCAATAGCTCCTTGGCTTGTGAGGAATGTTCATTTTTGCAAGATAAGGGAACTATCAGTATATACATTAGGCTCAATACCTTTTCTCTTCATCTTTTCTAGCATGTCGAATGCTTCTTCCAAATAATTCGACTGACAAAGGCCGTGTATCAACAAAGAATAGGTAAAAACAACGGATGAACAGTCAATTGCCTCCATCTCTATCAAAAGTTCTTTTGTGTCCCTAATTCTCACTGTTCTACATGATAAGTGTAGAAAATGATATAGGTCTTTTGTTCATTTGAGCAAAAATGTGTTAGTGAAACACACTTTCTTAACTTGCAAAAGCGAGATTCTTCTTTGGAGGCTTAATATAAATCATTTATTTGCATGGATGATTTCTGGCTATTGGATGTTGGTATATATTCTCCAATCGACTGTTAGGGTTAGATTTCAATATAACCCTAAACTCCTATCTCTGGTTCTCGCCTCTTGAGTCTTCTACTCTGATCTCTCTTTCCGTTGCAATTTTCTGTGTGAAATCTCAGTAAATATTTGACTTACTAAGCCATTATATAGATCGAGTCTTTGTAGTGAGGTTTCATGTATAGATCTACATTTGTGTAATCTGTTGTATGAGATTGAGGATTTTCTGGTTCTAGTCTTTGAACGATATGTTGAGATCTGGGTTGTAATACTTGATATCTTGATTCTTTGTCATTATTGCAATACGTCGAAGCCACAATCCACATTTATGGAGCTTCAATGAGAAAACCCCATAGTTTGAGAGAACTAGGGCTTTCGGGAAGAAATATTGGTGTTTATTATATTTATATTCCGTATTGATTGGTTTTTGTTGCATTTCTTGTATTATCGCTATCCCTTGAAATTACAACAATAAGTACAACTTGGTACTTATATTGACCATAAATTTGGATAATTGTGATTGAGTTAAAGTTTTATATTGTTTAATTAAGTATTAATTTTGATTATTTTAGATAAAACTCGAATTTAAATACATTTGGAGGTTAAACGTAGAAAGCGGACCAAAATCATGTAAAGTTGTCTAAGTGGGGTCCAAATTACAAACATTCATTAGTTAATTCCACCACAAAATAATAATAAAGATCATCTGAAATCAATTGAATGATATTAGAAGTCAAAATATCAAAGTTGCACTTGAAAATGACTTAAGGAAAAAATGCAACCACACAAGTTATGTTCCAATTTTTTAGTCGGATATTAGGACCCAGTTTTTGGATAGTAAAAGTTCGAATTGGGAAATTTTTATCCAAGAATAGTTGTAACCATTAGAGTTATATTTGTAATTCACTTTGAATCACCTCAATTGGACAAGAGGAGAGAAATATATGATAAAACTGCAGACATAACCATGCGCTAAACGGATTCAACTTTCCTTATTTGATTGGAATTCTTTTGGGACCCAATTTGGATGTGATTCTTGACTTAATTTTACCTTATGTAATAGAATACATGGAAAACAAGAATAATGGGTAATCAATGACCAATATATCACACGAGCATTAAAGAGGAAGTTGGGGAAAAATTCATATTCAAGCTAGGGTTTTCAAGATTGCAAGAAAGTGGTTGATTCTTGGTGCGAGATCTTTGTCTCCTTCTTTATTTACTTCCAAAGCCTCGTGATGTTCTTTAATATAATGCTAGCTTTTCTATTTTTTATCACGTGTATTGTTGTGTACGATGTCGTATCCAGGTAATAAAGTGGACTTTTTAAGTCCGAATTATCATACCCACATGGATTAGGATTAAGTATCAAAGGTGTTCTAATTTTCACTTTATTTGAAAGACTATTGTTTGAGAATTTTTTAATTAATTAACCACTAAACTTAAAGCAAGTAAGAAATTAAATAAAAGTTTTTTTAAATCAATGAATGAAAAGTTGGAATTTCACGAGTTCACGTAGTCAATACTTTCAATTCCACCATTCAAGTTTTAATCTATTAATGTGATCGATCGAGCTAACTTATGCACATGAAATTCTTCTCTCGGATTTAAATAAACTCTATCTAATTAGTAAATCATGTTAATGAACAGCATGTTGTAATGATTAGGTGCATGGAATGCAAGAACTCAATTAAAGACTGCAATAACAACAAACGTATATTTCTATCACTAGTTTAATTACTGGGTTTTATTCCTAGATCTAGATCATTAACTCACCTCTCAGATTATGATAATGATCATTTTAATCAATGAATTAGTGGCCAGTTAATTCATGCATTAATCAAAAAATAAAATCATACACATGCAATCAAACCATAAAACTTGAACAATGTAAGTAAAAAGTGTAAAACTAGGCTACATCGTTTAATCACAACAAAAGGTTTAGTTACTCATAATTAAAGCAATCAAAACGCAATTAATAACTAAACTAAACATCACGAGTAAGCAAAAATAATAAGAAGAGAACTCTTGCACCAAGTAGTCATCCCCGTTGTTAGTCTTTGATCCTCACGCCTTTGCCTCCAAAAACGCTTCTAAGATCTTGATGGTAGGAACTTGAATTGTGCTTCTTGAATATGTGTGCAAAGGTCCCTCTCTCGTGCATGAAGAATAGCTTATATAGATTTTTCCCGAAACCTGGCAACACAGGGTTCAAAATAGCGCATTGATTTTTCTCGTTGGGCCTCAAAAAGCTGTGCAGCCGTGCATGCAAAATGCTTGTATCCGTGTAGTTGCACAAAAAGTGGTTCTGTAAATTAAAGGATTCTTGCGCGGCCATCAGGTTGAGAAACCGTGGCCACACAGTAGAGACTATTTAGTGCATTTTCATCTTTTGTGGTGCATTTAAGTTGGTCATTGGACTTTATTTGCACGTGAGTTCTCCATCTTCTAATTGTGACAATTTAGTTCCCGAACTTCCAAAACTCTTCAAATATTCTTCTAAACTTCAATCCATCTTCAATTAAGCTCTCAAAATTCTGATTTATTCTACGTAGCTCCTCTTAGAAATCCCGATTAACATCACCAACATGCATTTTGCTCTTTTTAGCTCCAATTGGCTTCCAAATGTCTATTATTCTACTTTCTTGCTTCATTCTTCCATGTTTGGGATTATTCCTATAATATAAACGAATATAAAACAATTATGCAGTAATTATCCAAGAATGACAATAATTTATTCTAATTTAGATATATAGACATGTATATAAAATGCACTTATCATGTATTTAATTAAATCCATTGTTGGGATAAACGATGTAAACTTAATTTTGATTATTTTAATTTCAATTCTCAAGTTTTATGCTTCTGTTTTATGTATTGAGTTTATTTCTTTTAATGATGCATGAATTAATATTTGTTAGTGAGATTGATCATCTGAACTGAGGTCATCATAGTGCTTTATATGATGACAATCATACTTTGGTAATGTTGGATGTTGCTCTACCAACAGTCTCTAATACAATATCATTTAGGTATGTCAAGAATCATATGAAGGTTGTGAATGATCAATAGATGATTCGTCACTCATAGATAGTAAGAGATAATCTGCATTTCATAAAGTTAAGTCGACATAGAAATTCTTGACCAATGTGAGTTCGTGAGTCGAAAAGGGTTTCTACGTTTATTAGCTTAAGAGTAATCAAGATTGACTCACTGCATATCTTGTGATTGATCAGATTATACTGTTGAAATGATTATAATTTCATAGTAAACGAATAAGTTTAGTTTTGTCACATCACGTGACATTTCCTGTCACATGTATTCCCCTGATACTTTGCTAGATGTCAGTCTGGGACAACGAATGTAAATTAATTAATTTAGGATAATTAATAATTAATTAAAAAGGAGTTTTAATTAATCTTACCTTAATTAATTCAAAATAATAATTCACGTAGTTCAACATTGTGGACGATTACCTAATGGGTCACACACACAATGGATGAACTAGAAAAATGTAATTAGAATTAATTAATTGACAAGAGTTAGATATTTATAGGATTTATTAATTGGATCAATTTAATTAATTGATTAATTATGGACCATGTTTAATTAATTAGATTAAGTAGAAACTAGGCACTCACTTCTCCTCTTAAAAATATATTCAAATTCAACACTTTGCCACTTTCCTTCCTGCACTTCCTATTAAAAATATATTTACGGGGGTGTCCCCAACATGGAATTTGGTGAAATTTAGAATTTCATAACATTTCACGTATTCCCAATTTGGAATTTTATAGAATTCCTCAAAATCTAAGGTCCTCAATTTGAATTTCAATTGATTCCACAAGATTCCGACGTCCTCAAAATTCTATGGATTTCAGTGGATTTTTTATGTGAATGGAATTGAAATGATTGTAATGAGTTTTAAAGCATAAATATGAAGGGAAAATTCTTCAACAAATCCGACCAATACCCCTCGAATTTCCAATTCCACCACTTTATGAATTATAATAATAATAATATTACGAAACAGACCCCCCTCTCTATCAAGCCCTGATCCAGCCCAATGACTCTTCTTCCCTTATCACAGACCCAGCAATTCTCCAATCTCCATATTGATCTCCCCTCTCCTGTGCTGTCGACGCCAAACATCATTCATCAGTAGAAGAATTTTGGTAAGCTTTTTTTATCAATAATTATGCATATACTTCTCTGATTTCTGGCAATCATTCCTTGAAGAATAGATATGTAAGATTAGAGAGGAAAGGGTCTACTTGTATTTGTCCAATAATAATGCATATACTTCTCAAATTCATTGGTCTTGATCTTACGCCATCCCAGGAAATTATATAGACTCATATAGTTTCTACTCTTTAAAAAAAAAAAAAAAAAAAATTTAATGTATAAATCGGAATTGGGCTGATTTTCCAAAAATACTGTGTTCGATACAACTATTCATTTTGATATGTATTTGCATCAATTGCTTGAATTGGATAAGTATGAGAGCGAGTTAAACATCGTTTTTTACGTGTTTGTTTTTCAATTTTATAGTTTTTGGTTATTTTTTATTTCTGATCATAATGGAAATGGAACCAATTCAAAAGAACTATATATAAAATGGAACACATTCAGAAGAACTTTTCCTACCTCTGTTTTTTGATTTCTGATCATAATGTTTGACTATGGATTCATTGGAGCAAATATTTTGAACACATTTAGAAGAACAAGAAATGGAAAAGAGAGTATTTTGATATGTCAATAATGGCTTGTGTTCTTGTTGTAAATGAATGAGTATTCGCAGGTTGGCTTCTCACCTCAATTCAACATCCCTTTGTGTTATGACTTCATTAGCAAAAAAAAAAAAAAAAAAAACACTTGGGATATTTTTTTATTAGAAAATTGCAGACATATTTGTACATTTGTACTTACTTTAAGGCGCTAAATTAGCTAGTGTTTGCATCAAAATATTTTCGCAGTAGAGTGATCCACGAAGAAGAAGGGTCCACTTTGTCTCTCTAGGCTTTAATTTTTTTTTTTTTAAAAAATGATACTTGCACTCTAGTCCTTCTCTTAATAAATTAGCTAGTGTTGGCATCAAAACATTATGAATGATGTTTATGGTACGATATGTATTCCCTGCTTGTCATTCTGTGTTCGATACAAATATTTTTTTGGTAGTGATATTACAAATGGGTGATTCGCAAGGAAAAGGTAGGAATGTGTATAATTCTTGGAATGCAGAAAAGAGCACTTTGTTGTTAGAACTTTTGGTCGATGCCGCTTATCGTGGATGGCGTGATGGTAGTTGGTTGATAAGTAAACAAACCGTTGAAAAGAAAATACTTCCTATTTTAAACAAAAGGCTTGGATGTCAAAAGACATTCTCTATGTATCAAAGTAGATGGAAGCATTAAAAGCAAAAATATCAAAAATATGCCGATCTTATGCGATTTAGCTCAAGTTTTGGGTGGGACCCAATTACTCAAAAGTTCATTGCTAGTAATGAAGTGTGGGAAAGCTACTTTGAGGTAAGATTTGGTAAGTTTTATGAGATAATTTATAATATTTACGAACAAACAATAATGTATTAATTATTGTGTACTTCACCTTTGTAGTCTCATCCCACTCATAAGTACCTTCGAACTGATACCTTTGCTGACTATGATGATCTACGAATAGTAGTTGGCAATGCAACTGCTACAGGAAGAAACTCAATTGGTTTAGGTGACGAAACAGATGCAAGAACACATACAATTGAAGAGAATTCACATGTCTCAATAGAAGACTATAAATTTGATGAGTTTCATGAGGCTTACATACCAAATCAGCAAGAACAATCAAACAGTGCTCCATCATATGAAAATTAAACTTCTTCCACACCTATGGAAACAAAGAAGGAAGCTCCTTTAGGAAATAATGGACCTAAAAAGCCAACTAGAATTGAATATGAAGGAAGTTCTAAGTTAGCTAACAGTATGGCTTGAATTAATTTTCAAAGGAAGGTTGCTAGTGGCATGGATTCTATTTTTGAAATTGCAACTGACATTCAAGGCATGCTAAGGTTGATGGAGAGAAGGGAAAGAGACAGAGAGAAAAATGAAATAGAGAAAAAACAAGCGGCGAAGAACAACAATTTATGGAATGCTATCAAAGAAACTCTAAATTTGGATGATCGCACTCGCTACAAAGCTCCTGCAGTTATTAATAAATTTTGAATGAAAGATGCTTTTCTAAAAATGTCACTTGAAGAGCGTCAAGAATGGATGAAATATAATTTGGAATAATATTATTTGTTTAGAAAACTTTTAATTATTTTCCTTCTCAAGAACAATTTGATTTTTGAATTCATTGTTGAACCTCTAATTTTTATTTTTTATGTAAAACTTCTTTTTTTTGAATTATGGTATGCATTTATTTGGATTTATCTATTGCATATTTGTGTTTTGTGGATGTAATGAGACTATTTTATACATATAATGATCGCGTAAGTGTTTTTCTAGGTTGGAGAAGAAATGGAAGATGTAACAAGACAAGAATTTGAAGATGAATTCCAAGAAATTATCAGATTAGTTTTATTGGCGCTTCAAGCAGTACTTCAAGTCTTAAATGATTTATTGGTATTCATACATGGTGGAGAATATGTTGAACGTCCAATTCATAGATCAATAAGCACTGTTGGATATGATTATATTCATAGAGTATTGAAAGAAGATTCTAAACATTTTAGAGACATGCATATGATGTATCCTGATGTATTTCTAAAGCTTTATAACATCCTTAGAGAAAAAACACCTCTTTGTGATACACGTTACATTTGTGTTGAAGAAATGCTTGCCACATTCTTGCTCACGGTTGGTCAGAATAATCGTTACTGCGTTACTCAAAAGGCATTTGGTCAAGCAAATTCTACTTCTAGCAAAAAATTTAACAAAGTATTAAAGGCTTTAAACTCAATTTCACCTGATATGATGGTCAAACCAGGAGCCGTTGTACCAAGCAAAATAAGAGAAAGTACAAGATTAAATCCTTACTTTAAGGTAATTATTTAATATTCTCCATACCTATTACTTATTAATATTAATATAAATTTATTGTGTAAAACATATTTTGGTCATTTAGGATTGTATTGAAACTATTGATGGTACACACATACTAGCTATGGTATGTGGACGAGATGTAAGTTGCTATCGTAATCGCTATGGAACAATATCAAAGAATGTATTGGAAGCTTGTACTTTTGATTTGGAATTCATTTATGTCCTTAGTGGATGGGAAGGTTTAGCTCATGATTCAAAACTTTTGAATGATGCATTAGTAAGAAGAAATGTGCTTAAAGTACCGTGAGGTACACGATGTTTTCTTTTTTGATTTGTGAGTTGCATTATAATTATATTTTTTGGGTATGATTTATCTTTTTCTTGACATGAGTTTGATGTGATGCATGTACTCTATACTCAAGTAAAATATTTTTTGTTGATTGTGAATTTCCAAATCGTCGTCAATTTTTGGCTCCATTTCGTGGTGTTCAATATCATATCCAAGATTTTGGTGGCGAAGGTCTCCTTCCAAAAAATGCCCGTGAACTATTAAACCTACATCATGCTTCATTGAGAAATGTAATCGAGAGAATGTTTGGCATGTTCAAATCACGATTTGCTATTTTTAAGTCGGCACCTCCATTTCCATTCAAAACACAATCAGAGTTAGTATTGGCTTGTACGGGATTGCACAATTTTCTTCACAATGAGTCTCGTTATGATGAATTCCCTGTTGAACCAGATGATGAAGATTCATCTCCACCAGTCGAAATTGAAGATGATGAAGACTTTTTTCAAACTCAAAAGGAACAAAGAGATAATGCAAATGAATGGAGAAATGCTTTAGCTCAAGAATTGTGGAGAGATGACTTAAATGAGAATAGAGGTTGATTAAAAGTTATGAGTGTTCTTTCTCAAATTTAAAAGCTTTTTTGTCCTTTCAGTTAAAAAACTATGATTTTTTTTTTTCTAATTAATTAGAAGAGGTTATAATGTCCACAAAGATGCATCTTCAAACTAATACTTCAGAATATTAAATAATGTTCTAAATTTGAAAATTCATAGACTATATTTCGTGGGTCAATTTTACAAATCGATTTCATATTCTCGAAGCTCTTCTCGAGAATTATATTGTAAACATATCAAATATTTCCAATGGATATTAGAAGAGTTCAAACGATTGTCTCAATAAAAGACATTTTCAACGTTTTTCTTACCTTAGAATTCTATTATTATTATCATTTTTATTTATTTCTTCTACAATAACAGCTCAAAATTAATTTATTTTATTTTATTACATCATTAATCACTAGTAGGAATATAATTCGGGATGTCACAAAAAGTCACCGATATGGTGTCACTTTTCGTTCCAAAAAGTGACAAAGTATTGAATCTAAGGAGAGCGTCCCCAACATGGAATTTGGTGAAATTTTTTAGATTGATGGATTCTCATGGAATTTATGAATTTTAATAGAATTCCGTAAAATCTCTTAGATTCTAATGGAATTCTATTCCACGAATTTTAGTGGATTTCATTAGATTTTGGTGGAATTTGTTGAATATGTCCTCAATATAAAATTTTTATTGGATTTTTTTCATTTATTATTATCTCTTGTCGGGTAATTTATTTATTTATTTGCAAGTTGAACATAAACTTCAGACAAAGTAAAAATAAATTAACATGATTTCTTTAAGTTATCATATTATTATTATATGCAATTTCTTCTGATAATGTAATAATACATAAAAAAAATTCGACAAAAACGATTATGTAAACTACCTCAATGACAAACTAAATGAGTTATTTCATTGAGAACTTAGAGAATTTGTCAGTTTTAGTGAAACAGTATATGATACAAATCAATTTTACTAAGAGGATTCTTAAATATATTGTTTTCAAATAGTATCTCATCATATAAGTTAATCTTAAAAAGAAATTCTCCAGTGATCATCTTAAGGATCCTAAACATCCAAGGATTTTTACAATGAAACAACAATGATTTATCACGATTCCAAAAGACATATCATCCATGCAAAAATAATTATTAAACAACATCTTCAAAAATAAGTTTTTCATCCACATATCCTATCAACTCCAACAAATAATGAAGGATATTTATTCAAATTCAAGATAAAAATTTTTCAATACGTCTATAATTTGCAAGGACTTTTAACAAGGGCTCAAGGAAAAACAATGTACACTGTTTGAATATACATTTCAAAACATGTATTCTCTCATGAATAACTATATGTATCCCTTTCTCACTAAATTTTAATGCATACTAGCTATAAAAGTTTTGGTAAAAGTAGAAAATAAAATAGGAAAAACTGTGAGAAGTTGACAAAAAATATTATGTACAAATAAGTGTTATCGTAATCAAAACATTACATTTTAGTTTATATTCATCACTTTCACATTATATACATAATTTCATATAAAAAAATTATTCATATATAACCTTTTAACAATTTTAATTTTTACTTTTGATGATATATCTATTACCTCAACTACTTTTAAAATAGTATTAGTACTAGAAAATATTATGCATCTCATTCATCCTATTACTAGTCAATAAAAAAATGTCAACATGGGGGATTACAGTTAAATAACTGTATTTAAAAAAAAAATGTCAAAAATTTCCACTAATTTTTTTTTTTTTTTTTGGGGATCCAGCACGGGCGAGTGCGGGTGCTCGTCAAGCTTTCGATCCGCCCCTGGTGATTGCTATCAATGCTATTTTTGATAAAGTTAATTAATCAACTATATTGAAAAATTTTACATTTTTATTCGAATTTATATATATATTTTTCTTTGACTAATCTTGTTTGTTAGCCTACCTTATCTTTTCTTATATTCTAATAGAACAAGACTCGGTATTCCCAAACCCTACGGAGACCCAGACTGAACGGGCAAGTAATCCCCTCAAAGACAAGAATGGAGCAGAGCGAGGATTGTGATGAGAAAGTATACCTGAATTGGGGATGGTAATCATCGCCCCGAAATGCACCCCGCCTCGCCCCCGCCATGATTAACAAGTTCAATTAAAAAAAAAAAAAAAACTTGAAAAATTAATATCTATAAAAAGTTAGAAATTTGGTCCGAACTTTTCAATTTCAAATACCTCCGGTGCCAAATAACCCAATTAAAAGCATAATTTTTAATTGTTAAATTTTAAAAATAAATCAAAACAACTCCAAAACTTATAATAATAATAATAATAATAATAATAATAATGACAACAACAACAACGAGAATTTTGGATGTCCCCACCCCTCCCCTCGTTCCTATATAAGCGGGGATGAGAATGATAATGATAAATCTTTAACGGGGTGGGAATGGAAAATTTTATTTTCATTCCGAACCCTTCCAGTTGTCATCCATATATGCTAACCAGTTGCCTATGTTTAAAACAATCCACTTAATGGAATTAATTGCTCTTTATGCAAACGTTTTATTTCTTTTATCTTAGGCTTCCAAGTAGTTGTTTTTATATGATATAATATTCTGTTCACTAATGTCGTTGCACTTAATTGAAATTCAGACTTTTAACACTTCAAAATTAACTTATTATTCACTTGTGCATTCAAACAAACAAGTAACAAGATAAACAACATCGAATATAAGATTAATCACACTAATATATAATCAAGTATAAACGATTAGTATTATAAAATATTGTACAATCGTCCAACCAACGATCTCCTAATTAAAGGATGGGTACATTGTGAATGCCCCTATACATATAAGGGAACAAAAGGGCAGAATACTGTTCAAAATCTCGTCCAATTTCGGGTAGGGGGCAGCTTTTTTTTTTTTTTTTTTTTTTTTATACTAAAAACTCAAGATTTGCCAAAATTGCCCCTTTAATTATTTATTTATTTTTAACTCAATCTACAATGTTAGAAACTCAAAAAATTCAACAACGACCAAATTGCATGCAACGCCGTGTCCAAATAGATTAGTAATTCTAAAACGGAAAATAATAGAGGAGAAAAATGTCCACAAACGATAAGGATATTGAAAATCAGATTGCAAGGATTGGAGAAGAAAAGTGCTTCCTCGAGAACCTCTCACTCATGGATAAGATAAATAGACCCTACCCCACCTTTGATGATATCCATTCCCTCTCCTCACCTAGGGCTAGGATTTTTGTTAACCAGGAAAATTGAAAAACACACTCTATTTACTACTCAAATATCCCCATTTTGCAACTATCTCCTCACTTCACATGTTATCTTGGTCCCATTCATTTTACACCCTTCGTCCCTTCTTGCACTATTTCCATCCACACATTATAATGATGTCAATCACTTTCTGTAAATTGACAAAATAAATTTCAATTTGGGATAACAAGGACAAGATCGAAATCAAATCAAGAGCATCTGTTTGGTAAAAGAATTTAGTTTATAAATTGATTTATTTATGTTTTTGATGTGTGGTTAAAAAGTGGTTTGAGAAATTCTGTATTTTATAAATTAATTTATAAAACAATTTTCATTGTTTACTGAACACGGTAATAAAATTGAATTGGAGGATTTTGGTGATTGTATCATGACGCCATTTAAATAATTAAATCTTACATTTTCCTCATTTTTATACGATACTATATAATCGAAATTGTAATTAAAATCTTGTTTCAAGAATAATTCAACAATCCTAATTCAAATCATGCATAATAAATCCCATTTTAAGAATATCATTATCCTATGCTGAATTTCTCTCTCTCTCTCTCTCTCAAGAATCATATTAATGCTGATGGATTATTGAAGAATATAATGATTAGTTCAAATAACAAAAGTCTTTCTTAAAAATGCTAGGTGTACCTAAATTAAAAACAATGGTCTGCGAAGCAGCAGAACAGTAAGAATAAAAAATCCCAAAAAAATCCAAAAAACATGAACCGCTCGTTTCGTCACCTGATAGAAAAATATCAAACGGTCTTCCCACTCCCTGTGCAAGTCACAAACAAACTTCCGTTTAGACACTCCCGCGCGTTACCCCGTATTCCAGTTTCTCTCTCTACAGTCAAATGGAGTCTCGTGTGCTAACTGGCGCTACAGCCATTCGCGGCCTACCGCTTATTCGGAAGCCATTGGTGAGATTCGTCGCAAACTTCAGTGTCCCTGCCCTGAAGCCCACCGGACTTTTCAATGATGGCGGGAACTTGATTGGGGGAAAGCAGCTCCGTCCAGCTATTCTACTAGAAGCTTCCCCCGGGACCGAGGTTTCTCCGGTGAATAAGAGGAAGTGTCTCCTACCATGCCTGGCCGCGGCTTCTTCACCAGCCGAGGGAAGCGACTCCTCCGGGTGAGGTCCATTTTGATAATATCCGACTTGTTGAACTGACCTCTTTTCGAGCTGTCAATGTTCTAACCCCTTTCTTACGCAGGCCGGTCGGGTTCTTCCAGAAATATCCGGCTATTGTCACCGGATTCTTCTTCTTCATGTGGTACGTCACGTGATTTTTCTAATCTGCATATAAAATAAGATTTAATTTAGCAATTTCTTTTAACTTTTCCAGGTACTTCCTGAACGTAATTTTCAACATTCTCAACAAGAAGATCTACAACTACTTCCCCTATCCTTAGTACGTATTCGCACTCTATATTTAAATTTTTTTTTTCTTCGTCTCGCTGTACTGATTTGCACAAATTAAGAGTGATTATGATCGTCGATCGACTTGATTCTATGTGTAGTTTTGTGTCGGTTATTCATTTGTTCGTTGGGGTTGCTTACTGCTTGGTTAGCTGGGCTGTGGGACTTCCCAAACGAGCTGTAAGTTTCTTGATTTTATTTTGTTCTGTTTACGGCAATCCAAGCTGAATCGTAAATTTATTTGATATACTGCAAGTCCTTCTTGCATAGAAGTTTGCTGTTATCTATCTTAAGTTTTTGAAGTTATTGCTTTAAAGATATTGTCTGAAATTTGAATTAATTTTTAATGAACTTTATATTCATTGACTCACATTATTAAAATCATTTGGCCTGATTATACTGCTTTACCATTTTAGGATTAGTAACTATATGATTTTTGGATGTTCTTTGTGCAGCCAATGGACTCAAATCTCTTGAAGCTGCTCATCCCTGTAGCCGTGTGCCATGCTTTAGGCCATGTAACCAGCAATGTCTCATTTGCTGCTGTTGCTGTCTCGTTCACTCACACAATTAAAGGTGACGTTCAACCTAATTCTGAGGATTAATTAAGAATTAAACGAGCTTCTCATTATTTTTTAGACCCATTATTTGGGGAATAATATTTTTGGGAGAATGTGTGATTAAAAAATGTTTGAAAAGTAAAAAATAGTAGGCTTCAATAAAATAGATGGTTGAGATTGAGTGTTGAATAAATTTGATTTCCAAAAAATAGGGGTCAAACAGGGGCTAAATGACATTATTTATTTTGCAAAAATGTGTCTTATTTATTTTTGTTTCATTTTGATCAGCTCTTGAGCCTTTCTTCAATGCTGCTGCTTCACAGTTCATACTTGGGCAACAAATACCTTTCACATTATGGTTGTCACTGTTACCAGTTGTTCTTGGTAAGTTATCGTATTCTTTTAAGTTTAAAATCAATAAGATTTTGTCCATCAAGTGTCAAAGCTACTCGTGAATGTTATATCTTAGAGAATTGTACTTCACTTACACAATGGTCAATCCGTCAATAAAAAGGACTGTCAAATTTTGCTACACGTTTTGTGGACTATTTATTTCTTCCTTTTTTTTTTTTTTGGACGGATGATTCCTTCATGTACTCGCCCAAATGACAACTCTAGATACAGGGAAAGGTGCACCGTAATAAATGTAATTTTAACAATCTTTTGTAGTTTAACTTTATCTATAAAATGCAGGTGTGTCGATGGCATCATTGACTGAGCTGTCTTTCAACTGGCTTGGCTTCATTAGTGCTATGATTTCCAATATCTCCTTCACTTACAGGAGCATATATTCAAAGAAAGCTATGGTTAATAGTGTGATGCACATTTTATTAGACTTTCATTTTGTCTTGATTTTATGAAAGATGTTAATAGGCAGAGTGCAGTCTGCATTCGTATAGTGGGGCTATTCCTCTCTAATTAATGCTTCTTTTGCAGACTGATATGGATAGTACTAACCTATATGCCTACATTTCTATCATCGCGCTCGTTGTCTGTATTCCACCTGCCATTATTGTGAGTCATGGTTCATAAATGTGGATATTCTTTTCCTAAAATGTCGTTTCTTATAACCCACCAATTCTTCGGTTCCTATTTCTTACTTGCGATATTTTATATTGTGCATTTGCACGTTACACAGCTTGAAGGACCTCAACTAGTAAAGCACGGATTTAATGATGCAATTGCTAAAGTGGGTTTAACAAAGTTCATCTCAGATCTTTTCTGGGTTGGAATGTTTTACCATCTCTACAATCAGGTATTTCAGATTTTGCTTGCTTAAGCTTTACATCATGGGATCAAAAAACTTGACCCTGAATCCGTGTTAATATTACTAGAAACTTTACTCCTCGGTCTGATATGATTTATAATCAAACTGTAAATGATGTTGCAAAATTGCTTGTTGTGATGATATAATCTTTATCTTTCCGAAGATTGAAACTTTTTCCTTTTCCACTTCTCAGCTAGCAACAAACACCCTTGAAAGAGTGGCACCCCTCACACATGCAGTTGGCAATGTGTTGAAACGTGTTTTCGTGATTGGCTTCTCGATCTTGGTCTTTGGTAAATATAGACACTTATTTACTTAAAGGATATTTTGCAGGGGGATGTAAATGTCAGTATCATCATGTAGTAAGAGAGATTTTTAACTATTTAAAATTTGCAGGAAACAAGATTTCACTGCAAACTGGTATTGGTACTTCCATTGCAATTGCTGGAGTTGCAATGTACTCCTTCATTAAGGCCAAGATTGAAGAAGAAAAACGAGTAAGGCTGACTTCTAGCAAACCCAATGTAAATTTGATTTGAACGACACGTTTCTTAAGGACGTGCAGTCCAACATATCGAACGTACTCAAAATTAACTGTACTAAATCGAATATGAAGAATTTGATCATGAAGTATATTAGAATGTAAATGATCCTAAATTGCATTTGTTAATCTGACGTGACATTGTTTTGGCAGCAACTGAAAAAAGCATGAGAACAGAGGCAGGAACATGGAAGAAATCTCAGTGTACACTTCAATATTATTACGAGAAAATGAGTACATTTCTTCATTGTGTAGTTCTTGATCAATTTTCTTGAATTTCGTACAATTCATGCCAATTTTAAGTCACTTGGTGATGTATGGAATAATGTATAACTTGTGGAGGTCAACGTTTTGATCACTACCTTTGAGAATTTACGATGATAAATGTGAATAATGTATTCTATTATAATTGTTTGGGAAATATTTTTAGTAATTCAAGTTGTGATGAATAATTAACTGTGCAAAACACAAAGTAAACACGAGTTAAACAACGAATAAATAAAGATTGGCAAAGTAATTGAATCAATACAATGAGCAATTAAACGAAGTACTTGAAACTCCTTGTAATTGCACAAATATAGCCTCTTGAGAGGTGTAAATTGAGGGTATGTCCAATATTTCACAAAGGTAACGCCACAATTCAGGTTAGAGAACACTCCTTCAACAATCCAACACACACCCAAATCAACACTATCTTCACCCACACGGAGACCGAACATGGGTTGCACAATAGGGAAGTGAAGGGCACGGTCCACAAATTTCGAAGTACTAACTAGGCCCGTCTACTAGCCCATTCGGGTAGAGCCCTTGCAAGTTACGGTTCGTTCTGATTTGACCCGTATGAATAAAAATATAGAATTTTTCATATTTATAACAATTTTTTTTTTTTTTTTTGTTAAATTTCAAAATACGAAATGAAAAAAATGATAAATTCATATTTATACCATAAAATGTTTACATAAAATTTAAATTTAAATTTTATGTTACAAAAATTGCTTCTAAATTTGCAAATTTAAATAAAATATAAACAAATAACACTTAAATGTTAAATGTATTTCTAATTACTATTATTAAAGAAAATTAAATTTCTTAACTATTAGGGAGAAAAAAAATAAGATTTTGCTTTAGAAATTGTACTGAAATTTGTAGAAGAAGAGTGATTTTCATTATTACCATATTTAATAAAATAGTTTTTTTTTTTTTCCCCCGCGGGCTAGCTGGTTAATTGCGGTCCATAAATTTTTGACCAGCGAAACTCGTGATTCACACCTTCTTGACCCGTGAACTGCCCGCACGGGTCACTGGTCGCCCGCGGTCCCCGTCGATCCGGGCTGGTTTTCATGGGTCTGGTCGGCCTGTCCGTCTTGACACTTCTATGACAGGAGATCAACGAGTGGATTTTGTATCTACTTAGGAAGAAGTTTGGTCACTTGGTGTCCTAAAAAGTAACACATTATTTCAAGAAGTAGCATGGAAGTTGAGTATCACAGTCTATCCAATGCTGTAAATGACATTCTCTGGTTACAAAACCCTCTTCATGAGCTTCAGTTGCCAACTTCTCTTCCTCCTATTGTTTGGTGTGATAACTTCAACATAGTGGTTTTTTTGCAAATCTAGTCCTTCATTCCAGAACAAAGCACGTGGAGCTCGATCTTTACTTCCTTCATGAGAAAGTTGTTGCCAAACAACTTGAGGTAAATCATGTTCCTGCTATAGACTAGGTTGCAGACAAACTCACCAAGGCTCTTTCCTTCCAGTTTTTGAGAGGTTAAAGAAGAAGACGACAGTTAGCTTAACTACCCAGGAGAGTTGAGTTTACAAGGAAGAAAAAAGAGGAAATTATAGTTTAATTGGTAAAGAAGTTGTTGACAGTTAACTTCATGATTTTTCTTGATTGAAGTTTGTTTGTTAAACTCAACAAACAACCGAGCCTTCTCTGTATAAAGAAGTGCTCCTCCCTTTTTAATAAGTTAATTTATTAAATGAGAAAGTTGCTCAATTCATCTATTTCTCTTTCTAATTCTCTCTTGCTTTTCACTAGAAATTTCAAATTTCTAATTGTTCTAAGTCAACAAAGATGATGAATAGTGAGTGTAACGATCAACTATTTTCCCCCAATTTTCAAGAAATTGATTATTTTAAAAATTCTAATTCATGTATCGATACATGTATAATATGTATCTATAAATGCAGAACCTCAGATATGGTTTGCACGTGTCTGAGTTGTGATTTGCTGGAATTTATATTAAGCTAAGTTATGCCACTTGCCAAACATGGGCATGACAATCTAGTTTATGACAATCATAAGGCTAGAAATGATTTTTTTAAAATAGAGATTATCTGATTTCAACTCAATTTTGTACTATAAATAGAGGACTTTCTTCCTGAACATAGAATACACTTGAACCACTAAAAATTCAGTTAAAACGTGAGGAGGTTCAAATCAAGTTCCAACTTCAAACTTTAAAGGTAGTTTCTAGTTATAATTTGATATAGGACATGTTATGATTGTGTTAAGATCGCAATATGTCCTATAATGTTTCTGCAATGATCTTGAAGTGTTAAATCAAAGAAAATAAAGAGATTTTGAAGAATAGGATATAAGTTGCAAAAATAGTTCGTATCGATACCGTGTATTGATACATGACGCTCCAGTATCTGAATATGCACCGATACTTTAATCATTTTTAAGAAAAAACCCGAATTTTGATTTTTGATTTCTTTCTTGTTTTCAGGTATCAAACAAGTTAAGTAACATTGCAATCTTTTAATTGTACTTAAATACCACTTCGTGCAATTATCTTGAATTTTATAACTTGCTCGTGCCTTGTTAAAAGATTTTTCTTGCATGATTACAAGCATTATGTTATTCTGCTTGTTATTACGCCTTATGACGCTTGTCTCGATATACATACCATATTATTGTTATGCTTGAACTACGAAAAATTCTCCCTACTTGAAATACGTGTAAAATTTCACGCTTGTATCAGGGTTTTAAATCCTGCTTGAAATCTCACACGGTCGGGATAACACTTGAGTTGTAATATGGGCCCTCATGAAATCATATTTTAAAAAGAAAACTTGTTAATTGTTGAATACTTTATATTCATATTTTCATGTTTTAAAACTTGCAGATGCTTTATCGCAATATTTTCAAAGAAATTTAGAATGGGTGAAAACTTTCTGAAGATGGGTAGCATTATATGTATACCACAGAGTCCGAAATTTGGAGCTACCCACCAGAATACCCAACTCTCTCTCGCTATGAGTACACCAAGGTCAAAACAGGGTATTTTGACATCCACACCTTTGAACTTTTGTGATGAGGTTCGAAGCGCGGAAGAAACGTCGGAAAGTTCCAAACTCAGGTTGTGGTTGGACGGATGAATCATGACCCGATATTCACGACGCGATGGCTCGACGATGCGGAATAAAGAACCACGACTTTCGGAACGCCACAAATAATCGTCCAATTTCCCTGTTAAGTTTATGGTTTTGAACGCCACAAATATTCTCGCGAATATTTGATAAGTTCTGGATGAACGCCACAAGATAATCAATCTTGATAAGTTCGGATTTGTAATGTGAATCCACACATTAAACAATTGAAAAACATTCAATCTCTTTTTATTCAATAATCAAAGTCTGAATTACAATGAATAGAAGAAGCGTATAAATAAGCAAAATAAAACTCTAGTTGCTAATCTACTCAAAATAGAATTCTAATTAGGCTAAAATAAATAAAACTGATAAGGAAATAAAATAATGCGAAATCTGGAAAAATCTGATCCGTTAAGCAGTTACGACCGTAAAGATGACACTTACGGCCGTAAGTGTGTTTCTGTTTAAGGTTACGGCCGTGATCCCTTATTTACGGCCGTAAATCGAAAATCTTGAAATTTTGCATTTTATCCCGATGGGAGGTTATGGCCGTGACATATGTTGGTTACGGCTGTGAAAGCTCTTCTGCATAATTTTCGATTCTTTTCGACACGGTTTGATCTTCAAAGCTCGTCGAACCTGCTGAATTCTTATTTTGGCTTGAATATTTAAATTTTCCCGTCAAGCCTGCTATCACTCCGATTGTCGAGGGTCCTGGATCACATCATTTTGTATACCAATGTTTATACTTTTACTAATTTATAGTTAAGTTTTAATAAAAACACGAGATTCATTTTGAGTGATGTAAAATCCCGTATCGATACTTATGATATGATTGTGTTTAAAGAACTTTGGCGTCAATTTTCAAATACAGAAAATAATAACTGGTTTACAAGTATCGATACATGCAGAGAAAATTAAATTAACTTCTAACTTTTTGACTTGAATCATATTAAAGAAACTTTATTCTAAATGAATTAGTATTTCAATTCATTAAATTATGTACAGAAATGATTACACAATTTTAGTTGTAAACCGGTTTAACATGTATCGATACATGCCGTGGAAATATCTGTAATAAGTCCAACTTTCAAGAGATAATTTAGTGTCATTAGTATCGATACATGCAGTGAAAATATCTGTAATAAGTCCAACTTTCAAGAGTTACTTAACTAAATTAGTTTTTATTTTTAATGATTCAAGACAAGTAATAGAAGACAAGTAGTACAATTTTACAAACTAGTTCACCACCTAGTGTATTATGTATCTATACATAAGTATCGATGCACGCAATTAATGCATTTAATATATTTTTAATGAAATATTTAGTTATTTGAATTCCCAAAATTTTATAAAATAGGTGAATTGATTATAAGACTAGAAAATCAAATAATACTCTTAATGGTCGAAAATGATATGGGGGTATCGATGCATGTATCGCGATACATGCAGCATCATTTCTTTAATATTTTATGTTCAACTCCAAATTTATTTTCGCTATCCAAAAATGAAAAATTTCGACATGAAATTTTGTGTGCCACAAATGTTGGTATCAACATCTTATTTCCAACCCGTCGAGATATGCATACTTCAAGTTATTTTGAATCTCTTACATTAATGCATGAACAATGCATAGCAACATGAATAGTAATTAGTAAGAAAGTTATAAACATGTCATTCATAACTTGAAATGTATAATGCAAAAGTCAAAGATAGTATTTTACATTCCAAAAACTTAATAAAACCTATTGGATACATTATGGATAGGGGAGGGAATAAACTAAGTCTCAAGAGATGCAGGATCCATCAGAGCCTCAATAGAAGCTTTAGGAACACGAGTCTCGATTGCTAGGTGCAGCTCGATCATACCAACTCGAGTAGATAAATCTTGGATCTACTGTAGGATAGTCGTCCATGCCCTCCTCAACTCCTCTACAAATGCAACCCAATCATGAGCCTGAGATGGTAATCTCTGAGTCTCGGTGACATGCTCCACCCTAACATCCTCCCTAGCTCGGCTAGCCTCAGCATGGGCACCCTCACCCTCAACATCAATACCCTCACCTCCAACCCACTGTCCTCGTCCACCCACTGCGCGATGCTTTGACACCCAAACCCCTGGATGTGACTCTGTGTAGCCCATTTCGCCCAAAGTAGCTGGCCCATATGTTTGGTTCGAATAAACTGACTGTAAGAACTCCCCCTCAAAACTATCCCCCTCATGACATAAGATTGCCATCACCACCCGCCTATATAACAATCTACTACTATAGGCACCCTCACTCTCCAACAAACCATCCAAAATAAGGTTTATCAAGTCAACCTGTCTTCCTATGCACACACTCTCCAGAAACCACAAGTCCTCGGCTTGTAATGTCGAATGCTTATTCCTACGAGGCCTAATCAAGTGTGGAAACATGAGGTGTAGAAAGCTCCTATGAAATGGTAAAAGTGGTGCATGGTCGAAAATATTCATAAGAGTAGGATCATAAAAAATGAACATACAAGCACTTACTTTATCAAAAGTAGTATCATAAATCTCTCCACCTTCGTGCATTTCAAAGATCTCTTCAATATTTGAAGGACTAATCGAAAAAGTTTTTCCCTTCACCATTGTCTTTCCTACCATGTCACCACGAGCCACTCGTTCACTCTCCATCTCCTCATCACAACCCGTTTTTATCTTCGCGTTAGCATAAAACATTTGAATTAACCTATCACATATCTCTTCTCCCCATTCTCAAAAAAATTTAACCAAGTAAAATGCTCGAAATATGATAATATTCAAAATTAAATGAAAGAATGAAAGGAGTCTTGAGTACTCTCCTGGGGATGATAGATAACTTCTTTAGTGTGAGGAATTGAGCTTGAGCCTCCGCACTAAGAAAGAAATTATTTGGAAAAGTGGTTAATTTGAACTCACTATTGCCCAAGTCACTTGACTCCACCATTTTCTCTTTACCTCTACCTCTACCTACTCCTAACTAGAAGAAAAAGAAGTCCTACCTCGAGAAGTTTCCCGCCTTGCACGTTGAGGAGGCCTTGGATTTGGATCATGAAAAAATTTTGACCTTCGTTCCAAAGGTGGAACTTCCTCCTCCGTGGACTCAGAATCAATAGAACTATTACTTTCTTCTATTGGTTTGGCTACGGATTCAGATTCTTCATAAGGGATAGAAGAATGCCCGGGAATATTAAAAGATTCATCAAGATGAACTCTTCTTTTACCTTTAGCTGCATGTTTGATCCTCATTTTGTGAAATTCTAAGAAGGAAAACGTTAAATTTGAAGTTTGAATAGGTTTGAGAGAGTTTTGAAAGAAAATGAAACGGAAAGATGCTTGAAAATAATAGAAAATTAACGGCAAAAACCCTTTTATTCGTGAACATGTATCGATACATGACTTATATGTATCGATAAATTAGTACCTTAAAAATTTTCTGCTTGTTATTATGCATCGATATATAAGAATATATGCATCAATACATTAAGCAATATTATTGTAAAAAATTAATTTTTATATTTTTTTATAAATGAAATTAATCTTATATTTTTGAATAAAGGTTAATAATTATGTCTCACATGAGTTCATCTCGACCTATGAAATCAATCGTTTCCATGAATCATCTCACAAAACTATTAAGTCATCAAGATCGTCAAATTGAACAAATGATAAATCATTATGGTGGAAGCCAACCAAGTCAAGTTCCTATTGATGGTGGAGCAATTACTGAAATATTTCAACGTTTGAAACCTCAGGTATTTCAAGATGCTAAAGGCCATCTAGTACAAGACTGTCCCAAACAAAAGGCTAATCAGACCAAACCTTTGCCGCAATCTGGCATAGTTTATGCTTTGGTACAACTCGTGGCATCATAAAATAATAAAGTAATCACAGGTACAACTTACATTTTTTCTAAACCCACTCATACCTTATTTGACTCTGGTGCTATCCACACAATTTGAACACTGTCATCATATACCAACTGAACAATCATCCAGCATATGTGAAATCACTCTACCCGATGGAAAAGTATATCCAACCCAAAATCATGTATCGAAAGCTTAGATTCGAATAAAGGATAATAATTACCCCCATCGAACTTATCGTGTTTGATATCAAAGATTTTGATGTCATACTAGGAATTGATTGGTTAACCAATTATGAGGTAATTTTGAATTGTAAAACTAGGTCCTTATGTTTTCCTAAAAATGAACCTATATCATTTCCAACCTTGGTAAAAACCTCTAAGATAATTATTTCTTTGGTCAAAGCCACGAAGTTGATATCCCAAGGACATGTTGGATACTGGATGAGTTTTTATCAAGTCAAAGCTAATAAACTTCCAGAATTATCCATGATTCCCGTTGTTCAAGATTTTCTTGATGTTTTTCCAAAGGATCTACCTGGATTACCCCTAGAAAGAGAAATTGAGTTTAACATCGATGTCATTCTGGGAACCAATCCTATATTTAAAAATCCGTATCATATGGCCTCTATGGAGTTAAAAGAACTACGAACCCAATTGGATGAATTGCTAGAAAAAAGATTTATTCGGATAAGTACATCTCCTTGGGGCGCACCAATATTATTCGTGAAAAAGAAAGATGAATCATTGCAATTGTGCATTGATTATCATGAGCTAAATAAATTTACCATCAAAAATAAATATCCTCTTTCGAGAATGAATGATTTATTGGATCAATACAAGGATCAACTACATTCTCAAAGATCGATTTACGATCTGGATATCATCAATTAAAAATCAAAACTGAGGATATTCTGAAATCTGCTTTTAAAACTCGATACAAGCATTTTGAGTTTTGTTAATACCATTTAGATTAACAAATGCTCCAGCAGCATTTATGGACTTGATGAACTGTGTTTTTCGAGATTTCTTTGATAAATTTGCCATCGTGTTTATAGATGATATCTTAATTTATTCAATAGATCTTTGTCAACATGAAAAAAATTTAAAGATAGTCTTACAGACTCTACGAGAAAGAAGCTCTATGCCAAATTCTCAAAATATGAGTTTTGGCTAGATAAGGTAATCTTTTTGGGACGTGGTATCAAAACAAGGAATTTCAATAGATCCAGTAAAATGGAACCAGTATCTCAATGGAATCAACCTACCGACCTATTGAAGTACGAAGTTTTCTAGGTTTAGCAGGGAATTATTGGAGATTTGTTTCGAATTTTTCTAAAATAGCCATACTATTGACTATATTAAGATAAAAGAACATACCCTTCAAATGGTCAGAAACCTGTGAGGAAATTTTTCAAGAATTGAAAAAGATGTTGACCACAACTCTGATATCAACCATTCCACGTGGAGATACTAAATTCACTGTATACAGTGACGCGTCCAAAAATGGTCTTGGATGCGTATTAATGCAACAAGGAAAAGTTATTGCCTATGCTTCTCATCAATTGAAATCACATGAACAGAACTACCCAATACATGATTTAGAATTTGCTGCGATAGTCTTCACCTTGAAGATTTGGCGACATTAATTATATGGTGAGCATTGTGATATTTATATTGATCATAAAAATCGCAAATATTTCTTTACTCAGAAATAATTAAACATGAGACAAAGGAGATGGTTGGAATTGGTGAAAGATTATTGTTTCGGTAATTTTCCTGACCTTGACTTGGAGAGATCAAAAGTTGATATTTTGTTGGAGATGATGATCCAAACTTCCGAGAAACCTACAAAAAAGGCAACTAGGGATGCCCTCATCGCCCCTCCAATGTTAGAATTAGTATTTTTGAGGGAAGCAGAAAATATATAACTGGAATATATGTAAAGAATTATGAATGAATAATATGTGATCAAAGGAGATGTATTTATAGGGTTGAAAAGCCCATAACCTTTTTTAATTAAAGAATGAGTCCTTTTGGTATAAACTTACCTTTTAGGAGGAGTTCTAACCTTACAAGAATTGTACTTCCCCCTTTTTAGGATGTTTCCTTAAAGGTTATGTCTTATTTCGAGGGCCCAAGAAGGTGGTCCATAAACGAATAAGGCTTTGAACCCGTTTGTATTGGACTTGTAGGAGTAATATGGCCGGGATGTACCGTTCATAAAACACTATAGGATTAAACAAGACAAGGTCGGGAATACCCGACCTAGGTTACAGGATAAGCCCGGGCAGACATGTCAACTTGTAGATGAACGGATTTGGTAACCTAATGAGGTCGGGCAACAATCCCGATCTATGCATGGCTGGGACATTCTTGCCCCACCATGTGCTTATTTGGTTGTTAGTCATAGATGTGATCGACCCATTGATCAAGGTAATCCCGACCTATTATATTTTGAACCTCTAAATTATTGTAAGACATCGTGAATTTGTATCGATCAGGCAAGATAGAAGGTCGGCCCAAAGCATGACCTTGGGCCTCACGTATAAAGGTGAAAAGTAATATTCTAATAATGGAATAACAAAAAATATACCGATCATTATCCCCCGTGCATTAGAGGTCGAGCTCCGACCTCTATATGTATGTCATATCAAGTTTAATTATTGCAATAGTAAGGTTAAGGTCATGCTATGAAACATGGATCTTACTTCTAGCAAAATACTTTCACTTACCAAATCTTGAGAACAACTGAGAGTGTTCTTACATTCATCCCATCTCATGAGTTTTACTAATTCACAAGTAGAGGTCTTGTCCTTTATGTACCAGACAATGGTTGAAAATCGTGTATTTGTGAAGTAGCACATTCCAGGTAAAATTAGGTTATCCGGATGATTTGGAGACGTAGGAGCCTTGATGGAATTATTAGGATAAGATTGTATAATCTCCAGTTTCCATATTGAAGTAGGAATTTTTAGCTGCCCATGCAAAACAGAATTTATATTAATTATAAGCCCCCGAGCATCCCTCATCGAGCTCGGGGAGAGATGGACATAAGACAGCGTGGTTTTGGTAGGATGTGATGCGATGGTTACGTTGCAGCTTATGTTAACAATTAATAAGATAGGCCCATATTAATGAGCTCGAACTTATGTTCAAGCTAGGAACAAGCTGAGCTTATGTTATGTAATAAGCCAGAACTTACACTAGCACGAATTAAATACGAGCTTATGTTAATAAACTCGAGAAATTAAGCAATAATAGGCTAAGCTCGTGTTAAGTAATGATCTCAAGCTTTTATTAAAAAATAATAAGTCGAGCTCATGTTAAGTAATGAGCTCAAGTTTATCTTAAGGAAGGGATAAGCTGAGCTTATATTAAGCAACAATAAGCCGAGCTCATGTAGTCCCGAGGACTACATGATATCGATTTGATTACTTGATTGTATTTAATTACTCGCTCGTGGTTAGGGCTTTGAGTTCTTGTGCGTGGACGAGAAATAAATTTGCTAGGTAGTGTCATTCATAACCTGCGAAGGTCGTGCAACATGTCCGACCTTACAAAAAAAATTCCTAAAAATCACATGTTGAATGTGGCAGCGAGTTGTAGACTTATCTTTTACACGGGGTATGCCTCGTGGACTGCTTGTAATTTTTGTGAATAAATTCACAAGTTTCGGTTAAGTACACGATACTCGTGTTTTGTTTGTAAATTGATTCCACGGGCCAGGCGTTTGAACCAGTCTCGTTACTTCAAGAATAGTTTGAAAAGGTCATGTTTGTCCGACCTTGTGAGTTTCTAGTTCAAAGCAGGGGGCTAGCCTTTATAATTTGAAGTATAGTTATACAGGTCGGTCATGGCCGACCTTGTGTACTTTAGTGCAAATGAGGGGTCAAGCCCTGCCCCTTTTGTGAGTTTATGAAAATAATTTGTAACGTCGAGTGAGGCCAACCTCGTATATGATTTACACAAAGAAGTGGCCAAGCTTTTGACTTTGTGAATTCGTGAAAATAATTTGTAAGGTCGAGCAAGGCCGACCTTGTAAATAATTGACAGAAAGAAGTGGTCAAGCTTTTGAATTTGTGAATTCATGAAAAACAATTTGTAAGGTCGAGCGAGGCCGGCCTTGTAAGTAATTGACAGAAAGAAGTGGTAAAGCTTTTGAATTTGTGAATTCATGGAAAATAATTTGTAAGATCGAGCGAGGCTGACCTTGTAAATAATTGACACAAAGAAGTGGTCAAGTCCTTGACTTCGTGTTTTTGAGGAAATAGTTTATAAAGTCGTTCCATGTGACCGACCATCTGAATTATTTAACCTTGTGTAATTTAAGGGAATATTTGGTCAGGTCAAGCATTTAGGCCAACCTCGCAACCTTTTACACAAAGAAGGCTGGACTTGGCATAATTTAAGGAAATAGGTAGGGCAAATAGGCCGACCTTGTAGACTTTTTGCAAAAGGAAGGGGTTTAACCCTTGACCTTGTATAATTTAAGGAAATAGGCCGGGCAGGTAAGCCGACCTTGCAGACTTTCTCCACAAAGAAGGGATCAAACCCTTGACTTTGTGTAAAAAAAAATAGTTTGATAGGTTGGTTAGGTAGGCCGTCTTTATAAACTCTTTGTAGAGAAGCAATCTGTGAGGTCGAGCATAACGGTTGACCCCGTGATTTATTCGTGCTGAAATAATTCTTCAGGTTGGACATTTTGGTCGACCTTGTAATTTATTTGTGAGGAAATAATTTGTAACGCCTTGTCATATGAGATATTATAAATTATTTGTAAGGAAATAATTTGTAACACCTTGCCATATGAGACATTGTAAATTATTTGTAAGGAAAGAATTTGTAACGCCATGCCATATGAGACATTGTAAATTATTTGCAAGGAAATAATTTGTAACGCCTTGCCATATGAGACATTGTAAATTATTTATAAGGAAATAATTTGTAACGCCTTGCCATATGAGACATTGTAAATTATTTGACCTTGTATTTTTGAGAGATAATTTGTAAAGTTATGTTTTGTGGTTGGCTTTGTAAACCATTCTCAATTTGATTGTATGGTAGGTTTTCTACAATTATCACAGTTGTTTTCGTTCGATGACTGGAGGGTATAGAAGCTAAACTTAGATTGGCAAGGGATATGACTTGCATAGATAATAGAACATATTGATATGTTTAAGCAAGGAATAAGCCGGGATTATGTTAAGCAATAAGCCCAAGTGGGAATTTAATTGATTTAAAGCAAACCTTTTTCCAATTAATATGATTAGCTACTTAAGAAAACGGTTGGAGCATTTTAATCAATGTAGATTGTACCCAGGAAGGTCATGCTAAAATATATTAAGTGTTTTTATTGGTGATCACATAGAAATATGATGTTTTATATAATTGGTCACTGTGTGAATCACTTTATATGTCGCTATTTAACTCAGCTAATTTCCAAGTTATACAAACTTTAGATCACAAAAAATAGCATGAATCATCATGAGAATGAATCAAATAACTTCAAACTTAGCAAGCAATTGAATTCAACTAGTGTGTTATTAATTTGATCATATTTGTAAATAACGTGACCAAAATTACAATTGGATTTCATTAAATTAGCACATTAACAGATTATGAGGCTTTCAAAGATCAATAATTAATTGATTGTAATCCTTTAGGCACATTGCTCATAGATCATAATGGTTTTGTCATAATTGTACCAAGAACATTCCATTTTGAGTCTTGGTCGCAACTCTCGACTTGTAATAAGAAATAGAGGAGCCAACAAATATCTTATGATCGAAAAGCATATTTCTTGAATTCACATATCACAAGCTATTGCAGATCTAATAAATTAACCTTAACTTACCGATTAGATTAGCAATTTGAGCAAAGATAAGTAATCCTATTTAGAGTTGATTAGCTCATTATTTAGCAGTAGCAACAGATAATATGGAATTGTAAATTTTTTGAGCTCTAACATATGATCAACATTATGCAGTGATTGTTGAATTAATAAAGAGTGTTAGAGTACACCTCGTTTTTGCAATTCCTCGGGTAGATCCAGAAATTACCCAGAACTTGAGGAAATCCTTACTCATCGTTAAGCAGTAGTTGCTTCGACGGCTTTGATCAAAAGGCTCAACAATTACAATTGGAGGCCATATTGCACCATAATTGATAGGAGATCCCGTTGAGGTGCTTTATCCAAATCTCGCATAAGGAACATAAACTGAATTTAAATCGAGGTTAATACAACTTTATCAATAAAATGTCCAGTAACTAATGATATGGCTTTAAAAGCTTTCCATTCTTTGACGGAAGCAAATGAATGAAAATATCTCAATATCTCCATTTTTTTACTAATGTCAACAAGGAAGTAATAACAGAGTGACTAGAGGTTCAACCAAGTAAGTGTCAAGTGCAAAATTTTACAAAGTGTGATGAACAAGTCGAGTGAATGACACAAAAATGGTACTTAGTAGAAGTGCAGCATGTGGCACAAAGTCTTTGTATTCGGAGTCATCTTGCACCCATCCTAGCTAAATTATAGATCGAAATTATGATAGTGAAATGTATGCTAATGTCAATGATATTGACTTGAATGGAAATAAAAGAAAACAAATTTCGGTGCTTGATGGGTTCCTATCAATGGAAGGTGTGAATTGATTAAAATAAAGAAACCAAGGCGGATGACCTGTGTCCATCAAGCAAAATAATCGAATTGGGCTTTTTCATATATTACTCATCCACCATTTTTGTTCATATATACAGTGCCCAAGATATATCATGAAAATTAAATCGGATGGTAATGTATAACATTTGCACATCATTATTCTAAATTTGTTAAATTCAATTTAACTTATCAATAATAACTTCGGTAATTAGCCTGTATTTTCTTTTATATTTGAAATTTTTTAATTGGGAACATTGTAGTGACTGACAGGAGATGAAGTGAGTCATAAGCGAGAAACTTTGCAAATGTAATGAGCAACAGCAGTTGATAGAAGAGAATTGCAGCTATGTAAATAAGAATAGGAAGGAAGATGTAATAGGTAAAATGGTTACTTCCTTTTCTGCTATTTTCGACTACTCTCGATTGTACCTTGGCAATAGATTTGTGATTAAATTTTGTCCACTTTGACAGTCTTTGCAACCGGTGCTGTCAACTGGCCATGCAAGGTTCACAATTCAGATGAGTGAATTGGCCTTTAGTTTTTCCAATTTTCAGCATATAGAGTTTTTCAAGTATCACTCACAAGGTGCCAAAATTAGTTAGCATATACGTAGGTCTTCCAGTTCCAAACACACAGAGCACTACTGTGGTGTGAACAGAAATTTCTGCTTTTGCAAGCGCACATACAAAAACTGACCTTAATGTTTCGCTAACACATTAATCTGGCCCAAGAATTTTTGTGGCTCAATAAACCCACCAGCTCTTCTTCTTTGGAACGTTCAACCAAATTTAGGGGGACGGAGTCATGAGCATCCCGACAGAGTTGAGAATTTGCATTGGCTTTGACGCTGGTGCTAAAACTTACTTCGAGCTCAAAGCTTCAATTGAACATAGGGGTTGTTGGATCAATTTGATAGTGACAGTTGGAGGTTTACACCATGATGATGGTGTTCATAATTCATAAAGTCATTGGAAATTTCCTCGTTTCCAATTCAAATAACCAACGAAATCAAAGGAATGAGGTGTTCTTCAAAATTTTGAGCCACAGCCTTGACGGTGGTCGCCAGGGTGAGCTCTGCTAGCCATTTTGACGGCAGTCATCAAAATTTATGACAAGGTGAATCCCCACCGAGGTCTTGACTATGTTGGTCGGGTTGAGTCTTTTTTTTTTGCGGTGATTGTGAGATGAGTCCTTGTTGCTGCGTTCATCAAGGATTTACAGATTTATGGCAGCTGGTATTAAGTCATCTTCTTTGGCAGTATGACTTTGGGGAAAAAATAGCAGCTCACGGTTTTCTCATGTTCACTGGGCAATTTGGAGAGGACGGCTGGAAGACTTTGTGGATTGGAGGAAATTTTTGGCAATTAAAAAGTGCAGGGGGGTAAATTAGTAACTTCAAAATTCATCTATAAATCATCTGTATGTTTTCTTCTGTATATGTAACGGGACAGTGTGAAAGATAGAGATGGAGATGTGTCTTATAGTCGGAGCTTTAATTTTTTGATATTTTATTTATTTTGAAATCGATCTTTGGACAACATGGTTTTTAGATCGAATTCCCACAAAAGGTGCCAATTGTTTCGGTAATTTTTCTGACCTTGACGTGGAGAGATCAAAAGCTGATATTTTGTTGGAGATGATAATCTAAGCTTCCAAGAAACCTGCAAAAAAGGTAACTAGGGATGCCCTCGTCACCCCTCCGGTGTGAGAATTAGTATTTTGGAGGAAAGCAGAAAATATATAACTGGAATATATGTAAATAATTATGAATGAATGATATGTGATCAAAGGAGATGTATTTATAGGGCTGAAAAGCTCATAACCTTTTTTAATTAAAGAATGAGTCCTTTTGGTATAAACTTACCTTTTAGAAGGAGTTCTAACCTTACAAGAATTGTACTTCCCCCCTTTTTAGGATGTTTCCTTATATGTTATGTCTTATTTTGAGGGCCCAAGAAGGTGACCCATTGGTAAAGCCCATAAAAGAATAAGGCTTTGAACCCGTTTGTATTGGACTTGTAGGCGTAATATGGCCGGGATGTACCGTCCATAAAACACTATAGGATTAAACAAGATAAGGCCGAGAATACCCGACCTAGGTTACAGGATAAGCCCGGGCAGACATGTCAACTTGTAGATGAACAAATTTGGTAACCTAATGAGGTCGGGCAACAATCCCGATCTATGCATGGCTGGGACATTCTTGCCCGACCATGTGCTTATTTGGTTATTGGTCATAGATGTGATCGACCCATTGATCAAGGTAATCCCGACCTATTATATTCCGAACCCCTAAATTATTGTAAGATATCGTGAATTTGTATCGATCAGGCAAGATAGAAGGCCGGCCCAAAGCATGACCTTGGGCCTCACGTATAAAGGTGAAAAGTATTATTCTAATAATGGAATGACCAAAAATATACCGATCAATTATAATTGTAGAATCAACTATCATCTAGGAAAAGCTAACGTAGTTGCTGATGTTTTGAGCAGAAAGATACCTACTAAAGGAAAATGATCCAAAGAACACCAAAAAGATATGGAGAAATTACAACATGAGCTTTTGGATATCAAAAAAGCTCAAATATATACTTTGATAGTACAACCTACATTGTTGGATTTAATAAGACAAGCCCAGAAAATAGATCATTTTGCAGAGAAATTACGACTTAGGATAAGTCAAAGATCTTATGATTTTTGTATTTCCAAGGAAGGAGTTATTATATGTATTTCACGAATTTATATTCCATCACAAGTCAAGGACAAGGTTCTAGAATAAGCACATAGTACCCCATATTCAATTCATCCTGGAAGTACAAAAATGTATCAGCACATTCGAACTCGATATCAGTGGCAAAAAATGAGAAAATAAATTGCTGACTTTTTTGCTAGATGCTTAAATTGTCAACAAATAAAATCAAAACATCAACGACTAGCAGGTACACTACAATCATTGCCGATACTTGAGTGGAAATGGGATAAGATTACCATGAATTTTGTCAATGGCTTACCTAGAGTATCTAAAGGATATGATGCAATCTCGGTAATCGTGGATGGACTTACTAAATCTACCCATTTTCTCTCAGTCAAGATGACATACAAAATGGAACAACTTGCTAAGTTGTATATCCAAGAGATTGTTCGATTACATGGTATACCTTTATCCATCACCTCAGATCATGATCCATGGTTTCTATCGTGATTTTGGCAAAAGATACACAAAGAATTGGGAACAAGATTACACTTAGTATTTCCTTTCACCCGCAAACCAATGGACAATTAGGACGAACAATTCAGACATTAGAAGACATGCTGAGAGCACATGTATTAGATTTTGAACAAAGTTGGGATCAGTACCTACCCTTGATTGAATTTTCTTATTATAACAGCCATCAAACATCCATAGGTATGCTACTTGTACTTGAAATTTGACAAAAAAGATTACCAAAAATGATGTGGCAAACTTGTGGCTATTGATGTGTAGGTTGATGTGATATGTGAATTGTTAGGATTATGCCAATAAAGTATTATGTGAACCTCATGTGAATGTTCTTATACATGTAGCCTGATTGACTTTTCCCTTCTCCTAAAGAGGAAATTACACCCTCCTAGGGTTTTAAACTAACAATTTCAAAATTCAAGTGTAAATATTATTTATACAAGAATCAGGTTATAATTAAGATTTTAATACTACTACTAATAATACTATAAAATAAAATAATTCTTCACACCACCCTACTTGACCCCCCCAAACCACAAATAACAAATCCAAAGTCCACAAACCTATTCAATCAATCCAAATTAGACCCGTCCTCTCTCTCTCCCCAACTAAAACCTAAGTCCCTTCCCCTGGCTACACATCCCCCCGCTGCTTTGATCAAGCAAGCTTTTTTTTTTTTTTTTTTACTGTACGCCCTTCCATCCAATGCTACTTCTAAACCATCAGGAGGCGGCGAACTTTGCATAGCTCTAAGTGCTGCTACCATGGTGCTGGGTGTGGTGTAGGAGGTGAACTGGTTGTGGGTATTGGTGTGGACATGGCTGTAGTAGGTGGTCGATGTCGGAGGTTGCAGTGGTCGTATGTGGTGGAATTGGTTGTGGTAGTGGCGATAGTTTGAGGGATTAGGTGACTGTTTGTGTTTTATATGCACCGTAAGCTTAATCAACTATTATCCTTTTCCAGTAATCCTATTTTCAAATATATGTGCAGATTTCTGTAGATGTATCTTTCTTGGTTTTTTTTACTTGTAATTAGTTGTTCATCAATATCTTATGAGAGTGCAGGAGAAAGAGGAATTGTATGTGAATGGAGAGGGGCGGTGGAGGTGGCTGGGACAGTGGTGTGATGAGACATTAAGGCACGGTGGAATTAAGTATAGTTTCAGATTTTATGAGGTTACATGTTTAGATTCTCAGGTCACATGTTTGGCTCCCAAGTCACATATTCGTTCCCAGATCACAGCTTTGTTCCCATGTCAATTATAGTGATGGCAATGGTTCAGTTTGGGGTCGGTTCGTCCAAAACTATAATCGAACCACCAATTTTTTGCCCATATCATAACCGCCTAAGTTGGTTCGATTTAGTGTCGGTTCGTGTCTCAGTTCGGTGCGGTTAATAACCACTTGTATAAAAATTAATTTTTGCAAGTCCAATTGAAAATGCTGTTTATTAAAAAAAAAAAAAAAAGCTACATGGCAATACTAAGCATATTTCGCAAACAATATCTCAAATTTAAATGCGAAACGCCAACAATATTCAAATTCTAAAATTCAAAATACGAATTTAGCAAATAATATTACGAGCATAACAATATTAGTATAACAACTTAGTATAAGTTTTTATGGATTTCAAAGTATTCATTGAAGGAAAGTAAAACATGATAACTTCAGCTGTGACCTAAATATTTCTAAGAACATACTAGCAAAAAGAATTTGACAATAAAGCACGTTGAACAACCAAAGGAGAACCAAGTTACTCAAACAAGTATTCTCATGTTAAAGTCAATCTGAGAGTATAACGACTAGTAAAACCCTCCATATACAAAGTTCCCTTTCAACACCATTCACCTAAGCATTTCCTAGAAGCAGCCTATTATCTAACAAAATTATACTAGCGCCCACCAACAATATTCTAAATGCACAGCCTGTGGAGAATTGTCGTCTGCCGAAATAGAGATCGACCGAGGGAGGAGATGAATGAATTAGATATTCAAATGACTATAGATGGGTTAATGGATTTGGATTGGGATTTGGTCATGTGAGTTTGGTTAATTTGCTATTAAATAGAAACTCTAATTTTGAACTTTTTAATTTTTAAATATAGCCCAAAATCATTTTTTTTAATCAGGTATTCGGTTCGGGACATTGACACAATTACCATATCCGCCCCACAAAAAATCGGGTCATTAAATTATCATACCATACTTGCCACCGCTCTATCAGTTTGGTTTTTTTTCGCACCATTCGATTTGGTTCATCGCGGTTTTTAGTTAGGCGGTTCAAATTGCCATCCCTAATCAGATATTCATTCTTAGATCACGAGGTTCCTAGGTCATAGCGTCGTTCCCATATATTCGCTCTCAGATCACATTTGAGGTCTTCGGACACATTCATTCATGTTCGTTCTCAGGTCACAAGGGAAAAAAATAGGATATCTCGGTGATTGAAATAATGTTTAAATGTTGTAACTGAATTTTATGTTGCTTTTATCTTCTTCAGTTACCACAGTTATTGAAAATGGAGTCATTCAAAATGGAGATACTTGTTTGGAATGGAAGGTTATAACTGAATCCTTAATTTAAGGAGGAAATACATTTGCTTAATTATTGGAATCCAATAAATATCAATTATGACCTGATTTTTGATTTTTTGAAATTAATTTCTTAAAAATGAAATAATATATATTATAATAACCGTGGGAATTACATCTACCCCTACCTTTAAAAATTCAAATTCATAAATGAGATCAAACTTAAATAACTTCAATTTTTAGGTTGTAATTAAAATTTTAATAATTAATTAATTAATTAATTAATCAGTCTAAAATTAAATTAAATATCCAATTTTATCCCAATCTCACTCCACACCAAATCTTAATTATTTTTAGTATCTATAATTCTATACTACATCATCTCTCTGAAAGGGCTATCATTTCAACAGAGGCGCCACTCCCCCCCGGCTACAACCTACACCAATTGAACTCCGGTGACGAAAGCGATGGAGGCAGGAGCAGATGCTGCTCACAGATCGCAGTCACAAGGCCGTGTTATCTGTGCGTGACAACGCACGATAGGAGCCTGGGCAGTAGAAGCGAGCGGCGATGGGCGCACAACAACAGCAATGGGCACACAGCAGTGCAATGTTTGCTGTTACTTTGTACATTCTATAATTGGATCTGATTTCTCTTAATTTTTTTGCTAACGGTTGTTGGAGTTAGCTGCCTTCGTGGTGCGATGTGTATGGTTGGTTGAGGTGGTGGATGTGGTAGTGGTGCTTCGTTTGAGGTGGTGTTGTGGTGGCGGTAATAGTGGAGATCCGCGACTAACAGTGGTGGTGGTATTTCTGGTCCGGTTGATGTGGTGGTCTGTGTTAGCGATTGGAGGCGGTGGTGTTGGTGCAGAATAGTTGTTTGGTGGTTATGGTGAGGTGAGGCAGCACATGTGGTTGTTGCGGTGCGTTTGAAGCAATGATCGTGTTCTCTAGCGATGATCGTGCATGGTGGCCAGATCGGTAGTGATGGTGGAGGAAGGGGCTGGGTTGGAAAGTGGGTGGAATGACTAATGAGTTTGTAGAGGGTGGGGTTGTGACCTTAAAAATCAAATAATTGTAACCTAATAATTTGGTAATTGACACTTAAAAAGATTTGTGACCTCATAATTTATATGTTGTGACCTAAAATAAATTAAAGTTGTGACCTAAAGATAAGTCAGTGACCTTAAAACTTTAACTTGTGACCTGAAATAAATTTGTGGCCTAGATTTTTTTTTGTGACTTGAAATTACATAATATTGTGGCCTTGATATATAAATGTTTATTGAAATATTTTTATTTCTTTAATTTAGTTAAGTGATTCTAATTAGAATCTGATTTTTGAAAGTATACAAATTTGACCTTATTTTTTAAATTTATATTTTAAAATACCTTAATTATGTATTTTTTTCATAATAACCTGATTTATGTGTTTTTCCGTTTCCTAAATTGGCCTGATTACGTAGACTAGTAGATCATGAATTAGCCCACAAAGAGGCCCAAGTCAACTGAAGCCCGCCCTACATCAAAAACCGAAACGGGTTGGCACTGAGGAATTTTTTGAAACAAAAGATTACAAGTCAATGAAACGCAAAAATACCAAAAGCACCCGAAATGTCTCAACTTAAAACACCCGAATAAAATTTAAAAAAAAAATCAAAATGCAAACCCAATTTACAAAAGAACGAACGAAAGAACCATAAAAATCTTTTTAATCTAAAAAAGAAAAAGAAATTATCAAAAATACAAACACGGAATTTGTTCAAAATTGAGAGCGAGATGGAATATTATTATTATTATTACTGTTCTTTTTGTTTTGCTTTTAATTCCATATTATTATTATTAATCTCTCTCTATTTTGGCTGTAGGATTTACAATCACATCTGTCTCTATATAATATCTAATGAAATTTCTCTCGCCTTTAGATTTATTATTTTCTCTCAAGATAGGAAATTTTGTGATTTGAGAAGCCCTAGTTTTTTCGGCGGAGGCAAGATTTCTAGGGTCTGGGAATTGCGGTGTTTGATCTGGAATGGAGCCCGGTTCTGAGGAAGAGATCAACAGGAACGTCCCGCCAGATGGCGCCAAGCGTCCCAAGCGTCAGATGAAGACTCCGTTTCAATTGGAAGTCCTCGAGAAAACCTATGCAAGTATGCTTATTTTTTTGTGGTTTTGTTCTTTTATGAATTTGTGTTTGCATGTATCAATTTATTATATAATTGTATAGGAATTCTTTTAGATTTTTTTGTCATGTTTAAGTGATAATTTAATGGTTACATTTTTATGTTTTTGATTATGTAGGATTTATAGTTGCTAGTTTCTGATTTTTGGATTTTTCTTATATATTTACTTAGAAGTGTAAGTTTTTATGCATGATTGTGCAAATTATTGTAGAATAGAGATTATTTTGTAAACGTGAGTAATGAAGTTTATATTGATGAAGTTTTGGGATTTTTAAGTTTTTATGCATGATTGTGCAAATTATTGTAGTATAGAGATTATTTTGTAAACGTGAGTAATGAAGTTTATATTGATGAAGTTTTGGGATTTTTGGTGAATTTGAAGATGAAGAGATAAGATGTTTGTGTGTCTGTATATAGTGAATGCATGTTGGTTGGTTGCTTGTTTTTGGTGTGAAGTGTTGACAGTTTGCTTCTTGTTGTTCTTTGCAGTGGAGATGTATCCATCCGAGGCCACACGGGAAGAGCTATCAGAGAAATTAGGTTTAACTGACCGGCAATTGCAGATGTGGTTTTGCCATCGGAGGTTGAAGGATAAGAAGGAAGCAGCAGGAATGGTTGCAACAAATGTTCGCACCACTTCTTCAGCTGGGAGAAGGGGTTTAATGGAGTCCCATGGAAACGAAATGATGGAAGCTGAGTCTGGTAGTGAACATCAGTCTGGGTCGGGCTCTGGTTCGCATTCGAGTCAGTTTGGTAATGGAGATGGTATACCAATGGTGCCAGTAAGGAATTACGACTCACCAACGACAATCATGCAGCGGAGGGTGATAGCTTGTGTAGAGGCGCAGTTAGGAGAGCCAATGAGGGAAAATGGGCCAATTCTTGGGATGGAGTTTGATGAATTACCACCTGGTGCATTTGGTGCACCTATAGGTATATATATATAGAGAGAGATTTTTATTTTTTTTTGCTTGCTACCTCGAGAATGGGCACGTGGTCTGTCTCATATGCATTGCAACTGATTTATTTTACATAGAACTCCATTTATGAACCATTTATGAACATTGTATTCATTAATATGAAGTTGGTATTTTTTCATGGCACCAAAAAGATTTTATCTCTGCACGAGCACTACTAGACACTCTTGAGTTGTGGGAACAAGTTTGGGAGGGTTTCTTTTTCTGCATTGAATAACAAGCAAAAGATCCTGGAATTCAAGAAATGAGAATTTTTTTAGTTAACTACAGATATTGAGAAAAATCACCAATTTGGGGCAAGGAAAATGGAGTGCCAAAACAGCTACACCTAAATGATTTGCAACTCTATCGAAGGATTTTCTCTCTCTTTTATTCTTGCACATGTTGCTGCATGAGTTTCTCTTTTCACGCCCTCATGTAAACTACTAACATATTTTATCTTGCTCTTAAAAAGCAGTGCCAGCAGAGCAGCGGGATGGATACAAACAATCATATGACAGCAATTCATACAGGCAGTATGATACGAAACAAGTCAAAGTTAGTTCTCTATCTTCTTTTTAAACAAATTTGTGCTTTTTAAGAGTTAATACCTAACATTTACCTTAGCATGTGGGTATTGATTTTTGACTACTCTTTGCACATGGTTAGATGGTTTATCTGCGTTGAAGAGTGTTGTGATTCAAAATAGAAAAAAGAAAAGAAAAGAAAAAAGAAGAATTGAAGAAAGAAAGAAAGAAAAGAGTCTCTCTAAGTACATGTATCCATGTTGATGTGTAGTCACTCAGTGACAGAGAATACATCATTTTTCAAGTCAATTAAACAAGTTGAAGTTACAATTTATTTAAATCTCAGGCTGCATCCAGTGGGCTTCACGAAACTGCTGAGCCCAAGATTAGCTCTGACATATACGGTCATGTTGGCACGTCTTACCTCTGTGATTCACCTATTGATGGTCCTACTGCAAAAAGTTTGTCATTGACACATGGAAATAAGCATCTTCCCAAGGAATATAGTGTGGAAGGGCAGGTATCAAGTGTGGGTAAGCAGGGTCAATTTTCCTCATCTCCAAAGAATAATGACTTCATCCCATGCAGTGAAGATAATTTGAATACGAAGAGGAAGCGCAAGGTATTTTTACGTAGTCCAAATTATTTAAATTTTGGCCACCAAAATTTCAACTTTATTTCTCTGAATCCACTGAACTGTGCATTACTCACTGAAGAGTGATGAAGCTAAAAGTGGAAGGGATGTTCAACCTCATGAAAAAAAGACACGGAAAGAATTTGAAAAACAAGATATACTAAGGCGAAAGGTTTGGACTTTACAGTTTTAAATTTATGAACCTTTACTTTATGTGAATTTCTTTACTGAGGATTTATAATACATACTTTTTTGCTGAAATCTGTCATTGCTGTGTTTTCTAAAGAGGGAAGAGCAGATAAGGAAAGAATTGGAGAGGCAAGATCGTGAAAGACGGAAGGAAGAGCAGAGGATGATGAGGGAACAGCAGAGGCAGGAGGAGAAATTTCAGCGCGAGGAAAGACGTGAAATGGAACGGAGGGAGAAATTTATGCAAAAGGAGCTTTTGCGGGTAGGTTTGAAAGTGTATTGTGATGCTTTTTAGCTCCAATTTGATCTTATGTTCTTCTGTATTTGGTTAGAACAGATACAGACTTACTGTTATTCTTCTTTTGGGTCTCTCTCCAGGAAGAGAGGAGGAAACAGAAAGAAGAACGTCTCCGCGAGAAGGAATCAGCAAGACAGAAAGCTGCGGCGGAGAGAGCTACTGCACGGAAAATCGCTAAAGAGTCCATGGAGCTAATAGATGATGAGCGTCTAGAATTGATGGAATTAGCTGCTTCGAGGAAAGGATTACCTTCAATCATAGCTCTTGATTATGATACCCTGCAAAATCTCGAGTCATTCCAAGGTTTGTGTTGCTTGCCAGTTGCCATTACCTCTATGAGATTTCGTGCCTCATTGTAATTGTGTAATGATTGCAATTTTAAAACATTAATCCCTTGACAAATTTATTTGCAATCCTGTTTGTTCCTGTTTTCTATCCTTTCTGAAAAATGGGAACATAAAATTCATGACAAACATATTGAAGTTTTGAGCTTATTATCATCTGTTTTATCTTGCTCGGTTTCTTAATCCTTGTCTTCATTATAGCAGTAATAAATTGCTTTCTATATTAGAGGTATCAAGTTAAATTGATAAATTTACTGCATTTTACTGTTACACTCTCCTCCATAACGTAGAAATTCTAATTGACTCTTCCTCGCATTTCTCCACTGGTATATATTTTTTTCTATTCCCCTTGTATCCTTGTTAAATTGACGTGGCATGGTGGCAGCTTTAATGCTATCCTGCTACATTTTAGATGAAGAACTTGATACAAGTTTCTACTCTTTCAGAGAACTTGCCCGAAAGTGAAAATAATAGTTTCAAACACGTCTTTTTGGTCAATTATTTTGATGCATGTCATATTGTGCAGAAGTTGCTATTTGTTTGTAGAACTTTATGGTGGTTTGGTCTGCTTTAATTGCTCTGAAAGGTTGTTTCCCACTTAAGCAAACCTCCTTCTGTGGATACAGAAGATTTGTGTCAATTCCCTCCAAAGACTGTGCAATTGAAGAAGCCGTTTGCTATTCAACCCTGGATTGATTCAGAAGAGAATGTTGGGAACCTCCTCATGGTATGGTATTGCGACTTATTTCTTTCTATGTTTACTGTGAAGAAGTTAAAACTGAAAATTTGGGCATGTAGCTATTTTCGAAATATTTATTTGTGGATGTATGTTAGTGATGATATTTTATGCCTAAGCTTCAAATACTTGTTCGTACCACTATTGGTATAATTCATTCACAGAAGTTTATTTTCTGTGGGGAAGTAGTGCTGGAGGCTACTTTTTTATGTAATTAATTAACTAGTTTGATTTAGTATTTTCTTCTTGCAATCTTCACTATGCATGACCAAAAAAAGTTGGCTTGGAAGTCGGTGTATAAATTGGAATCTGGATTTTCTTTGATCTTTTAACTGCAGAAGCATGAGGCGCAAAATTTGTTCACTTGTAGATTTTTATACTTAGTGTATTATATCTGCCGTCTTGGACTATTAGATCCTGTTTTCTAGTGGCCTGTGACATTTTATAAATTGAGCTGTAATAATTTTTCCTTCTTTTATTTGGAATCCAGAGTTGCTTTCCCTCAATGCACATTTTCCCGTGAAGTCTTGACATATGATTCCCTTTCAGGTTTGGAGATTCTGCATCACTTTTGCTGATGTTCTTGGGCTTTGGCCTTTTACACTTGATGAATTTGTCCAGTCTTTCCATGACCACGTGAGTTTTCACGCCGCTTCTGGCTTTTAGTTCATTTGAACCAATTCAATTTACTTTTTTTCCACTCTAAAACCTGTGTATTGCCCTTCGGCTTTTCTTTTTTACTTTACTAGAGAATCACATATGGGCTGACTTTCAATCTCCATCTCTCTCTCTCTCTCTAATTTGCATAATGGCGGTGGTAGTTAATGAGAACTTATGTAGCCTTTGCGTCTTGCAGGATTCTAGGCTTCTTGGTGAGATACACATTGCTCTTCTAAAACTAATCATAAAAGATATTGAAGATGTTGTGAGAACACCTTCAGGTGGGCCTGGAACAAATCAATATAGTGCTGTCAATCCTGAAGGTGGACATCCTCAGATTGTCAAAGGGGTAATTACTTATTTATGCAAGCTTTACGCCGAATGCTTAATTTTATTTATTTATTTATTTTTGGAATTTTGGGTTCACGTTTAACTTTTCTGACAGGCGTATTTGTGGGGTTTTGACATACGTAACTGGCTGAAGTACTTAAATCCATTGACATGGCCTGAAATCCTGCGGCAATTTGCTCTCTCTGCTGGATTTGGGCCTCAACTGAAAAAGAAGGGTGTTGAAAGAGGTTGCATGAATGATAACGATGAGGTACTTGGTTTTTTTTTTTGTTTCTTCTCCCCCCATATGCCTTACATCAACAAATCATGCTCTTTTGTCACAGCAGACATGATCATAAACTTCTGGGGGTGCGTATCCGGCATCTGGCAAAAGAAATGGATAGAAAACTTGGACTTGCTAGATGTAAACCACGTAAGAAAAACCCCATGATTAATTAGTGAGGTAACTTATGCCAGAAAAGAATGGCTAGAAAGGCAAGCGTAATGGAGATTTGTGTATGATATATCTAACGATTCTGACCAAATCAAAGAAGAATTAGTGCATTACAGGAAAGGAGACTATTATTCCAACATGGCCTAACATACTAATTCCATAATCAGGCGCTTTGGTTTACTGATAATAGTTGCATTGCGTTACATTTGGATCTTGAGTACATGGACCTATATGCAAGGCATTTTTTGTTTTAAGTTCTTGAAATATTTATCCCTTCTCCCTTCACCCCCAGATGGCACAAGAAACACAATCAAAATGAGATAACAATAATAATGTAAATGCATGCCATGACGATAACATTCTTTATTCTTCAGATTAAAGGTTGTGAAGACATAGTGTCCACTCTGCGAAATGGTGCAGCAGCTGAGAATGCAGTTGCAGTTATGCAAGAAAAAGGACTCGGTTTTCAGCGCAGATCAAGACACCGGTTGACACCGGGTACCGTGAAATTTGCTGCTTATCATGTTCTTGCTCTCGAAGGAAGCAAGGGCTTAAATGTTATAGAGCTCGCAGACAAGATTCAGGTAACTATAACTACTCTTTTGTCACTGATGCACCTAGTGGACTAATTATTGCCTTGTTTTCTCTGACTTAATTTTGTTTTTTGCAGAAGTCTGGGCTGCGTGACCTCTCAACAAGCAAGACTCCAGAGGCTTCTCTGTCTGTTGCATTGTCAAGGGATCCAATACTGTTTGAAAGAATAGCTCCTTCAACATATTGTGTACGTTCGGCTTTTAGAAAGGATCCTGCAGATGCTGAATCAATACTTGCTGCAGCCATGGAGAAGATACAGAGATATGCTAATGGTTTTTTAGCTGGTCAAAATGCTGATGAGGAAGAAAGAGATGATGATTCAGACAGTGATGTTGCCGAGGGTCCAGAAGGTGATGTTTTAGCGACTCCATCTGACGCAAACAAGAACAACCAATGCAATGAAGTTGACCCCTTTTCGGGGAATGAAAAAGATAATCACGCAGATGCTGCTGCTCTGCAAAATGGAATTGGTAGTGTTTATAAGAAGTTTCACATGTTTCCTTGCTTGTTACTAAGACTTTTTTCTCATTTTAGATTTGATAATGAAAATCCATGTAGCTTACTGATCAATCTATTGATATGCTACTGAAGGCAATGGAGTTGGTGATCCTGACCAAGTAGGCATGGAGATTGATGAAAGCGGATCAGGTCAGTCCTGGGTTCAAGGACTGACTGAAGGAGAATATTCTAATCTCTCTGTTGAGGAGCGTCTCAATGTGCTTGTTTCATTAATTGGTATTGCGAATGAAGGGAACTCTATCAGAGTAATTCTTGAGGTCAATTTTCTGACACTTTCTGCGAGTTTAGAATAGGAAATAAAGACTTTTTTCTTCTGTCTTTTCTGACAAATGAGACTGTTGCAGGATCGGCTGGATGCTGCAAATGCTCTTAAAAAGCAGATGTGGGCAGAAGCACAACTAGATAAAAGGCGCATGAGAGAAGATATTGTAATTAAGTTTTATGATTCTTCTTTTATTCCCGCAGCAGGAGATCAAAGTCCATTGGCTACTGTAAAAGATAATACGTATGATCTATCAGTAACCACTTCAATGAAAGACGAGCCTTCACTTGCAGCAGATGATGTTCGTAATCCCACTGATAATTCCGCACAAGATACATCCATGGCTCAGTTCGGTTTCCCTATTCAGCAGAATGGATATACGACAGAAAGGTCACGTTTGCAGCTGAAATCTTATATTGGCCATAGAGCGGAGGAGATGTATATCTACCGGTCCTTGCCTCTGGGTCAAGATAGAAGGCGCAATCGTTATTGGCAGTTTGTTGCTTCTGCTTCGAGCCAGGATCCTGGTTCTGACAGAATCTTTGTTGAATCACCTGATGGCCATTGGAGGCTTATTGATTCAAAGGAGGTAGACTCTTAACGTTCAATAATTCTATTTCCCCCTCCTTTTCCCTTTTTTATCTTGCCTTCTGTAGATCTGCTAGACTATAAATATGCAATTCCGTATGTATTCATATATGTAAAAATATATAACTGATGCTGATAGCCTGATAGGCAATTTTATGCTCGTGAGCATGCTTATTCACTTGAGTTCAGGAACCTGGTGTTCACACTTTGAATTCTGTGTGTCATGTCTAGGAGTAACAATAAAATGTAGTCAAATGAATGTCTTGAATTAAATATTCATCCAATGCTAGCCAGTGAAGTTTTCTCTAGACATGCTATCTAAGCACCTTGCAGCTACATTCTTTTTTAATTCAACCTTTGTATGCCCTGATATAATTCGTTTTATTTTTTCATTTAGGCATTTGATGCTCTTTTTACATCTTTGGATACTCGTGGGACGAGAGAATCTCATTTGCATATAATGTTGCATAAGATTGAGGTTTCCTTCAAGGAACGCCTCCAAAGGAACAAACAATTCTCTAATATGTTGAATCAAGACGGTGAAAGTGGAAATGAAGCTACTGAAGTTAATTCTAGCATTGCTCGCAGTGCTGGTGCTGAGAGTTCCAGCTGTGCAGCTGGCAGCGCAAATGCTGATAAAATGAAACCATCACATTCCTTCAAAATTGACCTTGGAACGAATGAAACAGAAAAAAGAAATTCTTTAATTCGATACAAAGACCTCCAAATTTGGATGTGGAAAGAATGCTTCTATTCATCTATTTTACGGGCCATGGCACATGGGAAGAAAAGGTGCTCGCCTCTGTTGGGAATTTGTGATATCTGCTTCAGCATTTATAATCCTAAAGCGAACCTTTGCCCTTCTTGTCATCAGACATTTGGCAAAGTTGGTAGCTCAAAAATTTTCTTGGAGCAAGTTGATTGTGAAGAGAAACTGAAAAGTGGGACCAATGTAATTGTTTCAAGCTCATCTCCTTTACCTAGGATCAATCTGATTAAGGCCCTGCTGACTTTCCTTGAGGTAAAGGTTAAATGTATTTAGACAAATGTTTTTGCTTGCATTTCTAATGTTCTTTGTCATGCCGTATCTGTTGTACACCTATTTGCCATCATTTTATTGTTTGGATATTAATATTTGTATCTGAATTTTTGTTGTTTCTAACAGGTCTCTGTTCCATCAGAGGCTCTTAAATCTTCTTGGACCGAAGATTGTAGGGATTCTTGGGGTTTAAAGCTGCAAAATTCTTCATCCACCGAGGATCTTCAACAGGTTTTAACTTCTTCCTGTTTTTACATGGCTGTGCAATCTCTGGAATGAATTTTTCTGTTTGGAAAAAAAAAATGCTGGAATTGCTTAGGCCATGTTCTCTTTGCTATTTTGAGGTCGTTTTCTATTTTTATTTTTGTAAACACTAAAAACGCGTTCTCTTTACCATTTTCGAAAACGCATTTTGGAAAAAAAAAAAAAAAATTGTACACAAAACGCAAAACATCCAAAACCTTGTTTTGGGCGTTGTGTGTATTTCTACAAAAAATGTTCAAAACACGGAAAACGCGTTTTGAGGTTTTTTTTTTTTTTTTTTTAAATTATCCCAACTTGGAATTAAGCTTAAAATAAATTTTTTTTTTTTTTTTTTTTTGAATTATCCTAACTTGGAATTTAGCCTAAATAAAGTTTTTTTTTTTTTTTTTGGGGAGAGTTATCCTAACTTGGAATTAAGTCTAAATAAAGTTTTATTGAATTCAATATCAACATTACAAAAAGAAAATTAGTAAGAATTCTTGTAGTTATATTTCAAAAAATGCTTTGATAAATGGACTATGATGGTTTTGAAAGAACTTGCATTTTCTGGATTTTAATAGAACCAGAGCTTCCTCAAATCCCGAACTTGACCAAGTTGTATTAATATAGACTCTTAGTGCTCATATTAGTGTGTTGCAGATAACCATGTTTTCAGTGTATTGTGAAAGGAAATTTGAGTTTGAGCCAGTAGTATTCTGCAAGCAAATTAATTAAAAATAGTTTAAGTAGTTTCTGTAAAATTTCAAACAGAACGTGTTTTTCAGCTTTTCATTTTCAAAAATAGTTTTTAGAAATGACAAACCAAACGCGTTTTCAGTAAATTTGAAAACAAAAATAAAAACAGGAAATATAAAACATTTTCGAAAATGAAAATACAAAATAAAATACAAACAGAACGTCACCTTAGCTTCTGCATTATTTTGTTCATTTTTAATGCACGAAGCTTTCAAAATATCGGTTTCCTTAGGTCTGCAAGTTCTGAAAGGAAGAACTTGAGGCATGAAATAGGTGATACATTATCCTTTTAGGTGATGATATATAATTAGTTCACAGAGGATGTCTGAATTATAACAGTAAATGCTTTGATAACATGTTCATTATGGATGATCTAATAGCACTGGAAAGTAACAACAGCTAATATATTATTCAATACCATTTACTAAGTTTGTGTGATAATTAACTTAATAACTTGTAACATGGTTTGGGAGAATTTGCTTCTTCGTGTTAGTAGTCTTTCTAGTAGGTTTTCCGTCTTTCAAGGGAATGGAATTTGATTAGCCAGTTCTCAATGATTTTTAGTTATAAAAGTATTGACCAAATCATTTAATTTAGTGTTGAATAATTGGATATTTAATAGACTATTTTTTAAAATTCCGTAGTTCACTTTCTGCATTTGAAGAAATTTATGTATACAATCCAAGTGTCAGTCTTACATAAACAAGGAGTTTTGCAGATGACATCAATATTTTGTTCACATTCACTTCGTAGTTATCGCGGAAATTTTATATGGCTTTTTAATTACAACATGCTCATGGAACTGACGTGTTAGCTTATAGGGTATTAATTGTGTTCATGTGAATGGTAACTTGAGAAAATAAACTCTGCCCCACTACATAAAAGGAAGAATTAAGAAGGTAGCTTGGTAACTAGATGACAAATGAGGGACTGATGAACATTTCGAATATTTACTGCAGATTCTGACCCAGTTTGAGGATGCCGTGAAATGCGATTATCTGTCAACAGATTTTGAGACAACAGCAGAATTATTGAGCTATTGTGCTTCTTTGGGAGATTCTGCTTGTGAATTTGCTTATTCTGGTTCCATACCTCAACTTCCTTGGATACCACAAACGACCGCTGCCGTGGCACTGAGGCTCTTGGAGCTGGATGCCTCTATTTTTTACGATCCACAACAGAAGGCTGAGCTGCATGATGAAAAGACAGTGGAAGCTCTTCCAGTTGAGTATCTTTCTCTCTTTTGTCACACTGTTTTTGATACTCTAAAAGTAAAAAGCATGATGCTGTATTACATTTGGGTCCTATGGAACTCTCAGTCAGATAAACCCAATCAATTGCTATGACATATATTGAATCAGTGGATGGCTAAATTTTTTGTCCTTTCTGCTCCTATTTCTTTTAGCAATATGTCCTTTTAACTTCTTTTCTGTTTTACACAGAGGTTCACTTTCAGGTATTCTTGTTCAAAGGATATCCCAATGACTGAACCTGCAGAATTGGATCAGCATGGACCTGTGAAAGAGAAAAAATGGGCTCAACTGCGTGACGTTCCTGGCAGCTCAGGAAATAATCAAGTGGTTTGTAAGCGAGGAAGTGGCCGCCCACGTGGCCGATCTCGGAAACGGGTTTTTAGTTCAATATCACAATCCAGCAGGCGGGATATAAGACAAGGTGATGCATTGACTCAAGTTCTGATGCAGCATGGAGTAGGAACAGGTGAACAGAGGCATGGGCGGGGTCGACGAACTCTTAGAAAGAGGAGAACAGAGAAGCTCATTTTAGAAACACTGCCAAATTACTTGGGTGACACGGGCACCCTTGAGAATATTGTGGAAGAGCCAAGAAATTCTGTCCTTGAGGAACTCGTGAATTTGGACGCTAGAAATATTGAAATTGAAAATGATGCCAGTAGTGGCAGCATGGAAGTTGGGGATTTTGACGATAATGCGCAAGTGAATCCATTTGAGTTTGAAAAGTGGGGTTCGAGTTATGATGATGTTCAAAACATAAGTAAGGAGATGGAGGAAATGAGTGACGAGGATAATGTTTACGAGGATGAAGATCTGGAAATGAATGATAACTCAGATGGAGAAGGGGTTGGGAACAAGGACGAAGGCTCAGATTCCATAGTGTCTGGTGATTATAGTGATTGAGGTCACAAATTTTGGTTAACCAATAACCAAAGGTACCATGTAGTGTTATAATTATATATATTTTCTTGTTCTTTGAGATTGTGGCTATTCAGTTGGCGACTTTCTGTAAAATTATAGAGGAACATATTCGCTTTTTGACACAATTCACTGAGAAATATAATTAGTCTAGAAATGCAGTTATTTATGTCATTGTTTTAGAAATTTGTTTGGTATTTCCTTTGCATTAAACTTCTGCACGTGTTTGGGCTTGCTTATAAGTGCTTTTTTAGGTATCGGGTTCCACTACTTGCAGCTTAAACTAATCAAATTGCCAAATAATTGGAAATTTTACTCGGTTTATGTTTCCAAAAAATAACTTGCAAGTATGAGCAAGTGGGTACAATGGTTTTATTTCTTTGCTTAATACATGAATTAATTGGTCATTAATTTATTGATTTGTATATTATAACGAGTCGAGATGAGTTTAATAATTAGACAACGTAATAAATTCTGTCATTTAACAAAATGGTAGAGATATATAGTTGTGATTGTGATTATTGCATGAATTCTTGTTATTGAATACATCTAATTAGAGATTATTCTGATCTAACATAGAGATATATGGTTGATCCTGACTTAGATGAAGGTGATATGCTTGTGAAAGATTTCTTCTTCAAGCAACAACTTAAAAATTTGGGATATACTTCACCTTAATTACTTGATAAGTCTAACTTGTCGGAAGGATTAAAGATTTCGTTTATTGTTTACGATGAAAGGAGACCAACTTGTGGATATTGTGGTGCATTTAAAAAAAAAAAAACAAAGAAATGCCTGTTATTGAAATTAGGAAGAGGAACCCTATCTGTGAAGATCCTGATCAAGAAGATTTCATCCTAAACAAGCATTTATGACATGCTCCGTCATGATAATTTCCTCGTCCATGTTGAAGAATAAACACTTTAGATACCACTAATTTTTATTTATTTTTTTATTAAAGATTTCATCCGAATGAAGAAGAATATCATGTTGAAATTGAGGAATTTATCATGACGGAGCCAAAATAATTAGTGGTATCTAAAGAATATGGAGTTAGCATGAAAACATTCCACTTCATTGATTTTAAGATTAAAATCGATGAGGAGATCAAGATATTCCTAGTTGAGATTGAATCGGGTAATTTAGGCGAGTCATGCCATATTCAAGGAGTCAAAGTAAGATCTTGAAGGACGTGCGATATGTGGTGCGAAGACAAATTAAGAGAGTTAAGTAATACCTTCAAAACATTGTTTCAAGTGCCATAAAATGTTAAACTACTTTAAGTGAGACTCGTTCGCACTATTTAAAAAATTTAGGACATTTATTATAATTACTTTTATTATTACTATTATTATTCCTTTCTGTTCTATGTGTTTGGTAAATCATGATGGTAAATTAGCAATTTTACAATATGTTGATGAAAAAATAGACAATAGGGACTTTAGCCCAAAAAAAGGTCATTAAGAGTCCAAATGCTAAAACTGAAACATACGATATGGACGATTTGCGAAGTAAATGCAAACGATAGAGGTATTTTGCATCAATTACTCATAAATTATTATTTCATGTAAAAAAATTCATAAAATATAAAATAAATACAATTTAATTAACAAATAAAATGAGTATAATATGCTTTTTCACACGTTTTTCAAGCCACTGGCTTACCCGACAAAATTGAAAAATATCACATGTCATACCATGATATTTTAGAAGTATTATAAGTATCATACCGCGATATATTTATATTGAAAAACGTAAATTTCAGTAATCAAATTTTTTTGAAGTATCAATCAATGAAACTTTAAAAGGATGTAAATCTTATTTATCTATATTGTTGAGATCATGCCCATAATGTAGTATCTTGAAGTGGAAATTACACCCACACCTACTTTAAAAATTCATAATTCAAAAATCAGGTTTAAAATTTTTTTATACAATAATCAGGTCATAATTCTTTTTAATTATTAATTAATAAAATTATTATACCTATTACTTGGCTGCCTTTCATTCACGTTACAAAAAGCAATAAAGTAAAGAGGGCAACCACAGAGAAGAAGACGATGACTGGCACCGCCTGTTGTAGGGGCACCGGTACCGGCCGCGACGATGGACACCTCTGCTGCGAGCACTGCAACAGCCTTGTAGGTGTAGTTGCGCTGTTGCAACTGAGGAAGACGTCCACATCGTCGGATCTACGCCATTACTTCCCCTCCGTCGGACCTCCGCAGCAGCGTTGCGCCTTCTCCGTTGCTTCGATTTAGCAACAGCGAAGGAGCTGCTTCGATCTAGCAGCGGCCGCTACTGCTCCCATCTCTTTTCTTCTATTTTTTTTTCTTTGGTTGAGTGGTGCTGATGGTGGTGTGCGGTGGGACGACGCGATGTGTGGTCGTAGCATAGTGATTAGGTGATATGTTTTAGCAGTGGTGTGGTGCTCAATGATGGTGAGGTGTGGCAGTGGCGCCGGCGGTGTTGCAACTGGTAAGGTGTGGCGATGGTGCTACTGGTGGTGGGAAATTTGGAGGTGGTGTGGTGGTGGAGGCGATTGAAGACGACGGTGGTGGTTGGCTTTGGTGGTGAGGTATGGTGGTTCATGTGTTTGTGGTGGCCGGTGTGTCTTGAAAGTGGTTGCAGTGGTGTTGGTTGGTGGTGAGTTTACTGTGGTTAGTAATGGCGGCGACGGCGATGGTAGCGACCGGTGGCGGCGGCGATCAATGGTGGCGTGTTGGCGGTCGGTGGTGGTGCTAATGATGTGTGACCAATAATTTGATAATTGTGACCCAAAAATAAGTTGTCCCCAATTAATTACTGTGACCATAATTTGTGTCCTATAAGATTTGTAGTTTGTAACCGAGCAACACATTGTGACCAATTAAATCGATAATGTGACAAAAAAATGAGTCGTGACCAAATAAATTTTATAAAATAAATTGACCTATAATTTTTTTTTTAATGTGACCAATAAAATTTATGATTTGTGAAATTGTGACCTAAAAATTCGTGATTTGTGCTCGAGAAAAAAATTGTGACATATGAAATTTGTGATATATGATCAATGAAAAATTGTGACTTATAATTTGTTAAGTTGTGACCAAATGACCTATAAAATTTGTGGTTTGTGATCGAGAAAATAGATTGTGACCAACTAAATCGATAATTTGTGACCAAAAAAACGAGTCAACCAAATAATTTTATAAATTGTGACATAAAATTTATGATTTGTGACCAAAAAAACTATTGATTTGTGAAAATTGTGACCTAAAAAATTCTTGATTTGTATCCGAGAAAAAATTGTGACCAATAAAATTTGTGATTTATGACCAATAAAGAAATTGTGACTCATAATTTTTTAAGTTGTGACCAATTGATTCGAGATTTGCGACCGAAAAAAATCGTGATCTATAAAATTTGAAATTTGTGACCGAAAAATAAATTGTGACCGTGACCATAAACTTGTGACCTGATTTATGACTTATGACCTAAGAAATTGTGACTTGTGACCATAATAAGCTGTGACCTAAAAAATTGTAACTTGTGACCATAAATAATAAAATATATAATTAATTATGACCTGATTTTTGAAATAAAACCTTAAGTTTCTTAATTTTGAAAATGTGTACTTTAAAAACCTTAGTTATGTATTCTTCCCTATCTTGAACCACCGGCGAAGGCCCAATGGACCCTAGCCCATGATTAAAGTTTAGGATATCACCTTGAATCAAACTGCCGAGGTGAAATAGCACGTGAACTTCTTTGGCCGAGCTGATTTACGTTTAGCCGATGTGCTATACGTTTAGCCGAGGTACTTTACGGTGACGCCACAGATGAGTGATGGGACAACGGATGAAGTCAGAGATGTGACACTGTCTTTACCAAAAGTTACAGGCGCCCATCCCCTACCAAACGTAGCAATGATTACTATCAAAAAGCAAGATTTTCCTCTCCAACCGCAAGGGTAAATACACGTGTAAAGTCCACCATGTGTCGCCATCCAAGATTATAAATTCCTCTACAAATAGAGCACTCCTCCTGCCTGGGAAAAGGTTAGCAACCTGATACTCTTGACTACATATTTTATTCTCACTCCTTTTTCTCTCTTTTACACACTTATATTTCCCGCATCCAATTTATATCTGCTTGAAATGGGCACTGACTTTAGCATCGGAGTGCAAACGGGAGCCACCTCGGCCCCCTTTGCAAACTGATTATTTGTCACTGTGTGCAGGAGATCTACGTGTTCAAGAGGGAGGAGCTGAGACATGTTGGTCCAGCCGGATTTTGTGGTCAACATTTTAGCGCCGTCTGTGGGAAACCATACTGCTAACCACGAAAACGCATGATGAAAAGCCACATATAGAAATGAAGTTTTGAAAAAGGACGAGTAACCTCTTGCAAAAGAGCGGAGAATTGCAAGGACTTTGAAACATAAGTTTGTTAACCTTGAAAAAGACGTGAAACTTTGAAACACAAGTTTGTTAACCTTGAAAAATGCGTAAAACTTTGAAACATAAGTTTGTTAACCTTGAAAAAGGCGTGAAACTTTGAAATACAAGTTTAATAACCTTGAAAAAGGCTTAGAGTTTTGAGATAAAAGTTCACCTATCTTTGAAAGAGAAGATAAAACCAAAAAATTGCTCTGAACATGAATGAAAGTGACGATGATATTAACCCTCGTAGGAGTAGAAATGACCAACTCAGCGAGGAGGAGGCTCCTCAGAGGCCTCATGAGAACACAAACGAGGGGGTGGCCCAACCTAACCCTCCGCGCCGGTACCGAAATCTCCGCATGCTGCAAGACATGACTCGCATGGCAGCCCAAATGCTGGAAATGCAGAAACAGCAGATAGAACAAACTGCTACGATGAATGCCTACATGGCTAGAGGGTATGTTATGAACGAGCCCATGATTCCCCACAATATTTACAGCCACATTACTCACCATCTGATGCGGCTACTGCCTCCTATTATTATCAAGATCCACAGGCATATGCCGAGGTGGAATCCGTGTCTCTCTACGAAGAAGGCCCGGAGCATGAAGCACCCGAAAAACAAGACCAACCCCCAGTTAAACATAGGGAGGCTTCGCCCTCAAAATCTGGCAGTGTTTTCATCCGAATAGGAGGATTATTCCGGGGCAGACGAGGGGGCCGGACTGACCAAGGTCAACACCATGCAGCTGAGCCTAGAAATATGGAGGAGCGACGTGCTGAAGAAGCCCTGTCGCGGAGCCAAATGCATGGAGACTGGCATAACACAGGGGTAGAAAAATTAGCCCCCACACATGAGCCTAGGAATAGGCAGGAAAGGAGAGCAGAAGCAGCTCAGAAGAAATCTCGAAATGATCTTCCGACCTTCGAAAGGTCAAACTACGGGCGAGTTTTACCACCACAAAGACAGGAGTACACTCCACCGCCCTACGACCAACACCATGACCCTATTTATTTCGGTCATGATGAGAACAGTGAACTACCGTCATACGAGCTAGATGACGAAGAGGAAATAAGCCCCTTCACGGAGGGAATCCGTAGGTGCCCAATGCCTCATGACTTTGAAATGCCAGAAATGTCAAAGTATTCTGGCCGAGGTGACCCGGAGATCACCTGTTAAACTACCGCGCTAGCATGAAAATAGCTGGAGCCACTCCGACACTGAAATGCAAGGCCTTTGCTTTAACCCTTGAGGGAAGTGCGATACGATGGTACAAAAAACTCCCTCTTGGTAGCATCCACAGTTGGAGAGATTTAAAGGCAGCATTCAAAAATGCCTTTGTTTCCTCCAGGCCTGGCTAGCTCCCACCCCAACGCCTTCGGACTTAAGGCAAGGAAGAGAGAAATCTCTGAAAAGTTACCTAGCCCGGTTCACTGAAGAGATGCACATTTGTGAGAACATCACCAAGGCGGAGATGTTTTCCGCGTTAAAAGGGGGGCTAGACATGACGAGCATGTTTTGGAGGGATGTCCGAAGCAGAAAGCCGAGGGATTCCAATGCCCTAGTAGATCTAATGAAGGAAGAGATCATCTCAGAAGAAATGGCTATGGCCAGAGACAATCATCCTCAAGGGAGATACAATCTTGGGTATCCTAATGAAGCGAACCTTAGGAAAGGTGGTAATAAGGATAGGTTCGGCAGTAACCGAAGTGGAGCGCCACGTCCATTTCCAGGAATCGGGTCTAGCTATGTAGCAGAGATCACGGAAGCTATCCCTAACTTGCACTCCAACGCTCCCTCTCAGAATCCCCCCACGGCTCAAGGAAGAATGGAAAGTAGTCGAAGTGGAAAACATCCCATGATTGGGGCTTACTGCTCCTACCACGGGTATTATGGCCACGCAATGGAAGATTGTAGAGAAATTCACATGTTAGCGGACCAAAAGGCATACTGGAGAAGGGGAAGTGATTTCTCTCCTGGCAAGGGAAAAACACAAAAATCAGGTAGTCAAAAGTTCAACCGAGCTGACAAGCGAGCTCCATGGAAGAACCCAACCGACCTGACAGGAGAGCTCTATGGAAAAAGAGTACAGTTGCTCCCCTTGATGTTGGCCATCGTCAATCATTGAGTCTAATGTTCGAGTAGAACAAATCATGTACTGAATCTTGAAGTTCTGAAGTGCTGCCTCGTTAACCTTTTCAGTAAAACCCAGTGGGATAAAATCTGAACCAAGGAAAAAGAGTACAGTCACTGCCTTGATAAAACCTTGTCAGGAAAACCTAGTAGGACAAAATCTGGACGAAGGAAAAAGAGTACATCATGATTCTCCCCCTAAAGTGTGCAATCGAGTAGTCATGAACTTCTTGAACATTGGTATCATCTTTTGTTTGGAATATGTATATATACGAATCTTATTGTGTAGCCTATATCATAACATTCTTCATAGGATGTCTATGATTTTCTTCATATGCTGATATCATTCCAATACAAAATTGTGTTGCTGAATTATAGCTCATAGATAGCTGTGATAATGTCTCAAAAACCTTACTAGAAAAATCTTGTGGGACAAAACCTCAGCGAAGGAAAAAAGAGTACATTATTCCCATTAATTCTCATTAATACTCCACAACTGCTGCCTTATTAAAAACCTTGCTAGGAAAACCCTGTGAGACAAAACCTCAATTAAGGAAAAAGAGTGCAACGCGTATTTATTCCTTTCATGGAATATCACAAAGTATATTATGCAATTTCGAATCTTTTTATCAAACATATCATTTATGATGAGCTTTATATAAATTGTTCATAGCTCATTCATTCATGATGTTATAACATGCTATATCAAGCAATGTTTTACTAATTTACCGATTACATCTTTCACTTCTGGTGAATAATCAAATATAGAATTCACTTCTGGTGAATAATAAAATATTCATTTTCAAATTTGCTTTTAGTGAATAATCAATTTTCTAGATGTCAAAAATAGTACACTCCAATTTCATATTATATCATTGAGTCATTTGTATCATTTTATAGTGATACTACTCTAGGTATATTGAATCTTTCAGTGATTATACATGTACGTTCTTGCATCTCACAAATCAAAATTTCTGATTTGTATAAGTATAATCAATCATATCAATTTCGACATATAATCTATAATCATTTTACTTGAAATCCCAACGTACCGCGATCAACTAGTACATCAAAGAATACTCTCAAAGTACCGAGATGAGAATCATACATTTTGATCTCACTCATTGGTATATCAAGGAGCTCAAGCTAATGATTTCGATTATAGTCTCATCCACCATATATTAAGCCAGTTCTTTAGAAAATCTCACGTGCAACGAGTCGTCTTTTACGACTATGTAATATTTTTCTTTTGCACAAATAGCTATTGACTTTACGCATTTAAGTGTTTAGACTTCAGGTCCTTTAACAATAATCCTTACATTGAGATTTTATATTTGGCCAAAGTATTATAATTTCATCAACCTCATTTTCACAAGAGAGTTGTTGTAGCGACCAAGAATTTTTACACGATTAATAATTATTTTAATAGAAAATCGTGTCGCTACTATTTCACCCATTTTTATTAAGTTAACGCCGCGACGTATTCGTATAGCCAAGTCAAGAAATAATCGAGATCGTTCGATTTTAAATTAAATTCCGAAATTCTAAAAATATCTCCATTCTCTTGATTTAAAGTATATTAAGTCCAAGTACTTAATTCAATGTTATCCCAATATTTATTTATACAAAAATTATTTTTATTATTGAAATTAAGAAAATATATGCAAGCATGAGAGGTTCCATTATATATAATAATTATGAGAATCTTAATTTAATAAATATGGAAAAGTATATGAATGAATTATATACTCCATTATATATAATCATGAAGAGCATAATATTTGTATAAATATGGAAAAGTATATGAATGAATTATATACTCCATTATATGTAATCATGAAGAGCATAATATTTGTATAAATATGGAAAAGTATATGAATGAATTATATACTCCATTATATGTAATCATGAAGAGCATAATATTTGTATAAATATGGAAAAGTATATGAATGAATTATATACTTCATTATATATAATCATGAAGAGCATAATATTTGTATAAATATGGAAAAGTATATGAATGATTGATAAGACTCCATTATATGTAATCATGAAGAGCATAATATTTGTATAAATATGGAAAAGTATATGAATGAATTATATACTCCATTATATATAATCATGAAGAGCATATTATTTGTATAAATATGGAAAAGTATATGAATGGTGCTTTACTTTAAGAAAATGATGTGTTAAAATTAATAGAATTGAATGATTATGTTTACAATATGCCAACTTTATACATCTATTTAAACCCATCTCTTTTACACACAACTCTACACATATACACTTATTTCCAATCTCTTGACAAAATCCACAAGTAAGAGAAATTCAAGGTGGTCAAGAAAGTTTTGGTCCATTTACTACTACACTTCATTTTAATCTTTTAAAAGGTAAGTATATCTTATGTTTTTATGAAAAGTAAGTATGTTTTTATGAAAGGTAAATACACCTTATGTTTTTATGAAAAGTAAGTATGTTTTTATGACAAGTAAGTATATCTTATGTTTTTATGAAAAGTAAGTATGTTTTTATGAAAGGTAAATACACCTTATGTTTTTATGAAAAGTAAGTATGTTTTTATGACAAGTAAGTATATCTTATGTTTTTATGAAAAGTAAGTATGTTTTTATGAAAGGTAAATACACCTTATGTTTTTATGAAAAGTAAGTATGTTTTTATGACAAGTAAGTATATCTTATGTTTTTATGAAAAGTAAGTATGTTTTTATGAAAGGTAAATACACCTTATGTTTTTATGAAAAGTAAGTATGTTTTTATGACAAGTAAGTATATCTTATGTTTTTATGAAAATTAAGTATGTTGTTATGAAATGTAAATATACTTTAAGTTTTTATGAAAAGTAAGTATGTTTTTATGAAAGGTATTACCTTATGTTTTTATGAAAAGTAAGTATGTTTTTATGAAAGGTAAATACACCTTATGTTTTTAAGAAAAGTAAGTATGTTTTTATGAAAAGTAAAATACCTTATATTTTTAAGAAAAGTAAGTATGTTTTTATGAAAAGTAAAATACCTTATATTTTTAAGAAAAGTAAGTATGTTTTTATGAAAATTAGATATACCATATGTTTTTACGAAAATGTTTGGATCATTGCTATGAAATCAATCTCACAAGATTGCTATTGGTCCCATATGATATGTTTATGATTATGCTAAGGGGCCCGGAGTTTAGTAGCGCTACACATAAGAATTCTTGCCATCTAAGTTCGGTAAAATTCTCGTGTCTCTCTATGTTTATGAGGATTTCGATCCTATCCTATGTTATGATGAAAATGATCCATATGCTTTCAAAAGAAAATTATGCTTGGTATACTTACTGGGATTTTATAAATCTCACTCCACGATATTTACCATTTTCAGATAATTGAAGGTTCGAGGCGGTCAACATGGAAGTGGCAAAAGTGGTTAAGATTGATGAGATAATTATGTTGAACTTTATGTAAGAAAATTATGTTCTATTTTTATTCACAAATTAAATTATGGGATTCTAATTATTCTTTTGAATAATTTTACATTACTATTTAAGTCTAGATAATATGATATGAGTCACTTTTAGTGGCACTCGAATGGTCGAGATTTCGGGTCGTCACAGTTGGTATCAGAGCAAAGAGTTTTAAAAACGATTCTGTAGATTTTTGAAATTTTATTTCTTTAAAAAAAAAAAAAAAATCACTATTCACGTGAACAGTAAAACGACGTGCTATTCATGATGAACAGTGAACGAAATCACTATTCATTATAAAAAAAAAAAAGTTGAATTTTCACATGTCAAGTATGGTTATGATTTTGAAAAGCATGATGAAATTTGATGTGCGAATTTCAAGGACAAAATTCATTTTAAGCAAGGGAGTTTGTAATGTCCTGAAAATTTTATGGAATATAATTAGTTAGTGATATGATGTTTATATCGATGTCTTTGATAAATTTCTAGAAGTTCGGGGACTAAAAGAAAAATAAGATTTGACGATAAATTTTATTTGGGTTAAGTTATTAATTATTGATGGGGAGATAATTACTATATCGATATTGGATTTGTTTTGAAGACTGTGATTAATTAGGAATTATGATTCAAGAAAATGTTGATTTGGATACAACCACATTAAATTATTGTTGATTAAAGGAAAATAAGATTATATGAAATATTTTAACTCATCACTCTACTATGTCACTCTCCACGTATTGACTCCTCGAACCAGGTATGTTATATGCTTTGCAAGTCATTTACGATTTTATTAAGACATGTTAAGTATGAAATCTTCATATGTTATGAATCTGTATGTGTTACACATAATATACATGTCAAGTATGATATAAATTGATAGAAGACTCAATTTTTTTATTCTTTTCAATGTAGAATCATGAGACAGAGAGGATATTTATATGAATTTTAGTGCATATTAAGCTTAGTAAGATTGACTCAATTAGAAATTAAGTTGGGTTGTAACTTTTGCCCAAAATATATGGAATAATATATTAAACAAACAAAATTGATAATGAATTCGTACAATAATTTATCCCTTTATCACTACCTTTGTGTAAAAACAAGGGAAAAACTGTGGATGGTTATTAGTACTTCCTCTTCAAGTTTCAATTTTCGGTTCAATAATTTATCCCTTTATCACTACCTTTGCTTAAAAGCAAGGAAAAACTGTGGATGATTATTGGTACCACTCTTCAAGTTTCAATTCTGAAAAAAAAAAAAAAAAAAAAAAATTCAGAAAGAAAAGAAAGAAAGAGAACGGGTGTTGAGCATAATGGGAATAATATGACTTAAGAATGATTTTCAAAATAATTGTTGTCCTCGAGTTTAGAAATGATAAACCTTAAATGGACTTTGCATAATTGATTTTAGACATGGCATTAAGTATGAGAAGTCAACAGAAATGGTTAGAAATATGTTCAGATTATCTATCATTTAGATTTAATGAGAAATAGCGAGCCAATTTTATGAATTTTTATGAGATGTTAAGATTATAAGTGATATGATTTTAATGAGACTTTTATGAGAAGCATTATGAAGTTAGAGATTTAAAGATTTGGTTATTGGGAATTAAGTAATGGATATTATGTTGAGTAAGTGAATTATGCCTCTATATTGAAGAGAAATTTATTATGAACTTTGGCCTTGTGATTAAATTTTGGGAATATGATTTATGACTTATAAATATAAGTATGAGTAATCTTTTGAGCCAATTAAGGTATTGAAGGAAGTGATATTGTGATATTGACGACTATGATTTGAAATTTCTATGTTGAGGAATTATGAATTGATTTTCTGGAATATTTTTTTATGATATTGAAATTTGATGAAATTGTGATCAAATGTACAATTAGTTATTATTGTGAGTTATGAAGTATGCTTACGATTTGGATAAGTCCAAATTTCAAAGGAAAACTGCCTAGAATTTTATCGTTTGGAGTTAAGAGCATAGTATGGTATGCAATCACTAAGAGAATTGAGGTTAGACATACAAGTTCATTTACATCACAAACGAGATTTAGTAGATGATAACAGAGATATTATTATTTTCTCATAAGGAGAACACACAAGAGTCACCCTCGAAAGGAAATACATGAAACACGCAAAAGCAAAAGAAAGCAACATGGGAAATTCCTCAAATTGAGAGATGTGTTTCCGGAGTAGCCGTATCCTACCACCTCTGACCTTTTGAGGAAATAAAGAAACCTTCAAAGAGGTGTGTTTCGAGAGTAAGAATACTCCGTAATCTACCACCTGGAACCTTTGAGGTACACACAAGATTTAAACATTAAGGAAAATCCTAGGAAATTAGAGGGTGTCTCGAGAGTAAGAATACTCCGTACTCTACCCCCACCTATTCTAAGATTCATAAAGTTAAGTTTACATTAACCGGACTCCATTTTCGCTTGATTCCCCTTCCTTGCGACCAATCTATCTTAACCCCTGCTGGATCTTGTATTGAGATATATGACTGCAGCTTATCCAGTAGTTCATCAATAGTAGGAGCAGAAATAAGAAGCCTTCTGGAAAATGGAGAGATGAATCCCTGTTCCACAGCATAATCAAGAAAGGTTAACAAGCCATCAAAGAAATTGTTAACATTCAAAAGCCCAATAGGCTTAGTATGGAGATCTAGTTGAGCCCATGAGGTAATGTTAAAGATTTCTTCTAAGGTACCAAAACCTCCGGGCAGGGCTATAAAGGCATCAGAACCATATAGCATACAAGTTATGCGTTCATGGATGGATAAGGTTTGAACTTCATGCCCTCGTGTTTTTCCTGCAACATCTACCAAAGGGACAGGTATGACACCGATTACTTTTGATTTCTCTGCAAGAGCAGATTGGGAAACACAACCCATTAGACCACTGCTACCACCCCCATACACAAGAGTGATACCTTTTTCCCCCAGTTTCTTTCCAAGATCTACGGCCGCTTCTAGATAACTGAAGCCTTTCCCCACTTTTGATCCACAAAATACACAAATAGTTTTGATCTGTCGAAGTTTCGGTGCTTCCATCTTTGATAGTATAGAAGAGAAAACTTACGAAGAAGATGTGATTTTGGGATGCCTGAACTATGAAATATGTTTGGCTATTTAAAGCCGGAAAAATTTACTGTTTTTGATTGATTCTGAAAAAGTAAAGATTTACTTTTGTCAAAATCGGCCAACTTTTGACTGTTTTACCAAAGATATCACCTTTCGGTGATTTATTTCCAGCTTTATCAAAACTCGAGAAAGGAAAATATATTTTATTTCCAAAACGCGTGAAAGAAAACAGCAAAATATTTTAAATGTGTATCAAGAGATTTACCTTATATCATTGTTGAACTGCCAGAAGCCTCATTTTGTAAAACAGACTGGCAAACAGGATCTTTTGCTATTATATTATGGAGACTATAACGATTTTTGTCCTCGTTAAACTGAGCGTATAAGGAGAGAAGTTCACGTTGCACATAACCACTTGGGTGCGTCTCAAGAGTCAGTCGAATATCATCCAAAGGCTCCTTACTCAGTCCACCCTTTATGAATTTGATTTTATCATCCCGATTAGTAGAAGAATATCCTACTGTTTTGCAACGAGTATCACAGTTCCAACGAGCACATTTGTAGCAACCATTCAGCCTTTTTGCTCTTCGTTTCTTTGCGAAGGTGCTTTTGCCTAAACCAGGCATGTGCTTTGGAAATGTCATAGGTAATTCACCAGATAATCGAACTTTTGCTTCGATCAACCAGCGAACATCTTCTGGAATACCATGAGCCATCAGCAACCTCAACCTTTCGAGCCTAATTCGATAAATTTTTCTCAGATCATTCATAGGAAGATTGGAATAATACTTGCGAATGTTTGAAAGGATGATATCCATTTTTGATGGATCTAACCTCTTCCCAACATGATCTATTTAAAGGTATAAAGGAACTAAGTGGATCCATCTGATATTGATTCCAGCAAGAAAGCGCGGAATAGAATAATGAAAAGAAGAGACAAGAATTAATGCGCTGTTTAATTTTATCGATAAAGGAAGATTTGATGATAAGATTTTGAGATACAGAATATTTTCTTGGATTTGGTACTGATATTTTTGGTATAATAATAAGTAATTAAGGTATGGTGTGATGATACGGGAATACGTGAAAGTGAAATAAGGACCGTATCGAATCAGAATTCATAAGTATGTACAAGTGAAAGAAATACCTTGCGAGAAATGTTGTGACAATTAAGTGAAGAATTTTAGTTATTTGGGAGCTAATTATTTATTTGAATTTTGCAGAACGTTTTGGTTACAAATATGAGAAAAGATAAGCTGATGATATTATGTTGATTGATGAATAATATGTTTGGATATATTACATAGGGAATATTCAGGTAACCATTTTATTTACTTTGGGATATTTGGTGATAAGAAGAAATGACTAATTATTATGGTATGATATGTTAGTAAAGATTTATTGAAATTTTAGAGATATTAATACGAATATTTGAGGTCACATGATACGATGATAAGTGACAGGTTACATGAGTACTACAAGACATGATGAAATATCACATACGATTGGGAATTTTCCTTTTGAGTCAGAATTTATGAGTAAACACATATGTCTATTATTGATAGAAAAGTCCATGTTTTTAAGAAAAACAAAGATATGCATTTAGTCAAAGTCCAGTGGGTTAAATATAGTAGCAATGATACTACCTAAGAGAAGAAGAGAAGAGATTCTGATTAAGTGTTCAGAAATCATAAGATCAAGTAAGTTTAATTTCGATGACGAAATTATTTTAAGGGGGTAAGTTTGTAGCGACCAAGAATTTTTACGCGATTAATAATTATTTTAATAGAAAATCGTGTCGCTACTATTTCACCCATTTTTATTAAGTTAACGCCGCGACGTATTCGTATAGCTAAGTCAAGAAATAATCGAGATCGTTCGATTTTAAATTAAATTCCGAAATTCTAAAAATATCTCCATTCTCTTGATTTAAAGTATATTAAGTCCAAGTACTTAATTCAATGTTATCCCAATATTTATTTATACAAAAATTATTTTTATTATTGAAATTAAGAAAATATATGCAAGCATGAGAGGTTCCATTATATATAATAATTATGAGAATCTTAATTTAATAAATATGGAAAAGTATATGAATGAATTATATACTCCATTATATATAATCATGAAGAGCATAATATTTGTATAAATATGGAAAAGTATATGAATGAATTATATACTCCATTATATGTAATCATGAAGAGCATAATATTTGTATAAATATGGAAAAGTATATGAATGGATTATATACTCCATTATATATAATCATGAAGAGCATAATATTTGTATAAATATGGAAAAGTATATGAATGAATTATATACTTCATTATATATAATCATGAAGAGCATAATATTTGTATAAATATGGAAAAGTATATGAATGATTGATAAGACTCCATTATATGTAATCATGAAGAGCATAATATTTGTATAAATATGGAAAAGTATATGAATGAATTATATACTCCATTATATATAATCATGAAGAGCATATTATTTGTATAAATATGGAAAAGTATATGAATGGTGCTTTACTTTAAGAAAATGATGTGTTAAAATTAATAGAATTGAATGATTATGTTTACAATATGCCAACTTTATACATCTATTTAAACCCATCTCTTTTACACACAACTCTACACATATACACTTATTTCCAATCTCTTGACAAAATCCACAAGTAAGAGAAATTCAAGGTGGTCAAGAAAGTTTTGGTCCATTTACTACTACACTTCATTTTAATCTTTTAAAAGGTAAGTATATCTTATGTTTTTATGAAAAGTAAGTATGTTTTTATGAAAGGTAAATACACCTTATGTTTTTATGAAAAGTAAGTATGTTTTTATGACAAGTAAGTATATCTTATGTTTTTATGAAAAGTAAGTATGTTTTTATGAAAGGTAAATACACCTTATATTTTTATGAAAAGTAAGTATGTTTTTATGACAAGTAAGTATATCTTATGTTTTTATGAAAAGTAAGTATGTTTTTATGAAAGGTAAATACACCTTATGTTTTTATGAAAAGTAAGTATGTTTTTATGACAAGTAAGTATATCTTATGTTTTTATGAAAAGTAAGTATGTTTTTATGAAAGGTAAATACACCTTATGTTTTTATGAAAAGTAAGTATGTTTTTATGACAAGTAAGTATATCTTATGTTTTTATGAAAATTAAGTATGTTGTTATGAAATGTAAATATACTTTAAGTTTTTATGAAAAGTAAGTATGTTTTTATGAAAGGTATTACCTTATGTTTTTATGAAAAGTAAGTATGTTTTTATGAAAGGTAAATACACCTTATGTTTTTAAGAAAAGTAAGTATGTTTTTATGAAAAGTAAAATACCTTATATTTTTAAGAAAAGTAAGTATGTTTTTATGAAAAGTAAAATACCTTATATTTTTAAGAAAAGTAAGTATGTTTTTATGAAAATTAGATATACCATATGTTTTTACGAAAATGTTTGGATCATTGCTATGAAATCAATCTCACAAGATTGCTATTGGTCCCATATGATATGTTTATGATTATGCTAAGGGGCCCGGAGTTTAGTAGCGCTACACATAAGAATTCTTGCCATCTAAGTTCGGTAAAATTCTCGTGTCTCTCTATGTTTATGAGGATTTCGATCCTATCCTATGTTATGATGAAAATGATCCATATGCTTTCAAAAGAAAATTATGCTTGGTATACTTACTGGGATTTTATAAATCTCACTCCACGATATTTACCATTTTCAGATAATTGAAGGTTCGAGGCGGTCAACATGGAAGTGGCAAAAGTGGTTAAGATTGATGAGATAATTATGTTGAACTTTATGTAAGAAAATTATGTTCTATTTTTATTCACAAATTAAATTATGGGATTCTAATTATTCTTTTGAATAATTTTACATTACTATTTAAGTCTAGATAATATGATATGAGTCACTTTTAGTGGCACTCGAATGGTCGAGATTTCGGGTCGTCACAGTTGTGTATGTATTCGATTTATTTATCGATTCCATTTCATCTCAATGTAACATATAGAGATTTCTTTATATTTCTATCATCAAGTGCATAAATCTCTTATTATTTAACTATGTCTCTTTTACTCACCATGAGTATTTAGCCTCAAAGAGATCATCTCAATTATTCAAGAGATATTTATTTTTGGAATCGATTGTCATTATGCTTCAGACGTGTGTTTCCTCATAATATTCACAAATCTTATATTATATCAATCGGCTAAAAATGCCTCAACATATGTCATTCATTTTTAGGGGTATAATCTCAATCATATATCTAAATGCGTTTTGTGGAGTGCATACATATCGCACTTTTAACAAATCATAAAGCTTATTGAGCTAATCCCTGTTTGACATAGAATATTGTTGTATGATAAACAATTTCTAAACAAGTTATTCTCATAGCAAATAATTTGAAAATTTTAATCGGGTTTATCTAACCGTTCATTATAGAACTTCTGATTCAATACGGTTTTATTTAACTCCTATGAATATTTGGTTCAATACAATATTGATGAACTTCTAGTTCAATACAATGTATATTTCACTTATGAACTTCTGGTTCATACTATATACATATTTTACTTGTACGTATGAACTTCTGGTTCAATACAATATTTACTTTTTCGAATATATAAATCAATAAACCTTGATTTATTATATCTAAAAAGGTGATTAGACCGAAATCTCAAAAATGATCCTTGTCCCCATCCTTTTGATTACAAATATTTTCCATTTTCTTGGTGGAATCAATGACACGTGGAGCAATGGCTCTTTTACGAGTTAAATAATGCATTTAAATGGATCATTTGGGAAGAAGATCAGATCCATCAAAATGGATGTTAAATTATCAAATATTCGCAAATACTACTCAAATCTTCTGATAAATGTTTTGAAAAAGATTTACCGAGTTCGACTCGAAAGATTGATGCTGCTGGTAGATCAAGGTATCCCAGAAGATGTTCGTTAGTTGATCGAAGCAAAAGTTTGATTAACTAGTGAATTACTAGATTCATTTTTTAAGCACGTGTCTGGCTTAGGTAAGAGAACTTTTGTAAAGAAGCGAAGAGAAAAAAGATTAAATGGTTGCTACAAATGTGCTCGATGGACAAGTAAGACCCGTTTTAAATCAATAGGATATTCATCCAGAAATCAAGATGATAAGATAGATTTCATTAAAAGTGGACTGAGTAAGGAGTCAATGGATGATATTCGATTGACTCTTGAGACGCACCCTGTGGATATGTGCAGCATGAGCTACTATCTTTATTGACTCAATTCAACGAAGAGAAAGATCGTTATAGTCTCAACAATATAATATCAAAAGATCCTGTTTGCCAATCCGTTATAAACAATGATGTTTTGGCTACTCAACATTGATACAAGGTAAATCAGTATAGTGTATATATGTATACATATATATATTTTAACAAAGTATTTTGTATTTTCATTTTTTGCGTATCAACAGATCGTCTATGTGAGATCACCGAAAGATTGTTCATTATGGAACATTAAATATGCTGTCAGAGATATGATCAAAAGTGGTGTCATTTAGTCGAAAGTAAATAGTAACTTTTTCAAAAGATGAGCAGCAAATAGTGAATAATTTTGAATTTAAAAAGCCAAATAATTTTGCAGTTTAATACATCCCAAAATAACAATTTTTTGTAAGTTTTCCTTCCTTATACTCTTAAAAGATGGAAGGATCAAAACTTCGACAGATCAAAACTATCTGTGTATTTTGTGAATCAAAAATGGGGAAAGACTTTGAATATCTAGAAGCATCAGTGCTTCTAGGGAAGAAGTTGGGAGAGAGAGGTATCAATCTAGTATATGGAGGAGGCAGCAGTGGATTGATGGGTTGTATTTCTCAATCCGCTCAAATAGAGAAAGTGAGAGTGATAGGTGTTATACCTGTTCCTTTAGCTGATATCGCAGGCAAAATACGAGAGAATGAAGTACAGACGTTATCTATCCATGAACGTATGTATAACTTGCATGTTATATGGTTTTGATGCCTTCATTGCCATGCTTGGAGGTTTTGGTACTTTAGAGGAAATATTTAATATAACCTTGTGGGCTTAGCTGGGTCTTCATAATAAGCCTATTGGGCTTTTAAATGTTAGCAACTTCTTTGATGGTTTACTAACATTTCTTGATTATTCTGTGGAATAGGGATTCATCTATCCATTTTCTAGGATGATCCTTATTTCTGCTCTCACTATCGATGAACTGATGGAAAGGTTACAATTCTATGTTCCAATACAAGATCCAATAGGAGTTAAAATAGATTGGTCGTAAGGAAGGGGTACTAAGCGAAAATTGAGTCCAGTTAATGTAAATTTATCCTTGTGAGTCTCCAAAATATTGTGGGTGGTAGAGTACGGAGTATTCTCACTCTTGAAACACACCTCTAATATTGATGAATATTTGAACTTAATCTTGTGAACCTCAAAAAGATTAGGAGTGGTAGAGTACAGAGTATTATTACTCTTGAGACACAAAAAAAGATTAGGGTGGTAGAGTACGGAGTATTATTACTCTTGAGACACACCTCTATTTTTTAGGATCATAAATGTTCCCCCCCTTCTTTTGTGTTTTGCATGTATCTCTTTTCTTGATATGTTTCAGTATGACTCCTTTATACTTCTTCAAGAGCAATAATAATAATAATATCATTTCAGTATATTTAGATGATAATTTTTACTTCTTCTGGAGTAAATATGTACTTCTTTTGGAGTACATAAGTGCTTGTGCAAGAACTTTTATCTTAATCATATAATATTTATCTCATAATACTACTGAGATTATTTTCACATTATCCATGTCCGCACTATCATGTGATATTATCTTATCATACATCAACATTTTTCTTGTTGGATAATTTATTTTCATCTGTCCTTTCAATACAGCTATTGGTAACTTCTGGTACCGTTTGATAAAATATTTTCATTAAAATCCAACAACCTTTTAGTAATGGTAACTTCTGATACCATAAAATATTATCTAACTATTGATAATGGTAACTTCTAGTACCATTTGCTAAAATATCAATTAACAACAATATATCAAATTTATATGAGTAGAAATATTTAAAATCAGTAGAACCAATCATATAGGTGATAACGTAATATTTTTAAAACTGGTAGAACCAAACCATATAGGTTTGAAACTTGTAGAACAAGCCACATAGGTGGTAACAATATAATGAAATAATTACCTTTCACAAATGAGCAAGTTATAAATTCAGTCAAGGTATTCATAATAGTTCAGTCCGTTACGATAATGAGTTATATCAATAACTCAATACATCACGTCATGGTAACAATTATATCATTTATACCTTATTGATCACACAATAGTGCTAAACACTTGTAATATATATTTTATCAATATTAATCATAAGATCAATAATCATGATTGATTCAATACGTTAAATTATAATTAATATACTTTAACGTATTATCAAGGATAAAATCGTTCATATTTTAATATATTGATCATATGAATAAATCGAAACTGTCAATACGTTTGAAATTTAATTTAGAACAAACTTACTTTTGGTCTGAAGTTCAAAATCTCGTCGGAAGTGCTCCAAAATGGTTTTTTAAGGAACCGCCATGTTTGACTACCGAAAAATGTCTAAAACTGCATCAAACAGAAAAATAAGACCATAGAAAAATAAAAAACGTCGATATGAACAAACTGTCTTTTGACACTGTTGCGGGAAAAAGCTGCACGCGCCCTCACGGGCTCAGTCGACGTCGCTTGTGGGCGTCACGCGCCACCGCGCCTTCGACACGCGTGGGTGCCGGAGAATTGCTCGCCGCCGTGGTTTCAGATTTGGTCTCCGATCATCGATTGGATGTATAGTAGTAGATCTACGTTGAAAGTTTCGGATTGTACAATTTCTCCAATTTTTCTTATTGCACAACATCGAGACGATGTTTATTTTCTCGTATGGAACTTTTTTGAATCATACAAAGATGAAAATTTTCATCTTTCTTGAAGTTTTCAAATGTACAATATATGAGTTATTTTCTAAAGCCAAAAGTGTTTGATTTGGGAAAGAGAAACTTTGATTAATAATCAGATTTCTAATATAGAGGTTCATAATTTATATACAACTATAGAGCATACTCCCGTCATATTACTCAAGGGCTAGCATACTCTCATCGTATTACTCAATTGGCTAGAGTCTCGTACTGATAACGTGTTGTAAAACTACCATAATAACGATACCAGAGAGAGAGAGAGATGAGAAGAGGGGAGAATTCTCTTCTTCAAAAATGGTGTATATAGAATGAAATAATGCTTAAGGGTGGATAATGACACAATCGTAATAATATAAATTTTACAGGGGTATAATGACAATTGGTCATTCACTTATTTATATTATGGGTAATTGGCGCAAATCGTCCCTACCTTTGACATGTATTGTGCAAAACATCTCAATGTTGTGATTTTTTACGCTGAACGTCTTAACATTTACTTTTCTTGTTGGAGACGTCATTTCCATTATATTTAACCATATTTCACCGTTAAATTGAAATTGAACAGTAAACACGAGGGGCATTTTTGTCCAATTCCATTTTTAAAGAAAGAAAGAAAGGGTAATTAGTACAAACATCTGTACGTTTGACACTCATTGTGAAAAAACATCACAACGTTCATTTTTTGGATAATAACGTCCCTACCTTTAGATTTTCTTGCAGATTAGTCCCCAAATTTTACTTTTCTTTCAATTTAGTCATTCCGTATTTGATTTAAAGGTCAGTCTTCAAACGTGTATAACTTTTGATCTACAACTCCGAATTGCACTCTGTTTTTTGCGTTGATCTCCAAATTCAACCATCTTTCTTATGATATATCACGTGCTCATTTATTAAACATTTAGTTTTGACTTTTTTTATTGTAGATACTTATTTTGTTAGGGCATAATTGATTAACATAAATTGATTTCTGTAAATTTTATTGAAACAGGGAAATTTTAATTTTAGTGTGTGTTCGGCGGACAGCGAAATTTATAAATTGGATTTATTTGACTTTTTATTTTTTTAAGGTAAAATGTTTGGTTAAAAATTGTTATGTTTAGCCCATGTTTGAGCCATATTATAATCTCAAATCACTTTTTAAACAACACACATTTTCTCTCTTCAAATCACTTTTTAAAAATTGGAAAAAGAAATTGTGTGTTGTTCAAAAAGTGATTTGAAATTATAATATGACTCAAACAAGGGCTAAACATAATAATTTTTAATCAAACATTTTACCTTAAATAAATAAAAAGTCAAATAAATCCAATTTATAAATTTCGATATCCGCCGAACACACACTAAAATTAAAATTTCACTGTTTCAATAAAATTTACAGAAATCAATTTACGTTAATCAATGATGCCCTAATAAAATAAGTATCTACAATACAAAAGTCAAAACGAAATGTTTAATAAATGAGCACATGATAAATCATAAGAAATATGGTTGAATTTGGAGTTCAACGCAAAAAACGGAGTGCAATTCGAAATTGTAGATCAAAAGTTATACACGTTTGAAGACAATGACCTTTAAATCAAATACGGAATAACTAAATTGAAAGAAAAGTAAAATTTGGGGATTAATCTGCAAGAAAATCTAAATGTAGGGACGTTATTATCCAAAAAATGAACGTTGAGATGTTTTTTCCACAATGAGTGTCAAACGTACAGATGTTTGTACCAATTACCCTTTCTTTAAAAATGGAATTGAACAAAAATGTCCCTCGTGTTTATTGTTCAATTTCAATTTAACGGTGAAATATGGTTAAATATAACGGAAAGGACGTCTCCAACAAGAAAATGTAAAGATTGGGACGTTCAACATAAAAATTCACAACGTTGAAATATTTTGCACGGTATATCTGAAAGGTAAGGACGTTTTGCGCCAATTACCCTTATATTATTTCCTAATCCTAACTTATATAAAAGAGGGAAATGAATTTTACTATTCATTTACTATTCATAAGGATCACATCATCTTTTTGTTTAATGATGTCATTTTTTAATTTTTTTTAATTCTCCTATAATATAGACATCATTTTTTTTAAAAAAAAAAAACTTCTCTTATTTTCTTTAAATTCTCCTATAATATAATTTCATAATAACTTAACTTATACTTTTTTTTATTTTTTAAATTTTCCTATAATATAATTTCATATTATCTTAACTTAACTAATATAACTTAATAATAACTTAACTTTAACTGACTTACATAAAAGAGGCAAAGTCTCTTTACTGTTCATTTACTAATGATGTCATTTTTTTTCCTAACTTATATAGAAGAGGGAAATTAATTTTAGGCTCACATCATTTTTTTGTTTAATGATGTCATTTTTAATTTTTTTTAATTCTCTTATAATATGGACATCATTTATTTTTTTTAGTTCTCCTATAATATAATTTCATAATAACTTAACTTTAACTTATACATTTTTTTTTAGTTTTTTTTTTTTTTAAAACTTCTCTTAATTTTTTTTTTTAAAATTCTCCTATAATATAACTTCATAATAACTTAACTTATATTTTTTTTTTTTAATTTTCCTATAATATAACTTCATATTAACTTAACTAATATAACTTAATAATAACTTTACTTTAACTGACTTACATAAAAGAGGCAAAGTCTCTTTATTGTTCATTTACTAATGATGTCATTGTTTTTTTTTTTTTAAATAAATTCTCATATAATATAACTTAATAATAACTTAACTTATATAAAAGAGTTTTTTTTTTTTTTTATTAATAAAAAAAATTCTCCTATAATACAACTTCATAATAACTTAACTCATATATATATATATATATATATATATATATATATATATATATATATATATATATATATATAATTTTTTGTTTTAGCCTCTCTCTTTTTTTTTTTTTTTTTTTAAATCTTCCTATAATATAATTTCATAATAACTTAAATAATATAACTGAATAAAAACTTAATTTCAACTGACTTATATAAAAGAGGCAAGGCCTCTTTACTGTTCATTTACTAATGACGTCTTTTTTTTTTTTTTTTTTTTTTAAAAACTATCATATTATATAACTTAACTTAACTTATATAAAAGAGGTTTTTTATTTTTTTCTAAATTCTCTTATAATATAACTTAATTTTATAATTATAACTTATAATAATAATAATAATAATAATAATTAATATTACTTAACTTATGTAAAATAGGCAAGACCTCTTTACTATTCATATTTCTTTTCTTCAGTTAATCTATAGATAAAATGTCGACGTACTTTTAGTTTGTTGTAATTGTCTGTAATATATTTATTTACATTTTCCCTCTTAGAAGGATGAACAAATGTCGACTACAAATTACATATGGTCATTTTGAAATATTTTTTTCTGAGAATTTCTACGACCAATTATTTTGGAATGATATTTTTTTTCTAACACTTTTTAAAGCCAATTATTAAAGAGGCAAAATATACGTCAATAACTAAACCTCTCTTTTGAATGTTAAATTAAGATATAATACAATAAAATTTATACGTTATTATATACACAATTTTTATCGAATTCGTGCAACGCACGAGTACTATTAGTATTTATAACAAAGGTTTCACTACTTTCCAACAATCTGGCCAGTAAACTCTAGGATCAAATAAAATAGAAGGCTGAAAAAGTGAATGTCCAATTCGAACAAGCCCATCTGACTTCTATGGACCAGGAAGCACTGGCCTGTTATCCTTCCACTGCAAGGAACAGGAGGTAACGCTGCTCTGTGAAGCCAGCCTGACGCGTTCTCCTCCAATCTAAGAGCCAAGCAGTCCATGCTTTCGCTTGAACCACAACGCTCAATTCTTTGCTTGGAACGGGCAAGCCAGCAAGCTGCAAGCCTGAATCCAGTTAGTTGGGCTTGAACAATGTCCAGACACCTTAATGCCCCCACTCGGGTCACAAGCTCACGTTACCAAGCTCGGCGATGGTTGGGTTCTCTGTGCTGATTAATAAAGTAGTTTATTAAGTAGTTTTCTCCCGATGTGGGATATTTGTCGCAATAATTTCTTGCCTATTTCAATTACGAAGTTCAAACAAATGCTGGATAAGAAAAGATAATCAAATGGTTAAATGTTTCGTCGTCTTCTTGTTATGATGATTTGAAGCTGGAAGTTTTCTATTAAAGATGGTAAGAACATTCAAAAGTATAGAGTGGAGAATGGCAATATCTTTAATATTGCTTCCTGCTATGCTGATTTCTCTTCCTTTATCCGTTGTGGAAACGATTGCCCTATATTTTTTTTCGGTGCAATCTGGGACTGTGTCGTTTTGTGCCGATCAGCAGAACCAGAAGTCTCTTCCATGTGAACTGGAAGGGTTGAAGCTCAAAGTCGCTCGATTAGGTATTTTCTCAATACGTATCCCAATTCTATTCGATTAATGTCCGTGATTAATTAATGCTGATTTACACCAGGCTTGTGTGTGCAGAATCAATTCTTGAAGAAAGCTCTGGACCTTCGAATGCCAAAAGCTTACATGTCAGGGATATCGAGAAGAAAATTGAAGATTTTACTCTTGAAATTGACCGTCTAAGAGCCATTTTATCAAGCTTTGAGGTTGATTTTGCGTGCAAATGAAGTGGTTGATGCTCTTGAAAAGGAGGTATACAGTATGAAATATTATTTTAACTTTTCTACCTCCACTTGTTTTTATCCAATTATTATAGTGCTAATTAATAATTAGTGTTACTGGAGTTAGTTAGGTTCGACTTCTTTGGGATGCCTCTTGGAGGAACAACTTTGAGATTCATAGTTTGGAGCATAAAGCATTAGATGCTGAGAAAAGATTACAATTTACAACTTGTTACTTCACAAGTTGAAGAGGTCAGTTCTTAATTGTTGAAATACTAATTGTGTCCACGTTATTCCTTTTTTTATTGGTTCTATGAAGTATGAATGAATTATGTTAAACCGAGTATTTATGTACCTAGAACTTTTTCATATTGCTGCAAAATCTGGAGGATGCATAATCAATTTCTGTGTTTAATTTTTGGTGTCTTATGTAATAGCTTATTCGATCATGGTAATCAAAGTATTTGGTATTTGGGAAATAGAGTGCTCTTCATTTATCTTTAGTTCCAAAAAGTTCATATGATTCCACTGTGTGGTTTTATCAAATCATTGATATGAAGTGTATATTAAACCAGCACATGGGGAACGTAATTGTTAATCTAACTTTTTTTGTCCATAGATGGCTGAAATTGTCTGAACAGTGGATTCAAATTCAGCAACTTGAGCAAAGACATTCACATTGCAGAGGTATTTTCTTGTTCGCCCTTCCTTGTTGGACAATACATTTATATGTAACTAAATGAGAAAGGCTACTTCCATCTCTTGCTTTAAGATCTAAAGAGGACTTCGTGTTTCAGGTGAGAATTTTTAAATATAAAAGAGAAATAAGATGGAATAGATGTCCATTTATGAAGGTATATTTCTCCTTAAAGCTTTACTTGATATTGACTCAATCAACAATTTCCTTGTAATCAAGTATTTAATAACTTGAATTTGTGGAATTGTTGTGTTCTGTCATTAGTTTGCATCTAGCTTATACAATTCGAATGTCTACCGTTTCAATGTTCTTTCCTAAAATTACTTGATGCTGAGAACGATGCTCTTTGTTTTGTAGTTCATAAAAACTATTTTTTCCCCTTATCTTAAAATGCTGAAGGGGATTTTGGATTTCTATCTTACACCAGTTTGGGGCTACTGCAAGTCTCATGTTTTGAAAACCTTCACAGCTAAAAACCTTTATCATCACCAGGCTGGCTATTTTGTTATTTCTCTCCCTTTTAATGTCTTTTTGACTATGTTTGTCATGAAGTTTCTTGAAACCATAGAAATCCATTTGTCTTACTGTGGACTGTGTATTAAACTGAGTTAGTATTTTCCTTTCATTTTGCCTCTTCTTTTGGATACTGAGTCAGTTATAGATCCATGTTTTGTCTAGTGGGGTATTTGTAAGCTAGAACAAATTAATTCATGAATGAAAGATTTAACTGCATTTCATATTAACCATCATGAAAAATTATCCATATTTCTGTAAAGTAATAGGCATATGTGCAATTTGAGGAGGATATTATCATTCTAAGTTATTTAATGAGCACGTGAATGTCCATGAATTTTGAGAAAAAAGGTGGATTGTTGAATTTATTTCTAATTTGCAAACCTTTTAACCAGGCATATGGTGGTTCAATGGAAATCACTTTAAACATCTCTTGAATATTACATCACTTCATGAGATGGAAATTCTATGCATAATTTACAAGGATATTTGTTCTTGTTCTCTCTCTCTCTCTCTCTCTCTCTCTATTTTTTTTTTTTTTTCATTTTTTTGTGTGTATGCTCTGGTACTTCTATTTGGAGGGAAACTGTTTGGCAAGATCTAAGGAGTAGATCAAAAATGGTGAAAAGGGAGAGAGATTTTGTACTCTCATGTAGCTTGAACTCACTATGACCACATAATTGAATAATTTAATAACGACTATAGGTTGGTGGATTTACATGTGTGAATGACCATTTAAGGACTTGTGTGAACTTTAGGTAGCTGTAAAAATCAACATATGGCTTATTTCTTGACTGCTTGCTCTGTTTCTTTGATTTTTCACTTTTCTTTTTGGGTTTGGTTTGGTTTGGTTTGGTTTTTTTCTTTTCTTTGGCTATGTAATATGCCTTCTAGTATGTGTGGGGAATGCTTGGCCAGGTCACATGAAAGGAGCTTTGAGTGACTTGATTCTCCACTCTTCGACAACCCCAAAAAGTAACACGAAGCTCTCTTCTGTGCCTTGTCCTTTGCCATTTATTCTAGTTACTTCACCCAATAAGCTGGATATGGCTTTTGAAACATTGCAAAAAGAAGTTGGTAGTGGGAGCATGGCAGAGATTTGGAATTGGGCATTGCCCTGTGACCTGTCTACCATAGTCCTGAGTCATGACATGTATATATACCTTAAAGTTTTTTATGTTACGTGGTTTTCTTTAATTATAAATCGACCATCTATATGTGCTAATCCCTTTGTGTAAGACATATTTCCTTCCAGTTTTGTTGCTTCTTTCAACAACAATATTAGGGAATGGGAATATGAAATTCTTTGGCTATCAAAGTATTCAACCATTTCAAGTCTTCTCTATTCTTTTCTGGATTTCTGTTAATTCTTGGTTTTTAGTTCATAGACTACCAAAGCAGCTAGTTGACCATATAAGAATCTGTTAGATTCTATCTCCTATCACGGTTTCTTAATAAAATATTTGAATCAATATTCCGAGAGAGAGAATTACAAGAACAGAATATTGAGATTAGTGGGATAACTCTTCCAATTGATCTAACTAAACAGAATGAAATAAAAGACACGAAAACTTCAAGGAATGAAATAAAAATGTTGACTGATAATCTGGCTTTCGAGAGGCCAGTCTCTCCTCAATGAGCTCACTCAAAATCGCAAGTGTACGGATCGCACAAGTAATAAAGTGAATTTTGAGTCCGAATATAGTATCCACAGGGATTGTGTAAATTATATTTTAAATTACGAACGGGAACTAGAAAGGCTTTTGTTTTGAATATTTTTGTTTGAAAAATTTAAACTAAAGATTAAACTGAAAGGCAATGAAAGTTTATTTTGTAAAAACTATGAAAGATACATACGAAAATTGAGAATCCACATTAATTTCATTAATTATGTATTACTTCAAGTATCAAATGATAATTCACGGGATTTTGAAAATCCATATTCCTAATGTTATTAAAACTTCCTTTCGGACAAGAATTAACATATTTTCCTACACATGACTCGACTATATTTCTATGTCGAATGTAAATGTATAGAAAAACATTAAAGGTTTTGTGAGCATTTTTGTAAATAAAAAAAATAAAGTATAGGGGTATATTCTATCTCCTATCGGACTTTATGACAATTGAAATTTGTTTAATGAACTCCTACTCTTTCAAACTTAGAAAAACACTACAACAATCATATAAAAGTTGACCAAATAGTCATAAGTATAAATTAATTGCTCAAACCCATGAATTAAATAGATTAAACGATAAAGTAATACATAAAATTCGAAAAATAATGTTTCATCACAATTCTAACATTAAAAACCTAGTCTAGATACATAATTGAATATAAATCACAAAAAAGTATGAAGAGATGTCACCCTATTCATGCTCTTGATCTTTGGTCAATTGTACCTTGGCTATGCATGGATCCATCTGCAATTCGATAGCATTTTGGCATGTATTTCACAAGTTGGGAATGTAATACCACTTTTTCATTTTTCGCGCATTCTTAAATTTAACGTAATTTATATTGGTACCATTATAAATTATGTATTTGATTATTATTATTGTTCATATTTGACTTATTTTGCAGTGGAAGGACTTGGACGCCGTCACGATCAATGTGCCAAATAAAATGTTTATAAATTATTTCTTTGTACAATCCTATGTCTAATTGTTTGTTTTATTTGTTAAACATGTTGATTTCTATTGTTATTAAGTGGTAAGCGACCTAAATCGTATAAATTGAAGTTGGTAAAGGTTTGGTGGCACTATGAAATTTATTTGTGAGCTGTGGACTTAAATTTACGTGTTCATGAGAGTTGGGGATTGATTTTGCAAATTACCAGAAGTTATATCAAAAACCTAACCTATCCTATCTCTCATCTCGCCTTCTCTCACTTGACACTTCCCCTCTCCTTTGAAAACTCACGCTCTCGGTATCTCCCTCTCGCCTCCGTCCCTCTCTCGACTTCGCCTCTCTCTCGATTTCTCGCTGGCACACCGCCGGCCAGATAGCAGGCGCACCACCGGCCGCCACCTTCACCCACGGTAGCACCTTTTTTCCCCGACCCAACACACGCACGCACACACACGCACACTGGTCCGAACGCACACAACCACACCCTCGCACGCACACATTTCACACACTCCGGCATACTCACGCAGACACCCAAACACCCAAACATGTATATGTTGATTCTATGTATGTACATGTATGCATAAGCTACTTGTGAGTAAATTTCAGAATTTAAATTTATTTGTGATTTCAAAATTTTAGTGATTAAATTCAGTTTTGGGATTATGTGTGTGTGCTATTTACTTACAGATTTCAGATTTTTGGTTTAGATTAAAAATTTAATTGTAAATTTCAGATTTGAGTAATGTATATAAATGTATGCATATATTGTGTTATATATCTCATTTATGAAATTGGTAGTTTAATTAACTACTAAATTGTTAAAAGTTTGAATTATAATGATTATTTTTCAGATTTAGAATATGAGGGTGTAAACTTTCAGATTTTATAAAATCCATATTAATCATCTTAACTAACTTTTTGTAGCTAAAATTGAATTATAATAGTTAAAATTCTGATTTCAAGTAAAAATTTGATTATGTTTGAATTTTGACGAAAAAGTTTGGATTGTATATATGAAAATAGTTTAATTGAAATTTTGTTAGTTAAGTTATTGATTTGAGAATTTTAGAATTTGGGAAAGTCGTATAAACGTGAATAAAATTTCTGATTTTTGAGATTTATGAAAATTGTAGTTTAGTTAACTGTTTGGGTGAAGTTTGGATATATGTTGGTTTTTAAGATTTGTGAAATTGTTGGGACTTTATGGGAGTGGATTTTATAACGTTAGGTTAAATTATGTAAATTTGAGTTTGAGTTTGAATTTAAAAAAAAAAATGAGAGTTTCTAACGTGGATTGAAATTTATCCCTTATTTTCGAATATGATTTTTGTGTAAATGTGAGTAATAATTATAATTACTAGATTTTGAGAAAATTGTAAAGTCGTGTACATTTTTCAAATTTTGGTTTTGATTTAAGTACCTTAATAGTTAAGCTTAAAATGTAGTGTCGAATGGTTTAAATCTTTTGCTTTCGAGTATTTAATATATCTTAATACATTGTTTGGAATAAATAATCACAAGAAAGAAAAGGAAAAGAAGATTTATTGTTTTAACTTGTTTGATGTTTATGGAATGATGAATAGATCAAATTGAACTGAAAGTATATTTTTACTAAATGAATAGATGCAACTAAGATTTTGGTACATTGACGACACGGACAACCGATGTTCCTCCACTTGCAAATCCAGATAACGGTAAATGCTAAGGACGTCAAGTAAGTAAACTTCCCCTATTTTCATTAAAGTAGAAAGTTAATGTGAAATTAATGCGCGTAAGTGATTTCGTGTTAATTACTTAATGTTGATGTATTCGAATTGTGATATGCAAGTATGTGTGTTTAAGGAAATGTTCAAGCATGCACATTATCATGTCATTGCATCATTAAGCATGCATTGACATCGAAATGGTAAAGTCAAATGTTTTAATGAAAGGTATGTGTCAAAGTGCAATTTTTGTCAAAAATTATGTATCCCAAGTTTTTGAAAGAATGAGTGTACTTCTATGTCACGAAAGATGCGAGTGGGAAATGGGGCGCGGGGGACCGGCGTACCAGAATGTAATGAGCCGCTTTGCGGTGGAATGAAAGGAATGAGCCGCTTTGCGGTGGAAATGTGAAAGTTAATTTGGTTCCAAATAAGAATTGTCCACTGTTATCTGATTGACTACAAGTTACATCAAGTGAGCTCACGATGGAAATGAAGTGAAAGTTTTGAAATATTAAGTGAAAATTCGAAATGTTGAAAGTTTTGAAAGGTTAAAGTGAATGGGGATACATATTTCAAAGTTTAAAGCATTCATGTCATAAGCATGCATTCATGCATAAAGTTTACTTACTGAGCTTTTGCTCACCCCAATCCCTCCCCAATATTTCAGGTGATGAAAGTTAGGTGATCCGAGGAGAGCACTCGGCAGCTGACTCAGGCTATACCCACTTCAACCCTTTTAAAATAAAAGTTAAATTAGAATTTATTTCAATTTCTCATTATTTATTCTTTAATTCATGTATTATTGAGTTTAAATTACCTCTTATTTCATTTGCTAAAGTTTATTTACTTGGAATTATATTGTTGAGGAGTTTGTGATTTATTGTAATGGTTTGGATGATGTTTGGGATTGAATGAGTTGAGATGTGTACTTTAAAATGATTTTGATGTCCCTTTACAGGTTGGATATGTCCAATTTACAGAGGAGACTCTGTCGAAATTTTTGTAAAATTTCATAATAGAAAATGAAAATGTTGAGGTTTTAAATGATTTATTTCCGCATTAAAAGAAAAATGGAAGTTAACACCTAGGTTTAATATTCTTGAACTTGGGGAGTTACAGGGAACCTCTTAAAAGGTGCCTCAAGTATGATATACAAAGGTTATCTCGAACTTAGGTCAAAAGAGATGAAAATTCTGTTGAAATTCGCGAAAAAATCCACCTACACAACTTAGTTATGAAAGTGCTTTGTACTATTAACATTAAATCGATTGTTTGACAGCACAATTATAATAGCGCTTTGTAAAAACTAACACTTAAATTATATCTCATAGTTAACTAAAAAATAGATAATTATTTCGCCTAAATATTGAAATCTATATTTAAAAAAATATATTTAATTCATTCATAAAATATAATATGTCACTATTTCAAATATATTCCATATTTTTATTAATTAATTATGAAAAAATATATTCTCAATTTATTTTCAAAAGATTTCATATTTTATTAATTAATGAATTATAATATTTCAATAGATTTTCCATGAGAGTTATAGAAAAAAATATTTTGTGAATAAATTTCATATTTTATTAATTAATAAAATATAATTTTATATTAATTAATAAAATATAATATTTCAATACGAATTATAAAATAAATTATATTAATCAATAAAATATAATATTTAAATATGAGTTATGGAAAATAATATATTTTCAACACATTACATATTTTATTGATTAATAAAATATAATTTCATATTAATGAATAAAATATAATATTTCAATACGAGTTATAAAAAATAATATATTTTCAATATATTTCAAAATTTATTAATTAATAAAATATATTTTTTTATTAATCAATAAAATATAATATATTTTCAATAGATTTCATAATAAGATATTATATATTTCAATTTTTTATAAAAATACTTTTTTGAAATGCTACAAATTTGGACTTCTCTAAAACAACTTAAAAAAGTTATTTATTCAATCAAAATATACATTCTCAATCACAGCCAATGTAATACCGTGTTTCATTGTTACGTGCATCTTTAAATCCACGTGACATTTATATTAATGTTATTATAAATTATAAATTTGATAAATTTTATGTCAATGATTTGAATTATTTTGCAGTGGAAGGACTTGGGCGCCGTCTTGATCAATGTCCCAAATAAAAAGTTCATAAATTGTCCATGTGCAATTTTATGTGTGATTATTAACGTTATTTATTAATCTTGTTATTTTCTATTTAATTAAGTTGAAAGTGGCCTAAATTGTGTTAAATGGGAATTGGGGACAGTTTAGTGGCACTTTGAATTTTATTTGAGGGATTTGGACTTAAATTACCTATTTATGAGAGTCGAAGGACTGAATTGCAATTAACAAAGTTTACATTTAAAATCCTAAACCTAACCCTCAGACTCACTCCCTCACTCTCGTTCCCTGCCTCTCTCACTCTCAGTCGCCTCTCTCAGCTCTCGCTCTGTCTCTCGGCCGTCTCTCGCCTCACCGAACCTCTCCCGGCGATTCCGATCGCCACCACCCTCCCTTCCGGTGCCAACCGTCTCCCCTAACGCTGGTAAGGACCTTTTTATTTCCTCCACCAGCCGCTGCACACATCGCCCGCACACACACTGCCACGGGTTCACGCATATCGAGCACAACCCACGAAAATGGGTACTGATATGTATGTGGGTATTATCTGTATTTGTACATTTCAGATTTCTGTTTAGATTCGAAATTAAATTGTAAATTTCAGATTGAGGAATGTATATAAATGTATGTATAGATTGTGTTGTAAACCTAATTTATGAAATTGGTAGCTTAGGGGACTGTTTGGTTAAAGTTTGAATTATAATAATAATCTTTTTCATATGTTCAGATTTAAGTTTGGGTTAGATTGCGAATTATAACTGCTAAATTGGGGATTTGGTAATGATTATGTATGTGTGTGTGTGTGTGTAATTCCCACAGTAATTTTTCAAATTCGGGCTAAGTATGATTTCGAAATTTAATTGAGTAATTTCAGCTTTAAATTTAGGTAATTAGTATTTATATGTATGCGTTAATGATAGGATTCGAAAATTATTAAATCAATTTGTTTAATTGATTTTCTTCTAGTTCAATGAATGATTAAATTGAGAATTTTAGAATTTGGGGAAGTAGTATAAACGTGAATAAATTTCTGAAAATTTTAAAGTATGTATATATGAAATTCTGATCATTGGAATTTTAGCTGAAGTTTCTACTGTGAGGTCGTTCACAGTAAGTTTCCAAATGTCGAAAAATGTTAGTTTCATTTTTTTGAGCCAGAAAGGGGTAAATTTCGAAATTTGGGAAATATGATATAAATGATTTCATTGATTCTCAGTCTTGGTAGTAATTTTTCAGAGTTAGGTTAAGTTATGTAATTTTGAGTTCGAGTTTGAATTTAAAAGATGAGAAGACTTTCTAACGTACATTGAGATTCATTCTTTGTCTTGAACATGGGTTTTATGTGTTTTTGTCATATCCTAAGGTCACACTTAGGTTAATTTGAAATTTTGATCTCGATTGGACGTTCTGCCATTATTAAAAAGGATAAGATGACTTTGTAATGTTCAGTGAAATTTTATTGTTCGTTTCGAATATGGTATGCTTGGGATTTGGCTAGTATTAAAAAGAATTTCAAATGTGTTTCGAGTCAAAAGTCATATTTATTGATGAATGTAAATAATTATGACTTTTGGTACATTGACGACACGGGCAGTCGAAGCTCCTCCACTTGCAAATTCAGATAACGGTAAATGCTAAGGACGTTAAGTAAGTAAACTTCCCCCTATTTTCATCAAAGTTGAATGTAAATGTGAAAGTTATGTGTAAATGACTGTCTTGCAACTTAATTGCTTTGATTTGATGAATTTCATTTACTTTGTGAAAGTATATGTTATTATGAAGAATGTTCAAGCATGCACATTATCATGTCATTGCATCATCAAGCATGCACTGGCATCGAAATTGGGAAGTGAAATGTTTTTAAATGAAAGAAATGTGTCAAGGTGCAAGTTTGTTCAAAAGTTATGTATCCCAAGTTTTAAAGAAAGAATGGGTGTACTTCTAGTTCATGAAAGTTGCGAGTGGGAAATGGGGCGCGGGGGACCGGCGTACCCGAATTAAGTCGCTTTGCGACGGAATGTTCAACCGTTTACGGTGGACTGTTAAACCGCTTTGCGGTGGGAATGTGAATGTTAAACCGCTTTGCGGTGGGAAAGTTGTAGCGACCGAGAATTTTTCACGACTTATTTAAATAAATATTATTTTTTTAAATGTGTCGCTACGACTTTGTCCATTTATTTTAAAAACGCGATCGTCTAGCCAATGAAGTAAAATTAATTATTTCAAATTTATCTTATTTCGACTTTCAAATTTTATTCAAAAGTCTCTCATTTTCATTATTTATCTTTAAGTCCAATTTTTAATTAAATGAAGTCAAATTATTTTAAATCCAAAATATTTAATCCCCAATTCACATTCATTTTAATCCCAAAATTTCCTCCCTAACTTCTACTTTCATATTCAAGCACATTTTCCCCATTATCTCTACCCAATCCCTCACAATTAGCCATTCAACCTAATTACATCCCACGTTTTCTTCTTTTCCCACCCATTTCATCATCATCAATCACCATACTTTACACCACTTTCCATTTCATTTTCCACCTAATCCTCCACCACAAAGCTCCATTTATGAATCCACCAAGCCTCATTTACAACCACATTCAGAACCATAGCCAAGAATGAAATAACCTCAATCCCAAAATTTCATTCCTCAATCAACCATTATATTCTTGTCAATCCCATTCATACTTCCTTTCCCTAATCAACCAAGTAAATTTCTGAAATTCTGTTAGCAAACCAAGCTCATCACAATTTCCTCACATTTTTTTATTTCTTCCCAGAAATTATCTCCTTCCAGTTTCATGCTATTCAGTTATGGATAATTATTAATTCCCAAAATCCTTCCCCTTTAATCAGCCATTACCCCTTGTAACTCCCTTCAATCTCACCATCCTTCCATAATCTTGATCAGAAGCAAACCAATACATATACATTCCTATTCTCCCTTCCTCACAATATTCACAGCAACCAATCTGCAAGATCGAATTCCGCGCACTCAGTGCCTCTAATCCTAATTAATGGGACTATGAGATATTGAGAGTGTCGCCTCGATTTAATTAATGAATCGAAGGAGACAAAAGAGAATTCAATAGAAAACAATGTCACCACCATCAACTGCCGCCACCAAAGCTGCCAAGCTGCTAATTTCAACCACCATCATCTACATCAATCTGAAACCAATTTGCAGTCAACCACCAACGAAGCCTATGCATCATCATCTCAAACCGCTGCCAAACCGTGTCTTGCAACCACATTCTTCAAAATCAATCCACCACCAATTCCCAATCCAAGCCACGGCGGACCATCAACCAATTAACAACCAAAGTCACTGCCCAACTCCAAACCATTTTCATCTCCACCTAAATCATCACCGCCCAATCAGGTTACTACCACAATTCCATCATCAACACCACTACTCACCACACGAAAACAACTCAACCATAATTTTACAAGCAAAGCATCATCACTGCCTCCACCACCTAAACGCTACCAGTGGCTGAACCACAAAACCCATCTCTAACAGCCAACTTCGGATTTGACCTCAACCCATCCCAAATCTCCAAGCCTCGGTTTCGCACCCAATCTCGACCAAAACTACTCAAAACCTAAACTCCAACCTCACGACCGCTCCGCCGCCACTCGACGGCGGTAACACCGCCGGGTCACCGCCTGGCGACGTGGATCGCCCCCACCTCTTTCCCCGTCCCTGTGTTTCTTGTTTTGAGAGGAGAGAGATAGATATATATTATATCTATTATGTTTATATTTTAGTTTTGAAAAATTTATGTTTAAGCCCCAACGTTTTAAAAGATATTCACTTCAGTCCCTGCAGATTTAACCCCTTTGATTTCAGCCCCAATGTTATCTATTTCAGTCCCTCGAGTTTTAAAATAGTTTAAAACATTCCCTTATGTTTCAAAATGAATTATTTCAGCCCTATAGTTTAATATTCGTTTTGAGTTTCAACTCAAGTTTTGAAAATTTACATTTTAGCCCCTCGACTTTCAAAGTATTCATTTTAGTCCGCTAAATTTCAAAAGTTATCATTTAAGCCACAAATTTTAAAGTCTTTTAATTTTGTTCATATTGATTTAAATTATAAATCCCAAGTTTAAAATAATCTTTTCAGTCCTAAAATTTTAATAAACTATAAATTTCTAAAGGCTAATGTAACTTATGGGCTAGACGAGGCGCTTGGACATTTAGAAGAACAACGTGATTTTCTTGCTCAACTTTCAGACTCGTGATTTGAGGTAGACTCGCCCCCACTAATTAGTTTAAATTATAATTGCATGTCTTATGTGAAATTACGTGATTTACATGCTTTGATGCATGAGACGAGAAAAGAATATCTCTTATGAGATAAATGAGAAATGATGATGTTATGCATAACTTATGTGCCTTAAGTGCACGAGACGAGACTACCCACACCCTATGATTTTACGAGCCTTGATTTTGAAAATAAAATAGCCCAAGAATATGAGAATGATGTCATTGTATGATTGCATAGTTACGTGTTCAATTATTCTGTAAATTAATTATTGGCGATGAGTCTACTGAGTATTTTTCGAAATACTCATTCCATTATTTTAACAGTTTTTGCAGATCTCGGAGAAGGCGGCGAATGAAATGGCAGCGGTGGAAAATTTAATAAATGATGAAAATTTTTAGTCAATTTTACGAATATTAATGATTGGATTATTTATCGTTAATTTTATTTAAATAATTGAGACACAAGTTTTATGAATTATCGTATTTAATTTAATTAAGTTTCCGCTGAAGTTTTCAAATGATGAATGTGATGCTTTGAATTAAATTTATTTTCCGCAATAAAGTTAGTTTTAAAGGACGAAGTGGCGTCCCGGGCTCCGCGGAATTCGGGGCGTTACAGCGTGGTATCAGAGCGGGTCTACGTTTCTGTAGACTTGCAAATTTTGAAAAGAGAAATTTTTTTAGAAAAATAATAATAAATAATATTTTGACGATAATGTTTTGACGACTTTTGCCACTGCCATCGTTCGTTCCGCCAACTCCGAAGGTAAATGATTTTATCATGAAGTTTATGTTATGATGATTTCGGATACATGAGAAATGAAGTATTTTGAGTATTTGATTGAGATTTGGATGAAAGGATTTAAAGTTTTGAATAAATAACCACTGAAAATATTTATGGAATTGATGAACTGAATTTTCCAACATTAATTGGACATGTTTTTTTTTTCATTATATTCATGGACGATATTTTGGAGATAGTAAACCATATGAGGAACATTTGAGGATTTTGTTGGAGACACTTCGAGATTATGAAAGGGAAATTTTGGTTGACCCATGAACAATGAGGAAATATTATTTTTCAAATATAAGATGGTTGAGAGGTATTTGTTGTTTATTTACGTTGTGGCTTAGGTAAGCATGTTTACTACAAGAGTGAAATCTTGAACATAGTATCGATTTGGAGTTAAAATTTTGATAATTTTGGAGATTGTTATTTATAAACATCCTGATTGGTGAAGTGTGCAATCGATTAAGTATCAATGTAAATGTGGAGTTATATGATCATTTCAGGAATACATAGGAAATACCAATAGATTCTCGTATACGATAAGCTGATGATATTATGCTGATTTGTGGATAACATGCTATTAGGCATATTACACGGAAGAATATTCATGTGAGTTGAAATGTTACAATTGATCTTGGGTTATTCGTTATAAGAAGTTTGAGAAGAATGATGATAGACTTCATAATTGATTATTATGGTGCGACATGATTTCTTAAAGAAATAGTAGAGATTAATAATGATGTTTCTCTAGTCAAAGTCCAATGGGGTACACAAGGTAGTGTTGAAACTACTTGAGAAAAGAAAGAAGAAAGAAGTCTGGCTTAATACCCAATATATTTAGATCAAGAAAGTTTAAAATTTCGAGGACGAAATTATTTTAAGTGGAGAAGGTTGTAGCGATCGAGAAATTTTCAAACATAAAAGACATGTTTTACCAAACTTGTCGCTACGACTCTCCAACCTTAACGGTCATTATTTTCAAAAACCAGCGCTCTTGTCTAGTCATATTAATTTTTTTAAATTTTTAAGAAAGAAACGTTGAAGTATCCAATTATTTTAAATCTAGAAATATTTTTAAATTTCGGGGACGAAATTATTTTAAGGTGGTAGGGTTGTAGCGACCGAGAATTTTTCACGACTTATTTAAATAAATATTATTTTTTTAAATGTGTCGCTACGACTTTGTCCATTTATTTTAAAAACGCGATCGTCTAGCCAATGAAGTAAAATTAATTATTTCAAATTTATCTTATTTCGACTTTCAAATTTTATTCAAAAGTCTCTCATTTTCATTATTTATCTTTAAGTCCAATTTTTAATTAAATGAAGTCAAATTATTTTAAATCCAAAATATTTAATCCCCAATTCACATTCATTTTAATCCCAAAATTTCCTCCCTAACTTCTACTTTCATATTCAAGCACATTTTCCCCATTATCTCTACCCAATCCCTCACAATTAGCCATTCAACCTAATTACATCCCACGTTTTCTTCTTTTCCCACCCATTTCATCATCATCAATCACCATACTTTACACCACTTTCCATTTCATTTTCCACCTAATCCTCCACCACAAAGCTCCATTTATGAATCCACCAAGCCTCATTTACAACCACATTCAGAACCATAGCCAAGAATGAAATAACCTCAATCCCAAAATTTCATTCCTCAATCAACCATTATATTCTTGTCAATCCCATTCATACTTCCTTTCCCTAATCAACCAAGTAAATTTCTGAAATTCTGTTAGCAAACCAAGCTCATCACAATTTCCTCACATTTTTTTATTTCTTCCCAGAAATTATCTCCTTCCAGTTTCATGCTATTCAGTTATGGATAATTATTAATTCCCAAAATCCTTCCCCTTTAATCAGCCATTACCCCTTGTAACTCCCTTCAATCTCACCATCCTTCCATAATCTTGATCAGAAGCAAACCAATACATATACATTCCTATTCTCCCTTCCTCACAATATTCACAGCAACCAATCTGCAAGATCGAATTCCGCGCACTCAGTGCCTCTAATCCTAATTAATGGGACTATGAGATATTGAGAGTGTCGCCTCGATTTAATTAATGAATCGAAGGAGACAAAAGAGAATTCAATAGAAAACAATGTCACCACCATCAACTGCCGCCACCAAAGCTGCCAAGCTGCTAATTTCAACCACCATCATCTACATCAATCTGAAACCAATTTGCAGTCAACCACCAACGAAGCCTATGCATCATCATCTCAAACCGCTGCCAAACCGTGTCTTGCAACCACATTCTTCAAAATCAATCCACCACCAATTCCCAATCCAAGCCACGGCGGACCATCAACCAATTAACAACCAAAGTCACTGCCCAACTCCAAACCATTTTCATCTCCACCTAAATCATCACCGCCCAATCAGGTTACTACCACAATTCCATCATCAACACCACTACTCACCACACGAAAACAACTCAACCATAATTTTACAAGCAAAGCATCATCACTGCCTCCACCACCTAAACGCTACCAGTGGCTGAACCACAAAACCCATCTCTAACAGCCAACTTCGGATTTGACCTCAACCCATCCCAAATCTCCAAGCCTCGGTTTCGCACCCAATCTCGACCAAAACTACTCAAAACCTAAACTCCAACCTCACGACCGCTCCGCCGCCACTCGACGGCGGTAACACCGCCGGGTCACCGCCTGGCGACGTGGATCGCCCCCACCTCTTTCCCCGTCCCTGTGTTTCTTGTTTTGAGAGGAGAGAGATAGATATATATTATATCTATTATGTTTATATTTTAGTTTTGAAAAATTTATGTTTAAGCCCCAACGTTTTAAAAGATATTCACTTCAGTCCCTGCAGATTTAACCCCTTTGATTTCAGCCCCAATGTTATCTATTTCAGTCCCTCGAGTTTTAAAATAGTTTAAAACATTCCCTTATGTTTCAAAATGAATTATTTCAGCCCTATAGTTTAATATTCGTTTTGAGTTTCAACTCAAGTTTTGAAAATTTACATTTTAGCCCCTCGACTTTCAAAGTATTCATTTTAGTCCGCTAAATTTCAAAAGTTATCATTTAAGCCACAAATTTTAAAGTCTTTTAATTTTGTTCATATTGATTTAAATTATAAATCCCAAGTTTAAAATAATCTTTTCAGTCCTAAAATTTTAATAAACTATAAATTTCTAAAGGCTAATGTAACTTATGGGCTAGACGAGGCGCTTGGACATTTAGAAGAACAACGTGATTTTCTTGCTCAACTTTCAGACTCGTGATTTGAGGTAGACTCGCCCCCACTAATTAGTTTAAATTATAATTGCATGTCTTATGTGAAATTACGTGATTTACATGCTTTGATGCATGAGACGAGAAAAGAATATCTCTTATGAGATAAATGAGAAATGATGATGTTATGCATAACTTATGTGCCTTAAGTGCACGAGACGAGACTACCCACACCCTATGATTTTACGAGCCTTGATTTTGAAAATAAAATAGCCCAAGAATATGAGAATGATGTCATTGTATGATTGCATAGTTACGTGTTCAATTATTCTGTAAATTAATTATTGGCGATGAGTCTACTGAGTATTTTTCGAAATACTCATTCCATTATTTTAACAGTTTTTGCAGATCTCGGAGAAGGCGGCGAATGAAATGGCAGCGGTGGAAAATTTAATAAATGATGAAAATTTTTAGTCAATTTTACGAATATTAATGATTGGATTATTTATCGTTAATTTTATTTAAATAATTGAGACACAAGTTTTATGAATTATCGTATTTAATTTAATTAAGTTTCCGCTGAAGTTTTCAAATGATGAATGTGATGCTTTGAATTAAATTTATTTTCCGCAATAAAGTTAGTTTTAAAGGACGAAGTGGCGTCCCGGGCTCCGCGGAATTCGGGGCGTTACAAAAGTGAATGTTAAACCGCTTTGCGGTGGAAATGTGAATGTAATCTGGTTCCAAATAAGTAATTGCCCACTGTATTCTGATTGACTAGAAGTTACACCAAGTGAGCTCACGATGGAAATGTAAAGTGAAAGTTTTGAAATGTTAAGTGAAAGTTCGAAATGTTGAAAGTTTTGAAAGGTTAAAGTGAATGGGGATACATATTTCAAAGTTTAAAGCATTTCATGTCATAAGCATGCATTCATGCATAAAGTTTACTTACTGAGCTTTAGCTCACCCCAATCCCTCCCCCATATTTCAGGTGATGGAAGTTAGATGATTAGAGGAGAGCACGTGGCGGCAGGCTCAGACAGTACCGAATTGAATTATTTAAAATTTAATTTAAATGATTTAATTTAAGTTTTTAGTTGTTATTCTTTTAAATTGATAAATCATTTTGAATTAGTTTGTCGGTTCTTAGTCAAAATAAGTTATGGTATTTCCCTGTGATTAGTTTTTTATCATGTTTCATGAGTTTATAAATTTATACTTCAAGTTATTTTGGTTGAGGAGTTTGGGGAATTGATGTTGAAGTTGAATTTTGGAATTATGGTTGGATGTTGAATGTTGGATTTGAATGGGTTGAAAATTTCATATTTATTGTAGGTGTGATGTCCTTCTACAGGTTGGTTATGTCCAAGTTATAGAGGAGACTCTGCCGAAATTTCTATAAAATTTTAGAATAGAAAATGAAAAGGTTGAAGTTTTTAAATGATTTGTTTCCGCATTTTAATGTTTAAACGATTTATTTCCGCATATAATGTGAATGAAAGTTAACACGCCTAGGTTTTAGACTTTTGAACTTGGGGTGTTACAGCCAAACACCCATATTTTTTATTGAAAGTACTTTGGTCCTTCTAAAAGTACTTTTAGACCTTCCAAAAGCTCTACCAAACATACACGAGGCTCTGTTTGTTAAAAGTTTTATGTTTAAGAACATATTTTTTATGTTTTAGAGGTAAAATTTGTGGTTGAAAAGTGGAGAGAGAAAATGTGTATAGTTAATAAGTAATTTGAGAAATTGTGTTGTAAAAAATTTGTTTTTAAACAAATTTGATAAACGAGACTCAGAAAAAAATATGTTTTTAAACAACACAATTCTCCAAGTTATTTTTTGACTACACATATTTTCTCTTTTCACTTTTTAACCACACATCTTACCTCGAAAATATAAACAAAATAAATTAAAACACAAAACCATGATACATGTACAATACATTCTTACAACTTTTAACTTACGATCCTATTAATTCACATCACATCATTTTTAAAATCAATACACCACACTTTGTCACATCATGAATTATAATTAATGTTGTACAAAAAGATTGTACATCTTTATAATATATAAAAATAAGGTAGTTTCTAAAAATAATTTACCGCTCATTTATCTATTTCTATAAATAGTAAGGTATCATAGAATTAAATAGTGTGAATGCAAAGTGGATTAATGTGAATGCAAAATTGATGTAGGTCAAATGTAAATGCAAAATATGGATAAATGTGAACGCATTTATTGCATTGTGTATATATATATATATATATATATATATATATATATATATATATATATATATTTTTAGTTATCGGTATTAAAATTATCATTTAATTATTTTATTTATTTATTTGTTATTCTTAATATTATAAGTTCTATGTATAGCTATCAATATAAAAATTGTGTTTTAGTTATTAATTGTCAAATTATTTGTTATCTTTATTATCAAAAATCATATTTTTTAAAATATATATGTAGTTGAAAAAATTTGCTGCTTATAAATAAATTATAGAAAAAATTATTGAATGAAGACTAATATATTGAATAATGAATGCTTTTATTTCTTTTTAGTTAATAATATCAATAGAATGATTAATATTTTTAATCGTTCTTAATTTTAATAAATTTTTAAAGATTATAGGGTATAAGATTATTTGTATAATTTTGTGATCTCCAACTTTAATCGGTTGTCGTATCATGATAATTGCGAGATTTTCAAATTATTATTTTGACTATTTGACTTTGATTTTTTTAGAATTTTTTTGTAAAATAATGATTTTTTAGAATGTATAGTTAAAAAATTGTATGAAAAATTGTAAAATATAATTTTTTTAAAAAAATGTGTGATTGAAAATGAATGTTCAGAAAAATCAATTCCATATGAGTAAGTGATAAAGTATTATGTTTTGTGGATTAAACAACCGTGCCACTTTTATGAATCGAGTTGCATTGGTGATTTCTTAGTAAATAAAGTTAAATATATTTACGATATACATTTGTTAAAATTTAATAAAAACTAACATTTCCTGCTGCTTGATTTGCTACATTTATTTAAATATATGACCATATCTGTTTAATTTGTAATATTAAAGTAAATATGAAATGAAATGTTTGTTTAATAAATTTAAATATCAAATATTGTAATTTTTAATAGTACTATTCGGATAGTGATAAATTATTTGTGATAACCTAGAAATTATATTTGAAAAGATTAATAATCATTAAAATTGAATACTTATGCAAATGGTCATTGAAGTATTTTTTTTTTTTTAAATAGTAAGTTATTTAAGTTCCTAAGTATTACAATTGTGGCAACTTAGTAAAAAAAAAAAAAAAAAAAAATGCCCCTATAATTTACATATAAATTTTTAAAAAAAATCATACTTTTTAACAGCTCATTGTACCAAAATTTACTGTTACGAACTATATTACTTCAAATAATGAGTCTCAAACAGGTGCTTAAGTATACATTTTCTACAAAATCATTATTATTAAACTCATTTTGTAGATAATGAGGGCTCAAACAAGGACTAAATATACTCACGAAAGAAAAATGTAATATATAAAGAGAGAACACTTCCCAAAAACAGGTATTGATCCATTTTCTTGTCTAAAACACATTTTCTAAAATGGTAATTAGTAGTAGTAATTCACTATTTATTATTCATTTTGGACAAAATTCATATTTAAATTAATCCAAATGAATGCAGATTCTTAAATAGCTGCAATTTTTAGGTTCCAAGGTTTCTTGGTCTGTCTTTCCTTCTTGAAAATCAATTACATTTTTTTAAAATTCGTAAAAATAAAAAAAATAAAACTTTGTCAATATCACATAAATATTTTTATTTAAAAATAAAAAATGAAAGATAATGAAATAAGAACGTTCATCAATCTATTTTTCTTTTTCTTTTCATTTTCGTTTTAATAAAATTCTAAGCGTGTATCACAGATATATCTATTTTTTTTACTTATTACAAATTCTATTTAAATGTAATTTTTCTTTTCCATTTAAAGTTTTAAATCAATTCAAATTACATTATTTAAAGAAATTTCTGTAACGATAAACACGAATCGTAAAAAAAATAAAAAAAATAATTAAAGTATATGTAATGTACATTTGTAATTAATTGTCTTCATTCAATTCTTATTTTTAATTAAATACTCATTTCATATATTAAAATATAAATTTAATGTATGTAGGTAACAAATGATCGTACATCGTACGAGTGTAATATTAGTTTTAACAAACAAAACAATGTCTCGCTGTCAGTCGGGTCAGTCTGCCTTTCTTTTGTGGTAAAAATTGGTCCACTGCGCCCCTTTAATCCTTATCCAATTGTTATGGTACTTCCATCCTGTTAACAGGAGATGATGGAAAACTCAACATGGGAGCAAAAACTCAATGTATTAACCCACATCTTAACCTTCCAAACAGCCACACCACCCCTCCATTCCCAGTACTTCGTAGCCACACAAATCCCCTGCTATCTCAATTGGGATTACCCGCCGCTCCTCTGCCGCCACGGCTCCGCCACTTCGCCGCCTCTCCATTTGAAGTGGACTTTCTCCCAATTCCTCAAAAGGGCGTCAAGATTTGGGCTCCCTCACACCTCTTGGCGGTCCCAGTGTCCATATCAGCAGCCGCCACCACTGGTACTGGCCAAGGGAGTGGAGGAAGCGCGGTGGAGTGAAGAAGAAAGGAGAAAATATGTGTGGAAAAGATTGAGAAGGAAACGCCATGGGAGTAATGTTCACCATCTTATTGCAATTCTAGTCCCAAATCTCTTGGCATTATCTCTTCTGTTTTTGGATCCGATTACTCTAGATAAGAACTGAATTCTTAAGATTGGTGAATGTTTGATTTCTGCAAATTTTTGTTATTTAGGAGGTGTCCCAACGTGAAATTTGGAGGATTTCAGAATTTCATTACATCCTCAATTTAGAATTTTATAGAATTTGTCAAAATTCAAAGTCAGATTTCAATTGTCCCCAAAAAGTTATGGATTTAAGTGAATTTCTGATTTTAAATGAAATTGAATGGATTGTGATGGATTTTAAAATATAAATATGAAAGAAATTTTTTTCAAATAAATCCGATCATGACTCCCTAGAAATTCGAATTTCATGCCTTTTTTTCAATAAAAAAAGAAAAAGAAAATAGGAGGAGTTCTCAACCGTAATTTTCCCAAAGACAGTTCTGTCAGTTCATATTGCAATTAATCGATGATACATGCTGGTTAACACTAATTGTATTGTATTGTTTTTCAATGAAATTTCTAGGACTTTACATATCTATGTTGCTATAAAGGTTTTTCTCGCATTTGAGATTATCTGACGACTGATTGTAAGCAATGAATTATATTCCTACCAAATTCTAAAAGGATAGGGAATGATAACATTTCCACACCAATATGTTGAGATTCTAATGACATAATTGACAATTAAAAGATTCCCACATATCCATACTTTTATATATTAGTGATTAGTGATTATTGATAGTAATAATGATAGTGATGATGGTGAAGTAATAGTGATTAGTTATGATTAATTAAGGGTATTATAGACATAAAAAAATAGAAGTAAGAATATAATTAGCAATTAAAAGATTCTTACACATCCATACTTCTATATATTAGTGATAGTGATATATTTATCTATACAATTTTTAAAAGTGGCTTATTTATCAACAATGTCATTAATTTCAATACATTTACAATTTAAACTCTTTACTTTCTGACTAAAAGTCTTTAAAACAAAGCCTAAAACTTTCAATTCTCATTTTTATTTTTCGTTGTTTGTTTCAAATTTCTATTTATTTTCACTAAACACATATACAATTATATTAATATACTATCATAAAGGAAATAGTGAAAAAAAGTCGAGCTGTGATTTTTTCATGAAATCGAAATTCTTATTCTTTATTAAATATTAATATACTTTCATCACTATGGAAGTTGTAAGAAATATGAATAGTATATTTTTTGAATTATATTTTTAATCTTCTATTATTTTTTTCTTTTCTCAACAATATCATTAATTCAATAAGAATATCTACAATCCCATTCTATAACCAAAATCACATACATTAACATTATAACATTCAATCTAATAAATTTACAAAGTTACATAATTCTCAATTACTCATTTTCATTAACACGTTTATAATTCCGAGAATCCTATATATTCATGTATGTTTTTACATTAAAATGAATTCAATACAACATGTACTATAATCCCATATAACCACTATAAATTCAAAAGAGGATCAAAGCCAAACATCATATTTTGCTGAACTTTTTTAGTCATTATTTCTCTCAATTTTTGATTTTTAATAAATCGAATGCTTTTGTCAACAAATAAAAATATCAAACATATGTTGCTACGAAATTTGATCGCACATGTTGAAGATTGAAATATAAAAAATTTCAATATTTGTACAGATTCCATTGAAACCTATATGTCCTGATGGAAGTTTTAAAACTTATTTTGAAATTTTGATTAATGAAGATGTTATATTTCCCATTATATTTGTCTATCTTTATTTTAATAACTTTTCGATATTAAACAAATATATTAACTTTTTTTAATACTTGCAGGGTGTACTTAGCTTAGTGATACAAATGAGATCTTTGAAATTCTTAAGTTCCATAGATCAAAAGTTCGAAACCCCCCGGAGATGTGTTCACCTTGCGTGGAACAAGTCCACACTACGCGATGGACAATACACCGTGTTGACGCCCCTTAAGCATCTCAAAGGCAGGGCAACGTCAACATAAAAAACGCGGCCCTTGAGGTGCTTACAAATTTGTTCCATGCGAGGTGGACGGGGGGTTTCGAATCTTGGACCTATGGAATTTAAGAATTCCAAAGGCCTCGCGTGGAACAAATCCACACTACTCGGTAGACAATACACTATGTTGATGTCCCGTAAACACCCCAAGGGTAGGCAACGTCAGTTAGCTTAGTGTTATCATGGAGGCTTTTAGAATTCTTAAGTTCCATAGGTTCAAGGTTCAAAACCCCCTGAGGACGAGCCCACCTCGCGTGGAACAAATTCACACTACGCGGCGGACAATACACCGTGTTGACGCCCCGTAAGCACCCCAAGGCATGGAAACGCCAACACATGATATTAGATTCTTGTTACACAATTTTGGACCACAATTAAGAATTTTACTCTCAGGCTTAAGAAATGAAAAAAAATATATCAACTTTGTCATGAAAAATTAGACCAATAGTATTCCACCATTTCCAAATATGCACGATGTAATTGAAATCAACTTGATAAGAAACAATAATATTGAAGAGAATAAAGATGATATTTATCAAATTTATGCATTGATGATTTCTCACAAGTCTCAAACTTTGTTATGGAGAAAAAATACTTGGTATTTATTCTTCATTGACAATTTTTTCTTCTTTTTATAATATTTCAAATATTATATAAATAAAACCTATCATTTATTCTCAAATATTATCGAAATTGTTTTCAATATGAAGCTCATATTTGATTTTCATCAAATAAGCGAGTCTAACTAAAGTTTTGATTGAGAGAGTAAAAAATGGAGTTAGAAACTTTGTTTAAATGTTAAAAATTATTAAATTTTTTAAATTCTATTTATCTTACACGTTTTGCTAATTTTCTTGAGAAAAAGCTCCAAATTTTTGTCAGAAATAATTTCTGAAAATTACTTTATATGTACAATTAATGTGCAAAGCACGTTTAGACAACTAGTAATTCTAAAAATTTTCACTAAATTCTATTCTATGTTGGGGACACCCCCTTAGTCCAGTACAAATTTTTCTCACATTTATTATTTACGTATTTTTGTGGAACTCACCCCTTTTCAATCATTTTAAATTATATATTCTACCAAAATTCCAATTTTTTTTTTTTTTTTTAAAGTACATAAAACCAAATACTCTTATTTCATGAGTTGTAAAAAATAAAAATAAAAATTCCAATACTTGAGGGGAATGCCTCTTTTGCGATATGGTGAATTTGTGATCACGTCCCGTGACCACAGGATATACCCACGTGATCACCATATATTACTCTTTTTATTTTATTTTTGTTCTTTCTTTTGTTCTCTATTCTTTTTCGTTTTTAATTATAAACTTGTTTGTGGATTTATTTAAATATTTTTTTATTTAATTTTACTAAATTGATTGTGGTTTGATTGTTATTATGTTGTTATCATAAATTACAAATAATAAATCACGTGATTTAACCGACGAAAAATCACTTGAATTGAGACAAGTTTACATTGGAAGATTTCGAAATTAAAACAATACAAGTAAAGTTAAATGAGTCATTCACATGATCCGTATACATCATAGTCGAACCACTTGTCACTAGGGAAAATGTGAAAACTCGAAAACTCAATGAATGAGTGTAGACGCATAAAAAAATACTCAATTCAAAGACCTAATATGAAAGTCAACGACATGAATTCCCATTACAAATAACAAGGCGATGTGGAAGAATGAAGGTGATGTGGAGGAATGTGGGCAATTGGGCAATCACAATAGCATTTGGACAATTGGGCGATTAAGCAATTAAGTGAAGGAGCAATTTCTACCATTCATCCCACGATCCATTTGGTCATCTACAAGCAGTTACCACGAAGCAAGGAGTTGAAGAAAGTCATGAAAGTTACTTCATGCAAGGAACTGAACAACAATTATATGAAAAAGTGGACGAAAGTTGTGCAGTATGATGGATGTCAGTTATTACACGCAAGTTATGAAGCTAATGTGGCAAATTAGAGATTCAAAATAGCATTAGGAAGTTTATGTTAACATGCAAAGATAGTAGAAGTTTAGACATTTAGAAAAAACAACAAATCAAAACTCTCAAAACAGAGATGTAATCTTTCTATCTTAAATCTTAGAATTTATCCTTAGTTTAAATTGTGTGCTTGCGCCCCCTGGAGGTGTCCTGTGAACTAAGCTTTTCTTAGTACAAACACCTCTTTTTGAGACTTTGTCTCAAGAAGTTTGTACCTTACACTTTGCCCGATCCCTTTTAATTGTTAGTTTGAGTGAAACAACACTCACGCGAAACAATGACATATTATTTAGACCATATCAAGTTATCAATCATCCTCTTTTTACCAAACTTATTTTTAAACATGTTTTTAAACAATTCATTTCTCCAAACGACTTTTTAATCACGCATATTTTTCAAAATCATTTTCAACTATATATTTTACTTCGAAAACTTTAACAAACAGTTTTGTTAGAATGATTAATATTTTTTAATCATTCTTAGTTTTGATAAATATTTAATGATTATAGGGTATAAGATTTTCTGTATAATTTCGTGATCTCCAACTTTACTCGGTTGTCGTATAATAATAATTGCGAGATTTTCAAATTATTATTTTGACTACTTATTTTAGTAAATAAAGTTTTATTGATTAAATTCAAATATTTTGTTTACTTATTTTTTAATTATTGTGATTGATGTTTTTATTGAAATTGAAAAGTATGTTAAATACGAGAGTCAAATGTAGAAGTTATGAGAAATATATTAATATATTTCACATGCATCAATATTTTTACACATAATATTACATCAAACATGATATACCATTAAAAAACTACTAACTTTGCATTTTTAATGAAGTTAATAATGATTCATAGAAATTATTGAAATCAATAGTTATTTATTATTTAAATATATAAATTGACATTTATTATTCAAAAAAGTTTTTAATTATTTGAATTAGTTATGTTATTTTTAAAATTCTAATAATTATTGTAATAATAACTTCCGTAAATCTCACGGATGAAATACTAGTCTATACTATATATAAAGGATGCAAAGTGGATTAGTGTGAATGCATTTATTACACACACACACAATTACTAATATTATTTTATGGTAAATACAAAAAAATTATTAATATTTTTTTAATAATTTTTAATTTTAATAATTATACAAAGATTATATGATATAATCTTTAATAATTTTAATAATCAATGGTCCTTCATCGAGTTTTTTTCTCCCCTGGACCCAACACACGATCATTTACAGACTGGGGGTGCGCTTCTTCATTTTTCACGATGACGGAAGGATTTGACCTCTCCTCGCTTCACCACCGGCTGAAATTGGACGAGGATGATGGACCATTGATTGAAACTGGGGTTCCTTTGTATGCTGAAGGTCTTGACAACATGGAACGCACCCTCTTTGTGAAGGTATGAAACTCGAAACCCATAAATCGGGAAGGTCTCGAAAACGTTTTATGTACTCTGTGGAGAGCTTCAGGCCCAGTTCGAGTAGATAAAATGGAAGTGGAAAATGTGTTCATATTTAATTTCAGAACTAAAGATGATCGACAAAGAGCCCTCCTAGGTGGCCCATGGAGCTTCAACAAACACCTCATTACACTAGCCATACCTGTTGGGGTAGGTGACATTAAGAGTGTTAACTTTTCATCATGCTTCTTCTGGATTCATATTATGGATGTCCCCATAGCCCTGAAAACCTTAACATGTGCCAGAGTTTGGGGATCCACTCTGGGAAAACTCTATACAGTGGATCTTGAGGGTCCATCGATGAGAGTTAGAGTTTGGATTGATGTTACAAAACCTCTTCGCCGGAGGATTCGAGTCCTATTAGAAGAAAATGATACAGAATTAAGTTTCCCTCTGCGTTATGAAAGGCTCCCAGATTTTTGCCACGCCTGTGGGATAATGGGTCACCGCATTATTGAATGTCAAGACATGCTTCGTTTTTCTGAGATTCTAGTTGAAGAAAGAAGGTACCGGGACTGGCTATGTGTTTCTTTTAATGGAGGTAAAGGACGTAACAATAATTTTGGGAGAAGCAATTTGAAAAACCTTTCAAACAACACCAATCCTGGAAGTAAATCCCCATCTGGAAATACATCATACCACCAATCAAATTCACTTGATACCACGGCCTCCTCACCAGTCAAGAAGACACTTACGCATCAACAGGCAGATGGAGTGGATATGAGATTCTTCACGTCCACCTCTCTCCCCCTGGAGGTGGAGACTAAGGATGATAATGATGGAAAGAAGGACACATTTGAACCAGGCAGCATCAATTTTCCAGAGAATGACAGCGGTGAGTCTAAACGGGGTCAACGGAAAAGACGTGCAAGGGAGGCGAAGATAAGTCATCCTTTGGAGGAACCATCTGGGGATTTCAATTCCAATGCAGTTGAGGAGCATTGTCCTACCTGGGGGATGGGACGGGTCCACACCCATCCCAAGCGGTCATTGGAAGGAAAAGATGAGGAATTGGATGCGAATATTCCTAAGAAGATCAAACTGAAGGCTATTAATTCTTACTCACAACTGGCGAGCCCTGAATCCCGGGGCTGCGGAACGCCTGACATGCATGTGTTGGAACGTCCAGGGTTTGTGGAGCTCTGTCACATTCTCAGCTTTGCAAAGCTATATTCGCACCTTTTCCCCAGACCTCGTTTTCCTCTCGGAGACGAGGGTGTTTGGAGTGGAGGCTCATAATGTAAGGTTTAAATTGGGTTTTGATGAAGGATTTGTGGTGGATAGTAAAGGAAGGGGAGGAGGTCTCATCCTTCTCTGGAATAATAATTTCAGAGTTTCACTTCAATCCTACTCCCAGGGACATATTGACGTGTTCATTTCTTCCACTGGATGGCGGATCGTGGCGTTTTACAGGTTTCTATGGTAATCCAAGAAGAGAGAGAAGACGATTCTCGTGGGAACTCCTTCGGAAGCTTCGCACACTAAGTTCTCTCCTCTGGATTTGTGGGGGAGATTTTAATGAAATTTTATATCCACATGAAAAGAACGGAGTGGGAGACAGACCTTTTGGATAAATTGAAGGTTTTAGAGAGGCTCTCTTAGACTGCTCCCTGGCTCACATCCACCCACAAGGCCCCAAATTTAACTGGACGAATAAAAGAAAGGGGAATCTTTTTATCCAGGAACTACTTGACAGGTTTCTTGTTGATGAGATCACTTCTTGAAAGTTCCCAGACGCTTCGGTTCTGTACTTGGATTTCACAGGTTTTGATCATCGTCCTATTCTTTTAAAACTCCATTACCATCAGGCCCTTCATAAGGTGATCAGCAAATCCAAACCATTTAGATTCGAACCATTGTGGACCAGGGAGGAAAGTTATGAGAAGTTTTTTGCAGATACACGACATCATCTTATCCATTCTCTGGGCGGCCCCTGTTCTCTGACCGATCTCCAAAATGTTCTTACCTGCTGCAGCTCGAAACGGACTAAATGGAGCAAGGCCACATTGGGGAACTGGACTAAAGAACTTAAAAATGCAAAACTCAGAGCATCCTATTTGTATAACCTACCTTACTGTGCCAAACATATTGGGGAAATCCGTGATCTTGAGAAAAAGATTGAGCTACTATCTGACCGGGAGGAACATTATTGGAAGCAAAGAGCTCGCTCAGACTGGCTTCGTACTGGAGATAGAAACACTAGATACTTCCATTCCAAGGCTTTGAACCGCATGGCGAGGAACCGAATAAGTCGAATTTTTGACGAGAGAAAGGGCTGGCTTACCTTCCCTGAAGAGATATGTGAGCATATCCAGCATTATTTCCACGACATTTTTTCTAGCTCTCGGCCCTCAATGGAGCAGCTTGATAAATGTGTGGAAGGAATTTCAAAAGCTCTCACAGATACAAATGCCCACTCTCTTGATACTCCTTTCACCAAAGAAAAAATCGCAGTAGCTCTGAAGGAGATGAATCCATATAAATCACCAGGGCCAGATGGTTTTCATGCTTTTTTCTACCAGAAACATTGGGATCTGCTCGAGAGATATGTCTCTACGGTCTGCCTACAGGTTCTAAACTCCGGTGCCCCAATATCCGATATTAATTCCACTACTATTGAGCTGATTCCAAAGAAGAAATGCCCGGAACACATCACTGATTACCGCCCTATCAGTCTCTGCAACGTTCTTTATAAGATCATTTCTAAAACGATGGCTAATAGACTCAAGGGAGTTCTACCCTCTCTCATCTTTGAAAATTAAAGCGTTTTCGCTTCCGGAAGGAAAATCTCTGATGACGCTTTGGTTGCTCTTGAATGCCTCCATTCGATGCATAAACGTAGTAATGGTCGCAAGGGTTTTCTGGCCCTTAAACTTGACATGAGTAAGGCATATGACAGGGTGGAATGAGATTTCATAATCAGGATCATGGGTAAGGTGGGATTCTCTCTCTGATGGCAACAACTGGTGCATAATTGCATCTCTTCGACCAGCTTCTCCTTCCTTTTCGAAGGACAGCGGTATGGTCACGTCATCCCATCTAGGGGGTTAAGCCAGGGATGCCCCCTTTCTCCCTATCTTTTCTTATTTTCCACTGAGGCTTTCTCGGGCTTGATCAGAGTTGCTAAAAGAGATGGTACTTTGGATGGTATGCAATGCACACGTTCCTGCCCACGTATAAGTCATCTATTCTTTGCAGATGATTCACTTATTTTCATGCGTACAAAATTGGAAGAAACACAATCTTTTCAGCATATTCTCCAGACTTTTGAAGTGGGATCGGGGCAAAAAACTAACTTTGAAAAATCATTTGTTCTATTTAGCCCGAATGTGGAGGAGACTATCAGAAGGGATATTAAATTTTGCTTGGGCATTCACAAAGAGGGTATCCATGAGCTTTATTTGGGATTTCCAACTACCTTTGGGCGACAGAAGAACATTTTCACACCTATGGTGGAGAAGATTTGGAAACGCATTGGGGGGGGGGGGGGGGGTGGAAGAGGAATCTGTTCTCTCATGGGGGCTGAGAGGTTCTTATCAAATCGATCCTTCAAGCTATTCCCAACTATGTGATGAGTCTTTTCCGTTTTCCAGTTTCTATCCTTTATTCTATTTAGTCGGCTTTGAGTAAGTTCTGGTGGGGGGGGGGGGGGGGGTAATGATGGACGTAGGAAAGTCCATTGGATGAAATGGCACAAGCTCTGCACTCCCAAATGTGAGGGTGGACTGGGTTTCAGGAACATGGAAAATTTCAACTGAGCATTGGTTGCTAAACAAGCTTGGAGAATCCTGCACAATCCAGAATCCATGGTGACAAAAGTGATGAAATGGAAATATTTCTTGGGTGTCCATTTTCTTGCAGCTAGTTCCAAAAGTGGGGAATCTTATCTATGGCAGAGTATTATTTGGGCTCAGGATGTTATCACTAAGGGTTGCCGCTGGCGGTTGGGAATGGAAAATCCATTCGTATATTTGAGGATCCATGGCTACCTCGCCCCCTTCGTTCAGACCCATCTCCCCCGCCTCTTCGGATGTTTATACTGTCTCAGACCTTATGACTGCCTCTGGAGCTTGGAATTCTACCATCATCTACAATTTGTTTTCTCGGCCCGATAGGGATTTGATCCTCTCCATTCCAATTGGGGCCCCCCATATTCCTGATAAATTCATTTAGCATTTCAGACCTCATGGTAGGTATACTGTTAGAAGTGGGTACAAGTCACTACTTCATGTCACTTCTGAGGTGGGATTGAGCACTTCGAACTCTTGGTGGAATATTATTTGGAACCTATCTATTCCTCCCAAGGTCCGTATTTTTTGGTGGAGATTTTTCAACAATGCTATCCCTACTAAGATGAATTTATTCCGCCGCGGGATATCCACCGATTGCAGATGCATTTTCTATGGTATGGCCGAATCTCTAGTTCATTTCTTTACCCAGTGTCCACACTCCAAACAAATTTGGAAAGCATCAGGTATGTGGAGGATTTTCAAGAGATTTTGTGTTTGGTTTGATTCAAAAGACCTTGTGCATGCTTTAACTACCAATCTGTCCCCTGTGGATCTCAAAATGATTATTTACATGGCTTGGTAAATGTGGTTTGAGTGTAATAGGGTCCTACATGGATCGAGAGAGAAAGATACGGAAATTATTGCTTCAACAGCAGCTGACTACCTGTTGGCACATGAACTATGCTTGGAAAAGGATAAGACAGAGAGTTCATCTTTCATCCATCCTGCATCAACTCTTCCAGGCAGGTTCAGACTCCAAGTTGACGCAGCAGTTAAGGATGATTTATCTTTCTTTACTTTTGGAGCTGTTATTTTGAACGACACGGGCCAAGTGGTTGCAGCTTCAGCTACTTTATTCCCGGGAAAGACGAGAGTTGAGGAAGCCGAGGCCCATGCACTCCTCGCGGGTTTAAAGTTTTCCCGGGAGAATGGCTTTTCTCTCAACATTGTGGAATCAGACTGCCTTGGTCTAGTGAAGAGCTAGAAAACAGATTTTGAGTTTGTGCCTAATGCTCACATCCTTTGTGAAATCACTTCGTTGTTGGCAAAAACGGATTGTGGCACTTGCAACTTTATTCCTCGCGAGAGGAATAAAGTTGCCCACTCTATTGTCTCTTTTGCTTGTTTGCATTCGATGTCTAGGGAATGGATTGATTATATCCCTCGTTTTGTTTGTTCATCCCTATGTAGGGATGCATCTTAATTTGTCTATGAGAATGCATTTCCTTTTCAAAAAAAAAAAAAAAAATTAAAAACCAATTCAAGCACAGTTTGACTCATTTTCCTTAAAAATATTTTCTCACCTACTTGGTGAGAAAACATTTCCTTTTTAAAAAAAAAAAAAAAAAATTAAAAACCAATTCAAGCACACTTTGACTCATTTTCCTGAAAATATTTTCTCACCTATTTGGTGAGAAAACATTTTCCACCTTAGATGAAAAATGTAGCGATCAAGAATTTTTCACGCAATTAAATAATTATTTTAAAATTATGAAAACCATGCCCCTTCGATCTCACCCATTTTTAAGTTAACGTCACGAAGTATTCGTCTAGCCAAGTCGAGAAAAGTGAAGTTCATTCGATTTTAAATAAATTCCGAATTTTTAAAATTTTATTATTTTATTTATTTATTTAAATTATTCTTTTCAAAATCGTTTTAAATCCCAAATTACGTTAAGCTCATTTTATCAGATTCATTTTTTCCGACCCAGTAGAATTGGCGTACGATTTTTCTCGAATTACGTGCATTACTTTTCAAGATCTCATACTACCAACTAACATCAAACCCATACACCACCAACTTCCATCAATCCCATACCCTACCTCTACATCACCAACCTCTCCAATTCACACTTCAACAACTTCAGACTCCCATTCACGACATTGGATTTCCTCAAAACCATTCCACAACCAACATCTCCCTCTCTGCTCCACCACAAGTCTCATTTCCAGCAACCAGCTCAGCTCCACTCACCAACTCTGATTCCAGCAACCCCAATCAACGGTAAGAACTCCTAATGAATCATCATCATCATCATCATCTTGCCATTTTTCGTTCACTGCACAATCCAAACCACCAACCCAGCCACCGCCTCCACTTCCTCTTCACTCCACCACCGCCACACGCCGGCCACAATGCATCAACACCACCATTTTTCGTCCTTTGCACAACCACCACAATACACAACCGAACCAACCACCATCACCACCCCAACAGCCACACCACTTTCACGTTCGAGCACTACCACCTGATGCGTGTCGCGATGCACCAAAATAATAAATAAATCCTTACTCGCTAAATATTAATTAATAATGTAGTAGCGAGAGTAAGAGTCGATTCCACGAGGAACGAAAACTAATTTTAGTTGTTCGATCAATTAGAATGGAATGAGGGAGTTTTGTTGTTTGAATTGCTTGAATGAAAATTATGCATAAAATAAATAATTAAATATGACTAGAGAAATAATATGAAAAGAAATCTTGTTCTTGGGTTCGGTTGTACCCCTAATTAATGTTATACCTTTCCTTGTAACGTATTTATATCCCTATTCAATTATCAATCATAAATAATCAACAAGCTCTGATTATCTAAATTCTTCTCTATGTGTATTGATTCAAAACAAATTCTTCAAACCAATTCTAACCACGGACAATCCTAAACAAGCTCTTAGGATTTAATACACGACTAGTATGAAAATCTAGAAGAATAGATTGAATTGGATCGTTAATTTCACAAGCTCAAATTAATCAATCCAAGTTGAATTATTACTAAACCTGCACGAGATTTATTTGCTACTAAAGTAAATATTCAATAACAATTACGGATCAAGAATTTAAATATAGCATATTCATGAATCCAAAGATCAATAATCCAATTGGCCAAATTAAACTATTAATCAAATAAACTCAATTGAACATTCAAAACATAATAATCCAATAATTGAAATAAAGGAATAAATTCACGCTACTAATTTGTAGGAAAAGAAAATAACATAATTGAGTTAACACAACTTCCCATTTGAACAAAAAATGGAATTTAGCATAGCATGATTGTGGTAGATTCTTCAAGTTGCTTCATGAATTCCATTGTTGTTGATATTCTTGCGCTTGAAAATCTTCCAAGAATGTTATATATTTTTCTCTCAATTTTCCTCAATGTCCTGCCTCCTTTTTGTGGTAATTTTGCTCCTTTTATACTCCCAAAATAGTGCCCTATCTTTACCCCAAAGATATACCAAAAATAGACCTTGAATCAGATAAGAAAATTTCTCCGCGAGAAGGTTACAGCGGAATTTGGAAGTTACGGTCGTAACTTTATCATTTACGGCAGTAAGTGCATTTCTGCCGAGAAGCGCATGTGTTCGATGTTTTGGTAATAACTTTCACTTTCGAAGTCCGATTGTGGTGATTCAAGTTGCGTTGAAAAAAAAACTCAAATATCTACAATTATTTGTGAAATAGATCTTCCCAAATTCGAAAGTATTATATGACTAAATTGAGCTTCAATCTATAACTAAAATTCATGATCACAATCCTTGGGGGTTTTTGATTTCTAACTTCTCCCCAAATCTTCGTTGACCATAATTTTTGCATCTAATCTTCTTTCCACATGTCATTATTGATTTGGAACTCTTTGAATATACCCTTGAACCTCACTTCTTGATTTTTTTATATTTCTTTGGTCATGTTTCCTTTCTTTTCTTTTTGACCTTACATAGCACAATAAATGAAAGTGCATTAAACGATACTTCAATATGATCAAACCAATAAAAAAATAAGATAATAAGTGAATTAAGTACGTGCTAATAAAGCACTTATCACCACCATCACCTACAACTCACCTCCAAATCCATCTTCATCACAACCTCAACCTCATTGCCCATTTCGTATTTCCCCATTTTGAGCCCCAATCTTATTCGAACCATCATCATTAATCACTACCCATTTTCAAACCAACCACCAACCACACGCCCCCACTGCCCTCTCCAATCCCCATCAATAAGCCAAAAAAATCCAACTCCAAAACCAAGAATAAACTAACCCAGTTACTTACCTCGGCTGCAGAGCCCATTTCCGTCGGATTATCGCCGAAAACCGCGACCTCCATGCCTCGATGTACCTCAGTTTTTCACACCCAATCTCGCACCAAGAACCCCACAAGCCTGAACCCATCTTGACCGCTGCCCCCCGTCCCTTTGCGCCGGCGTTTCGCCTGAAAATCACCGGTTGGAAGGCCTGAATAGGGCGACCTCCTCCTTCTCTCTCTCTCTCTCTCTCTCTCTCTTCTCTTCGGACCAAAGAGAGAGAATGGGATGATTTTTTGTTTTTAATAATTTGATTTTCGAAAATTGCAGCTTAGTCTCCCAAGTTTTAAAGTTATTTAAATCAATCCCTGTAGTTTTTAAATGACTTTAATGAGCCTCTTCATTTTTAAAATCAATTATTTCAAGCCCTATAGTTTAATATTCGTTTTGAACTTCTACCAAACTTTTGAAAATATTCATTTTAGTCCCCCAACTTTCAAAGTACTCATTTTAGTCCCTCAACTTTCAAATCATCAATTTCAGTCCCTAAATTGTAATTTATCATTTTTAAACTATAAATTTCAAAGGACTAATTTAATTTATTTTTCTAATTGGCTAGACGAGGCGTACGAAGATTTAAAGGATTGAAGTCATTTCTCGCTCGATTTTCCACTTGTTGAAATTAAGGTAGACTCGCCCCTATTAATTGATTTAAATTATGATTGCATGTGAATGTGTATGTTATGTGATTTATGTAAAAGTTATTTCATGAAATGAGACGAGAATATATCTCTTATGAAATATTTATGTTGTTATGTTTGTCATAACTTATATGCTTTAATGCATGAGAAAAAAAGAAGAGAATATTTTACAAGATAAATGATGATGTTATGCGTAACTTACGTGCCTTAAGTGCACGAGATGAGACTACTCATACCCAATGATTTTAAAGAGTTTTCAAAGAGAAGTCATATGCTTTAATGCACGAGAAGGGACTACCCACACCCTTTGATTTCTAAAGAGCCTGCATTTATGTATTCAATTATATTGTAGATTAATTAATCGGCGATGAGTCTACTGAGTATTTCTATGAAATACTCATGTCTATTTTAACAATATGTGCAGATTTCAGAGAGGGTGACCGATGATGGATGATTGTGGCAATAGTCATTAAATAATCGAAAATCTTATTTTGATGATCCATATTTCTAAAATTTGACTATTTTTGAGATTTTCAATTATTTGAGAAATTATGGCATTTTCGAATGTTTTGTATTATTAATGGCTCGATTTGCTATTTTGAATTGTTTCATAAATGCTTTTCGAATTTTATCGACCATTACAATTTATTTAATATTGCCAAAAAAAAAATGAATTTCAGTTATTTCTTCCTCTAGAATATTATTTTAAAGTTTAGACCAGAAAATGACGTGGTGAACGGGGTATTTAGAACTCGGGGTGCTACAGAAAACATATTTTTCGTCACGTTTGATTATTTTATTGTTGTTAATTGACTTATTTTTTTTTTAGAATTTAAGCATTACTATTATCAAGTACATATGAGTGAAAAATAATTTTTTTATTAAAATAGCTAAAAAAAATTATTTACCATGAAAAATAATGTCAATCAAACAACAAAACAAGGAAAAATTCCAAGTTTTTCACCAGAAAAATTAATCTAATCAAACGCTTCCAATTGACATTTTCCATAAAAATAATTTTCAGGTAAATAAATTCCTATAAAATATTTTCTTACCATCTATTTTTCATATTTTCAATCAAACACATACAAGATTGCCTTTCAAGTTCAAGAGGCGACAATTTCAGTTGGTAGCTTCGTATGCTATGAATATCAATGTCACGCACGACCAAAATTTTCTTTTATTTTCAAGTTTCGATGCCAACACATGGCGCACACACAGTAATTTGTGAAAGTACTTTTATTGTTCTTTTCATAAGTTAATGAAGTAAACGACATTACTTGACTGAGATTTCAAAAGCACTTTACACTCGTTTAAAAAGTAACGATAAAACATTTAATACAAGATCTTGACAACTATTTTAGATAAAAAGTAACAGTAATGAAATAGCGAGTTTGGAAGTTCAAGCACAAGACCTTAATAAGTGAGTTCACAATTCACAGGTCGTCATCTAGTGCAACACTATTTGTCTCGTCGTCTGAAGATCCGCGCCAATCCCTTTTTCATTTCTATTATTACCTGAAAGATTAGATATGTTGTGGAATGAGCATACACTTGCCCAGTGAGTGAAGTATGGTGCACATGTGCTATTTCCCTTAGACAAGCCAACTTCACATATTCAAGATTCATACAAGCTTTATTTATTAAATCAGTTAACCTTATATTCACGTTACGTCAAGTTCAAGTCGAGTTCTATATTCACGTCAAGCCATATACCCAAATCAATTCTAGTCACAAGTTAAGTTAATTTATATTATATGTATTTCAAGTTATATCCAGTTCAGTCAAGTCAATTTCATATATTCAAATCAAGTCAATTTCACATATTCTAGAAGTCATACTTCATATATTTAAAACAATTAATTTCTACACTCAAGTAATATAATTAAGACAAGTCGAAGCAAGACATATATTCAAGTCTGATCAAGATAATATGTTCAAGTTCATATGCATTTATATGTTGATAAAATCGAGTCAAGTTCATATATTCCAATCAAGTCAAACTCATATATTCAAGACTTATGCAAATGTGTGTATTTTCAAGAGAGTATGACTTTTAATGGGATCCATATTACAATCAACTACTATCCCGAGCGCGCACAAGTAAGGAATGTAACCCCGAGTTCAAGCGTGAAGTTTATTCCATGATTTCTTTTACAAGCGTGGTTTCTATACCACGGGTTTCAAACAAGGAGTCGTGATCCCTGAAATTCATTAACAAGCATACCACACCGTGATCCAATTACTAAACTTCGTGGCATGTATATCAAGACAAGCGTCATAAGCTTATTAACAAATGGGATAGAGTGACTGTAATGTCAAGAAATTCCTTTCTTTACAATGCATATTAAATGCATAAAAATCTTTTTAATGCTATGTGTAATGAAAGCATATCACGAAGTATCATTTAAGATCACGTAACCACGCACAAGTCAAGTCAATCCACGCGAAGACAATTCCGTATGGATTGCACATAAACAAGTAAATTCTTATATAATCAAGATTGAAGTAATATTCAAATTATTTTAAGTTCATCTTCTCAAGTTAAGTCCAGTGAATATCAATTTATTATACTGACAAGTCTAAGATCACGTAAACAAGAACAATGATTTTTTTAAACATCCAAATAGTACTAATTTAGTATCTCATGTATCAATACATATAGAGCAAGAACTTCTTTGAAATCCTTATGTATCGATATATGATGTTAATCTTTTCCAAATATAGTATTGATATCAAGATAGTGATAATAACATAGTTAATCATCTTCTTTATGTTAAATCATATAAATATCAAGATAATATTAATAATAATGTAATAATTATATGAAAATTAAATAAGGAAGTGTATCACAAGATAACATGACAATATAATCATCATATGGGTTTTATAACGAGATCACGAAAATATCAAAATGATAATACTATTGAACTTATAACGAAGTCACAATAATGTTATGATAATATTAACAACAATTTAAATATTGAACTTATAAGAAGATCATGAATATTCATATATTTAACTTCTATCAAGCAAATAAATAAACATATTTCACTCACCTCGATTCAGAATGATCAGAAAGAAGTTCTTTGCTTTGTAGAGGTATTGATGTTGTCACATGTATTGATACATGTTGTCCATCTTGATTTTTACTGTATATGTATCGATACATACTGTAGAGGTATCGATACATGCTGTAGAAAAGACTGAAAAAGTATATGTATCGATACCATGTAACACTAGCAGAAATTTATGCGTTCTTAACTTATTTTATGGGATTTCTTCAAGGCTTTAAATAGCTATTCGAACATGATTTCATATAGGATACTAAGAACATGTTATTATATTAACAAGTCTTTGATCCTAACAACAAGATTCAAACCCATATTACAACCTTAAATTCTATAATTGAAAGAGGAAGGAAAGGAACATATGGAACCACCTCGATTTTTCTATTAAGTTTTTGGTGCCTGAAACTGATGTAAACCAATAGCTATTTATAGAATTAAGTGGTTGCACGAAATGGAGAAAGCTATGGCTCTACAATATTTTTACCTTATTTTACAATAAATAAACAAAATTGTTTCTTTACCAAAGCAAGAGGTGGAAGAATGAAGCCATGCAAAGCAGGAGCTGTCATGCTTATATTGTACAATTCATACAAGCTACAAGTCGATTGCAAGGGAATAGGGTTGACACATCAACCTAAAATTCTTTCTAAAAACAGTTTAGAGAGGCAATATTTTGGATACAGATTCAAGACACTAAATGAAGTCGAAATTATGATTTATTGGTACAATTTCGAAGTACTCACGGAGTAATTTAATGTGCAATATATGACGCAAGAAACGGATAATCGAGGAGAAAGTTATGGCCTTCCGAAATTGGTCATAAAAAACTGTTTTCGAGTTACCCTTTTTACCGTCTTAACTTTAAAAATTCACCGAGAGCTATTCGTTGGTTGGAATGACAAACCGTTTTCATATTCTCGTAGTTCACTCCGAGAACTTACTCGTACATTTATCACATGTAATCAAATAAAGTCGAGAGTGCTAGAAAAAGTCTCGAACATGAGGACACTTAAATACCTTTTTGACGTAACTTTTCTTTATTTAATATTTTCGTTTCTCTTTCATTTAAACACATTTTTCTTTATTTTTATTCCAAAATCATTATATAAATTATAAAATACTTTTATTACATCATAAGGGATGATAAATGACGTCAAAGTTTTCGGATCGTTACAATCAACAAGAGTCAAGAAAAATCATTTTTCAAGGTTGGTCTTTATTTAAAGAAGTCAGTTTTCAGCCATGGACAATTGTACTTTGCAGTCTCAAGAGTGACGAATCACAGTGGTTTAAAGATGATCATTTGCGACAAAGATGGAAATAGAACAAACTCACTACGAATGTAGTTTATATAGAAGTTTTTCAAAATTTATAGTGGAAACATTACAACTCTATTCATTATAGTATCATTTTATTATTAGTCTATCTATTTCATTATACGCATGTTTGACATATAATTAAAAAAAATTAGAAAATATTGAAGTTGCAATTATATGTTTCAACGTGATGTCGTTAGGGGTGTAAACAGATCGGATATGAATCGGATCTGCCTTTATCCGATCAGATCCAATAATTCGACTAATATTTAATAGTTAAATCCATATTCGATTTGCTATCTTATCAGATATCCGATACGAAATTATTTTTAGCATAATTTTTTAAATGTTTACATATTAATGAGTAAAAAACTACTCATATAATTAATTATAATTTCATATCATCCATAAAAAATAAAATCATAATATCTAAAAAATTATAACGATATTTATATATTACAAGTTTTAAAATGAATATTATAATATATAATAATATTATATTAAAATTGTACTTTACATAAAATACTTTACAAGATTTTAAATTAAAATATATATATATATATATATATATATGGAATAAAATTATATAATAATATATAAAATATATTATATTATTATAAAAAATTTGGATCGAATTGACTTATATCTATATTTGTTCTATTTAGTTAACGGATTATTGGATTCAGATCCTTATCGGGTTATCGGATTGATATCTTAAATCCATCTCCCATTAATTTCATCGGATTTCAGAACGAGTTCGGATTAAAATCCGATTCATTGACAGCCCTAGATGTCGTGCATTGCACTGGTGAAACACTAGTAGTTAAAATTTGAAAATAGTAAGTGAGACTTTCACACAGTGAGCCAACCGGCATTTCAAGTTAAATTGGGTTATAATTATTTTATAGAAGTAATAATAATAATTAAGACTATGAAAAAATCGACAAATCTAAAAATCGAATCGAAACTGGCTTTTTGAATTCATCGATTTGGTTTCGTGGACCCGTCAACGAAATGATTTTGAACAAATTAAACCAAACTAAACAACCCTATCAAAATAGATTAAATAGGACCACTTACACCTATAATAATTATAATAATTTTTTTTTTTTAAAAAAAAAGAATATTTTAGCAATTGGGCCCTCCCGTCTTTGATTGTGGGGGTCCCTAGCTATCCTTCATGTAGTGAAAAAGTTAGTTGTGTCCCTCAATTCTCTCAATTAGAGGGCACATGTTAATATGTTATATGTACTCAAGATTGCTATTTTCTCATGTCCCACCAATTCCACCATCCACGCATAATTAACCGCCCTCAACTTTATCTTTTCCCTTCACTGTAGTCATTTGACGCGCTCCCCAACTAAAGGTGTGATTCTATTTGTTACTTTTTGTATGAGAAACTCAAAATATAATTAAATATGAGAGACTGATCAATTTAAAATTAGAACCATACTACATGAACAATATTATGAAATAACATAGTGAACAATACTCTCACATGAGAAGTGAGATCCACACATGTGGGCTTCACCCTCACGTGAGAGTATTGTTCACCTTATTATTTAAAAGTGTTGTTCATTTAGCATTTTTGTTAAAATTATCTATTCAATTCAGAATGTCAAACATGTTGTAAGTCATTATGTTGTACGTATTCTCCACTTTTTTATAGGAAAAAAAGAATCTATGAAATATTTAATGCCCATTTGAAATGCAACTCTGCTTCATGTAAATAAGTTGAACTTTGCTACTTGTACTTAGAGTTTAATCAGTAGGTTGACATAATACATATATGACACAATCATATTACTTTATCCATTACATCAAATCAGAAATCAACACACACAAAATTGCCACCTTTTTCTATATCAATCTTCTTGTTAAATAAAGTTTTATAAGGAAATTACTTTAAATCAACTCTCTTCAAAAATTCTTTTATTGAGTCAGACAAATTAATTTCATATAGTTATCCAAATATGCTCAAAAGTAACTTCTATTTCTCAAACCAGCTTTTGACATTTGAAAGTCTTGTCAAACGGGCTATTAAAAATTTGTTCGTAAAAGTTTTTTGTTTATCAAAAAAAAAAAAAAAATGTTTTCAAGGTAAAATACATGATTGAAAAGTAGTTTGAGAAAATGATTGCGATTAAAAAGGGTTTGGAGAATTCTATTATTTATAAACAAGTTTACCAAAACATGGGCTAATGTATTTGCAATCACATATGGGAAAAATACATAAATAAAGTTATCATAAATGTCAATTTCAAAATTGAGATGAAACTTGTATAATTTCAAAAATTATGTAATAATTAGTATTAATTAATTAAATTAAATAATTAAATATATTTTATTATCAGGTCACAAACATACATTTTTTATGTCACAAAATTGATTTCGGGGTCACATGTTACGGTTAGGTCATAGTTATTCGATATCAAGTCACAATTATCGTTATTTTTTGTCACAACCATCATTTATGTAGTCACAAATCACAACCACAGTTATTTCTTATCACAACCACCTTTATTTCTTATCACAACCACCTTTTCTAAGTCAGAACTTATCAATATTAGGTCACATAATGTCTGAAGTCACATGTATCAAATTATGAAAACCAATGTTCTAAAAAGCGTAAATCATGACCAAATGGCGATGTCGAGTTTTAAGCTTAAGCGCAAAAAAGCCTGATAATGCGTGAGCAAACTGCAGGTAAAGCATGAAGGCCAAGCTTCACTAGTGATGGCAATAAGACGGGTATGGTTTGGGGACCTCATTACCATTCCATCCCCATTCGGGGCGGGTCCTCGCGGGGATCGAGTCTCGCAGAGAAAATTATTATCTCTAAGCTTCGCGCCTAAGCGTAAGCGATTTTTTTAAAATAGAGATCAAAAATGCTCTTAGATGCCTCAGCCCCGTGAGTCCGCTGTGTATAAATCTACCTTTGAAAATCTGAAAATATGAAACTATAATCATCGCAGCCAATCTTGATTCTCAACTTGGTTTTGGGAACGTTAGTGCATTCAGGTCGGACCAGCACCGCCTGCACCTTCTCCTCACCTCCATCACACCCTGCAACCACCACACTAGAATACACCACCATAGTAACTAAACCATCACCTCCAATCACACTACTTGCACCAAAAATATATCACAACACCTAAAATTAGCTCCTCCAATCACCACCACAAACCAGTACATCCATCGCACCAACACCACCACTGCATATAACAACCATCACAACACCACCTCCTACAAAACGTCACCACAACACCTAAACTACCCAATCCCTTGTCAATAAATTCATCTGCAAGCTGGCGAAGGAACTCACAAACGACAACAATCATGGACAGTGCTTAGGAAGATCATAGCTAGCGTCGCTCCAAATTAGGCAGATCACAGCTAGCGCCATGCTCGAAGCTATCGTGTGTGGTATCGTTGCAACACCCAGGCGCTGCCGTGCACGACTCTCCCTGCAGTATGCGACGTCACCACTGCTAGTAGGCGTTGAGCGCGGTAACGCAGCTGCAACAATGCAGATAATGCTTCTAGAGTGCCTATCCTGTGGTATTTGGACTCCAATGATAATCACACCGAGAAAGAGAGAGAGGGTGGGGCATTTGGGTTGGGAATGTGAATAAGCGTGAAATTATGTTTAAATTTAGGATTGGTGGTGGTGGGGTGTATGTAGTTAAATTTATAATAATAAGTAATATTTTAATATTTTATAATTATAAATTGAATTAATATCTGATTTTTGAATTTATATAAATTTGATGTTATTTATGAATTTAGATATTTAAAACTAGGGGTGGGTCACATATTTTGTGCATGGGCCCTATCTTCTTCCATGCTTATGTCCCCACATTTGCCCAAATCAGTTGAAAATTTATCCATCAATAAAACGCACCCACTCCACCCCTAGAAACTCTTAACTTCTCTATATAAAGGTACAAGCATAGCAATTGTTCACTCCACCACCGACTGTACATCTGCAGCAGCATTCATTTTTCTGTCCTTCAATGGCTTACTCAGCCAAGCATTTTACCCTCTTCGTCCTTATTTCCCTCTTATCCACATTTCATTCTCATGCAAGAGACAGCCAAATCTTCAACAAAATTCCGAGCACCACCACCAATGTTGTTGTCAAAGAAACACAACTCCCAAACCCTCTAAGCAACCAAGAGCAGGAACCAAATTTCCTTCCACAAAATGAAAATGGCTATAGCCTTTATGGTCATGAGTCTGGTCAACTCCCTCCTTCCACCACCACTACCACCACCAAGATTCCATTCAACGCCGGATCAGAAACACCCCTTAGCAAGTATCTCCCCAAAAACTACAACCCTGTGGCCTATGTGACTGAGCCAGAAGACATACAGAACACTAACAGTTTCACAGAAGAAAGTTACAACACCAGAACAAACAACAACTACTACGGCGGTGGCGATAGTTTCAATGAGCGGCCACAAGAGCTGAGAGACACTAGGTTTACCGGCGGCGGAAGTTACTCCACCACCCCTAACAACCATGAGAATTACTATAACAACGGCGGCAGACCTAACAGCTTCGAACCTCAAGGAATGAGTGACACAAGGTTCATGCAGAATGGGAAATTCTTTTATGACGTTAACAATGAAAAATACAGCAGCAACCATCCATATGAAAGCTTGAAAGAAGTTCGTGCAAGGAATGTGTACAACAACATGAATAGTTATGGGAATAACGAGAATACGAGTAACAAGTACTCAATGGAAGGACAGTATCAAAATGAGTTGCAAAATGAAGAGGATATGCCTTGAGATTTGAAAGAAATGTGATGAATTTCTAAATCATAATGGTGGATTTCAGACTTCAGTGTGATTCTATGGATTATTATTGGTAGAGATTAGATTTTTATTTATATGGTTTTTATACATCTGTGTCAAAAAATTAATATGATCTTATGATTTTGTATTGTGTGATAGGCAATTGAATAAATTTTATAGTAATTGGTGGTCCCTATTTGTTAGATTTTAATCCGTCAACAAATTAATTTTAATTATACAATTTTTGAGTTCTAAAACTATTACCTTTAATCAAAATTTACTAAAAATCTGATTTTAATCTTCATCAAATAGAGGCTAATAAAAAGAGTGAGCTTGTTGAGTTGTTGCACTCTATATAATGATAAGTTCTAGAGTTAAATGACCTCTGAAAATGAGGGATGATATTGATTTCAATCTCGTAGAGCATTGTTTGATCTTGGATAAATTGAACAATTTTTTCCTCAAATTCATTTTCAATCACATATTTATGAGATTCATCACTTCACACACATTTCCAAGCTCACAATATTTGCCAAACTAGGTTATCGTCATTGTTGTGTTGCTCGACGAGTTATTGGACATCTTAATCATGACTGGTGAAGCGAAATACCAAGAATTAGCCCCTGTTTTTTTTACAGTTTTGAGGTCGTTTTCTATTTTTATTTTCGAAAACATTAAAAACACGTTCTCTTTACCATTTTCGGAAACGCATTTTGAAAAAAAAAAAATTGTACACAAAACGCCTAAAATCTCGTTTTGGGCGTTTTGTGTGTATTTCAATAAAAAAATGTTCAAAACGCTGAAAACGTTTTTTGGAATTATTATTATTATTATTTTGTGAATTATCCTAACTTGGAATTAAGCCTAAATAAAGGTTTTTTTTTAAAGAATTATCTTGACTTGGAACTAAGCTTAAAATAAAGTTGATTTTTTTTTTTTTTTGGGAGAATTATCTTAGCTTGAAACTAAGCCTAAATAAAGGGTTTTTTTTTTTTTTTTTTTTTTTTTTGAATTGTCCTAACTTGAAACTAAGCTTAAATAATTTTTTTTTTTTTTTTTAGAATTATCCTAAAATAAAGTTTTATTGAACTCAATATCAACATTACAAAAAAAATTAAGTATGAATTCTTGTTGTCATATTTCAAAAAATTAAGTAGGAATTCTTGTTGTTAATATAAACTTAGTGCTCACATTAGTGTGTTGCAGGTATCCATATTTTCAGTGTATTGTGAAATTTTTTTTGAGTTTGAGCCAATAGTGTTCTGCAAGCAAATTAATTAAAAATAATTTAAGTAGTATTCTGCAAAATTTCAAACAGAACGTGTTTTTCAGCTTTTCATTTTCAAAATAGTTTTCAGAAATGACAAATTAAACGCATTTTCAGCAAATTTAAAAACAAAAATAAAAATAGGAAACATAAAACATTTTTGAAAATGAAAATACAAAATAAAATACAAATAGAACGCCACCTTAAGTTTGTGATGGTTAGAATACAACAAGTAACGTCAAACACAACTTTAACCATTAAGCTTTCGTTTAAAAACACGTTTTTAAACCACACAATTTCTAAAATCACTTTTAATCACATACATTTTCACTTTCTACTTTTTAACCATATATTTTATTTCGAAAACATAAAAAAACGTATTTTTATATACAAAACTTTTAACAAACATAGAAATAATTTGAATCTAAACTACGGTACAAGGCAAAGAAGAAACTGTAACGTGCTCTAATTTGGGTCCTGTTCGGTGGCTTGAAATATAGAAATGGAATTAAAAAATGCGTTCTCTTTATCATTTTCGGAAACGTATTTTGAAAAAAAAAATTGTACACAAAACGCCTAAAATCTCGTTTTGGGCGTTTTGTGTGTATTTCAATAAAAAAATGTTCAAAACGCTGAAAACGTTTTTTGGAATTATTATTATTATTATTTTGTGAATTATCCTAACTTGGAACTAAGCCTAAATAAAAGTTTTTTTTTTTAAAGAATTATCTTGACTTGGAACTAAGCTTAAAATAAAGTTGATTTTTTTTTTTTTTTTTTTGGAGAATTATCTTAGCTTGATAAAGGTTTGTTTGTTTGTTTTTTTTTTTTTTAAGAATTATCCTAGCTTGGAACTAAGCTTAAAATAAAGTTGATTTTGTTTTTTTTTTTTTTTTTTTTGAATTGTCCTAACTTGAAACTAAGCCTAAATAAATTTTTTTTTTTTAGAATTATCCTAAAATAAAGTTTTATTGAACTCAATATCAACATTACAAAAAAAAATTAAGTATGAATTCTTGTTGTCATATTTCAAAAAATTAAGAAGGAATTCTTGTTTTTAATATAAACTTAGTGCTCACATTAGTGTGTTGCAGGTATCCATATTTTCAGTGTATTGTGAAATTTTTTTTGAGTTTGAGCCATAGTATTCTGCAAGCAAATTAATTAAAAATAGTTTAAGTAGTATTCTGCAAAATTTCAAACAGAACGTGTTTTTCAGCTTTTCATTTTCAAAATAGTTTTCAGAAATGATAAACTAAACGCATTTTCAACAAATTTAAAAACAAAAATAAAAATAGAAAACATAAAACATTTTCGAAAATGAAAATACAAACAGAACGCCACCTTAAGTTTGTGATGGTTAGAATACAACAAGTAACGTCAAACACAACTTTAACCATTAAGATTTCGTTTAAAAACACGTTTTTAAACCACACAATTTCTCAAATCACTTTTAATCACATACATTTTCACTTTCTACTTTTTAACCATATATTTTATTTCGAAAACATAAAAAAACATATTTTTATATACAAAACTTTTAACAAACATAGAAATAATTTGAATCTAAACTACGGTACAAGGCAAAGAAGAAACTGTAACGTGCTCTAATTTGGGTCCTGTTCGGTGGCTTGAAATATAGAAATGGAATTATTTAATTGATTTATTTGGTGTTTTTTAGATAAAATGTGGGGGTTAAAAAAAAAAATATTGTTTATAGGATATTGATTGGTGTGGCTATTATGATTAATATTTACTTTAATAAAGATTGTTGACCTCCTACCATAAACAAAAAGTGGAAATGGTTTGATTATTACTGGCGGGTTCCGCGCAACATTCATGAGGGTCTGTACAACTTTTGTCCTTTGAAATTAAAAATGTCTGTACCCTACACTAGGGACCAATGATCCTATCAAAAAGGTTTATGAGCATTATAGTCCCTATCATGTAAATTTATAAATGACGTAAATATCTGGATGTACCTTGTTTTATTAGTGTGATTGAGAGTTTATTATTTAAAATAACTATATTTTCATAATGTCATTTATAATGTGGATGGTAATCTCCTCATATTGGGGTAGTAGCCACAAAATTGGAGCATCATTTATACCGAAGGTATGATTTAAATTTTCACACTACAGCTATCAGCTCAATTGAGATTTTTTACTCTCACTTTTCAACCACTGAGCAATGCCTCGAGGGCACCTATGATCCTTAGCCTCTATTTGGCAAAGTGGTTTAAACCACAATTTAAACTTCACAAATTTTCAATACACTTTTTAACCACACACATTTTCTCTCTCCAATTTTTAGCCACATTTTATTTAAAAACCCTAAATAATCAATTCAAACTAATTATAATAACTACCGAACTGAACCTTAGTTAGGTGCGTGTTTGTTTGCCATAGTTTAAAATACTAACTTATAAGCAATAAGTGAATTCAAAATATATATAAATAAATAAGTATTTTAGCTTAGACCACGTTTGGCCCCCATTTTTTTAAATTCAAAACTCAATCTCAACCATCCATCTTAATTAAGCCTATCATTTTTTATTTTTCAAATATTTTTTAATTACACATTCTCCCCCAAAACCTATTCAAAACCACATTATTTCTCAAATAATGGGGGTCAAACAGGGGCTAAATGGACACATGTAAGGCTCAGTTCGACAACTATTATAACAGATAATGATTGATATTATTTGTGTTTTCTAGATAGAATTTATCGTTAAAAATTGGAGAGAGAATACGCGTGGTAAAAAAATGATGAAAATTGTGTTGATTATAATAGATGCTAAGAGTTCGTTTGATAAGACTTTTGTTTCATATAAAAGAGTTTTCTAAAAAACTTAGTCCCTGTTCTCTTTGCTGTTTTGAGGTCGTTTTCTGTTTTTATTTTCAAAAACGCTAAAAACGCGTTCTCTTTACCATTTTCGAAAACGCATTTTGGAAAAAAAAAAAAAAAAAATTTGTACACAAAACGGAAAACGCCCGAAACATCGTATGTGTATTTCGACAAAAAATGTCTAAAACGCGGAAAACGCGTTTTGGGATTTTTTTTTTTTTTATAGAATTATCTTAACTTAGAACTAAGCTTAATATAAAGTTTTTATTTTTTTTAGAATTATCCTAACTTGGAACTAAGCCTAAATAAAGATTTTTTTTTTTTTTTTTGAGAATTATCCTAACTTGGAACTTAGTTTAAATAAAGTTTTATTGAATTCAATATCAACATTACAAAAAAAAAAATTAAATGAGAATTCTTGTTGTTATATTTCAAAAAATGCAATGATAAATGGACTCTGGTGGTTTTGAAAGAACTTGCATTTTCTGGATTTTAATAGAAGTAGAGTTTTCTCAAGTCCCGAACCTGACCAAGCTGTGTTAATATAGACTTTTAATGCTCACATTAGTGTGTTGCATGTAACCATATTTTTAGTGTATTGTGAAAGGAAATTTGAGTTGGAGTTAGTAGTATTCTGCAAGCAAATTAATTAAAAATAGTTTAAATAGTGTTCTGCAAAATTTCAAACAGAACGTGTTTTTCAGCTTTTCATTTTCAAAAACAGTTTTCAGAAATGACAAACCAAACGCGTTTTCAGCAAATTTGAAAACAAAAATGAAAACACAAAACACAAAACATTTTCGAAAATGAAAATACGAAATAAAATACAAACAGAACGCCACCTTACTCTCTGTTAGGAGGCTTTTTAAGTTATTATAATCAGTTTTTTACGGATCTCGAGGTGGATGTGTGATTAAAAATTAAAGAAAGAAAATATGTGTGGTTAAAAAGTTTTGTGAGAAATTGAACCGATTATAAAAATTGGTTTATAAACCCATTGCCGAACAGATTATTAATTTTGTTTAAGAATTAATTTTTAAAAGAACTTCGTACTTAGAAAATAAAGTCACAATAGATTAGTTTCTTTTAAAAATTCTTTTAAATAGTGAAAATACTTTTAAAAAAAATTGTCAAAGGAGTCAGAAACAATTTTGAATTCTTAAAAATCATTAAAAACGGATCCAAAGACAGCCATTAAACTGTGTGAATTTGATAATTGTTTTTTCTATTTTGTTTCATTATATTTCTCTTTCTAAACAGAAATAAACAAAGTACTGCATCACAACTTTTAAAAGTAAATTAAAGATTATTTCTTTATCTATCATCAAACATTTTATTTGTTCTTTTTCTTTTCTTTTCTTTTGAGGTAGAGCTTCTCATAAAAGCTACAACAAAAATTATATTTTTAACAAATTTTGATAGAAATTGATGAAAATATGCTGTTGAAAAGTTGTGAATCTAACAAAATATATAGTTAAAATTAATTGTTTACTTTAGCTTAAATTAGAATCTTATTTTAATTTTCACCGAACATGAGCTATATGATTTTCTTTTCTTTAAGATTTTTTTTCACTATTTATTAGTACATTATAGACTTTCAAAATATATTAAAATCTATATTGAGATACGTGTGTGGACTTATTAATAAAAATCAGAGTTTTAGAAGATTTTGATAAAAATTGATGAGTTGTTTGGTTGAAAAGTTGTAGGCCCCATAAAAAGTGTGGTTAATATTAAATGTTGACTTTAAACTTGACTAAAATATGAATTTCTAGTGCTACACCAAACAGGGACTTATATTAAGTTCTGTTTATTAAAAATTTTGTGTTGAAAAAACATGTATTTTTTTTTTTTTTTTTTTTTTTAATGTTTTTGAGATAAAATATGAGATTGTTGTGAAAATATCGAAAGTGTACAATATCGTGAACAAATGATAAAGCGGACTTAAGAATCTGAGTTGTCGATCTCACAAGGACTATTTATTTACTATTGATTTACTTTGATCAAGATAATTCCTATACTAAATAAAAAACTATCTAAGAAAATAAAATTGCAAAATAATCCAAGAACGACAAATAATTGAGAAGTTAATGAAATAAACAATTCAATTAAATAAAAATTAATTATTAAAATAATAGCAACTAAGAAAAGCAAGAAATAGAATGATGAGTTTTCTAACAATAAAGGGCTATCAGGATTAATGATTTCGAAAAAATATTCTAACTTAATTTAGTATCTTAAATTGTTTTTTAAAATTGTATTTGATCAAATTCACGCATTTATCTAATTTACCTCTCTCGAGTTCAAATTATGCCTATTTAACTTAGTTGATCTTGTATCTCTACAGAGAGTCACAATTATTTCTTTGCTAAATACATTAAATCACCAAGGAATTCAAACTTGATCACATGCAATCACAAATTCATATCTCCACCTTTTTTGTTGAAATTGCCGAATTTTACTATTTGTCTAGTTGTTAACTCATCTCTCGATTATGAAAACAACCACAAATTACATGAACTACTGGCCAGTTAATTCATGTATGAAAAAGCAATAATAAAATCAATACATTCATAATATAAACCCAACTTGAGAATTAAAATTAAACTAGAAAAATTAAATCTACATCATCAACCATAATATTAAATCTAGCTACTCGTATTTGTGGAATTAAAAAAAACAATAAACAATGAAAATAAAATTTGGAATATAAAAAATTGAAGATTAAGCATCATCTTGCACCAAGAATCCACCAAAGCCCTGTGTATTCTTCCAAATCCTTGCTTTTTCCCTTGGAATTTGGTGTTTCTAGGGAGTATTTTAGGTGAGAAGAGGCTAATTTTAGGTTTAGAGTTCGTGCCTCTAAAATTATGGAAGAAAACTAGGTTAAATAAAGAGAATTTGGGTGGAAATTTTGGATTTTTCCGCCTAATCCAACCCAATCGGAAAGGCGCGCGGCCGCGCAGTTATGATGAAATGCGTTTTGACCATTTTACTTGAGGTCATCTGGCTGCGCGGTTTACATATCTTGTGGCCGCACGGTTATATCACCTGATGCAGTTTTTAACTTTTCGTGTGTTATAAGTTGGTCCTCTTCTTTTGTTTGCAGCACTAGTCCTTCATCTTTTAATTGGAGCGATGTAGTCCCCAAATTTTCATTTCTCTTCAATTAACTCTTTTCTTCTCTTGATTTCTTCAATTTGACCCTTGAACTTCTTTCTTCTTCCACTTTTGCACCTCAATTGACTTCATCAACTCCTTTTGCATGATTTTAGCTTCACTTGACATCCATTGCTCGTAATTTCCATCAATTGCTCATTTATCTGATTCTGCAATGTTTTCTAAAATACAAACAAATAAATACAAATTAAGTAGAAATTATTCATGAAGGACATTATGATACCTTGATTTTGTTAGATAAATAAGTGTATAAAATACACTTATCAAACCCCCCAAACTAAAATATTTGTTCGTCCTCGAACAATCCAAATCTAAAATAAAATTCTGCCAAAATAATTGAATACCAAACCTTTTTTCAACTGTTAATTCATTTACCATATTGCATCAGGTTCAAATATTAATATTCTTCCGAAAAGAGAACAGAATAACATAGAACTTATTTTCATTTATCCTATACTCGACTTTCAAAGTGTGTGTGTGAATAGCCAAAATCAAACGCACACTTGCATAAAAACATACCTAGTATATTGTAACTCATCATGCACAAGCAAGCTCAAATCTCATGTGTCAATCAATGATTTCTTTTAATTTACTAACTACTCTAAATGATGATTACAACCTTGTGATTTTCTCTCATATTCCAATGATCTTTCTATTCATGTGGTTTCTAAATATTCATTCATAGCATTTTTCCTCAAAAAGGCACTCAAAACTAGATACAAGCATGCATAACAGATTTATGGTAATCAGTTCCTAATCTCACACCTCCAATTTCCAAGATTATGGTCTCATAGTTTATACCAAGCTTTTTTTATTATAAATGGATGACTATTTTGTTTTTATTTCCATGTCTTTTACCCATCTTTGTGCCATAATTTTCTTATTTGACTTCTTTGTGGCCCTTGTAGCGATTTTTGGTTGGTGACTCCAGTCAAAAAACTTTAGGCACCAGGTTCAGAAAACTCTTAAAGACTTAATTACTCGAGTCACAAAGACAGAAAAGAAAAGTTAATAATGTTTTAGCGTCTTATGTGCAAGTCTTCTCTTCCTTAAGTCTTCTATGTGATCCATGTAACGAACTTTGGGCTGATCACTCCTAATTCAGATGAATTTAGGGTACCAGATTTGAAAGACCCATAAAAGTTAGCTTGCTTGAGTCACAAAGGCTACGAAGAGAAGAATAAGATTTTTTTTTTTTTTTTTTTTTTTTTTTTGGTGTTGTCTTATACTTATTGAGCAAAACCCCTTCAATCAAAGATACAAAACCAAGAAATTCAAACCCTCAACCCATCCATACATATGTAACATACCTATATTAGACTTTCCACCCCCACCCCCACCCCCACCCCAAAACTGCTTCTTGATTCTAATTTTAGGATCAGAATCTAATCACTTAAGGTTAATGATTAACATTTATTCCTAGTTCAAATCACATGATATTACCCTATATATATCAAACATATTCCATAAAAGTATTAGTTCAATTTGGCTATGTACTCAATTTTAGTCAAGTCTAACATGGATAAGTAAACTTAAGCTCAAATTTTGTCCATCGATCTAATTCAAAATACCAAATGAATTTGAACTATATCAATGGGATTTATCATGTTTTTCATTTTTTTTTTAAAATCCCAAAAAGGTATTGAATGAACCAAGGTAATAAATGAGATACCACCACCAAACTAGAAAGTTACATTGTCCTCAATATAAAAATAAAAGATATATCAATTAATAACAATACATAAAAGAGGAGTTTGGGTACTTCCCAAGTTTAGAGGAGCTATGTGATCACTTGAAGCTTTATTTTGATCCCACTTGGATGATTTCGACTTGTTTATAACATTTCCAAGCTTGATTTGAGGTGTTACAAATGGTGTGTCCCTCGCAAATAAGAGATAAAATAGATTAAAAGCATAAACACCATTAAAAAACTGAAATAGATCAACACCAACAATTCCAGCTAAAATATAGCAAAAATATGAATTTTCAAACATTGTTGACCACCCATATTCAGACCCTAACATCACCTAGAAAAACATAAATTTTTCCAAGCTATCTCCGGGTGTGTTAAAATACATAACATGGTTTACAACATATTAAAAATTCAGAGCATTTGAAGTTCATTAGGGTTGTCAAAAGATGTGGCAAAGAAGGGACCTGAAACTGTTTTTGGTGCAATGAACATGCAGTGACCTTGCAGTCAGTGCCTTATGATGCCTAATGTGTTAAATTCGAGTTTTATGCATTAAAAAAGTGTAAGCCATGAAATAATGATACACATATGATGTATAACATGTTTGTAATGTGATCATTCAAAAAGATTTGCAAAAAATCACGGAAAAACTCATTGTGACATTTTAGTAAACACTTGCTATGCATGATGAAGAATCAAGAGAATGCATAGAATTGGGATCATGAAACAATCCAAAATTTTGTCACCTATAATCAACAATTCACAAATCTTATTCTGGCCTAAACCTACATCAATCAATTTACAATCCCAAAATTACATAAGAAAAGTATAAGAATGAGTTTATCAATAAATTCCATCAAGTGTGCAATACTCACCTTAATCCAAGAATTGAATGTGATTTGGGACATGATTTTGATGCAAGAGATTATGGAAAACTTGTGTTATGGAATGGGATCAAAATTTGGTGATTTGGGGAGAAAAAAATGAGTTACAAGTAATGAAAAGTATAGCTATAACCTGGGCATACTACCTAGGTTACAAACTCGCGGCCGCGTAGGCTTAATCTGGGCAGTAGCCTAGATTTTTTCCTGTGAGAATTCTTGGCACAGTTTTTTATCCCAAATGCATTGTTGTGCGTGCAAATACTTCCCAAACAATGTTATTATGTCCTAGACTTTTGTGTGTGCTAGTGATGATGATACGTAACTCAAAATTCAAGCATGCACAGCAATTTATACTTCAAGAGAAATATGATACCATTATGTTGTCATATGACCACAAAAATGCATCAAAACTATTTTCTGTGCTTTAGACCAAAATGTGTCAAAGACATGTTATGGTGAACATATTTTGGACTATCAACTTATCAAACAACTCATGTGGTGCAAGGTGCTATTGATGCTAACTTTAATCACTCAAAAATGCAAGAATTATCTAAAAATAAATGTAAAACTGTAAATAAAGCAAAATAAATAAGAGGGATAGAAAATTTGGTTGCCTCCCAATAATCGCTCAATTTATAGTCTAAAGCCTGACTTTTAAAATTCCTATCATGGTGGCATGAACGAGACTCTTGAAGCCTTATACATTGCTTAAAATTTCGTGTCTTGAGTTTTTCAACATTTTTGCGTACTTTCTTGAACTCTTGACCTTGATCTGAGTGCCACTTAGTTTTTCTTCTTGCTTCAAATTATTTCCAAGTTCCTATACCACTTTCTCTACTTTGAAGCAACTTTCTGTCTGATAATATTTGTTCGGGTGTTGAGTGACACTGAAATTTACTTGTTCATCTTGAACGCTTAAAATCACCTCTCCTTTTTCAACATCAATCAAAGCTCTTCCAGTGGCTAGGAAATGTCTACCAAAGATGAGCATCATTCTATTGTCTTCTTCAATGTCAAGAATCACAAAGTCTGCTGGGAAGAATAATTTATCCACTTTGACTACAACATCTTTTATTATTCCATGTGGATACTTCACAGATCTGTTAGCCAGTTGTAATGTGATTTTGGTGGATTTGGGTTCCTCCAACCCAAGTTTCTTGTACACAGAAAGAGACATTAAATTGACACTAGCCCCCAAATCATATAAAATTCTATCAAACTTGAAATTACCAATTTCACAGAGGATATTGAAACTCCCCAGATCTTTAAGTTTTTTAGGCAATTTATTATGCAGAATTGCACTGCATTCCTCGGTTAATGACCCAGTCTCAAATTCCCTCAACTTTCTCTTTTTAGATAGGGGCGGAGCCACCTTTGGACCAGTTGGGGTCCATGCTGTAACGCCCCGAGTTCTGAATACCCGGTTCACCACGTCATTTTCTGGTCTGAATTTAAAAATAATAATCTAGCGGAAGAAATATTTGAAATTCATTTTTGGCAACAATAAATAAACTGTAATGGTCGATAAAATTGAAAACATTTATGAAACAATTTAAAATAGTAAATCGAACCATTAATATTGTACAGAAATTGACAATGTCATAATTTCTCAATAACTGAAGTTCTCGACATTATTCAAGATTTGGAAATTACGGAAATCATTAAAGTCAAACTTTCAACCATTTAACGATTATTGCTACCATCATCCATCACTTGCCACCGTCTCCGAAATCTGCAAATGTTGTTGAAAATAGACATGAGCATTTCATAAAAATACTCAGTAGACTCATCGCCAATTAATTAATCTACAATATAATTGAACACATAAATGCAGGCTCTTTAGAAATCATAGGGTGTGGGTTGCTCTTCTTGTGCATTAAAGCACTTGGCTTCTTTTTAAAAATTATAAGCTCTTTAGAAATCATAGGATGTTGGTTGCTCTTCTCGTCTCGTGTACATAAGGCACGTATGTTATGCATAACATCATCATTTCTTATAGCGGATTGGGCTCCCTCAAGGGGCCTTTTCCCAATCTTGCCCGCATACTCATATCATCATTATTCCTGACGAGGGAATACAGGCTCGTTTTCATAAAAATGACTTTTCACAAGTCACATAACATACACATTCACATGCAATCATAATTTAAATCAATTAATAGGGGCGAGTCTACCTTAAACTTGACGAGTGCAAAGTTGAGCGGGAAACGACTTCAATTCTTTAATTCTCCGTACGCTTCGTCTTAGCCAATAAGTCAACTTAGTCTTTGGAAATTTATAGTTTAAAAATGATAATTTACAATTTAAGGACTGAAATTGATGATTTGAAAGTTGGAGGACTAAAATGAATATTTTGAAAGTTAAGGGACTAAAATGAATACTTTTGAAATTTGAGATTTATAAATATACATATATACATATATATATATATATCATTTTAAATCAATATGGACAAAATCAAAAGACTTTAAAAATATGGGGGCTTAAATGATTGCTTTTAAACATTTATGGACTACAATGTAAATCTTTTAAAACTTGGGCTTAAAATCAAATAAGGTAAATCAGCAGGGATTAAAATAAAATGGGTTTGATACTTAGAGGTTAAAATAATAACTTTTGAAATTTAAGGCTGAAATGATCATTTTAAAAGCTTGGGAACTGATTTGAAATAACTTTAAAACTATAGGGACTGACGTGCAAACTCTGGAAAAGTTATTAAATTATCAGATTTCTCTTATCTCTCTACCATTCCACGACCGAAGGCAAGAGGGAGAGAGAGAAGCAGCGATTTGCGGTGACAAACAGGGGAAACCGGTGAAGGTGCGTTCTGCCGGCAATTCGCCGGCGCAGGGTGTAGAAAAAGGCGGTCAAGGTGAGGTTTCTGATTTGAGGGAGTTTAGTGCGAAGTTAGGTGCGCGAAACAGAGGTAAAAACAGTGGCTAAGATCGCGATCTCCGGTGGTAAAACAAATCGGTCAAGGGTGAAGGTAAGTTTCTGGGCTTCATTTATTTCTTGGTTTTCGATTTTGGGTTTGGGTGAAAATTTGAGTTAGGACATTGGCCGGCTACGGTGTGTTGGTGTCCAGGCGATGAGTGCAGAGGGTGTTGATGGTTGAAGGTTGAGCAGAAAATAATGGATCGGCAGTGGTGCCACGAATTTGGGGGTGATTTCGGGAAGTCTTGAAGTTGGGCAGTGGCAGTGGCGGTGGACTCCGTACGGTGGTTCGGCCATGGCAGCGGTTGGGTGGACCTTTTGGGGTGGTGACTTTGGTATTGATTTGTGTGGATTTGGATGTTTGGGAGATGGGCAGTGATGATTAACGGTGGAGGCGAGGCTGCCATTCAGGATTTGTGGTGATGAGTTGGGTTACGCAGTGGTGGTTTTGTCGGCAATGCATAACGTGAAGACTGATGACAGTGAGTAGGGAAATGCTTACCCAAGTGTTGCAGCGTGTAGGTAAGGGAAAAATGGAGGTATTGGTCTTGAATTATAGACTATTCTTGGAAGTTGAAAGGATTGTAACTCCTGTGATGATGATATTGATTAAATCTCTGCAACTTCAACATAAATGGGGAGAAAATAAATTGGAGACGTTTGAGAAATCTGAAGGGTTGAGAAATCTGAAGGGATGTATTTTGGCTGGTGGTTGCAGCTTGTGGTGATTCAGTGGCTTGGTGGTTGGAAATCGTGATGAGGCAGTGGGGTTGCTCGAATGGATGGAAAAAGAAAAGAAAACGTGGGGTGTTTTGAAAAATGAATGTAAAGTTAGTGGAGAATAAATGATGGGAATCTGATGGGATTTTAGGATAATTAACTAAGAATTGGACTAACTTCGATCAAGATACGTATTTAAAATAGATATATTTTGAACTGAAAAAAATACATTTGAGACTAAATAAATTTTGAGATAAAAAATTGAATTGAATATTTTGGAATTCAAATAATTTAATAAGGAACATTGATATATTTTTACTGAATTTGGAATTTGAAATGATTTTGAAAATAATACTTTAAATAAATAATTAAAACAATATAATTTTAGAAATTCGGACATTTAATTCAAAATCGAACAAACTTGATATTTCTCGACTTGGCTAGACGAATCCGTCGCGGCGTTAACTTCCAAAATAATAGGTGAGATAGTAGCGACACAATTTTCTAAATATTAAAATAATTATTAATTGCGTAAAAATTCTTGGTCGCTACACATGCCCCCACTGAAATTCTTGAAATTTTTTTTATAAGGAAGAAAGGATCGTTTCAAGTTCAATGGATTAATATTCTCATATGAGTTTCAATATAACTACGAATTCTATATATATTGTAAGTCTCTGTTTCTGTTGATGAAGAACAGAAGAAAACATTCTTTTTCTCACTCTTTAGGTGATGAAAAAGATAATTTTTTTCTTTCTCTTTAGGTGTGTGTGTTTATATATATAATTATACAATTATATTCGTTGTTTAGGTCATTTACTTAATAATTGCACGTTGGGTCGATCTATATTAGTTGTGAGCAATTTCTCTTGATCTTTAATTTTGACAGGGGAAGTAGAAGTGTACAAAATCGTTATTTATGAATTATGGCGTTAAATTTGAAGACCCGATTTTTTAATGTATCATTATTTATGACTATGCTGATATAATATTTGGTACTCAAAATAGTCGTTTCAATCATTTTGATTCAAAAAAATTCAGGCTACCTCTTCAACTACTTGTTTGTTATTCCTCTCAGGTCTTTTTACATTTATCTCATGCAATTGAACACTACTTCTAGTAGTTTCAGCTTGAAAATATTTTTGTGTCCTATTTCTTAGGAGTGCATGAGGGCAAGGGAAAGGGAAAGGGATTGGAAGTATATATCAATTTGGTGGAAAACATTCCTCTATGAGAATGTATGGCTCATCCTCAATAACTATCTTAGAAGATGGAGTGTAGATTTTTCCCATCTCTAATGTAGAGATCATATTAACTTGCTCCCTTGGATTTTTAACTATGTTACTAGTAGTATTCCAGGTGCTCACTTAGATAATTGTTGAGCGATTCGGCTTATCTAAATTTCAAGCCCTTTAATTGTAGCAGAATGACTTTGAATGGTTGTTTGATGCAATTCAAACATTTTTTTCACTCTTCTGCATGTGATTTTGAAATATTTCCCCCAAACTTGCTCTTCTCTTTTGCGGTGTTTGGTTAAATTCATTTTGATTGTTAGACCATTTAAAATTTGGGCATTGTCTCCAACCAGGATTGTAAGTAGGAGCTTACAGGTTATTTTTTTTATTGATGATTGTTTTGCACAAAATTGACATGCTCCTCTATCGAAACCAACAACATACAATTTTTGGTTGAAAGGTTCACACTACAATTCTCACATACTACCTGTGATTGAATAGCGTGAACTACTTGATGTTGTGATGAAAACAACATATCAACCTTTTTGTTAGCGCTGTTATTTGCGCATTTTTACTAATCAATAGATCTACATCATGCACTCCAACAACCGTTCTTTGTACTACTCTTTCAGATGGGAACATGGTATGAGTTTTTGCAAAATGAGTTCTACAAGGTCCCATGTTTGATTGACACTTTTATTGGTAATAGACCCACAAGCTGATGAGTCCACTATAGATTTGTATTGAGGTGACAATCCAGGGTAAAAGTAATGAACTTGTAGGCCTTTGCTATATCCATGATATGGACATTTTCAAAAAATGTCCTTAAATTTACCCTAAGATTCATGAAAATATTTACAGTCTAGTTTTTGGAATGTAGATATCTCCAATTTTAATTTAGCAACTTTATCATGTGAGAAATATTTGCTACAAAGTTTTCTGACTAGGTCATCCCATATTGCTATACTAAATTCAGGCTCAGAATCAATTCACTCCAATGCATTATCTCTTAAAGTGTAAGGAAATAGTCGCAAACAACTATCATCATCGTTTATGCCTTGAAATTGGAAATTTTGACAAATTCTCCCAAATTTTGCAACATGTGCGTTGGGGTCCTCATGTGCCTTTCCAAAAAAATTAAGATTATTATTAAAGAGGTTTATTAAATATGCTCTTACTTGGAAGTCATTCATTTCAAAAGGCAGATATAATAAACTAAAACGGTTTGCAGTTGCAACCGGTGTCAAGAATTGGCCCATAGGAAGGTCTCCTATGTGTCACCTTGAACATTCGGTTCATTGAATGGATTGTTTTGTAGTGCTGCATTTGGAGTAAGAGCTCTTGCAGCGAAATTTAGTTATATATCAAAGTTTTCATTTGGATTAATTGGATTAGCCATCTGGTTCAAGTTTTGTTCCCTACATCGTTCTCTAAGGAATTTCAATTTATTATTCAAAAGGTGGAAGGTTTTCCCCTTTGCGAATGGAACATATAAGGACAAGAAGAGAATAAATTTTTTTGAGAATTTTTTTTCCCGAATCGAAATACTAAATAAACTAAAGGCAAAAAAAAAAAAAAAAAAAAAATCAAAATAAATAAGTAAAATAGTCACCAGCAATGGTGCCATAAACTCGTTTTGAAAATATCGCAAGTATACGATAGTGTGAACAAGTAAGCCTCTATTCGGATATTGTTGTTGGTTTATGATCATGGAAATTTTAAGTCGTCCTAAAATAGGCCGGGTATTTGGAATGTAAACAGATCGGCCCGTTCTGATAATATGGCCGGCTTATGTGCCCGACCTGATATTGCCCGATCTCCGATTCATTTGTCTTTAGGAAAATGTAAATACCCGTGCTTGCCTCCCCACAGAGGGCGGGTACTCCCGAGCTCATCAAAAAATCTCATTCATGATAGGAAATATGGTCGGTCTGTCCCGACCACATCACGCTTAGAAGCCCAACATAGACAGAACTTCGAGCCTTCTTCATTAATGGGCTTCATTCACGGACCTCCTTCTTGGGCCTCCATAACAAGACGTATCTTATGAAGAAACCTCCTAAAAAAGGGGAACTCTATTGTTGTAATAATTCCCCTTAAAATGTAAGTTTATATCAAAATGACTCATTCTTCAATTAAAGAAGGTTGTGGGCTTTTTTTCAGCCCTATAAATACAACTCTTTTGATCACATATTTTCAATCATTATTTCTTTAAGTTTTTTCAGTTATACATTCTCTCTCTACTTTTCCCCAGAATACTAATTCTCACATCGGAGGGGCAACGGGGAGAATCCTCCTCGCCTTTTTTGCAAGTCATTCAAGGAAAATTCAATCATCTTTTTCAGTGATCAAGCAACTCTAGATCTTGCTACGTCAAAGTTAGGATTTTTTTCATCATCAGTTTAAAATCAATTTTTTTCACCGTTTTTTAGGTCGATGGGTGGTTAAAAATTGGAGAGAGAAAATGTATATGGTTAGAGTTTGATTTGGAGAATTGTGTAGTTTAAAATTTGGTTTATAAACCAAAAAACCACAAAGATCCAAACAGATACTAATAAATTAGACTTAAGAGTCTTAGTTGTCGATCCCACAAGGACTACTTATTTGCTATCAGTTTACTTTGATCAAGATAATTCTTAGGCTAAAGAAAAAACTATCTAAGAAATTAAAATTGCAAAATAATCCAAGAACGAAAAATAATTGAAAATTTAAATAAATAAAAAATACAATTAAATAGAAATAGAAAATTAAAACTAATAGCAACTAATAAAAGCAAGAAATAGAATGATGAGTTTTCTAACAATAAAGAACTATCGGAATTAATGATTTCGAAATAATATTCTAACTTAATTTCGCATCAAGATGTTTTCTAAAATTGTATTTAATCGAAAAAATTAATTACTAAGTAAAATAGTCCCCGGAAACGGTGCAAAAAACTCGTTGTGAACAAGTAATAAAGTGGACTTAAGAATCAGAGTTGTTGATCTCACAAGGACTATTTACTTACTATCGATTTACTTTGATCAAGATAATTACTAAAGTAAAGAAAAGAATATCTAAGAAAATAAAATTGCAAAATAATCCAAGAACGACAAGCAATTTAAGATTTAATGAAATAAACAATTCAATTAAATAGAAATAGAAAATCAAAACTAGTAGCAACTAATAAAAGCAAGAAACAGAATAATGCTGTAAAACTATCAAAAATATAAGAACAAGAATGATAGAGAGAGAATGAGAGAAATTTCTTCTCTTAATTACATTCCAAATGAGTAATATAGGCCCCTATTTATAGGGGTGGACAATGGTATAATCGTAATAATGTAAAGTTTACAGGGATATAATGGTAATGTCATTTACATATATATATATATATATATATATATATATATATATATATATATATATATATACACACACACACACACACACATTATTTATAACACTCCCCCTTGAATGACATATTACGCAATTACTTGCCTCGTTAAAACCTTGCTAAGAAAATTCAGTGGGATAAAACTTGAGCGAAGGAAAAAGAGTACAGAAGTTCCCCTTGATGTTAGCCATTGTGAATCATTGGGTCTAATGTTCGAAATAACATCCAATGATAAGCGGAACAAATTATGTACTGAAACTTGAAGTTCTGAAGTACTGTCTCGTTAAAACCTTGTCAGAAAAACCTAGTAGGACAAAACCTGGACGAAGGAAAAAGAGTACAACATGTTTCTCCCCCTGAAGTGTGCAATTGAGGATTCATGAACTTCTCGAACATTGATATCATCTTTCGTCTGGAATATGTATATATAAAAATCTCCTTTTATAGCATTCTTCATAAGATATCTATAATTTTCTTCATTTGTTGATATCATTCCAATATAACAATGTGTTGCTGAAATTATAGCTTGTCGATAGCTATGATAATGCCTCAAAAACTTTGCTAGGAAAACCCTGTGGGACAAAACCTCAGCGAAGGGAAAAATAGTACATTATTCTCATTAATTTTCATCAATACGCTTCAACTGCTGCCTCATTAAAAACATTGCTAGGAAAAACCTGTGAGACAAAACTTCAGTTAAGGAAAAAAGAGTGCAACGCGTATTTATTCCTTTCATGGAATATCACAAGTATATTGATGCAATCACGAATCTTTTCATCAAACATATCATTTATGATGAGCTTTATATAAATCGTTCATAGCTCATTTATGATGTTATAACATGCTATATTAAGCAATGTTGTACTAATTTATCGATTGTATCTTTCACTTCTGGTGAATAATCAAATTTAGAATTCACTTCTGGTGAATAATCAAATTTAGAATTCACTTCTGGTGAATAATCAAATCTAGAATTCACTTCTGCTGAATAATTAAACATATTCATTTTCATATTCACTTCTAGTGAATAATCAATTTTCCAGATGTCATAAATAGTACACTTCAATTTCACTTTCAACATATTATATCATGGAGTCATTTGTATCATCCTATAGTGATACTAATCTGGGTATATTGAATCTTTCATTGATTATACATGTATGTTCTTGCATCTCATAAACCACAATTCATGATTTGTATAATCAATCATTGAAATATATATCAATTTCGACATATAATCTACAATCATTTTACTTGAAATCCCAACGTACCGCGATCAACTGGTACATCAAATAATACTCTCAAAGAACCGAGATGAGAATCATACATTTTGATCTCACTCATTGGTATATCAAAGAGCTCAAGCTAGTGATTTAGACTATAGTCTATCCACCATATGTCATGCTAGTTCTATGAAAAATTTCGCGCGCAACGAGTCGTCTTTTACGATTGTGTAATATTTTTCATTTGTACATATAATTACTGGCTTTACACATTTAAGCATTTGGACTTCAAGTTCTTGAACAATAATCCCTACATTGGGGTTTTATACTTGGCCAAAGTATTATAATTTCATCAACCTCATTTTTATAAGAGGGTTGTTTATGTATGCAGTCGACTTATTTATCGATTCCATTTCATCTCAGTATAACATAGAGAGATCTCTTTATATGTTCTATCATTAGGTACCTGAGTCTCTTACATTTAATTATGTCTCTTTTACTCATCATGAGTATTTAGCCTCAAAGGGATCATCTCAATCATTCAAGAGATATTTATTTTTGAAATCGATAGTCATTATGCTTCAGGCATAATTACGCTTCAGGCGTGTTTTCCCCATAATGTTCAAAAATATTATATTATATCAATCGGCTAAAATGTCATAACACATGTCATCCTTTTAGGGATATAATCTCAATCATATATCTAAGTGCGCTTTGGTGGATTGTATACATATCGCACTTTTACAAATCATAAAGCTTCTTGAGTTAATCCCTGTTTGACATAGAATATTGTTGTATGATAAATAATTTCTGAATAAGTTATTCTCATAGAAAATAATTTGAAACTTTTGATAATCTAACCGTTTATTATAGAACTTCTGGTTCAATACGGTTTTATTTCATTTCTATGTATGAATATTTGATTCAATACAATATTGATGAACTTCTGGTTCAATATAATGTATATTTTACTTATGAACTTCTGGTTCATTATATACATATTTAACTTGTACGTATGAACTTCTGGTTCAATACAATATTTGCTTTTTTGAATATATAAATCAGTATACCTTGATTTATTATATCTAAAAGATGATTAGACCGAAGTCTCAATAAAATGATCATTGTCCCCTTCTTTTGATTACAAATCTTTTCCCTTTTTTCTTGGTGGAATCAATGATAGGCGGAGCCAACGCTCTTTTACTTGTTAAATAACGCATTTAAATAGATCACTTTGGGAGAAATCAGATCCATCAAAATGGATGTTATATTATCAAATATTCGCAAATACTACTCAAATCTTCCGATAAATGTTTTGAAAAATATTTATCGAGTTCGACTCGAAAGATTGAGGCTGCTGATGGATCAAGGTATCCTAGAAGATGTTCGTTGGTTGATCAAAGCAAAAGTTAGACTAGCTGGTGAATTACCAGATTCATTTTCTAAGCACATGCCTGGCTTAGGTAATAGTACTTTTGCAAAGAAGCGAAGAGCAAAAAGATTAAATGGTTGTTACAAATGTGCTCGATGGACATGTAAAACCCGTTGTAAATCAATAGGATATTCATCCAGAAATCGAGATGATAAAATAGATTTCATTAAGGGTGGACTGAGCAAGGAGTCATTTGATGATATCCGATTGACTCTTGAGATGCACCCTTTTAGGGTATGTGCAGCGTGAGCTACTATCTTTATGGGCTAAATTCATCAACGATAAAGACCTTTATAGTCTCAAAAATATAATAGTAAAAGATACTGTTTTCCAGGCTGTTATAAACAACGATATTTTGGCTACTCAACATTGATACAAGGTAAATCAATATAGTGTATGTATTTTAACAAATTATTTTGTATTTTTCACGTATTAACAGATTGTTACTGAGAGATCACCGAAAGAGTATCCATTATGGAGCAAAACATATGCTGTCAGAGACAAGATCAAAAGTGGTGTCATTTAGTTAAAAGTAAATAGAAACTTTTTCAAAATAAGAGCAGTAAATAGTGAATATTTTCAAGTTTAAAACGTCAGATAATTTCGCAGTTTAAAGCATCCCAAAATAACAAATTCTTGTAAGTTTTCCTTCCTTTTATTCTTAAAAGATGGAGGGATCAAAACTTCGACAGATCAAAACTATCTGTGTATTTTGTGGATCAAAAATCGGGAGAGGCTTTGAGTATCTAGAAGCATCAGTGCTTCTAGGGAAGAAGTTGGGAGAGAGAGAGAGGTATCAATCTAGTATATGGAGGGGGCAGTAGTGTATTGATGGGTTGTGTTTCACAATCCGCTCAAGCAGAAAAAGCAAGAGTGATAGGTGTTATACCCGTTCCTTTAGCTGATGTCACAGGCAAAACACGAGGGCATGAAGTACAGACGTTATCTATCCATGAACGCATAACTTGCATGTTATATGGTTCTGATGCCTTCATTGTCATGCCTGTAGGTTTTGGTACTTTAGAGGAAATCTTTAATATTACCTCATGGGCTCAGCTGGGTCTCCATACTAAGCCTATTGGACTTTTGAATGTTAACAACTTCTTCGATGGTTTACTAACATTTCTTGATTATGCTGTGGAACAGGGATTCATCTCTCCATTTTCTAGAAGGATCCTTATTTTTGCTCCCACTGTCGATGAACTGCTGGAAAAGTTACAATCATATGTTCCAATACAAGATCCAACAGGAGTTAAGATAGATTGGTCGCAAGGAAGGGGTTCCAAGCAAAAACGGAGTTTGGTTAATGTAAATTTATCCTTGTGAATCTCAAAATATTGGGGTGGTAGAGTATGGGGTATTCTTACTTTTGAGACACACCTCTAATGTTGATGAGTATTTGAACTTTAATCTTGTAAACCTCAAAAGGATTATGAGTTGTGGAATACGGAGTATTCTTACTCTTGAGACACACAAAAAAAATTAGGGGTGGTAGAGTATGGAGTATTATTACACCTGATACACACCTCTACTTTTTAGGATCATAAATGTTTCCCCCCTTTTGTATTTTGCATGTATGACTCGTTTATGCTTCTTCAGGAGCAATAATAATATCATTTCAGTATGTTTAGATGATAATCTTTACTTCTTCTGGAGTAAATATGTACTTCTTCTGGTGTACATAAGTGCTTGTGCAAGAACTTTGATCAAAACTGTTTATCACAATCATATAATATTAATTTCATAATATTGATAACATTATTTTCGCATTAGCCATATCCGTGCTATCATATGATATTATCTTATCATACATCAACATTTCTTTGTTGAATAATTTATTTTCATCCACCCTTTCAAATACAGATATTGGCAACTTCTGGTACTAAATGATAAAATATTTTCATTAAGATCCAACAATCTTTTGGTAATGGTAACTTTTGGTACCAATTTTTGAAATATTAAATAACAATATATCAAATTTATGAGTAGAAATATTTAAAATCAGTAGAACCAACCATATGGGTGGTAATGTGATATGCTTGAAACTTGTAGAACCAACCACATAGGTGGTAACGTGATATGCATATTTAAAGCTGATAAAACCAACCATATAGGTGGTAACAATATAATGAAATAATTACATTTCATAAATGAGCAAGTCATATCTCCAAATCCAATCAAGGTATTCATAATAGTCCAATTCGTTACGATAATGAGTTATACTCAATACATCACGATATGACAACTATTATGTTACTTTTAAATCTTTTAATTTATCATATTGATCACATAGTAGTGTTAAATAATTTAGAATATATATTCTATTAATACTTATCATCAGTTCATTAATAATGATTAATCGAATTCGTTAAATCACAATTATTTTGCTTTAACGTATCATCAAGGGCAAAATCGTCCATATTTTAATATATTGGTCATATGAGTAAATCGAAACCGTTAATAGGTTTGAAATTTAATTTAAAACAAACTTACTTTTGGTTCGAAGTTCAAAATCTCGTCGGAATCCGCTCACGCGCCGCCACGCGCCGATGGTCGGAAAAATCAACCCATCACCAGAATGTGCGCCTCAACTTCCTGAATATGCCTGTGGTCTCCGATTCTCCAAAAGATTAACCATTTGGATGAAATTAGCATTTTTCAGTCCCCCAGCACCTTCTTCTCCAAACAATAACTTCCGTTTTAACCGTCGGATCGACGCTAAATTTCAGTCGAGTCTTCTCCTGGACAAGCCCGTTGATATGCCGCTGGCCGATCATTGATCTTCAGAATCGTCCGGGATAAGCGTTTCAATTTTCGGTCAGATTTTGATTTTTGTACAGTTTTTAGCCTTTCTTCTCCGGTCGATATCTTCTGTTTCAGCCGTCGGATCATCCCCAAATTTCAGGCGAGTCTTCACCTCGACAAGCCCGTTCTGATGGCGGTGGCCGATCGTTGATCGAATATATGGATCAGCCAGAATCTTTTCTTTTCAGTTCGACCAGAAATTTGAAAAATTGGATAAATTTCGCATTCTTTTCCAAATTTTTCCTTTTGCACAACAACGAGAGCAAATTTCTTTCCTCGTATGGAACTTTTTGAATCATACAAAGATGCAAAGTTTTCATCTTTCTTGAAGTTTTCAGATCTACAATATATGAGTTATTTTCTAAAGCCAAAAATGTTTGGTTTGAGAAAAGGAAACATTGATTAGTAATAATCAGGTTTTTGATACAGATGTTCATCATTTAGATGCAACTGTAGAGCATACTCCCGTTATATTACTCAATTGGCTAGAGACTCGTGTTGATAACATGTTGTAAAACTATAAAAAATATAAGAACAAGAATGAGAGATAGAGAGAGAATGAGAGAAATTGCTTCTTTTAATTGTATTCCGAATGAGTAATATAGGCCCCTATTTATAGGAGTGGACAATTGCACAATCTTAATAATGTAAAGTTTACAGGGATATAATGGTAATGTCACACACACACACACACACACATATATAACAAATAATGAGTTTTAGGCCTATTTAACTAAATCAACCATGCATCTCTACAGAGGGTCAGAATTCTTCTTTAGCTAAATGCATTAAAGCACCTATGAATTCAAAAGTGATCACATGCAACCACAAATACATATATCTATCTTTTTATTGAAATTACTGAATTTTACCATATAGTCTAGTTGTTAATTCACCTCTCGGATTATGAAAACAACCACAGATTATATGAATTAGTGGTCAATTAATTCATGTATAAGCAACTATAAAATCAATACATTCACAATATAAACTCAACTTGAGAATTAAAATTAAACTAGAAAAATTAAATTTACATCATCAATCCCAATATTAAATCTAGTTACTTGTATTTTTGGAATTAAAAACAACAATAAACAATGAAAATAAAATCCGGAATGTGAAGAATTGAAGATGAAGCATCATCTTGCGCAAAGAATCTACCAAAGTCTTGTGTGTTCTTCTAAATTCTTGCTTTTTCCCCTTCGGAATTAATGTTTTTAGGGAGTGTTTTGTGTGAGAAGATGCTGGTTTTAGGCCTAGAGTTTGTGCATCTAAGTTGCGTCCCGAATTATGGAAGAAATCAAGGTTAAATAAAGATAATTTGGGTTGTAAAATCGGATTTTTTTTGTTCGACCCAATCGAAAAGGCCGGCGGTCAAGCAGACTTAATTCTTGCAGCTCCGCGAAATTTTTTGAAACCCGAACCTGCCACCCGCCCCACTAATTTCGGGGTGGGTCGGGTTCGGGACGGGTCAACCCCGTCGCCCCGTTTAGTTTTTTTTTTTTTTTTTTTTGGTATATATATTTTTTTTTTTTGGATATTTTTTTTATTATGTTTTATTAATTTATTTATTCGGGTCGGGACGACCAAACCCGCACCTGCCCTGCGACCCATCCCGGTCGGGGGAAACTGTCCCATACCCACCCCGCGGGTCGACTGGGCGGGTTCGGGTCGGGTACCGGTCGGATCGGATTTTTTTGCCATCTCTATCTCTTGCGGCTGCGCGGTTATATCACCTAATGCAATTTTCAACTTCCATGTGTCATAAGTTGGTTCTCCTCTTTTATTTGTGGCACAGATCATTCATCTTTTGATTGGAGTGATTTAGTGTCCAAATTTTCATTTCTCTTCAATTAACTGTTTTCTTCTTTTGATTTCTTCAATTTGACCCTTGAACTTTTTTTCTTCCACTTTTGCACCTCAATTGACTTCATCAACTCCTTTTACATGATTTTAGCTTCATTTGAAATCCAATTGCTAGTAGTTTCCATCAATTTCTCATGATTCTGGAATGTTTTCTGAAATACAAACAAATAAAAATAAATTAAGTAGAAATTATTCATGAACGATATTATAATACCCTAATTTTGACAAATAAATAAATGTATAAAATATATTTATCAGTAGTTGAAAAGTGAAAAAAAATATGTGTAATTAAAAGATTATTTGAAGAATTGTATTATTTAAAAACATATTTTCAAATAATTTGCCAAACATAGGATAATAATCTTTTATCTAATCGTAATTTTTGTACTGTCGGCAATGGAGAGAGATTGATAAGTTGTCATTGTCAATGGACTGGCATTATTTTAATGGATTGCCCAACTGCAGGAACTGTTAAAGATATCAGATATGTAATGCATTAATTTAAAAAAATAATTATATAAATAAAGAAATTGAAAATTCCAAAATTAGTAAACGATGTCAACGCAATTTTCTCCCGCAGATAACGGGACCGGCAAATCTCTGTCCACCTTTAAATGCTTTCCGACCAGACTTTTTTTTTTTTTTTTTTTTCCGCTTTGATATTCTTTCGATCAGTGTTGCAGCATTGTTAATTTTGTCACATTATGCCTTGTTTGGCTTAGCTTAGACCAACTTCAATGACACTGCAAATTAGCTTCTATTAGTGATTTACATCCCAAAATTCTAACGGAATGTTCTCCAATGGCAAGGGTGTAAAACGGATGTAAATTAGAATTCTAGCCAAAGATCCAAAAAAAGATCCACATTTGTATTTACACCTTCACTTGGAATAAATTTCATCTAAGTTTAGCTATCAATCTATAAAATCTTAATGTGATATATATAATTTAAATCTATAATATTAATTTATATTACAATTTGAATTTTTATATTAATTTGCACATTTTAAATTTTTAATATTTTTATTTTCTTAACCAAATTTCGAGTTTTAAGGTTTATTTGTTCTTAATATTTATATATATGCACAGCTGAAAATAGATTAACATAAAATTTACTAATTAAAAAAATTGTACAAAAACTAAATTTAAATCTTATAATTTACATCTATTCATTGGAGCAAAATTTTGGTTTAGATCCATTGAGATGTATAATGGATGTAAAGTGATTTTCGAATGTGTAAATTGACAACAAATTTACACCATAATTGAAGTTGATCTTATGTTGATCTCAATCCTTGGTTGATAGGTTGTAAATGCTTTTGATAAGGAACCTAAGAGCATCAACTATGAATATATTAAGGCACAAGTTAGTAGTATAAGTTAGTAAGATGTTACATTTAGTGCCTACAATGGATATGTTAAAATACATATTAAAGGAATCTTTTTGTTTACAAGTTAACTTCAATGTTAAATTTAGCTAGTGGTTTAACTTGATGATATGGCATTTTAACTTCTTTTATTCTTTAATTTTTTTAATATCGATAAATAAAATAATATTTTGTTGATTTCATATTATATAATTTAATGAGATTTTCGAAATGAGTACCATATTAATATATAAATTTTACTATTTTAAAAATAAATATTTATCATATATTTGGATTTAGTTAAAACATGTCTATTGTAGAAAAAATTAATAACTAACTTTAACATGCATATGTGTAACTTTAACATGTTGATATGGTATTTAACATTTCACTTTTTGCTTATGTGGTTAGCTATATTTAATTTGTCCATTGTGGATGCTCTGGCTAGAATAATGCTAGTTAATCACCCTCCTTTGCCACCTTGGAGGACCAAAATTGTGGACTATTGATTTTGAAGTTGATACGATGTGATGAGAAAATAAATTGGTTGTTGTCATGTATATAAGTATTAAATTTTATGTCAAATTTCTGATTCCTGTAGCAGGATTGTAGTGGCTATGCTAATTCAATGATTGAAGATCGGCGATTTTATCATTTTGCTTCTACGACAGAGACATCATGTCAATCCATTATATGAAGACCTTGGAAATATTCATTAGGAACAGTGAAATCACTTCTTAGCGAAGGAATGTGTTGTTTCGGACAACATCCACTTTGATGCCTCTGATAAGGGTCTCTCTTCAACTAAGCGCCTGTTATTAGGGAAGTTGTCGATATAGTAGAATTACTGTAACAGATGAAAAGTATACATGCTATAAATCATGTATCTACTCTTCGAAAGTATATTCCAGATCCTTTTCATATCCCACCTGAAATTCCCACGGACATACAACCAAACTTAACTCTAGAAGAAAGATCAATCAAAATGATGATGCGGGATATCAAGAGACTTTGGAATAAGGAAATTCCAATGGTACATGTGTTATGGAAAAGTAATGCCACTGAAGAAGAAACATGAGAACGAGAAGACGAGTCAAAGACTCAATATCGAAACTTTTCTCATAAGGTAATTTCGGAGATAAAATTCTTTTAAAGGAGGTTGGTTCTGACTTCTAACGCCCTGAAAAATTATGACACCCATATTATCTCATGATTACGACTCTTTTCAGTAATACTATAGCAATTATAAATTTGTTTATTTATATTTTTTGAGTTAAAAGTGTGGTTAAAAAGTGGAGAGAAAAATTGTGTGGTTAAAACTTGATTTGAAAAATTGTGTTGTTTATCAATTTATTTATAAATTTAATGATTGCGTTAATGAACATACGCCACATAATAAAACTATTTATTGGTGTCGACACCCCCTCTGAATTGGTGTAGATACCCCCTGTGAATTGTTGTCGACACCTTGGGTATCCTTGTGTCAAAAATTCTAAATTTTCCTTTTTTACTTATTGTTATTAGATAAAGTATGAGGTTTTGAGCAGCCACGAAGCTAGCCTTTGCCCAGTGGGGGTCAAGGCCTTTGAGTCGAAGAAGAAGAAGAAGAATGGCAACTTAATGTTGGGAACCCGGGTTGCTCTAATCACAAAAATTGATTTCTTGTGATAGATCCTCCCGTTACAGGATTTTCTGTTCTATGTATTCAACTTGGAACAAATAATTTTGTGCACATAAAAAGAAAGAGACATTACCCTTGTAGCGTGCTTTACAATAATTTCTTTTCGCTGCTTCTTGATTTCACCAAAGCTTCAAACCCTCAAGCTTTCCTCGGTGTTCTCCAATGGCAGTTGTACAGGTGTGTGGTCACCTTTCTCAAGATCTAGGTTAAACTAGGTTTAGGGTTTCTTTGTAAAGAGGAAACACACACTACACACTTTAGTGTGTGTTTCGCCACTTTGCCAATTAGGTTAAGAAAAATAGTCTTGGGAGACTATTTGTAACCTCTTTACACTCCAAAACCCTACCAGGCCTAATACCATAACCCAGGCCCATTTCTGCACAACCCAATACAGTTAATAAGCCTGTATAAACCCATTTTAGTGAAGCCACCGAGGGAACCTGATCGGACCCAATTAAACTAAGCTCCAATAAATTAATTATGACCCGATCAACTCTTGATCAGTCAAAATTAATTTATTAATCACGTTCTATTCCACTAAAAGAACGAGATTGCACTCTTAGTAAAATTGAAATTACTGAAACAATTAATCAATAATTATATCCTCTGACTTATCGTTCCTACATGTTACCCCCGTCGATCAACTCGAATATTCGGAGCAAGTTAAAATGACCAAAATGCCCTTCTCCGAATATTCATAAATTCTCAACTCTCATCTTCTATCTGACAGTTCGATGTGATCCCATCACATCATAGAATTCAACAGTCGCTGTCGAATTACTGAGCTCAGATTCAACTGTCCACTAGAAGAACCAGTGAGATTATGATCATACTTTGACGGATTCCATAATACGAATATATGTTCCTCGTTAGTTCACTTTAATTCCCAAAGTACCGAGATATTGATCAGCAATTTGATCTCACCCATTGATACCTCAAAGAACTTCAAGTTAGTAATCGAAGTCCATTATCCGATTAGGATTAAGGTCCCACGTACGATAATCAAGTGAAATTAAATTTGTATGGTCAATGTCACAAATTAATTTCACGTGGTCCCGTCCAATACGTTCCAAACGTACTCTCAATTTTATTACCAAAGTCAAAGACAGACTTTAATAAAATCGAGACGATCTTATCAAAATAAATCGTCCATATTTATTTACTGATCGTGAACGTTAATTTTAGATCGAATCACAAATTGAATCTTTCTGTGTTTAACAACTTAAACACTCAATTTGTAATATCAAATCGACTCGTGGACAAACACAACATCATATTAATACAATCAATTAATATTTTACTTTTAAATGTCGTGAATTATACTCTATGGGCATATATAATTCCAACAATCTCCCACTTGTCCTTAGAGTATACATGAAACATCGAATCATTCATCTTGTCAACATCATCATTACATTAATGATTATGTTCTCAACAAAGATGATAACTCCTTTCGATGTAAGTCACGGTTGTATAACAAACAATCCAAGATTGTGTTATTCCCAACCAATTAACCACAATATCTCCCAGTTATATTCCAATTTTGACGACTCTCGAGAATCCTAGTCAAATCAGATCTTAATTAGTTTTATTCCATCAGATCACCAACTGAATAGATAAGCAAATATTTACTCGTTTTTCGAAAACGCTTCAGTAAATGCTGTACCTCTATTCAATGATCTGATCCTGGATCAAACTAATAATCACCAACAATATCCCCAGCATAAGATATGACCTATCTAGTGCAAAGTAAGGCTTCCTATAGCCGGAGCATAAGGAACCTTCTCTATCTTACCATGAGTCTTAGGAGAATACTCATAAGATAGATAAAGTCCACAAAGAATATTATTCCTTTCAAGACTTCAATATTGCAAATGTAGATAGTATCTTATTATTACATGAAACTTGAGACTTTCTATTTCATTTTTCTCCCACTCCGAAAAGTACGGATGTCTAGAAAAAAATAGACAGTCATCTACAAGTCCTTCAAGTCTAATTGCTGGTGCCAATTACTATTTAATGAAAATACTCTCACACATTAGTAGAGTGTCATTCCAATAAATAGTCGCGAAAACTGACTCATCTTTCTGTATACTCAAGTATACTTAAGATATATCAAGATTTTGATCAAGAACATGTATCACAATCATTCGATCAAATTCTGTATTCCATATGTTGAACAAATACCCAAATCCAAAGTTGGAAACTTGTAAGTCATGAATTTTACTTTCATGGTTTTTAATATGAACTCATCAGATTACACTTTGTAAATGATTTCCTCAAGATGCATTCAAGAAACAACTTCTTGACATCCATATGTCGTACCTCATTTTCACAATGAACGACAATGGATAAAAGATCCAGGTAAATATTCGCATGGCAATTGGCAAGAAGGGTTTCACAAACCCACAGCCATGAGCCTTGCGCTGAAGGCATCAACCTTCTCATCTACCATTTTCCTATCATCTTAAAAATCATCACACCCTATAGGTTTGACCCCATTAGGTGTGTTTACAAACCATAGTGTAGTACAAGGAATCCAATTCCGAGTTCTCGTTCACCTTCCATGATTTCAATTCCATAACTTCTACCACTTCCCTAAATGAGGAGTCCTTCTCTTATTTCAGTAGAGACTGTCTAAAAAGACTCTCCGTAGAATAAGCGTCAAGAAGGTGGTCTTACAACCCTCCCACTCCAATTAGTCGCTGGAAGTATATTTCCATTATGTCCAAACAGAGTCCCTTCCTCTCCTCCCACTACTTGGTTATATCCCTAATTGGGATCAACCTCTTCACTACCTCTTTATGAACATAAAGAAGAGGCAGAACAGTGAGAACAACTTCGACTACAACCTTTGGTTTTTCCCTGTCCATTGGGTTGACCAGGCAAAAATAGTGGTTGAACCACTTGCCTATTTCTCCCACTAGGATCAGCAACCATCGGTTCCGTAGGAAGTCCCAAATCATCAAGATTAATTCTATGCGGAAACCTGGAATCAAGTTGTTTGAACCACGTTCTAACATCTTATCCAATAGAATTTTACTTGTGGATTTGTATTCTTCTAAATGTCTTATCCTCTAAGAAAGTTACATTTGTACTGAACAAATACTTTCTTGACCAGAGGACTATAGAAGAAATAATTTCTAGTTTCGTTGCATACCTTATAATCAAACCTTCATTGTTGCCTCCATCTCGTCAATCCTGGCTTTCAGCTTGTGTGCCAAAAGTCCCCAAATCTGAATGTGGTGTAAACTGAGCTTGCACCCATGCCACAACTCTAGGGGTATTTCAGGAAACGAATCAATGGTACTAGGCTATGAAGGAACCTGACTATCTCCAGTATACATTCCCAAATGAAACTAGTAACGAGGATAACTCATCATTGATTTGGTATTACCTTGTTCTCCTTTTCCGATAAATGGTTCCTAAACTCATATGAGAGATACACAAACCTCGATCAAATCGAAGTATTCCGATTCTCTTAATTACTTCTCAACTTCTATCCGAAATTCTAGAATTTCTTCAACATTTTGGATCAATGAGATATTAAGGATAGAATCGAAATCTAGAATGATCATCAATAAAAGTGATGAATTACTCGTACTCTCTCATATCTTGAGCACAAAAGAATCCATTCATATCGAAGTGTATTAATCCTCAAACTCTTAAGTCCATATAATGTATAAGGACTCTTGGTTATATAATCCTCTAAACAAGATTTAGAAAAATAGTATAGATTCCACCTCAAATCCTTTTGAGGTCCATCCCTTACTAGTATTAGAATCGAGTTTTGGATAAGTGTAACCAAGCCTAAAATCTTAATCATTTTACCCTCTAAATAAAATTCAAAAGCCCACATAGATTCCACCTCCAAAATACTTAGAGGTTATCTTTACTAGTCTTTCAATCTTATTTAGATAAATATGATTATCTTAAGATCTTATCAAAGAGTTCATTAATACAAGGAGTCATCTATCCCTTATCACTTGTAGTAATATTACACTTAGAACCATTTACAAGGCTTTGAGATTGTTAACCATTTGTCTCGCAACAATAAGAGCATTATTTAACTTAATTTCAACTAATGACTGGAGATTAAGAGCTAAATAATTCCGCTCAAATAATAAAGAGACAAAATAACAATCAAATTGTTTCGCAAACATAAAAGCCCAACGGCTCTTTCCATATTACCATACCCGTGCTTATCCTTATAGTATACTCTATCTCATTGTGTCATTTGGTCACCTAGGACCATATTGCAACAACTTGCAATAGCGATTAGTTACTCTAGAATCTATAATCAAGATAGACTCAATTACTAACCATAACACAATGAATAGAGTCTTACTCCATTATAGAGTTTCCAAGAAAGGCTACTTCCTCATTAATCCTATCTTTGCTCAAAAGCAAAAAGGTTAGAGGGCCTACCATACCATCCGTTGCTTTAAAATAATCTCTTCTCTATGAATAGCTTACATTGAACCTTTCAGGGACACGTTCATCCTGGTGAATATAGTCCACACTGAACCGCAAGAGATCATCTTAAAAGATTTCTCAAGCATTATGTCACATGAATCAATGTTTGCAAGTGGAACCTCCACCACGTTAAAGTGACCAATCATGTTTTACCAAATGGTCTCTTATAAAAACGTGATCGGTTCATAAGTAGAGATATAATATAGCTTGATAGCATATTTTGTATAATTAAAATGTTCAAATTATCATAAATACCCTTCCATCGAGAAAATAAATATGCTATCCCGTTTTGATATTTTTATTGCGAAGTACTTGATATGAGAATCAAAACTATGCAATAAACCATCTCATCAAAATAAAACCATTTTCATTGGAAGATTTATAATTATTTTGAACAAGAATCTTCTAGCACGAACAAATGTCATAAGTGGAAAGAATTATAACGAGACATGTTACAGTTTTCGCAAATTAGTTGGTGATGTCTAAATATATAACTAGTTGTGGAAATACGACATTCAAATAAAATAAATGTATTAAACACGAGTTGTATAAATGATGAATACTTTCATATATGATGCATGAATAAAAAAATTATGCACAAGTAGACCCAAAACTACTATAATATGACGACAACCTAAAACCCCAAAATCTTAAACACATTTCTCTATAGGAGAAATAAATGTGATTTATGGCTAGGTTGGGACCCTCCCACTAAATTAAATATATCTAGCATCTCATACAATATTTAATTTATAGTCGTTAAAATTTGGCCATCATTGACATCGTTTGGATATTCTATAGGAAGTCCCCACGATATCATTGATTTAAGTGTCTAACCCCTATATTGATAATATTTCAAGTACCAATTAATTATGTCACTTATAGGGTAATCATGATTAATTCACACTTAAAAAATCATCACCTAATTGGGCCCAATCTAGTAACCAAAACGGTGCAGCCCTCCTATAGGGAGACTAATTAGATTAGCACGAGGCATACACAAATTTTTACTAATGGACTAATAGGGGAGGCCGTAGGTTCAAAAATTGCACCCTCGCTCACTTAATATTTTGATCTCTTGGGTTCTAATTAATAATTATCCAATCGATTTTAACTCTTAAAATCAATTTAATTATTAATAAATATATTTATTTTCTAATCTATCATTTAGAAAAGAAAATAAAATATAAAACAATGCATGACAGTATTGTACCTAGAGCGGTGTTTATGCGATCTACATGACATGTTATCTAATGACATTCATTCACAATTTAATTAAAGCATAAAATAAATGCGATAATAAAATAAATATGAACATAATTTATGGCCAAATCTAGACACAAAAATTACAAATTAATTAAAGATTCAATTGAGCCACAAGCCGACCCAATTCTTCAATTCTCATTTGCAAGTGTCCAGCCCATTACTTGAACTCTTCAAATAATATTTCTCAGCACATTACCAAACTGGTCCAATCTGTAAAGCTTCAATCTTCAGCCCAAATGTCAAATACCAATATGAAGTGATCCAATTAAATATTCCAGCCCATTGTAAAATTTTGGTCCACATTGCATTGGCCCGGCTAAACAATTTAGCCCACATTGCAATTAATCAAAATGGACCAATTTTACAATTTCTGGGCCACATTTAATTTTACCCAAATCTGACCCAAAATTAAACTGATCCAATCTGAAATTTTAATTCAATTCATCAGGCCCAAGAAGAAGTCAAGGCCCAAGGTCATCTCCTCCTTGTATTTGCTGTGAATTAACCAAGAATAATTTTTTTCAGCCGCCAACCTCCCCTTTTGCTGCCGACGGGAAGAATCATCACCGGAAAAATGCTTGGGATCGCCTCACCACAGCAACAGCATCCTTGTGCCCCCGACACCGCCGCCAACCATTTATCACCGAACCTGTTATGCCGAATAAAAGATTGAGGACTACCAAGGAAGTGAGAACTCCCATGAGCGCCGCCACGACCGCGCAGCGACAACACTAAGAAAGCTGCCTCCGCCGCGCTTATGGCGTCGCGCCTCTCATCCCATGAGCGCCGCCACGACCGCGCAGCGACAGCACTAAGAAAGCTGCCTTCGCCGCGCTTATGGCGTCGCGCCTCTCATCCGCCTGTTGCAATTGGTGCCGCTGCTAAAAATTGGTTTAGAACCCGGGTTGGGTGCCTCTGTCGAGAGCCCGATGTCGGGAACGGACAGCCATCGACCACAAAGGCAACATCCATGGTGCAGCTGCTGTTTTATCAAATTTTTAGCGAAATTGCATGGACAGTCCTCGATCTTTTGAAGAAGATGAAGCCTGGTCGGATTCCCAAATTGCAGCAAAAGTCCTTTCTTTAAAAAAAAAAACGCGGATCAGGTCCTTTGCATTTTGCAACATAAAGTCCTTCAATTTGAAAACTGCAGATCTGGTCCTCTGATTTTACAATTACAATAGAAATAATACAAACCCTAATTCTAATGCAAAAATCAAAAATCAAAAGGGAAAACATGGAGTCGTAATCCACCCCTTTTGTTACAAGACTCGATAATACAAATACAAGATTTCACGACAAAAATCTAAGGCCATAAATTTGTTCAATAAAAAATATCATTCATCCAATAACAATCAAATCACATAATCCTAACACTGCTCAACTAACACATGCAAAAAAAATAATTTATTCCTAAATACACAAAACAGTATCAAAAACCTGACGCTCTGATACCAATTGTTGGGAACCCGGGTTGCTCTAATCACAAAAATTGATTTCTTGTGATAGATCCTCCCGTTACAGGATTTTCTGTTCTATGTATTCAACTTGGAACAAATAATTTTGTGCACATAAAAAGAAAGAGACATTACCCTTGTAGCGTGCTTTACAATAATTTCTTTTCGCTGCTTCTTGATTTCACCAAAGCTTCAAACCCTCAAGCTTTCCTCGGTGTTCTCCAATGGCAGTTGTACAGGTGTGTGGTCACCTTTCTCAAGATCTAGGTTAAACTAGGTTTAGGGTTTCTTTGTAAAGAGGAAACACACACTACACACTTTAGTGTGTGTTCGCCACTTTGCCAATTAGGTTAAGAAAAATAGTCTTGGGAGACTATTTGTAACCTCTTTACACTCCAAAACCCTACCAGGCCTAATACCATAACCCAGGCCCATTTCTGCACAACCCAATACAGTTAATAAGCCTGTATAAACCCATTTTAGTGAAGCCACCGAGGGAACCTGATCGGACCCAATTAAACTAAGCTCCAATAAATTAATTATGACCCGATCAACTCTTGATCAGTCAAAATTAATTTATTAATCACGTTCTATTCCACTAAAAGAACGAGATTGCACTCTTAGTAAAATTGAAATTACTGAAACAATTAATCAATAATTATATCCTCTGACTTATCGTTCCTACATGTTACCCCCGTCGATCAACTCGAATATTCGGAGCAAGTTAAAATGACCAAAATGCCCTTCTCCGAATATTCATAAATTCTCAACTCTCATCTTCTATCTGACAGTTCGATGTGATCCCATCACATCATAGAATTCAACAGTCGCTGTCGAATTACTGAGCTCAGATTCAACTGTCCACTAGAAGAACCAGTGAGATTATGATCATACTTTGACGGATTCCATAATACGAATATATGTTCCTCGTTAGTTCACTTTAATTCCCAAAGTACCGAGATATTGATCAGCAATTTGATCTCACCCATTGATACCTCAAAGAACTTCAAGTTAGTAATCGAAGTCCATTATCCGATTAGGATTAAGGTCCCACGTACGATAATCAAGTGAAATTAAATTTGTATGGTCAATGTCACAAATTAATTTCACGTGGTCCCGTCCAATACGTTCCAAACGTACTCTCAATTTTATTACCAAAGTCAAAGACAGACTTTAATAAAATCGAGACGATCTTATCAAAATAAATCGTCCATATTTATTTACTGATCGTGAACGTTAATTTTAGATCGAATCACAAATTGAATCTTTCTGTGTTTAACAACTTAAACACTCAATTTGTAATATCAAATCGACTCGTGGACAAACACAACATCATATTAATACAATCAATTAATATTTTACTTTTAAATGTCGTGAATTATACTCTATGGGCATATATAATTCCAACACTTAAATGTATTTCCTTTGATCTTAATTATCTCATACAATCAATATGTTTATACAAGAAGTAGATACAATGCTCATTACTAGTATAACCAACCTTGAAAGTTTACATTTACTTTTTAATTATAGGTCTTTTTTTGTGAATTGCTACTTTACACTTGTTAGTTGTTACTTATTAGTTAATTTGGTTTATTTTTTGGTTTATTACTTCGTCGTTTCAATCATTTTTGTTCAAAAAAATTTCAGGGACTCCGCCCCCGAACCCCCGGGAGGAGGCCTCCACCTCCGCCTCCGCCTCCCACCATTTGAAAATTTTGATCCCCACTCACTCGAAATCCTGGCTCCGTCCTTGGTTTTGAGGTCGCCACAAAAGGCAAATACCTCAAAACCTCAATTGAAAACCTTAAGCAAGGATCTAAGTAGCATAAAAATGTTCTACAAATGATGAATAATAACGATTCCAAACATATCTTCTTCTAGTACACACCTTCCATCACCTTAATAGTGCCTCTTTTCTGTAAAGAATTGGATCATTCTAAAAGTAATATTTAATCTCTGAGAAGAGTTTCTTTCTATTCTAATAGTCAAAATCTGGAGGGATGATTTTGCTTGTAATTTAATCAACATAGTCAACATACCATGGGACCTCTGTCATCTTCAAAATCTACTCATCCGGGAAGTACTCGATATCAATCTGCTTAGGCTGCTCCAGTCTAGACAAGTAGTCAACTACCACATTTTACTTTCTTTTGTGTCCTAATTTTCATATCAAATTCCTTAAGTAGTCATTTCTCAATTGTGGCATAGTTAAACTGCGCATAATTAAAGTCCGGATTAAATAATGAATCATATGGAGTACTTTATCTTAGTGCCAACCCAATACTTCTCCAATTGCATAGTCACTAGCATAATGTAATATATGATCGCATTGCAAAAATTGGGCCGGTCCTGAGTTTTGAATGGGGGGCCTAAGCAAGCCTTCAATCTCGAAATTTATTAAGGTCTTAGGCCAAATACAAAATTTTTCGGGATAATTGTATAAATTACTTACTTTAGATAATAAAACTGATTTTTACTACCCAAATAAAATTTTTTGAAAAATACTTCATTGTTACTAAAAAAAATTGAAAAGTATCATACTGTGATACTAACATATTTGAGAAGTATCAAAAGTATCAAATTGTGATACTTCACATGATTATGAAGTATTTTTCAGTTTTTATGATTTTATCATAAGTAATTTTCAATTTTTATAAAATTCAAGTAAATTTCAATTTGATCCTTAAAAGTAGTGTAATTATGTGAATAGTCCAAATTTTTCATTGACAGTTTCAAAAATTCAATAATTAATAACTATAAGTAATAATTAAATATTAAAAGACCTACTAAATTTTTTACAACATATTTGACATTTAATATTTTTATATGGAATTGACATTTATTGGTTAAAAACACTAAAAATAATCACAAATTTTTTATATGGAATTGGTATTTATTGGTTAAAAACACTAAAAATAAAAGAAAATAAATCTGTAAGTCTAAGGAATTGAACACCAGTGACCTATAGTATAATTAAAAATTACATTTCACTATTCTACCAATTATACTAAGCTCAAATTATTATCTATTACTCTACTTTCATAGTATATATATGTAAAATAATGAGTTTGATTTTTTCAATTTTGGGACCTTAATTGGTCGGAGGCCCTAAGCGACGGTTTTGCTCGCATATGCTCAGGTCCGGCTCTAGCAAAAATATAACTACACATTTTTCTTTTAAAAAAGAATGTAAGTATGGAAAAAAATTCCTAACAAGTGTTGCATAAATGAAAATTGTGTAAAACCCCTTGAAAATAGTACTTTACTCGAGATGTTCTAGCAGTTAGGTGTCAAGTCAATTCAAGAAATAATTAAAAACTTATTGTAATTATGGACTGTCCTCAGAGTTGATGAACTCATATAAGTGACGATCGATCACATTTGAACCGAGCCCACCTGTACGTGGGCCCCACCACAAATGCATATGACGGGCACTGGATCAAAATTGAAGCGACGATATTGGTGTGGTCAAAGTAGCAATGCCAATATGATCCTAGAAAAATTAGTTGTAAAGATGCACTCGTAGAAAATGAGTTTTTCCATTATGAATATCCTACGGCGTTTGAATTTTGATTTTCGAATCTCACAATAACTACAGTACTACTTTTCATAATTTGTACCCTCGTGGAAGGATAGATATTCCTTTAAAAAGTTGTAAATTTCCATGATGTAAAATCAGGTCAATGAATGGCGACAAATTGCCAACTAATCAAAAACCTAGTAGAGAGATCAACTGTTGATGGATCCAAGAGGGGCAATTCTTCATCACAGTGAGTTGTAAATTATTCTTGAATTGACTCAACACCTAACTACCAACTCCTGTATATATATATATATTACATAAAAACCTTGTACATCCTCGACTGTTGTTTGAAATATATTATGCGTCTGTTTGAATTTCCTTAAAACTTCTTTTTTTTACAGTTTTTTTTTTTTACTTCGTGCAGCCCCACAAGCTCTTTTCCTCTCTGGTCGCCTACCAAAGTTGACTGGTTTCCACTGTACAAATATGAGTTTTTTTGGAAAATTTGCCCATTTTAATGAGATTCAAAGCATACATATAATTTGGCATTTTTATTATTTAACCAACTAATTAAACTGCTCCAATACATATATTATCAGTCGGGCAGACTCGGGCTAGTCATAAAGAGGTTCGTCTGGTTATTATTATTGGGACTTGTATCAACATTTTCATTTTTCCTAATCTTTCGAACAACTTTCCGTGTACAAATCCAAGTCCTCACCATTATTCATTTTTCTTCCCAGAGAAGGACCTCCATTAGATTCACCATGCTTAGGCAGGTATTTTATAATCTAACTTCTTCAATTAATACGATTATTTCTTCATAATTTGATCCCATAAAGTGTTGAATAGCAAAATTTATTAAGAATTGGAGTAATTGTGAGCGGTGGTGTTACAAAATAAGGCATCAGAATCAATCACAAAGAATCACAACAAGTATTTAAACATAAAATACCAGAAACCTTTATTAAAAACAACCGATTACAAAATATCAACGAGTTTTACAAGAAAAATAGTTAATATCTGAAAACTCATACAAATCTTAAAAATCGCACAAATACACAAAATTTACAGAATCAAACGCTGTAAAAATCACTAAGAACAAGCCAGATTAACCACAAAGAATCAGGAACCATAAAGAATCAATATATGCGAATGAGAGATGAGATTTCTCTCTTGAATATACGAAATAGGGCAAAATCGCCTCACAGACAAAGAGAGAAATCAGAGAGATTATTCTTGAATGTGTCACAGCTAACGAAAAGGCGTAAGCCTTTTCATCACAGATGGAAGGTTCAGATTGATCCTCAATAATCCAAGGGTTGAAAACGAGACGTCTAGTCAAAGGATAAGGTCTGATATATTTAACTGGACTCCAGACCATGGGCCGGATTTTGGACTTCGGTTATAGGCCAATGTATACGGTCCACAACATTTCTTAATGCTTCAAGATACGGGCTTCAGCAAATTCCGGTCCAATTGTTTTTGGGCTGATCCAATTGCATATTAACATACTCCAACTCCATTGGAATAACATTATCTGCAAAATAAAAATAGCATTATCAAAATTCTAACAGACTTAAAAACCTTAATGCATCTCTAAATTTATTAACAGGTATCACTTTGGTTCCAGCATCAGCTGGATTGCATTCTGTAGAAATTTTCTCAAGTTTAATAGTGTTTTTTCTAAGACATCTCTTATGAAATAAAACATAACATCAATATGCTTAGATCGATTATGAAAAACAGGATTTCTACTCAAATATAAAGCACTTTGACTGTCTGTACAAATACTGACAGAGTTTTCATAAGAATGACCTAATTCTTCTAAAAAACCTTTTAACCAAATAGATTCTTTCATAGCCTCAGTAGCAGAAATATATTCTGCTTCTGTGGAAGAAAAAGCAACCAATTTTTTAAGTTGACATTTCCAGCTAATACAAGTACCATTTAAAACAAAAAAATAAGCAGAAGTAGACTTTCTATTATCTACATTACCAGCAAAATCTGAATCAACAAAGCCTTTTAAAAAGAAATTAGATTTTTGTTTTGCAAATATAAGGCTCGGATTGGAGGTACCTTTCAAGTATCTGAATAAACATTTCATTGCTTCCCAATGAGCTTCACCTGGTTTACTCATAAATCTACTAAGTACACTCACAGTAAAAGAGATATCAGGTCTTGTGCAGACAATTAAATACATAACAGAACCAACATCATTTTGATAAGGAACAGTTTTTATTCTATTTTCTTCTTCTACAGTTTTAGGAGATTGATCAACAGAGAGTTTGAAATGACTAGGCAATGGTAAAGAAACGGGTTTTGAATCAAATAAACTAAGTCTTTTCAAAATCTTTTCAACATAAGATTTTTGGTTTAAAACAAGTTTATCAGTTTCGTTATTTCTAAAAATATCCATTCCTAGAATTCTACTAGCATCTCCTAAATTTTTCATTTCAAATTCTTTACTCAGTTTCTGTTTAAGTATCAAAATTTCATTCAAATAAGATCCAACAATGAGCATATCATCTACATATAAGAGCAAATACAAATAGCTTGAATTCAAACACTTAAAATAAAAACAAGGATCATATTGACTTTTAGTAAAATTCAGACTTTGTATAAAAGTATCAAATCTTTTATACCGTTGTCTGGGAGCTTGTTTCAGACCATGCAATGATCTTTTAAGCAGACAAGCTAAATTTTCAGGTTTTTCAATACCTTTAGGTTAGCTCATATATATAGTTTCATCAAATGAACCATATAAAAATGCAGTTTTAACATCCATTTTCTCTAATTCTAAATCAAATTGAGCAACCAAAGCAAATAATATTTTGATTGAAGTATATTTCACAACAGGAGAAAAAATTTCATTTCCTTTTGTGAAAAACCTTTAACTACAAGTCTTGCTTTGTATCTAGGTTTAGTATTAGAATCACCTTCTTTTATTTTATAAATCCATTTGCAATCAATCAGTTTCTATTTATCAGGTTTAGGAATGAGAATCCAAGTTTTATTTTTCAAAAGAGAATCCATTTCATCTTGCATGGCTACAATCCAAAGTTTAGAATCTTTTGAAGAAATGGTTTCTTCATATGATTCAGGTTCTAATTGCAAAGGTTCAGAATAAGTAAAGGCAGAAACAAAATCAGGATCCTCAAATCTAGAAGGAAGTCTTATTTCTCTTCTAGTTCTATCTCTAGCCAGCTGATAATTTTCAAAATTAAAATCAGTTTGAGTTCCAGCTTCAGTTTCAGTAGGAGTTTCAGTTGTAAGAGGAGAATCAGGTGGTTCAGGTTCAGAAATTCCATTTGGAGAATGTGGGAGTTGCTCCACCTGAAACTGAGTATAGGGCAGATCATTATCATTATTCAAATGTTCTGCACTCAGTTCAGTTGTAAGGAAATCCTTATCACTAAGAGGACCTTCCAAAATTTCATCTTTGCAGGGGAAAAAGTTTTCATTAAAAATGACTGACCTGCTTATTATGACCTTTTAACCTCCCTGTTCCTTAACCCACAGTCTATAACCCTTGACTCATTCCCCATAGCCAAAAAATAAAATAAAATTTAGAGATCTATAGTCAAGTTTTGTTTCAGTTCGGGGTGAGTAGGCAGCACACCCAAAAACTTTTAGTTTTGAAAAATCAGGAAGACAATTATTCCAGATTTGATCTGGTATTTTAAAATCAATAGCACTTAAAGGAGAAAGATTGATTAAAAATGAGGCAGTTTTCACAGCTTCTCCCCTCCCCAAATTTTTTTTGGCAAATTGGAATCAAGGAAAAGACACCTAGTTCTTTCTAAGAGTGTTATATTCATCCTTTCAGCAACCTCATTTTGTTGTGGACTGTATGTAACAGTCCTATGTCTGAGAATTCCTAAGTTAATGCAGAAAGAGTCAAAGTCCTGATTGCAAAATTCTAGACCATTATCAGTCCTAATAATTTTGACATTTTTGTCTTTCAAATTTGGGACTAAAGTGATCCAGTTCTTAAAAACATGTACAGTAGCATCTTTTGACTTAAGCAAATGAACCCAAGTTTTTCTAGAGAAATCTTCAACTATAAAAAGGAAATATTTAAAACCATAAACAGAATTAACTGGGGCAGGCCCCCACAAATCTGCATGCAAGTATTCAAGTATGTTACTTGATTTATGAATGCCTTTATCAAAAGAATTTCTTTTCTATTTTCCTAAAACACAAACTTTTCACAAAAATCAAGTTTGTGTAGAATATCTTTACCAAAAACTCCCTTCTTTTCTAGAAGCTTAAGACTCTTTTCTCCCAAATGCCCAAGTCTTTTATGCCGCAAAATAATTTTATCATTTTCAGAAACTGTATTATAAGACTTGGCAGAAATAGGATAGGTGTTTAAAACATAAATTCCATTTGTTTTAGGAGTACAGAAAAGTAAAAGGTTATCTTTAAAAATACTCAAGTAACCTTTATGAAGTCTAATATCATAAAATTCAGAATCAAGCACACCAAGAGAAATCAAATTTCTTTTCAAGTTAGGCACATATTTGGTATTATTTAAAACAAGTGTTTTGTTGTTCTCAAGTTTCAACAAAACTTTACCAATTCCTTCCACATCACAGGTCAAATTGTTTCCAAGTTTCACAGAACCAGTGCAGTCACTAATGAAATTAGCAAACAAATCCTTTTCAGGACACATATGAAATGTACAACCAGAATCAAGTATCCATTCATGTTTGTTATCAGATTCAATAGTCACATAAACAACACCATTATTATCATGTGTTGTAACCTCAGTTTGATTACTGGTTCCTAATTCATTTTGCCTTTTGAAACATTATTTGATATGATGTCCAAGTTGGCCACAATAAAAGCAAATTCTAGGTCTATGAGTATTATCCAGACTCGCAGAGTTATCCTGCCCTTTAAGATTATTCTGATTTCTAAAATTACCCTGGTTCCTAGAGCTGTCTTGATTTTTGAATTATACTGGCCTCTAAAAAAATTATCTTTGGGCTTATATGAATTATCTTTCTTCTGGAAATTGCCCCTAACAGACTTACTGTTAGTATTATTCCAGCTCTTGTTATTGTTAGAAGTATTCCAATTTTTATTGAAATTGTTCATAGGGTTGTTATGTTAGAAATGGTGGGTTAATGGGTCAACTTTGACCTTAATTTGAGTGGGACCTGATGTTTGATTTGTCGAAATTAATGTTCAATTAAATTCTACATTCCGAGTAGATGAGCATGGAATATTTAATTGTATAAAACTATTTCCATATGAATGAGAAATTATGGTTGACAGTTTGACAATAAATATGAGGAATAAATGGGAAACAATTGGAAAAATATGCCAATCTCACATAGGTTGCAAACATAACCTTGAACCACTTAACAAGCTTCAAGTTGAGAAATGGGTTTGGGCCCCAAGGGGTACCAATAGTTTTTGAAAGAGGGGAGTCTTAGACAATGTCTAGAATAGCCCAAAGGCCACAAATGCGAGCGCGCCATCGCCGCCGTCCATTCGACCAACCGCCCAGCTCGGCTCGGGATCGGGTCGCGGGTAGTGGGCTTGGGCCGGGTCGGGCCCATGTAAAATTATTTAAATTTTTGTTCCGAATTTATTTAAATAATTCCCTCTCTTTGACAGTTTATTAATTGTCACATTTTCGTGATTAGTGGTTTAGTTTTGCATGGAGTGGGCTGTATGGAAACTGGTCAAAACTGCCACATTCTCTATTTTATTTTGTTTAAGCTTTCATTTAATCACGAATTCATTTTTCATAGCATACACAGTCTTCTTCCCGTCTTTAGTTTCCTGCATAAGTCTTCAAAAAGTGTTCAATTCTGGTTCGCTGTCTTGCAGTCGAAGTGCTACTTCTGCAAGTGTTTGATCGTTGTATCTTGGGAGGCACTTTACCACAAACCGTAAGCACTGTGTGACGGGGTAAAAACGTCTTAAAGATAGAGAGCCCAGTTCTCGCCTCGATCATCCCTGTTTAATTTTCTGCTCGAATCTTCCCTTCTGATTTCATCTGTTTTACACTATTCCAAATTTATAAGTCTGTTTTCATATTAGAGCATGTCTTTTCTTGGAAACTGTAATCTGATCAAAATAATTTTCTAACATTCTTAAGACGTTTTTACTTTATTATATGATTACTGGTTCCGAAATTGTACATGCTACTCCTTTTCAAACTGCTTCTATATAACTTTTAACCTTGCAGTTTCTGATTTGATTATACCTTTCTGCAGAATTTTAATTTCTAAATTCTGACTTGTTGAACTTCTGTTTGAAAACAGAAATGGCTAATATTATTGGGATGAATGCAATTCCTCCTACTTTGGCTGTGACCTCTATTGTGACGCCAACTGTGACTCCAACTGTGGCTACTATGATGCCGACTATGGCTGGTCCGTCTGCTTCAACTCATATTTCTCATGGAGAGAAACCTGAAACTTTTAACGGAGTTGATTTTAAGAGATGGAAGCAGAAAATGTTGTTCTATCTCACCACTTTGAACTTGGCAAGATTTCTCACGGAGGATCCTCCTTCTATTCAACAAGGAGAAAATAATCGAGCTTTGATTATTGCCTTGGACGCATGGAAATATTTTGATTTTTTGTGCAAAAATTATGTATTTGAATGGACTGAATGATTCGCTATATGGTGTGTATAGCATAATGAAATCTGCAAAAGAGCCATGTGAATCATTGGAGAAAAAATATAAAACTGAAGATGCTGGTTCTAAAAAATTTCTTGTCGGTAAATTTTTGGAATATAAAATGACAGACTCTAAATCTGTTATTTCCCAAGTTCAAGACTTGCAGGTACTCCTCCATGATTTGCATGCTAAAAGGACGACTGTAAGTGAGTCGTTCCAAGTAGTAGCTGTAATTGAGAAACTCCCGCCTTCTTGGAGAGATTTCAAAAATTACCTCAAACACAAACGCAAGGAAATGAACTTGGAGGAGTTGATTGTGCGTTTGAGGATTGAAGAAGACACTAAAAAGTCTGAAAGGAGAAATGGAGGACCAAGCATGGAGGCTAAGGCAAACATGGCTGAATCAAATTCAAAGAAGAACATGAAGAGGAAGTACTCAAACTTTGCTCCCAAGAAAAATGAAAACAATCATAAGAACAAGAAGTTCAAAGGGGACTGCTTCAACTGTGCCAAACCCGGACATCGTGCAATTGACTATCGCAAGCCTAAAAAGTAAGCCTAAAAAGCAAAATGACCGTGCACATGTTGTTGAAACTTAAAATGTGACTAAAGGTGTTCAAGAAATGCACCTATCTACTGTAATATCTGAATGTAATAGTGTAGGAAATCCCCGGGAATGGTGGGTGGACACTGGTGCCACTCGCCACATTTGTGCTGAAAAGAATGTTTTTTCTGAATACAAAACTATTGATGGTGAACAACTGTTCATGGGAAATTCCTTAAGTTCAAAGGTTGAAGGACAAGGAAAGGTGACCTTGAAGATGATATCCGACAAGGAACTCGTCCTCAACAATGTGCTACATGTGCCTGACATTCGGAAAATTCTTGTTTCTGGTTCTCTTCTTAGCAAAAATGGGTTTAAGTTAATATTTGTATCTGAAAATTTTGTACTAACTAAAAATGGTATGTATGTGGGAAAGGGTTATATGACCGATGGGATGTTCAAGATGAATGTCCTTACTATTGTACCCAAATTGAACAAGACTAATGAAGCTTCTACTTCTGCGTATATTGTTGATTCTTCTTGTTTATGGCATAAAAGATTAGGACACGCAAACTTTAAATCTGTGCGCAAATTAATGAATTTAAATTTGCTTCCTTCGTTAAGTTTCGATCCTAATCACAAATGTGAAACTTGTGTTGAGGCTAAGTTAGCCAAAAGACCGTTTCCTTTCGTTGAAAGAAACACTTCACCTTTAGAATTAATTCACAGTGATATTTGTGACTTAAAATTTGTGTAAACTAAAGGCGGGAAAAAGTACTTCATTACTTTTATTGACGATTGTACTCGGTACTGTTATGTCTATTTGTTAAGAAGTAAAGACGAGACTTTGGAATTGTTTAAACATTATAAGCATGAAGTCGAAAATCAACTTAGCAAAACAATAAAAATTGTTCGAAGTGATAGCGGTGGAGAATATGGAGCACCATTTGAGGGATTTTGTTTTGAACAAGGTACTATTTACCAAAGAACAGCTCCTTACTCACCTCAATCTAATGGCATTGCGGAACGAAAGAATCAAACGCTTAAAGAAATGATTAACGCTATGTTGATCAGTTCTGGTCTACCCCAGAATTTGTGGGGGGGAAGCTATCCTCTCTTCAAATCATGTTCTTAACAAAATACCACACAAAGTAAGGGATGAAACACCTTATGAGTTATGGAAATGTCACAAACCTTCATATAAATACTTGAAAGTGTGGGGGTGTTTGGCATAGGTAGAAGTGCCAAAACCTAAACAAATAAAAATAGGACTGAAAACTGTAGATTGCATATTTATTGGATATGCTCATAACAGCAGTGCATATCGCTTCCTTGTGTATAAATTCGAGATTCCGGATATACATGAAGAAACAATAATTGAATCAAGAAATGCAAGTTTATTTGAAGATGTCTTTCCTCGTAAAGACAAAAGTGACGTAGATTCAACAAAACGAACTTACGATGCTGCAAATGATGATGAAAATGAAGAAGAACTCAGACGCAGTAAAAGGGTTAGAAAGTCTAAGTCATTTGGTTCAGAGTTTCTAACATACATGATCGAAGATGAACCTAAGACATTCAGTGAAGCGATGTCAACACCAGAAGCTCCTTTTTGGAAAGAAGCTATCAATAGTGAAATTGAATCGATAATGCAAAATCACACTTGAGAGTTGGTTGATCTCCTACCTGGAAATAATCATCTAGGTTGCAAGTGGATTTTCAAGAAAAAATTAAAATCGAATGGATCTATTGATAAATACAAGGCTCGTTTGGTAGCAAAAGGATATAGACAAAAGGAAGGTCTAGATTTCTTTGATACTTACTCACCAGTAACGAGGATTACTTCGATAAGAATCTTTGTTGCAATTGCTGCGATACATAATCTCGAAATTCATCAAATGGATGTTAAAACAGCCTTTCTAAATGGTGAGTTGGAAGAAGAAATATACATGGAGCAACCTGAAGGATTTGTCGCTCATGGACAAGAGAAAAAGGTTTGCAAACTCGTTAAGTCTTTATATGGATTAAAACATGTGCCAAAGCAGTGGCACCAAAATTTTGACAAAACAATGTTGTTAAATGGTTTTAAGATTAAAGAGTGTGATAAATGTGTGTATAATAAAAGTACACCAACAGCATATGTCTTAGTATGTCTATATGTGGATGATATGCTAATTCTAGGTAGCAATCATGATATCATCATGTCTACTAAGAAAATGTTAACCAAACACTTTGACATGAAGGACATGGGTGTAGCAAATGTAATTCTTGGAATTAAAATTTCTAAAACACCAGATGGCCTCGTTCTTTCAAAATCTCATTATGTTGAGTCTGTGCTAAAGAGATTTGGAGTCTGTGATGAGAATTCGGTCAAAACTCCAGTAGAAGCAAGTCTACACTTAGCCAAAAATAGAGGTGAACCAGTATTTCAATTAAGATACTCTCAGATTATTGGAAGTCTGATGTATCTCATGAACTGCACACTTCCTGATGTTGCATTCGCAGTTAATAAATTGAGTAGGTTCACATGTAATCCAAGCAATGATCACTGGAAGGCATTGAATCGAGTACTTCGATACTTGAAACATACTTTGAAATTTGGATTACATTATTTGAGATATCCAGCAGTATTAGAAGGATATTGTGATGCAAGTTGGATATCAGATATAAAAGATTCTAAATTCACAAGTAGTTATATATTTACACTTGGTGGTGCGGTTGTGTCCTGGAAATCCTCAAAGCAAACTTGCATAGCTCGATCAACAATGGAATCGGAGTTTATAGCTTTAGATAAATATAGAGAAGAATCAGAATGGCTTCGTAACTTCTTAGAGGATATTCCGTGTTAGCCTAAGTCGGTGCCTACAATTAGTATTCACTGTGACAATCAATCGGCAATTGTAAGGGCACAAAATTCTATGTATAATGGTAAGTCTAGACATATACGTCGTAGACACAATACCATAAAATAGTTGATCTCAATTGGTATAATCTCCATTGATTATGTGAAATCAAAGGAGAATCTTGAGGATCCGCTTACAAAAGGTCTACCAAGAGATCAAGTATATTATCTGACAAAGGGAATGAGATTAAAGCCGAATATGCATGAATCTTAATGATGGTCACCCAACCTTGTTGATTGGAGATCCCAAGTTCCTGGTTCAATGGGACAACTAAGTTATTAAGATTCAGTAAAACATTTATCCATTCTTTTAAAAAAGTGTTGTCTGCAGAATGTATAAATGTTAAGTTGTAACTTTTAATGATTCCTATAGCTTGGATAAATAAAGTGGGGTATAGCAGAATACTCTTAATAGGAGATCACCTATATAAGTGTGAAGTGAGGCCGCTTCTATGAGAATTTGGGGGTTAAATTCTCTAGAGCACTTATGAATCCCAAGAATTGTTCAGGGCCAAAATGAACACAACTATGAGAACCAAAAAATTGATAGAAAAATTATTGTGTGGCTATTGTTGCCTTGGTTTACATCAACGATTGAATAGTTCAAGACATCATGTTCACTGATTAGCCAAGTAAACTCGATAGTATTCACTAAGTCAGGTTCAAAGCCAAAAGCTACCTCTCCTGATGTAATAAGCTTTTTGCCTGTACTCTCTGATCGTGTCTGCATCTCATTGCATAGTCATGATAATTTTCATTCATGTGGGGGATTGCTGGAAATGGTGGGTTAATGGCTCAACTTTGACCTTAATTTGAGTGGGACCCGATGTTCGATTTGTCGAAATTAGTGTTCAATTAAATTCTACATTCCGAGTAGATGAGCGTGGAATATTTAATTGTATAAAACTATTTCCATATGAATGAGAAATTATGATTGAAAATTGGACAATAAATATGAGAAATAAATGGGAAACAATTGGAAAAATGTGTCAATCCCACATAGGTTGCAAACACAACCTTTAACCACTTAATAAGCTTCAAGTTGAGAAATGGGTTTGGTTCCCAAGGGGTACCAATAATCTTTGATAGAGGGTCATTCCTACAGAGGAATATTTTCCACCAAATGGATATGTACCTCCAATCCCTTTCCCTCATACACTCCTAAGAAATAGGATACAGAAGGATGTTCAGGCTGTCAATACCAGAAATGGTGTTCAATTGTACAAAACACATAAAGAAAGACCAGAGAGGGAAAACAAACAAGTGGTTGGAGAAGTAGAGAGTAAATCTGAGGTACCTAATCAATCAACCAAATCTGAAGCTCAAAAGAAAGAAGAAGAATCAAATGACAAAGTACAAAATCCTGTTAAGACCTATGTCCCACTATTCTCATTCCCCCAACATCTGTAAATTTACAAAATGGATAAGCAGTTTAGTAAATTTTTGGAAGTATTCAAGAAATTGCATATCATCATTCCATTTGCAGATGCTTTGGCTCAGATACCAGCTTACCTCAAGTTTATGAAAGAGATGATTTCTAAAACGAGGAAGTTGAGGGAATTTGAGACTATGTCCTTAACTGAGGAGTGCAGCGCAATTCTGCAAAATAAATTACCTCCAAAAATCAAAGATCCAAGGAGTTTCTCTATCCCTTATGATATTGGCAATTTCAAATTTAATAGAGTTTTTTGTAATTTGGGGGCAAGTATCAATTTGATGCCTCTCTCAGTTTACAATAAACTTGGATTAGGGAAACCTAAACCAACCAAAAATGACATTCCAGTTAGCTGACTAATCTATGAATCATCCATATGGTGTCATTGAGGACATTTTAGTTAAAGTGGATAAATTCATATTTCCAGTGGATTACGTGATTTTGGATATTGAAGAGGACAGTCGAATGCCACTTATCTTTGGTAGACCTTTCTTGGCCATATGACGAGCTTTGATAGACGTTGAGAAGGGGGAGGTGATCTTGAGGGTTCAAGATGATCAAGTGTCTTTCAATGTCACTCAACACCAGAACAAATATTATCAGACTGAAAGTTGCTACAAGTTAGGAGTGATAAAGGAAAAGGAAAATAATTGGAAGCAAAAAAAGAACCAGGTGACACTCAGGCCAAAAATCAAGAATTCAAGAAAGTGCGCAAAAAGGTTGAAAAATGCAAGTCAGGAAATTGCAAGAAGTGCAGGGCATCACGAGCATACTTTAAGCCATCTTAAGAAAATTTGCAAAAAGTCAGGCTTTAGACTATAAACGGAGCGCTTATTGGGAGGCAACCCAATTTTCAATCCATTTTGTTTATTTTGCAGCTTTACATTTAATTTTTAGGTAGTACTTGCATTTTTTTTATTATTAATTTTTATATTTTTTCTTTCTTGAAGTTTTTTAATTAAGCATCCTTAACACCAACCTCTTTGATTTGATCTTCAAGTGCATTTTTAGTTCTAATTCATACATCATCCATGAGCTTATAATTTTGCATCACATTGTTTTAACATCATTGCTCTTATCATATCAAAAACAAATCATATGCATGATTTTGCACGCTTTGAGGAATTATGCATGATAATTGTAACGTTCTTGATTCGAAAATTCAAAATTTTGCTATGTTTTAGTTGGGATTGTTGGTGTTGATCTATTTCAATTTATTAATGGTGTGTATGATTCTAATGCTGTTTATCTTTTACTTGCGAGGAACACACTACTTGTAACACTTCCAACCAAGAATGGAAATACAAGAAACGAGTCGAAATCATTCAAGTGGGATCAAAACCAAGCTTCAAGTTATTACATCGCTCCTCTAAACCTCGGAAGTACCTAACTCCTCTTTTATATATTGTTATCAATTGATATATCTTTTCTTTTACATTGAGGACAATGTAACTCTCTAGTTTGGGAGGGTGATATCTCATTTCTTCATTTTGTTCATTTGATACCTTGTTTTTGAGATTCACAAAGGATTCACAAAAAAAAAAAAAAAAAAAAGTGGAAATTTTGAAAATTTTTGTTGATTTATTTATTACTTATGACATGATTTGAATTGACTTTTGTACTTTAGTTAAAAAGCTTAGCATATATAATCTATCTATCTAATCTAATCTAATACTATATTAAAGAAGGAAAGTCCTCCAAAGTTTTTCCTCCCAAATTTCCCCCCAAAATGTTATTATAAAAATAATAATAATAATTCAGAATAAGATTCTGCCCTAAGTTTGCTTCCACGTCAATTCAAATTTCAAAATTAGCATTTAATGCTTGCACTGTACAGGACAGACATTTTATCAGCTTTAATTTAAAACTGTCCAAAGCTGGACTTCCTTTTTTAATCCTCTCCATTCTTTTCCTCATAATAATACATATGAATCCTTTCCATTCTTCCTCATTTGAAACATCGGCTGCTGGACTTCTTCGAATTTTAACACCAAGTTCCTTGCCCTGCCGTCCGTTTCAACACATTCCGACGACGACTAATTGGTGAGTGCAACCCTAAAATGGAACTAGTATGAAATAAATCTGGCATTAATGATAAGAAAAGATTAAAGAAAACCCAACAATCAAACAATCTCAAAATCAATTTTTTCACAATAGAAAATGCTCAATGTCTGTAATCTTGATTACCATTTCATCTCTTTTACTGATTTTTTTATAGCGTTTCAAACCCAATAAGTTCGTGCCTCTCCTCTTCGATATCTGCAATGGCGGTGGAGGCAGTGTTTAATCGAAGAAATCAACCCTACAAAAACCTAAATCGGCTATCAAGGTACGAATTATGCAGTGTTTTCTCTTGATTTCGGGTTCTATTTTTGTGTTTCTGCTTGATTTTGGTTCTAATATACCAACCTGGAAAAAATGGAGAGATTGAAAAAATTGCAACAGCTTTTGGAGATTCACGTTTTCAGCAACTTTAGTTCTCATTCATTAAAATCATCTGTTTGGTTCATAAGTACCAGATAACTTCAGTGTGAACTGATCTTTTGCTAAAACCAAGCACTGATCTAAGATGTTTTATTGTGAGATAATTCCAAAATTTTTATGTTACTGAAAGAGGTTAGGCTTCTGCTTGCTGCTGTTGTGCACCTTTGAACCAAATATTCATGTTTGCCTCTATGCATTCTTTTTTTGTTTACAGGTTCGACATCTTGATACATCTGAAAAAAGTAGCAACTAAAAGATGAACAATGTGAGATATGAGCAATATCTCACTATTAAATCTAAAACGTATTAATTTGCTGTGTCTAATGTAATGGTTTATCATTTTTCTTGTCTGTCCCAGCTTCCTTAAGAAGGCAACAGTTTTTATCTCAGTATGATGTACTCCAGTCTCGCATAAAAGAGTTGAAGCAAGCTGCTGAGAATGAGGTACTGATGTTATATTATTGACTTCACCGATTATTGATTATTTATTAGAATTTAGTTTAATATATCTAAAGAGGACAAATAAACAATATCTAAACCAAAGTAATCACTTGCCATATTGTCTCCTGTAGAAATTTGAGTTGAAAGTAGATGTGATATAAGGTAAATTTATTCTTATGCAGTTTGTCATTTTTTCTTTACTGTAATCTTGAGGCTTATAACTTTATTGCACTTTGAGATTGTTTTGTTGATCTGCTAAATTCATTTTGTCACACAATATACTACTAAAATATGTTATTTCTTTTATTATTATCAATTGGTTGTGAAACTTCAAGATAAGTTTAATTTTGGAATTATGTACTGTATGCTTCAAACACAATTATAAACAGCATCCTCTCATCTAACATTTTAGGATATTCCTATTGATGATATTACATCATTTACTTTACATTGGTTCATGTATGCAGGTTCGATAAATGTCTAATAGAATTTTAGTTTGTTGTAGTTTTGTTCTCATTGAATTTTATGGATTGACCTGTTCTCCTTTAGAATAGTTTCTTAGAATTAGGAGAGTTCAGACTTGCATAAGTTGAAATATTTTCTTTGGAATGATAAGTTCATTATATATGGATATATAATGAAGGTTGAAATATTTGCTTTGGAATCTTTGACTAACCTTAAAACCCAAAAGTTGAAATATATAAGTTCAGACTTGCATAAGTTGAAATATATAATTTTTTTACATTTCAGCAAGTTCCACTTGCATAAGTTGCATCAGTCATTATTTTTTCAAGATTCTGACTTTTTGATTTTTATGGAAAAATTGTGGTCTTTATTTACGATGAAGAATTAAGGTGCGGTATTTTCTTTGTAATGTTTTATCTATGATTTGTATTCTTATGAACTATCTATGCTATTGAGTATTTGACATATTGGTATGTTCATTAGTGTTGTTTGCGACAATTGTTCTCAATCATCATAGAACAATTGGACACTAAAAATGATATTCATTCTTTATCTGTTTGTTGTGCCTTTAGGGATCTATTCTCAACTTTAACCACATATGTATAATTGGGAAATCTATTGTGGATTCTAATATCTTATCTTGCTACGGAGAAGGTTATTGTTACCACTAGCACAACGGTGATGATTCTAGGAATCTCAAGTTCGAAGCTCATTCAAGGTTATTTTACTTTGATTACATAAATTTTAATTGCTTTAATTATTTTGTTCTATTATATATGTCTATAAATAAACCCAGATTTTAGTTTTTGGATCATGTAGTATGTAGTAACCAATAAGGTGTCACTGATGTTCATTAGATTCATGCATTGGTCAGCTTGATTTGAAGGTAACATCATACAGCAATTCACATTGATCCAGGTTTTTTTTAATCTTTCAACTTTCCTACTGTTGTAGCGTCTTGATATTTTTGAATACCAAAACAACACTAAGTGGGTTATTGCTGTTTTGTTGATCAATTAGTTTATCTAACACATGATGATTGTTATGTGTTTTGTTTTGGTTGTTTTTTGAAAGTGGTGAACTTATTCAACTATTCAGATCTTTCTCATTATATTGAATGACCATTTGGGTTAAATATATATTTGTATTTAAACTAAGTTTCACATTCATTAAAAGAACATACGAAACAGGTCCCACTGCATCATCAGCCATTTCCTTTTGCTTGCATTATTTTTCAATTTGAGCTATTTCCTTTTTTTAAAAAAACATTATGTGTGGGTGCTATTGGGTTCTTGCATGCATATTATATGAATATATAAGACTTTAAACTTATTTTTAATCATTGGAATAAGGTATCATAAATGAAATTGAGTTTTTCAATTTAACTAATTGAAATATTTCATCTCCAAATTATGATTTAAGTTATGCTACTTGTGTTGAAAATGCCTTTGGAGGATATTTTAGCTTGCATCAATGGGTATGTTCTTTATGGTAATTGGAAATGGCTACATCGAAACACTGTATGTTCATTCGGTATGTTTGCCCTTATATATTAGATAGATCTCTACAGGAAAATAGGTAATATGCCTATGGAAACAGAAGAGCGCTGGCTTCCTTGATGAGAACAAATATACTGCAACCATCTCCTCTCGAGATCCGAAGATCATCATCAAGGTATGTTGTTAGAAGCCATGATTTCGCCCTGCTGCTCGAGATGGGAAACTTGAGGGGTGGTTGAGTAGAAATTTTTTTTATAATAGATGAAGCAGTGTCTTGGACTGAACTGAGCAAGCCTTTGAAGGGTGTGAGGTCAATCTTTTGTCCCAGAGATTCCACGTTTTCTGGTAATACGATGGAATCGGTCAACTGAGGAGTGCCTATGATTCCTTCTATGAACTTTATCTACAAATTCAAAATGGCAAGGTAAGATATACTTTCAAAATAAGTAACTTTTTAGTTTTTACTTCGTCAAAATAAATTTTGGGTGGAGGCAATGATCAAATAGTTGACAGATCAAACCATATGGAACAAAAAAAATTCCTTAAGAAAGCAGTTCTTTGATTTAGCATACAAGTTCCTTGGCAGGTTACCAAAAAAGTCGAGTTTATACATCACTGTGATATTTACTCGGTATGATTTATTATTAGAAAATGTAAAACTATGAACAAAAAGTACCTGCACACGCAGGGGACTTCGAAAAATGAGGTCAGATACTCAAAAGTAGCTGCCTCACCCACTTTGGACATTGCATTAGAATAACTTCTTAGTTCATCCTCAACTTCCACTAGATCAGTGCCTCCAAATCTTTCAAGCTTTAATAGAACTGCTAAGGTAATTGTAATTTTAGACACTTGAAATTGTAGCTAACATATCTTATGGTAACCGCTTTTTTTTAAAAAATAATCTAGAAGGAAAACCGTATTGATGGGCACAATGAATATGGTAAGGCTTTATTGAGTTCTTGGTGACTTCAAACCACATTAATATTTGATAACCTTAGTCAACATTTTTGTACATTTTGGGACATGCTTCAGCCTATTGCTAGACAATCAGTCAATATTTGCTCAAATCTTCAGTGATAGATTCTTCTGGACAGATTACATCTAAATTGCATGTCATTGAGCTTGAAGCCTTGCCAGGTGGATATATTATTCTCTGATTGTCCATGATTTTGGTATGGATATCATTATATGGATGTTAGTTGGTGCATTCCAAAAGTAATTATCGTCTGCTTATCAGTCTTATTGAACACTAAAAATCTTTTGCAAGGTATCATTTTCTAAAAAACAAGCAAATTTTTTTCTCTCCAGATTTGCTGATGATTTCCCAGTGGCAATGCAGGTATTTCTTCATAGGATAACTCTTCTCCTTTATGATTGTGTTTGTGTCTTTATTTAATTGAAGGAATATATTCTGCAATTTTAATTTCATTAGCATTATCCTTTTGCTATTTGCATGTTTCCCATAAATATAGTTGATATATGTGATCACAAAGCTAGACTTCTCTGTCTGTGATTTGGAATCTACCACAGCAGTATATAGAAATAGGATTAGTCCAGATCCCATCTTTTTGATTTCAGAAGCTCCCTCCATTTGTTGGAGGTTTCTACGCAATCAATAGGGGAGGCTGAATTTTACTTGTTGCAGTAAATGAAACAACAATCATACCCATTGTCAGAGGGCAAGTATGTATATAGCCTTTATATTTATGGTATATCCATCTAAAACATTTTTTTTTCCTACAAGTATTGAGTGTTACAGATTATTTGTCAGTTGAACAATCTGGAGCTTGCTGTCAGTCTTGCCATAAGAGGGAACCTTCATGGTGCCAAGAATTTGGTATGTCAATCATGGCTCTTCATTCAATCATGATCGCAATTAGCATTTAATATTGTCGACGATCATCTAATGACACGTACAATAATGCCATATGAGAATCTAATTTTATGAGTATTTTTGGATTAAATTCTAATTTAAGTTGTATTTTGATGCAGGGATTTGCCAGAATTTCTGTACAGTGCTTCGGATGCTGTCATCAAGAACTTGCTTGAAGTAGAAAAGGCGAAATACTTCTTGAAGAAGAAAAATTATTATAATTAGCTACGTCTAATTTTATTTCTCACATTCATTATTCTTTCATGAATATATTCTCAATACACAGTCAATTCAAATTGTTTAATTTGTGATATATATTTGCAAATATTGTATTTCTTCAATAATATCATACCGTTTCTTCAATAATATTTGCATGTAGGCAACTAATATTTTAGGTTTCAGATTCTTTGATCATGAAAAATATATACAAATTTATGAGGAATATTCTGTATTTTCGAATTTAACTTTTTCTTTACAAGTTTAATTTTTTACATTTTACTTCAAATATTTTGTATAGATCTAATACCGTGCATCGCACGGGTGATAGAACTAGTAATATAATTACAAATGTGTATTATGTTATATATGTTTTTTAATACTGTTTTATTTTACTAATAAATTCTTTAATAATTACGTTATCTTCAATACTGATTAATTATTATAGCTTTAGTAAAACATCATAAATTTTTAATTACATTATTTTCAATACTATTTTATTATTAGCATAACATGTATTTAATTAAAAAAATATGTGTATATATAGTTATATTCTTTTTTAATTACATAATTAAATTATGTTCTTTTAAATACTGTTTTATTATTACAACATTATTATTATTAATTAAAACAACATACATTTTTCATTATGTTACTTTTTAATATTATTTTACAAATTTAAATTTTTAATTATATTCTTTTTATAACATAATTAAATTATGTTCTTTTCAATAGTATTTTAATTATTATAATAACTTTTTTGAAGCAATAATTTTTTACTGTTGTTATTATTATTAATCCATCGTTTAAAAGTGTACGTAGTTGCATTCTTTTATGAATATAATTTTATATTCAAACTCTACATCATAATTCCAAATTATAAAATATATTGAAAATACCAATTAATTAATAGCTGAATATATAACATTACTAATAATGAGATAAAATCATTTTCAAAGTGACTGTTTATATTCTCAAGATAAAAGCAATTTTGAAATGTATATATATAATCACTTTTTTTAATCTCTATAAACCATGAATTTCCATTTTAGGAAAGTATAAAAAATGTGGGAAACTATGTGGTGTTATATTTGGCCACTTTATTGTTATAATATATATAAAGATTGGGGCAACATGTGAACTAAAATTTTTCTTGACATTCATCTATATAAGACTTTAATCAAATTTGAACACATAACCACTTTCGAATAATAACTTATGTAGGGAGATGCTTGATACTTGTGGGGTAAATTTGTGCACTTTGAACATAGAATTGACTGAAAAATCTCAAACCTTAAGAAATTAGATCCCGACCTGAAATGTAGAACCAAACTTCTCAAGAAGCAGCTTGGGGGTGGAAAGATTAAATACAAGTAGGCATTGACGGATTGAGGGTCTGAAGTTTTTAATGATCCATCTTTAGTGTAAGGGATTTTAATCAACGGGTAAAAATCATTATCAGCATAAAAATATAAAAAAGCTGAAAGTCTTATTCTACTCTTCAAATACCTTTTTGACTCGGGTAATTAAGTCTGAGGGATTCTCTGAACCTGGTACCCTAAGCTTAACCGAGTTGGGAGCTGCTGACCTAAAGCTCGCTACAAGGGTAAACTAGAAAGTAAGTACGGAGAGTGGACTTACACATAAGACACTAAAACATCTTTAACTTTTCTGTTTAAGCCTTGTGACTCGGGTAATTAAGTCTGAGGGATTCTCTGAACCTGATACCCTAAGCTCAATTGAGTTGGGGGATGCTGACCTAAAGCTCGCTACAGGTGTCATATAGAAAGCCAATATGAAAAGTTCTGCACAAAGATGGTAAAAAACAAGGACATTAAAAGAAAAAGTCGTCCATATACAAGAAAAAAAAAAATGAAAATGGTTTTAAGCTTTGTTGATTAAAATTCCTAATACTGGAGTCTAGGATTGGGAATGAATTATTATTGATTTGTCGTGCAAACTCGTCAAATCCTAACTGCCTTGTGTGAAAAAATGCAATTTATACATGTTTAGAAATCACATCAATAGGAAAGACCTTGGGATATGAGAGAAAAGCATTAAAGTTGTGATCATCCATGAAAGTGTAAGGAAAATAAAAAGAAAATCATTATTGACCACATGAGATTCGAGCTTATTTCTGCATAACTAGTCACATAGTGTCAAGCATATTGTTACATGAGTTTGCATTCGATTTTTGGCTATTCACACACACACACGATGAAGTTGAGCATTGGATGAATGAAAATAATTTTTGTTGTTCATATTTCTTCTCTAAGGTGAATCGTCATTTTGGATTATTGAAGTACGTTGTAAATAAATTGACAAAAACAAAAATAATTTCTGTTTGCATTTTTATTTTTATAGTTTAGTTTATTTTTGTTCGAGGATGAACAAATATTATAGTTTGGTAGGATTTGATAAGTGTATTTTATACACTTATTTAGTTGTCAAAATGAGGATATTATATTGTTTTTTCGTGAATAAATTCTACTTAATTTGTATTTATTTACATTATTTCAGGTTTTTATCCCAAAGTCGAGAAGATGGGAGAATTGAAGCAAATTCATGACAATTAGACGAACATTGAGATAAAACGAAGAAAATGGACTAAAGTGTACACTCCCAAAAGTTGAAAGACCGGATATGCAATTAACTCAAGGACCAACTTATTTTATTTGAAAGAATTGTGGCCCTAAAACATAAAAAGTAAAGTATGGACTAATTGGGCTTTAATTGGATTGAAATTTGGACTCTTTTGTGGCTAGGAAAGCAACCGACTTTGAGACAAATTGGGATATATATAAAAGAAAAGGTTTGCTGTGAAAAGGGAGAGAGCAGCCGAGAGAAAAAATTGAGGTGGTGGTGCGGCTGCATTAAAAAGGGAGAATTGATGTAGGTTTGGAAATGAAATTAAGGGAACAAGAATTGAGTTTACATTTGTGGTGGTCGGCTGTGAGAGAGAAAAAGTAAGGAGATTGCTTGGAGGATTCTTGAGGAATATATACACCTGGTGGAATTGTGATTAAAGGAATTAATAGGCAGCCGGGGAAAGAAAAGTGGAAGGAACTCGGCTGTGATTAACAAAAAGAAAACAGGGGCTACATGGCTGGGGATTGAAAATTGGAAGGAGGATGCTAATTTTTCAACTCTTCAAGCTCCAGATTCTACTTGCATTATTTATTGTTTTTTATTTCAAAAACATGAGTAACTAAATTTTAAATCGAGATTAACGATATAGATTTAATGCTTTTAATTTAATTTTAATTCTCAAGTTGGTGTTTTGATGTTCATGTGTTGATTTTATTATTGTTTTTAATGTTTGAGTTGCTTGATCACCAATTTATGATTAAATGATTGTTTTCATAATCCGAGAGGTGAGTTAATAATTAGATCACGTAATAAAATTCGACAGTTTCAACAAAAAGATAAAAATATGATGTGGTTGCTTGTGGTCACTTGTGAATTTCTAGGAGATTTTATGCCTTTAGCTAAGGAGAACTCTAACACACTGTAGATATACATGGTTGACTTAGTTAAATATGCCTAATTTGAACTCGAGTGAGGTAAATTAGATACATGTGTGAATTCGACCAAATACAATTCTAGAAAACAACTTGAGATACGAAATTAAGTTAGAATATTACTTCGAAATCGTTAGTCCCGATATTCGTTTAATTGTTCGAAAACTCACCACTTTGATTATTGCTTTTATTAGTTGCTTTTAGTTAAATTTATTTTTATTTTAATTGCATTATTTATTTCATTAAATCTCAATTTTATTGTTATTTTGGATTATGTTGCAATTTTATTTTCTTAGTTAGTTTTGGTTCTCTTCTAGGAATTTTAGAATCGAAGTAAATTTATAACGAATAAATAACGCTCGTGGGATCGATAACCCGAACTCAAAAGTCCACTTTTACTACTTATTAACGATATCGTGCACTTGCGATTGGTGTGAAATTGCAAGTGCACGATATCGTTAACAAGTAGTAAATGTGAACTTTTGAGTTCGAGTTGTCGATCCCACGAGGACTAGTCAATTCGTTATAAATTTACTTCGATTCTAAAATTCCTAAACTAAAACAAAAACTAATTAAGAAAATAAAATTGCAACAAAATCCAAAAACGATAATAAAATAGAGATTAAATGAAATAAAGAATTCAAATAAAATAATAGAAATTTAAAACTAAAAACAACTAATAAAGCAATAAATAAATTGGTGGGTTTTCGAACAATTAAATGAATATCGGGACTAACGATTTCGAAGTAATATTATAGCTTAATTTCTCATCTCTAGTTGTTTTCTAAGATTGTATTTAGTCGAATTCACGCTTATATTTAATTTACCTCTCTCAAGTTCAAATAAGGCCTATTTAACTAAGTCAACCATGTATCTCTACAGCAGGTCAGAGTTTTCCTTAACTAAATGCATTAAATTACTTAAGATTCATAAGTAACCACAAGCAACCACAAATTCATATCTCTATCTTTTTATTGAGATTTCCGAATTTTATTACATGATCTAATTATTAACTCACCTATCGAATTATAAAAACAACCATTAAATCATAAATTGGTGATCAAGTAATTCAAACATTAAGAGCAATAATAAAATCAATACATAAAAATAAAGTACCACCTTGAGAATTAAAATTAAACAAAAAACATTAAATCTATATCGTCATCCCGATTATAAAATTTAGCTACGCATGTTCTTAAAATAAAAATTAATAAATAATGCGAACAAAATCCGGAATTTGAAGAGTTGAAAATTTTGCATCTCGTTCGGTCGTTCCACCGAAATCAGTCCCCAGCCTAGTCCTTCCCTTGCAGTCGGCAGCTTCCTTTTTTCAATACAATCCAGCCGCAACCTCTATTGCAATCAGCCGTCTTCTTCCCAATTCAACCAGTCGTGCTCTCTTTTTCTTCTCCCACTAGCATTTGATCCAACCAACCACTTTAATCCCCACAATTAATAACCAGCCGTGCTCTATTTTTCTCACCAGCAATGTATCCCAATTCTTGTCCCCCCCAATTGCCACCAATTTTTGTGTATATATATATATGTATATAACCAGCCAACCAATTTTTTTTTCTTGCTGCCTAACTTCCAGCCGTGTATATATATGTATATCAAAGGTAAATATCACCACTTTTGGCCTCCAAGAAAAACTCCCTGCAGCCTGCCGACACCTATCTCTCCTCTTAAACTCACTCTCGGCTGCTCCTCCTTTTCTTCCCAGATAATAATCTCCCCAGCAGCCAAGTATAATTCTTGTGTATATACTTCTGGTCAGCCTCCAATTCAATCCCCCAAGTGACCACTTCAATTGCACAGCTAAGTGTGTTTCTATTCCCAGCAGTGACCTTTTTTTTTTTTTTTGAACAGCCGCACTCCTTCTTTCTCTATCCTCACAGCAGCAAACTCTAATTCAGCCGAGTTTATGTATATCTCTTGCCCCTAGCTGCCTAACTTTCTCTCCAGTCGGCCCTTTTTCTCTCGGCTCCCCAGTCCCCACGGCTGTCTCTCTCTCGGCTGCTTCTCCCTCTTTTTTTTTTTCAAAGCTGCGCACCACTATTCTCCCAGAAAGCTACCTTTTATTCTCAACAAAACCATGAATAACTTGGGCCAAGGAGTTCTTCTCTCAATTGATTTTGAGGCCCATTTCACAATTAGTATAATTTTTAGGATTAATAGCACAAAACGTCTCAACGTTTGACATGTATTGTGCAAAACGTCCCAACGTTTTGATTTTTTACGCTAAACATCCCAACCTTTACAATTTTTGGTAGAAGACATCATTTCTGTCAATTTTAACCCTATTTCACCGTTAACTTCAAATTGAACAGTAAATGTTAAGGGCATTTTCGTCCAAAAAAAAGCAGTCCATTCATACTTGTGTAATTGGCACAAAACGTCACTACGTTTGACACTTATTGTGGAAAAACGTACCTACGTCTATTTTTTTGGCGAATAACGTCCCTACCTTTAAATTTTCTTGTTCATTAGTCCCCAAATTTTACTTTTCTTTCAATTTAGTCATTCCGTATTTTATTTAAAGGTAATTGTCTTCAAACGTGTATAAATTTTGATCTACAACTTCGAATTGCACTCCATTTTTTGCGTTGAACTCCAAATTCAACCATCTTTCTTATGATGTATCATGTGCTCATTTATTAAACATTTCGTTTTGACTTTTGTATAGTAGATACTTATTTTGTTAGGGCATAATTGATTGACGTAAATTGATTTCTGTAAATTTTATTGAAACAGTAAAATTTTAATTTTAGTGTGTGTTCGGCGACCAGCGGAATTTATAAATTGGATTTATTTGACTTTGTAATCTTTTTAAGGTAAAATATTTGGTTAAAAATTGGTATGTTTAGCCCCTGTTTGAGCCATGTTATAATCTCTAATAACTTTCTGAACAACAAACATTCTCTCTCTTTCTCCAATTTTTAAAAAGTGATTTGAAGAGACAGAATGTGTGTTGTTCAGAAAGTTATTAGAGATTATAACATGGCTCAAACAGGGGCTAAACATACCAATTTTTGACCAAATATTTTACCTTAAAAAGATTACAAAGTCAAATAAATCCAATTTATAAATTCCGCTGGCCGCCGAACACACTAAAATTAAAATTTCACTGTTTCAATAAAATTTACAGAAATCAATTTACGTCAATCAATTATGCCCTAACAAAATAAGTATCTACTATACAAAAGTCAAATCGAAATGTTTAGCCCCTGTTCTGTTTGCTGTTTTGAGATCGTTTTCTGTTTTTATTTTCGAAAATTCTAAAAATGCGTTCTTTTTGTCATTTTCTAAAATATGTTTTGCAAAACGCGCGCAATGATTACAAAGAAAATGGAAAAGGCTGAATACATCGTTTTCAACATTTTTAATGGAAAACTCGGTAATCATCCAAAACACGGAAAATGCCATATTTTGCCAATAGCTGCCTTAGTTCAACTGGACAACGTCACAACTATCACAAGATAGGTCTCAGGTTCGATTCACACCATTGCAACTCCTCAATAATTTTTTTTTTTTTTTTTTTTGTAAAAACTGTCGGTGACTACTTTTTAACCTAAACGATATTTTCTTCTCCTCAACTGAAGCAAACCGCAGCCTGCTCTCATCTCCCCTTCAAACCGCAGCCTGCTCTCATCTCCCCTTCGCCACTCCTCCAAGCTCCTCCCTTCCGATCTCCTCTCCTCCACGCTCCTCTCCTTCCCCGTTAAAAACACCAAGCTACTTGAAGGCCTGGTCTTCACTACGGAAGCTGAACTTCGCTCCCCGCAGTCGTGCTCCTCCCCTGCTGACAGGTAATTTTTTTTTGGTTATTATACATTTTGGCAGTGGCGGTGAACTTTGTTTGGTAGTGGTGGTAGGTCGGTTGTGGAGGTTGGTTTTGAAATTGCAGGTTGTGGGTTGTGATGTGTGGAATTTGGTGGGTTGTATTACTTGACATGATTAATTCAAACTTCAGTCATTCATTTACGGTTAGGGAAGGATATTACCATTGCAACAATTCATCAATTTTAACCATAACAAACCATTCAAATCATAAATGTATCTGGCGTTCTATCAACCAGTGGCGATATTCAATGACGGCATATCAAAGAAACAGCAAACAGCCATACCTCGGTCATGTCAACAGAAACTTATTCCTCTTCCTCAGCCTCCTCTAGCCATTTCACAAAGGGCTCTAATCCCTTCACAAAGGTTTGCCTGAAAAAATTAAATAAACAAATCAATGACAATAATCATATATAGAGAAGCAGGTTTAGAGAAGTAAAATGAAAAGTGACAACAGATGATGAGCTTCAACTTCATAACTTCTGATGTTTTGTGCCAGAAATTAAGATCAGCGTTACCTTTTAATGGAAAAGGTAACAGAGCCATTTTAGGTGGGATTTCAATTTTTATTTTTATATTTCAAGTTTTCATTTCTTTTATATTTTTGGCCAGGGGTGGGGGAGTATTACTGCAGAGGATAGAAACATTGGGAGGCCAAAGAAAAATAGAGAAAATCTGCTTATCACTAAAAAAATGGTATTCTTTTGATTTAAAAGAAGAAGAAAATAGGTAAATGATTTTCATCCATCAATTATCCACTTCTATCTTCAGCATATAATCATTTGTGTCATGCCAGAGATAAAACTGATTCTATTAGACAGTATACTATTTGCTTCACATAAAAGGGAAGGAAGAAAAAGGACGTAGATAAGAATAAATATCTTTGAAGGATTTCAAGTTGCGCCACAGATATTACCACAAAATAATAGATTAGTGGCTTTGCAGGATCAAATGGGTACAATTAGCACAATAGTATAACAGTTCGCACACCTGCCCTTAGTGTTTGTTCCTTTACAGTGGGGACGGTCGGGGGGTTGTCGTCGGTGGTTTAGTGAAGTAGGTTATATCTGTGCAAGTATAGTTATGCCAATAATTTATTACATAGGATGAATGACACTTTCCTATACATTATGATCTCCTAATGACCTTTGCAAATAATTTTTGGGCATGATATACATTAGTAATCTTGTGATTCTTTTGTATCGATACATTAGTCAATTTATTTTGTACCGACACATCCCTATTGCATGTTGCAAAATACATAATTTCATTCGTCAAATTTGCCATTTTTCCTTTTGGTTTCATTTAGTTACCAAAAATATTTTGTCATTTAGTGTACACAAAGGAGGAAAATGAAGAATAATTGACATTCTTTGTTACTGTCTTTCTTTGTTAGAATGTGCTTCAATGGGATTGATTCCCTAAAAGATCACTTAAATTTCATCCTTGTAGGATCAGTACTATTGTACTGAAGGCATCTTTAGAATATGTCGAATCAAATGTAGATAAAATAGTAGAAATATAGGTAGAAACTGTGAGAGTTTTCATCACTATTTTTTTGTTTGTTTTGTTACTGAGGAGTAGAAATATAGATACAAACTTGAGAGCCATAACATTATCATCTCCTAATGACCTTTGCAAATGATTTTTGGGGCACGCTCAAATATGAACCCTTATTCGAATGGAGTTTTATGTCAATTCCTATGACAGGACAATATCTAATAAAAATGTACACGATATACATTAGTAATCTTGTGATTTTTTTGTAGATGCAGTAGTCAAGTTTTTTTTTTTTTTTTTCTTTAGAAGTTACATATTGTTCATAGAATTAATTTGCATGAAGAACATGGGTGGTCACAAAGGTTCTACTACGACACCAATGCAATGGTCCGATAGAAATGAGACTGCATTTATTCAACTTTGTTATGACTTCATGAAAGCAGGAAAATTACAATGTTCTACATTCAAATCCGATGATTGGGGCAAGATCAACGATGAATTGCTTCGCATTACAAATGAAGATTATGGAATAGCACGACTAAAAGGTAAATGGAACCGTCTGCGCATTACTCATCGGTGCTTTTCTCAAATTATCGGGCATACTGGCGTCACATGGGATCCACATACGAATAAAGTAAATGCTCCTGATGAAGTTTGGGAACATTTTTATACGGTAATTCTTTCTCACATAGTAGAATATGATATACAATTTATTTTCATGCACATATAAATATTAGTTGACATTGGTTTTTTACATTATTGCAGCTAAACAAGACGGAGTACAAAATCATCAGGAGTAAGGGATGTCCACATTATGAAACACTTGGAGAGCTGTTCGGCGGAACCACAGCAACAGGTGCACTGGGTAATGCCTCCACTCAACCTCCCCCTACATCGGACGAAGAACGAGAAATAGAGGATGCATTTCTGACCAAGGGTGTGCATGTACGAGCTGAAAAAATTGATGATGATGAAATAGAAAAACCTGGTCGACGTCGCAAGGAACCTAAGATCAGTAAATCGGATAAGCTCGAGGCTTGTATGCAGCAGTGGTCGTCCACAATGAGTGCAAGAAATGATGAGAGTGAACTGCGTCAGGTTTACCTGAGAGAGAAGCTTGCACGACTCCAAGGAAAATCATCTGCTGGTACCAGTGATAACGAAGCAAGTAGCCAGGATCCATTTTCTCAATCAGTTTGCATGAAAATCCTGAACAACATGGAAGGATTAAGTAATGAGATGTATGTGAAAGCTATGAAGGCATTCAAGGATCAAGAATTCAGGCAGCAATTTGTGATGGTGCCTGAAGAAAGGAGGATGCCTGTGCTAGAGCTCCTGTAGTCGTGTTAGCAGTTTATTTTATTTAGGATTATGTTTGTGTGAGCAGTTTATGTGTTTGAAGGTGTTTTGGTTGGTAATGAATTATGTTATCCTTTTCGGCGTTGATGTTGATGGTGAAAACTTTCTTACTTTGTTTTGAACATTATGTTTTCGTAACGTGATCTCGGGTCCTTATTGGAGTATGTAGTACTTCTTTTATTTATGTTTTGTGTTCACCATCTGTTTCAGTAATTATTTTCTATTTCTAATTCTGATTTGTTTATAGTACTTATTTTAATATTCTTTTGTTTTGACCATCAAATTGAATAATGATTATGTTCGATTTGATCAGGAAATGTCTGACTTGGAGTGTAGTTTCTCCGATGACTCAAGTGACGAAGATATATTTTCATTCATACAGGAAGATTTCGATTTATCTACAGACATGATGGGATGCCAGATGTTAATAGCTTTGTCTGGAAGAGATATCATCCACAAGACACCCCGTAGAACATCAATGCTGACGGAGAGGATGTACATTTATGAGATTTTGAATGGTCATCCAACTGTGTGCTACAGTAATTTTCGAATGCAAAAGCACGTCTTTCAAAATTTCTGTGATATTTTGAAAGGAAAAGGTCTCCTGACAAATGGGAAGAAGGTGACCGTCGAGGAAGGGGTAGCAATGTTTCTAATGATTATAGGGCACAGTACTCGTTACAGGCTAGTTGGTGATAGATTTCAACATGGAAATGACACAATACACAAGTGGTTTAAGCGAGTCTTACGTGCAGTTTATCAGTTGGGCATTGAGTTAATACGCCCGACGAATCAGGGGGTTGTGCATGAGCGCATATTACAAAAGTATCCATACTTTAAGAATTGTATTGGTGCAATTGATGGGACACATGTGGCCGCTTGGGCACCGGCATCGAGGCAGACAGCTTTTCGGGGAAGAAAAACAAGTGTGACACAGAATGTAATGCTAGCATGCGATTTCGACATGAGATTCACATTTGTGTATGCCGGTTGGGAAGGTACCGCTAATGATTCCCGAGTATTCATTGACGCTGTTACAAATCCCGCAAGCGGATTTCCAATGCCACGTGAAGGTATATTATATTAGTTTTAGAAATATATGTTTCACACATAACTTTAAATCTTATTAATTTTATAATTGTAGATGAATGGTACCTAGTTGATGCTGGTTACCCAAACATTCCTGGTTTTCTTGCACCATATCGAGGACGTCGCTATCATTTACGTGATTATGCTGGGAGAGGAAGACTGCGGGGAAAAGAAGAGTTATTCAATTATCGACACTCCTCGTGCCGTAACATAATCGAGCGTAGTATTGGAGTGTTGAAGGCCAGGTTTCCTATTCTGAAGTTAATTAGCAATTTTCCTCTTATTAGGCAAAGGCATATCCCTACTGCGTGTTGCACAATACATAATTTCATTCGTCAAGAACATGCATTAGACGAGCTGTTCACAGAATATTCAGCGGAGAATATGATTTTTGATGATGTGCCTGAATCAAGTGATGCTCGAGAACCCATACAGTTTGATGCGAGCCAAACAGCTCAAATGGGACAAGTGCGCGAAGAAATTGCTAATCAAATGTGGACTGATTACTCCACAAGGTCAAGATGACTCTTAAATTTATTTTGTTTAGTCAAACTCTTTATCAGTGATTAGAGTTACATGTATTGTGGAAGTAATTTGGACTTGAATATTATGTTGTTAATTTCTTATAATATTTTTTTGGAGTTGAACATTAATGACATTATTAATTAGTCCACAAAAATAGTTAAACAATATAGATTGTTTAATATAATTCAGAAGCAAATTCAGTGAAAATAGTATAAGTAGTATTCTGCAAAATTTCAAACAGAACGCGTTTTCCAGCTTTTCATTTTCAGAAACAGTTTTCAGAAATGACAAACATAACGCGTTTTCAGCAACATTGAAAATAAAAATAAAAACATAAAATACAAAACATTTTCCAAAATGAAAATACAAAATAAAATACAAACAGAACGCCACCTTAATAAATGAGCACATGATACATCATAAGAAAGATGGTTGAATTTGGAATTCAATGCAAAAAACGGAGTGCAATTCGGAGTTGTAGATCAAAAGTTATACACGTTTGAAGACAATTACCTTTAAATAAAATACGGAATGACTAAATTGAAAGAAAAGTAAAATTTGGGACTAATGAACAAGAAAATTTAAAGGTAGGGACGTTATTCGCCAAAAAAATAAAGGTAGGGACGTTATTCGCCAAAAAAATAAACGTAGGGACGTTTTTCCACAATAAGTGTCAAACGTAGGGACGTTTTGTGCCAATTACCCAAGTATGAATGTGCTGCTTTTTTTTTTGGACGAAAATGCCCTTGACATTTACTGTTCAATTTGAAGTTAACGGTGAAATGGGGTTAAAATTGACAGAAAGGATGTCTTCTACCAAAAATTGTAAAGGTTGGGATGTGTAGCGTCAAAAATCAAAACGTTTGGACGTTTTGCACAATACATGTCAAACGTTGGGACGTTTTGTGCTATTAACCCTAATTTTTAATTTGGGAATAGTACATAAATAAGGGGTTTTTAAATCTCATTTTCAAAATTAAGGTGAAACCTATAAAATTTCAAAAATCAGGTTATATTTAGAATCAATTAATTAAATTAAATAATTAAAATATTTTATTATTTATATGTATTAAGGTCACAATACTATATATTTGAAGTCACAAAACACAAATTTTTTAGGTCACGAATGATTTCATGATCACAAATTATCGAAATATTAGGTCACAAATTGAATTTATTTTTAGGTCACAATCTACAAGCCACCATTTTTAAGGTCACAATTATTCATTTTCAAAGTCACAAGAAAAAATTGTAGGTTACAACCATCATTTTTTTCGATCAAAACCTACCAACCACCATTTTTAAGGTCACAATTATTCATTTTCGAGGTCACAAGAAAAAAATTGTAGGTCACAACCATCATTTTTTCCGTTCACAACCTACCACCCCATTTTTAAGGTCACAGTTATATTTTTTCAAGGTCACAAGAAAAAAATTGTGGGTCACATTTATATTTCAAAGTCACAACCCCAACCCACACCGCCCTCACTTCACAACTCCAAACCATCACCAGCACCGGCATCTCACCACTACATTCAACACCGCGCCGCCACCACTAGCGTTTTCGTCAGCCGCCTCCACGTCGCACCATCACCACTACCACCGATACAACTCACCGACTACAGAACCAATCCACCAGAAAATAGGCAAATCACCACCGACCAGCGGCAAAATCATCATCGTCGACCATCGCCAACACCACGCTTCGCCGCCACCACACTGCATACACAACATCACCGCCACCCACTCACACACCACCACCACAAACCGAGCACACACCACCGCCATCACCACAAACAGCGCACACACCACCAACCACCATCATCACCACCAACCACGCACAGAACACCACCACCATTAAAAAAAATAGAAGAAACTAGTTTCCGATGAGGAGAAAAAATATTCAGATGAACCACATCGTCGCGCGGCTGCGATGTCATAGCAACCTGTCGCACAATCCATCGCTTCACCCCACACTGTCGCACACAATTTGCACCGGGCACAAACTACCTGCACCGTACACACCATCGCACACAAACTGCAACTCAATCACCAAAATCGCGTCGCAACGGCTGTGACTGCAACACAACGTGTGGTCGGAAACGTAATAGTCACGAGGTCGAGATGACGCCTACACCGCTGTTATCCTTTGAAACCATCGCCTTGTGCCGGAGTCGTAGTCTTCCAGATTCCGGGCGGCGCTGCTGCATCGCCCGGAAGCAGCGACGAGCGATGCAGTGGCGCCGCTGCTTGCGGGCGATGAGCGGCGAACGATTCGGCAGCAATGACTCCGGTGGGGATGGGTGTGTGCGGCGGGGAAGGGGCGGTGGAAGAGATGACGGAGAGGCTTGAAGAGATGATATCATGATAGAGAGAGTGTTATAGGTAGAGAGAGAAATAATTAGGTTAGGGTTTGAAGTGGTGTAAAATAAAGATAGGATTGTGTAATTAATTTAATTCAAAAATATTATTATATAATTTTTTTAATTAATTAAAACCTGAATTTTGAAATAATTCAAGTTTGATCTTATTTATGAATTTGATATTTATAAAGTAGGGTTAGGTGTAATTTCCACTTTTAATTTTAAGGTCTTAAACTTTTCAAATAATTCAACTTGGTCTTGAATCTTTTCAATTTTGCAATTAAGTCCTTGACATTTTTAATCTTCGTTTCATCTCCAATTTTCATCCAATTGTTGTGTGATTGCTTTAATTCTTCCATCTTCTCGATTTTTGGGATAAAATCTGAACTAATAATAATAAACAAAAACTAAGTAGAATTTATTCAAGAAAAATAAAATAATATCCTAATTTTGACAAATAAATAAGTGTATAAAATACACTTATCAAACCCCCCCAAATTAGAATATTTGTTCGTCCTCGAACAAAACTAAAACTAAACTATAAAAATAAAAATGCAAACAAAAATAGTTTTTATTTTTGTCAATTTATTTACCATGCACTTCAATAATCCAAAATGATGATTCACTTTAGAGAAGAAATATGAACAACAAAAATTATTTTCATTCATCCAATGCTCAACTTCATTGTGAGTGTGTGTGAATAGCCAAAAATCGAATGCAAACTCATATAAAATATATTTGACACTGTGTGACTAATCATGCAGAAATAAGGCCGAATTTCATATGATCAACAATGATTTTCCTTATACTCTCATGGATGATCACAACCTTAATGTTTTTCCCTCATATCCCGAGATCTTTCCTGTTGATGTGGTTTCTAAACATGTATAAATTAAATTTTTCCATACAAGGCAGTTAGGATTTGACAAGTATGCACGACAGACCAAGAATAATTCATCTCTAGTCCCACACTCCAGTATTAGGAATTTTAATCAACAAAGCTTATATCATTTTCATTTCATTTTTTTTATATGGACGAATTTTTCTTTTAATGTCCTTATCTTTTACCATCTTTGTGCAGAAATTTTCAAACTGGCTTTCTATATGACCCATGTAACGAGTTTTAGGTCAGTAGCTCCCAACTCAGTTGAGCTTAGGGTACCAGGTTCAGAGAACCCCTCGGACTTAATTACCCGAGTCATAAAGGCTTAAATAGAAAAGTTAAAGATGTTTTAGTGTCTTATGTGTAAGTCCACTCTCCGTAATCCACTCTCTGTACTTGCTTTCTAGTTTACCCCTGTAGCGAGCTTTATGTCGGCAGTTCCCAACTCAGTTGAGCTTAGGGTACCAGGTTCAGAGAATCTCTCAAACTTAATTACCCAAGTCAAAAAGGCATTTGAAGAGTAGAATAAGACCTTCAACATTTTTATGTTTTTATACTGGTAATGGTTTATACCCGTTGATTAAAACCCCTTACACTAAAGATGGATAATTAAAAACTTCAGACCCTCAATCCGTCAATACCTAGTTGTACTTAACATTTCCACGTTCTACATTTCAGGTCGGGATCTAATTTCTTAAGGTTTGAAAATTTTCAGTCAATTCTATGTTCAAAGTGCACAAGTTTACCCCACAAGTATCAAGCATCTCCATCCATAAGTTATTATTCGAAAGTGGCTATGTTCTCAAGTTTGATTAAAGTCTTACATAGATGAATACCAAGAAAAATTTTAGTTCACATGTTGCCCAAATTTTCTAACTAAAGTACAAAAGTCAATTCAAATTATGTCATAAGTAATAAATAAATCAACAAAAATCCCTTTTTTTGTGAATCCCAAAAACAATGTATCAAATGAACAAAATGAAGAAATGAGATACCACCCCCCAAACTAGAAAGTTACATTGTCCTCAATGTAAAAGAAAAGATATATCAATTGATAACAATACATAAAAGAGGAGTTAGGTACTTTCCAGGTTTAGAGGAGTGATGTGATAACTTGAAACTTGGTTTTGATCCCACTTGAATGATATCGACCCGTTTCTTGTATTTCCATGCTTGGTATGAAGTGTTACAAGTGGTGTGTTCCTCGCAAGTAAAATAAACAGCATTAGAATCATACACACCATTAATAAATTGAAATAGATCAACACCAACAATCCCAACTAAAACATAGCAAAATTTTGAATTTTCGAACATGGTCGACCATCAAGAACGTTACAATTATCATGCATAATTCCTCAAAGCATGCAAAATCATGCATATGATTTGTTTTTGATATGATAAGAGCAATGAGGTTAAAATAATGTGATGCAAAACAGTAAGCTCGCGGATGATGTATGAATTAGAACTAAAAATGCACTTGAAGATCAAATCAAAGATGTTGATGTTAAGGATGTTTACTTCAAAAACTCCAAGAAAAATAAAATAAAATAAATGCAAGTACTACCTAAAACTATAAATATAAAGTTGTAAATATAGTAAAATAAATAAAAAGGAAAGAAAATTGGGTTGCCTCCCGATAAGCGCTCCGTTTATAGTTTAAAGCCCGAATTTTTACAAACTTTCTTATAGTGGCTTAAAGGATGCTCGTGATGCCCTGCACTTCTTGCAATTTTCTGATTTGCATTTTTCAACCTTGTTGCGCAGTTTCTTGAATTCTTTATTTTTGGCCTGAGTGTCACCTGGTTATTTTTCTTGCTTCCAATTATTTTCATTTTCCTTTACCACTCCTAACTTGTAGCAACTTTCAGTCTGATAATATTTTTTCGAGGGTTGAGTGACATTGAAAGACACTTGATCATTCTAAACCCTCAAGATCACCTCCCCCTTTTCAACATCTATCAAAGCTCGCCATGTGACCAGAAAAGGTCTACCAAAGATAAGTGGTATTTGACTATCTTCTTCAATATCCAAAATAACGAAATCCACTGGAAATATGAATTTATCCAATTTAACTAAAATGTCCTCAATGACACCATATGGATGCTTCACATATTTTTGAGTCAGTTGTAATGTGATTTTGGTTAGTTTAGGTTTCACTAATCCACGTTTCTTGTAAACTGAGAGAGGCATCAAATTGATACTTGCCCCCAAATCACAAAAAACTCTATTAAATTTGAAATTGTCAATATCACAAGGATAGAGAAACTCTCTAGATATTTGAGTTTTGGAGGTAATTTATTTTGCAGAATTGCGCTGCACTCCTCAGTTAAGGACACAGTCTCAAATTCCCTCAACTTCCACTTTTTAGAAATCATCTATTTCATAAACTTGAGGTAAGCTGGTATCTGAGCCAAAGCATCTGCAAACGGAATGTTGCTATGCAATTTCTTGAATACCTCCAAAAATTTACTAAACTGTTTATCCATTTTGTAACTTTGCAGACGTTGAGGGAATGGAACTAGTGGGACATAGGTCTTGACAAGATTTCGTACTTTGTCATTTTATTCTTCTTCTTTCTTTTAAGTTTCAGATTTGGTTGATTGATTAGGTACCTCAGATTTACTCTCTACTTCTCCAACCACTTGTTTGTCTTCCCTCTCAGGTCTTTCTACTTGTGTTTTGGGCAATTGAACACCATTTCTGGTATTGACAGCCTGAACATCCTTCTGTATCCTATTTCTTAGGAGTGTACGAGGGAAAGGGATTGGAGGTACATATCCATTTGGTGGAAAATATTCCTCTGTAGGAATGTATGATTTATCCTCAACAGCTACCTCAGAGGCTAGAGTGTAGATTTTTCCCATCTCTACTGCAAAGATTATGTTGACATGCTCCCTTGGATTTTTAACTGTGTTACTTAGGAGTGTTCCAGGTGCTCTCTCAGACAGTTGTTGAGCGATTTGGCTTATCTGATTTTCAAGCCCTTCAATTGCAGCAGAATGACTTTGAATGGTTGTTTGATGTAGTTCAAACATTTTATCAGTCTTCTGCATGTGCTGTTGAAATATTTTCCCCAAACTTGGTCTTCTCTCCTGCATTGGTTGGTTAAACTCATTTTGATTGTTAGACCATTTGAAATTTGTGTGTTGTCTCCAACCAGAGTTGTAAGTAGGAGCATATGGGTCATTCTGTTGTTGATGATTGTTTTGCCCAAAATTAACCTGCTCCTCTTTCGAAGCCAACAACATGCAATTTTCGGTTCAATGGTTCGCGCTACAATTCTCACACACTACTGGTGATTGAATAGCGTGAAATCCTTGGTGATGTGAAAACAACATGCCAACCTTTTTTGTTAGCGCAGCAAGTTGGGCATTTGTACTAGTCAGTGCATCTACATCATGCACTACAGCAACTCTCTTGTGCACTACTCTTTTAGATAGGAACATGGTGTGTGTTTTTGCAATGAGTTCCACCAAGTCCCATGCTTGGTTGAAAGAGATGAGTTCCACCAAGTCCCACCCCACTCCGTCCCCATTCTCGTCCCCAATTAAAAAGTTCCATTAAAATTTAAAAAGATCAAAAGAAAAAAAATCCTATATTGTCTATACAAAAGTCCTATGATGTCAAAAAAAATTTACACAAATTTTTTTATTACTTATCAAGTCATAAATTTTAAATACTTATTTTGAAAAAGTTACTGATTATTATTTATTAAGCTTATTGAGTTGTATTTTCTTATCTAATCAAATATAAAATAAAGATACAAACAATGATGAATATATAATTGATAAATGTCCAAATAATGTGTAAATATTATTAGATTTTGAAAATGTTAGAGTTGTTCCTACATGTTTCCTTATATTGTCTGTAAAAAATCATTTTAAAACTTAAAAAAAAAATGGGGACGTAAATGGGGATTTGCACATCCCTAATTAAATGATGATGGGGCGGGGATGGTAAATCATTAACAGGGCGGCGGGGATGGTAAATCATAACGGGGCAGGAATGGGGAAAGGCATCTCCACCCCATACCCACCCCGTTGTCATTCCGACTTCGGCCCCTTCTCCCTTCCACGTCGTCGGCGTCCATCCGGCGGAGGTACCGCCGTCGCTATCGAGTGGTTTCGGTGAAGGTGTGGGTGTGAGTGTGTGAAAAGAAGGAAGTCTTGGGTGGATTTTTGGTTCGAAAATCGGGGCTTGCATATTTGCAATTTTTTCGGCGATAGTCCGACAACGAAACGGCCAAGGGAGGTAAGTGTTTGGGCTTCGTTTCTTCTTTGTTTTTGGGTTTCAATATTGGGGAATTCGAAATGAAGCAGGGGCGGTTGGTGTTGGTCGGCTTATGGAGGTTGGCGGTCTGTGACTGCGGTTTCGATTAGTATGGCGATGGTGTGTGGTGTGGAGGTTGAAGGGGGGTTTAATGCTCAGTTTTGGTTGTGACGTGTGTGATGAATGTTGAAGGCAGAATTTTGTGCTGGAAGTTCGGTAATGAATTGAAATGGCAATGGCATTGCTCGATTGTGTGGTATGTAAATTTCTTTGTGCGTGAATTGTGTTGGAAAAATTGGTTTTGACCAATTTATGTGATTATTTAAGTAGAACAATCAGTTGATGAATGGAAAATTAAGCCACTTAAATTTGTGACAATATTGGAAAATTAGTAGAATATTATAAAATATTCTAGAATTAATTTAAATGAAAGAGATGTGTATTTTCATATAAAAAGTTGTGACTTTTGAATTAATATTTTCCAATAGTTGTGTTTCTTCAATTAGAGACAAATTTGAAAAGATGTGTCTCTTGAAAGGGTTGTGTCTTTTGAAACACAACTTTCCAACATCTATATATAGACCCCATATGCTTGGATTTTTCATTCTTTCACCAATTTCATCATTCATTTATTTTTTTTATGCTTGCATTATTTGTACTAATGCATATTCACTTCAAAATAATTTTTTATTTATTTGGAGTCGAGTTTCAAATGAAGAGAGTTCAAAGCATAAGTAAGGTTCGTTGCTCTTCGTAATTTGGAGTGCTCCTATTGCGGGACATGGTCGTTATATCTTGGGAGACGAATGCCGAAAAATCGTTATCACCCATGTAGGGCATTATCGTCTTAAGGACAAAGAATCCAACTTTTGCCTCGGCCAAATTCTTATTCATGCATTTTTGATTTTCTACTTCATATTTTCGATTTTGGTAAGTTGAAACTCTGTCCAATTTTCGATACGAATTTACAAACTATTATTCTACTTATTTTGGTGTCACTATTCACAAATCTCCCAACAAATTGAATGTTGAATTTCGATTTGTGTATGTGTATGTGTATGTGGAATTGTTGTAATCTTATCGAGAGTTTGTTGCTTGTGTCGTGAGTTGGTGATGCTCGTGAAGGAGGAAATAGGTAGGAAAGGGATGAATTATAGGCTGTTTTTTGGAATTTGAAGAAAATGTAACTTACAAATTGTTTGCAAGAAGTTGAGGAGGTATCGATATCAAGGAGTTTTGGGGTTAAGGAAATGTAAAGTTAAAAGACATTCATGGATTTAATAAAAATAAAATTTGAAAGTAAACTTGATCCAAAATAATTAAAATTTGGACTTAATATATATTAGATTTAAAATAAATAAAGTTTCCGGCTTAAAACGAAAATAAAGATTTTAGACAACTTTAAAATCGTAAATTAGACTAATGATTTAAATGAATTTAAATTTTTATCTCATAGCCTTAAAATAATAATATAGTTAGACGAGAACGATAATTTTGAAAATTGTGACCATTAAGATTGAAAAGTCGTAGCGATAAGTTTGGTAAATCTAACTTTTAAATTTTAAAATTTCTCGGTCGCTACATATAATGTCAATGTTTTTGCCACATGTACAAAGTAAACATTGTCCCATTAGAGATGCTCTTAATGTGTTTATGCAATTTCAAAATTAATAAAAAAAATATTTTAAAACTTAAAAAATCAGATCATAATTATTTCTGGATTACAAATTTATGAATTTTTTAGGTCATAATGGTTACAAATTTTGAAATTAATTTATTACAACTTATTTTTCGATCACAATTCACAAAATTTTAAGCTACGAATTATTTATTGATTACAAATCACAAATTTATTAGGTCATAACTTATTTCTAATTACAAATAACAAATTTAATATGTCACAGTTTATTTCATTGTCACAATAACTACTAGACGGATGCACCACCACCACAAATAATATAAAACACTATCGCTACTACACTCAGAGTAGAGATGACAAAAAAATGAACCCGCCCAAAACCCGACTCGAATGGGGCAAAAAAAAAAAGCCTGGGGACGGGTTTTGGAGCTCTGCCCCGAAGTATTATTATAAAGAATATATATATGTAAGAAAAAAAAAGATAGAAAAAATAATAAAATAGAAAGAAAAAAAATAAACTAAACGGGACAGCAAAGTTGAGTCGCCCTGACTCAACCCGAAATTCACGTGGTGCGGGGTAGTTTTGGAATTTAAAAAATTTCGCAGGACATAGTACTCCCGACCCGAACCCACCCCACCCACCCCGCTGCCATAACTAACTCAGAGTTTATTCGAATCTCACTAGTATGTCTCTTGATGCTTTGCTCCTCATTCCTTACTTTTAACTCACATTTTTATTTCTGTATTTTATTTTATAATTTGTTACTGAATTTTATTTTTTCTTCCATGTCATCCAAACTACAAGTTATTCCCAGATATATCTGTCATGGACAGTCATTGGCGTATTGTAGTTGAGAAACGTTCACTAAAAATGGCTAGAAATGGTGGTTTAAAATGTTTGAAGATGATACTAATAGACATAGAAGTACATTTTCCACACAAATATATTTCGTCTTCTAAATTTTACTCAAAAAATTAACCAAAAGTAAAAAATTTAACTACATTCTTTCTGCCTCTCATACCTTCAATAATGTTCCTTGTACAATTTCTATGGACAATGCAATTGACAATTCCAAAACAAATGCCCGAAATGCCCCTTAACTTAACCCTAATTTTCACTCAAACCAACATTCCCCCAATTTTAAATTGATAAACCTCAGTTAAGTCCATTTTGTATAGAAACTCAAATAAAATTAGAGATGATAAAATAATCCGATCCGCTACACTGATTCGTCGACCTGATCCGATCCGCGGATCAACGGAGCGGATCGGGACAAGGCGGGTCAAAGGATCGGGGCGGATCCACCCCAGTTAATTAAAAAAAATAAAAAAAAATAAAATTTTAAAATTTTTTTTAAAAAATTTAGTTTAAATTATATATAAAAAAATTAAAAATAAAAAAAATTCGTCGCAGATGGGGAGGCCGATCCGCCCCGACCCGACCCGAAAAAGGCCGATCGCGTGGCGGATCTGGATCTGCTGAAATAATTTCGGGGCGGGGAGAATCGGGGCCCGATCCGCCCTGTTGCCAATACTAAATAAAATCCTTTGCTCTCATACTCAACGAAATCGAAGCAAGCAATAATGGAGGGACCGTGCGGTGTGATTTTTTCATAGATCTATTGGTTTGCTGGTCCGCTGATAGTGCAAAGGTGTCGAAGCCATTGGAAATTAATTTTAGATAAGAAATCAAAATCTAGCACGAACAAAATGTAATTATTATTCAGGTCCAAATAACTAAAAATTGTCTACAATACATACCAATTCACAGACAAGATTCAACAGAAAATGGAACGAACCTCAAAAATAAAGGAGGAAATGCTTAAATTTGTCAACTGAGATTGTACAAGGAGCATTATTGTACTTCAATATAGAACCATAAAAAAGTATTCACACTACACTTTAGAAATGTATTGCATTTGCCAGCACGATTGAAAGTGATGACAACCAGTGAACCGTCCAAGCTTTGTGAACAAAATTTATAGCTGTAAATTCTTCTTAGTTGATTCAACAAACAATAACCAAACCAAACATTACATAAAATTTTGGTCTATAATTGCTTTTCTGTACACTATATTTTGAACTCGCTACTAATAAAATTCGTTCAATGCCTGTATTAAACTATTGCATTTAGTTTCATATACGTTCTTTGAAGTTCTAAACCACCAACTCTTAAAATAATAATAATAATAATAATTAAAAAAAAAAAAGGTTGAACGCCAACCTCAGGAGTCCCCAAATGTCCCTGCCTTGGAGATTTGTGATGAATGTTAATTGCAGGTTATGTTCCAAGCTGATCAAGGTTGGGAACTTTGGATATCATTCACTGAACTGATAAAGTGTCTAGTAAATTTGAACATGTGAGGATTCAAATATGCAACTACTGTGCTACTGACGTTTGTGGACACAACCTTTGCCAATTGATTCCTTGGGGGCACTAAACTACATACTCTTAACATTAAGCAACTAACGATTGCCCCCACTAGTTTAGGAAAAATATAAAACTTGGTTAAAACACTTGTTTTCTTAATTTTAATTCATTTTTTGAAAAAATTAAAAAAATGATAATAATAATAATAATAAAATTGCTTATGGCACTTCACTTATTAGTTATTACTACGTACACACTATTTTATCACTAATCATAACGGATATTTTCTCCCTTATAGTGACCACCAAAAAAAAAAAAACTTGTATGTCCATCTGTCTATTTGCATCCTCTCCTCTTTTCAAGTTGTCATCCTCTCTTCTCCTCTCCCTTTTTTTCCATACAAAAAAAAAAAAAGAAAAAAAAAGCAACTCATTTATAAATTACATTTTCACAGTTAAAATCATCTTCAAATTCAAACTCAGAAATGCAAAAAATTGTCTATTATCAAGGCCTCTTAACTGCACTTAACAAGCGGTCTAGTTGAGGAAATAAAATAATATATTTGTGTGTTGTGGGGGTGTGTGTATTTTGAGGAGGTAAAAGAAAAGTGAAAATGGTCAATTACACAAAATATCACTAAAGTTTGGAAAGAATTTTAAACCTACCATTAAAGTTCAAAATTTACACAAAATACCATTTATGTTTCGTTTAGTTACTCAAAATACCACTCAGCTAACTATGTAAACAAAAACGTTCAAATTTAAAGATGAGGACTTGATATATAATTTCAATCCTATTTTGTGAAATTGCACAAAAGCCCTCACCCACACCACTATCACCCCCATCTCTCTGGCCACCTTCAATCCGCCACCACACACGCTTTTTCGGTACAAAATCTCACTCCAGTGGATCGCGAGGCAGGTACGAGTTTTAGTCGCCCCGACCCGAACCAGCCCCGATATGTTATTTAAAATAATATATTAAAGAAAAAAATAGAAAAAGGTCGAAAAAATTAATAAAAATAATAAAAAATAGAAAAAAATTAAATGTGGCGGTAAATGGTGCGACACAATAGACCCCGCCCGAACCCGAACTCGCCCCGACCCTAAACTTGCGAGGCGGGCATGACTTGAGGGGACCTGACCCGAACCCACTCTGTTCTGAATTACAGAATCATGAAGAAGTTTATTATTAAAATCTGAAATGTGAGAATTTCCTGAGAGATGGGGGTGGTGATGGTAGGCATGGGCAAAAAAATCGGAATCGATATGATCGAACTGGAACCCTATGGTTTCAAAAAAATAAAATAGGAAATCGATTTTGGTTCTCGGTTCCGCCTTTAGAACCGAAAAATCGAAGTTAGAACTAGATCTTTGATCCTTATTTTTTATATATATAGTTTTAATTGGTTGTTCTAAAACTAAAAATCAAAATAATTTTTAAATGATTGAGTTCTTTTCATGAAATTTGTTACGTCTCTACCTCACTATAATTTTTAACTTCACACTTGAACTGAAATTCTTAGTAAATAATAAAAATATAATGAGACCAACTAATTAATAAGTCAAATTGTAAATGACCATGAAAGAGTTAATTAAATATTTAAATACAAATATAAAACAATTAATAATAATGCATTTAAAACTCATGATTCATCCCACAAGTTTATTATACAAATATAGCTTCTTGCCATGCTTGAAAAAACTTTCAGACTATTTGTTTCTTATATTGGTTTATGAATATCTTCTGTTTTATGGAGAATCATACGTTTTATCCAGGGTGAAAAGGTTTCCGGAATCTTCGATCTTGGTATATTCGGTAGAAGTTTATTTCTGATTATCGGCTCGCTTCTCGAGACCTTGATACTCCTCGATAAGCCTCGAAAAATAATTATTATTGTAGAACCGAATTAGAACTAAAATCGAATGGTCATTTTACAAGAATCGAAAAGTATGGTTCTATTCTGATTCTTAAGATACCCGAACTGAATCACTCGACACCCACCCCTAGGTGATGGTGTGGGTTGAAGCTTTTTTGCAATTTCAAAAAATAGGATCAAAATTATTCATCTAGTCCTTATTTTTAAATTTGAACGTTTTTACCTACATAGTTAAGTGAGTGGTATTTTGAATAACTAACCGAAACATTAGTGGTATTTTGCGTAAGTTTTGAAATTTAACGGTATATTTGAAATTCTTCCCGAAGTGTAATTGACCCAGAAGGAAAATGAAGGAATTATTGGCTCAACGGTAAAGCCCCAATACGTTCAACATCGTCTACAATGGCCGCCGTCGCCGCTAGGTCATGTCTTCGTTCCGCCACCACATCCGCCCGAAGCGCCGCAGCGAGGTTCTCTGCTGGAGCCAAGCCCAGGGCCTCTACCTCTACCTTTCGCACCTCATCTCAAAGCCCCCTCAACGCTCGTGTTTTCAAGTTATACAAACATAGTTCATTAAGCATTTCAATGCGAATTACGTTTTTACCATTCATTTATATATCCAATATATCTGTGTACTAGGTCACCGGTGGAGATGAGAAGTATTAGCGCTGTATCGATGCTACCGTACCACACTGCAACTGCCTCTGCATTGCTCACTTCCATGCTATCTGTTTCTCCTCGAAGCCACGCGTGGACTCTTGAAGGTATTTTAATTTCGAGATATATTTATTATGTATATGAAATAGTTTGTATGCACGTCTCTCGTCTTAATTTACCTATGTATTTCGCTGCAAAAATATGTTTGCATCTGATTTAGACAAATTGGACAGTCGGAATGATTTGGTGTTTATATTTTGTTAAATATAACCTTAATTTAGGTTTTCTTTCATTCTTGAGCTAAATAGGTTTAAATTACTAGAGGGGATGTGAAAAGCATCTGAGCGAGGCGGTTGGTATTTATGAAAATAACAAAATTTTATGCTTCTTACTAGTTTTGAGGGTTTCGATTGGTCTAGGAGACATAATAGACACATCTTAGTTACAAGAAGAGTACTGCATTACTTTGATCATTTGGAAATATGTTTCTGATAGCTTTTGTTGAAAAAAGCTGGCATGAAACTACATCTTTGAGATTGCTCCTCCGAATCCTAGTATTCTCTCAAATCTTGTGTTATCTTGCTGGGTTTTCACATCTCTCAAAGTAAAAGACGTTTTTTTCCCCTCGTCTTGTAGGGCAAGATAGGACTAGATGAAGATCATAAAAGGAGGTGAAGTCATTCCATTTCTTTATTCTGAAGGAGATTATAAAGAGTTTTATGCCTATCTTCTCAAAGATTAGGGATTTGAAACTTCCATTTAAATATGTCTGGTAATAAGCTTTATTGCACTGAGTTGAGAAGCATTATGGTTGAACACCTTTCTAGTGGGTTTGCTGAATTTAGAAAATTAATTTTTTTGTTCGTATCAGAGAATACGACCCAGTGGTTTTAGTCATAAGTTTTGTTGGATTTGTAGCTGTGATTTGAGAAAATAGTGGGTTATAAGTGGGAGAAAATGATTGGGAGTTTAGGGTGGAAATGAGGTCGCAAGGGGGTGTTGGTATTCAGACATCTGTGCTCTATAGAACTTTCTTTGTATATGTATTAAAATAGTAGTAAAGTGTATTCATCCAGTTTTAAGAGTTTATGGCATTAACAACTTGATTTGATCTCCTTAGATTGTATAGATTTTATGGAGCCCTTGGTGTAATTGGAAGAAATTATTTAAATATCTATCTTATTATGCCACCTACAAATTGTCAAATACTGGAAAAAAAATTTATAAATGTTGTATTAATTATATTAAAAGATTAAGAAAGACTGATTGCCAACTGCAAGCTTGATGTCAATCCATCTTCATGTAAGTTTTTTAAGCTAAAAATTGGACACTGAAGCATCTCAATAGTTAAACGTACATTCTATATTAGTTTCCATGTGCTTTATTGAAATTAGAACTGGTTGCTACCTATCTAACTCATTTTCTCCTCCTTTTTTTGGCAAGTATAAGAATATCCATTTATCAACTTTTTCTGTCATGTCCCCCAAACCGGAGGTTCTCGTATTTTTGTCCCCTCTCTATAGGAGGATACCGTCGGAAGAAGACATCACTATCACGGGCCAGAGAATCTTTCATCAAATATCCAGTTTTCAGAATCATGGTCAATAGATTATTACACAATCTCTTAGGGTGCGTTTGATACGCATTATTTTTCATGGAAAATATGATTTTCCAATTTTGCACTGTTTGGTTGCCTAAGTTTTTCATGTAATTCATTTTTTCACTTGCCTCGAAATCCGGTATTTTCCTTGTTTTGAATGAATTCGTTTTCCTGGGGGGAGGATGTTTTATTTTCCATGAAAAATCTTATACCATTTTCGTTACGTTTGATCCTTTTTGTTGTTATTAATTGATTTTATTTTTTTTTTCTAAAAATTAACATTATTATTATTATCAAGTACAAATTTGTGAAAAAATAATTTTTTTTATAATTAAAATAAAAAAATTTTACTTTATTTTTCATGGAAAATAATGTCAACCAAACAACAAAAGTTAGAAAATTCCCTACTTTTTCCACCTAGAAAATTAAACCAATCAAACACATTTAACTTCCAATTCTCAGGAATTCAATTCCCTGTAATTCATTTTATTTCCACCAAAATTCCACCCTCGTTATTAAACGCAGCCTTATTGGAATTCCAAATCTCAAAATAGCGCATTTGTTAAACTGAAACATAAAAATGCAATCTACAACACTTTGTACAAATGCTCTTCTAAAGTGTATTTTTGTGGTAGAGAGCAAGGGAAGAAGTCGCAAACTTGAGGAAATAGTATTATTCTGATAGTGCACTTGCTTCAATATCATCATTTATGATGGCCTTTTCATAAATTGCCCATATTTGTTGTTTAGTCATTTTTAATATTAAACATTGTCAGTAGCATGTCTATATGAATTTTTGAATTGGGCTTGAGAACCTAAAGAATACTCTTTTAAGCGTGCTCAAATTCAACTCTGTGATATGAAACTGTTGCTTAATTGTGAACTATGCAACTAATGTTGATTGTTGAAATTTAGAAATAAGTCGCAACGCCACTGGATCGTATTATATGGGTAACTTGGTCAAACATTTGAATTTTTCAAATTTGCCTGTTTAGCTACGATTATTGATTTAATCATATAAAGATCATGCTAATATGTGGTATTCACTCAGATTGCAATGATGATGTATGATGACTGTTGGATGGTTCAAGCGAAGTTTTATTTACATGGGCTCTAGGAGAATGCGGGATAAATAGTTTTGAATGAACTCCAGAGAAGATATAATCAATTATATCAGTTGTCCTCGTCTTTAAATTAGATGGTTAAGTTATGTTGAACAAAGCTAGTTGAATTTCACATAAAAAAATGATGCTTCATTTTTATGGTTTGTTCGTAACTTTGTTACATGTTCGAGCTCCTTAGAAGACTTGGATCTTTATTGTTGGATATGTTACATGCATTTGCAAAGAAATTTCTTGAAAAGCAAGTGGAGAATTTTGTGTGTATTCATGCATTTTTTTTTCTTTTTTTCCTTGAAGCTGCATCTTCAATAATTTTAAAATTTCGCAATTGCTAGCATTACCAACTTTCTTTTCTTGACCTTTTGACTCAGGCTTTTCTTTGTTTAGGGTTGTGATTACTGCTCATTGGATGACTTTCGGATTGAAGATTTCTGAATTTTCCTTTTTTCCTTTAATTGAAGTTGTTTGTATTTCTATTTATAAGAGATAATAACTTGGACTTAGTAATCATAGTGGTGTTTGTTTGTTTGTTTCTTGCTTGACTTTTGGTGGCTGTTGGCTAAACTAGTTTCAATTTACGCTACTCTCCTTAAGAATATTTTTTCCTTGTATTGTAGATGGATGATTGTTTTGGATGTGTTGAGATGCGGTGCATTTCGTCGTAGTTCCATGAATGTCAGTGGACTTGTAATACTACTGCCAGAGACGTTACTATGCTTTTATTGCACTAAAGTTCAATAGTTAAGCAATAATTTAAAACAATCTTAGGGTAGGTTTCACCATCGTGGTGGGAACTTGCCACGCGATAACCCTGCTTGTGCTGGTTGGCTGAGGTTCTTTACTTCTATTGCCATTTTAAGTGGTTATGTCTTGGATGTTTGTTTCATGACTTAACAAGAAATCGTGTTGGTTTTAAACGTACTATTCAGGTCAATAGTTTGGATTGGTCATAGTTTGAGGCTTTTGGAATTTATTATGGAGGATGTTGCTTAAAAGGAAAGTCAAATATCCTGATCAGTTTTCTGTATGAGAAGTGTGATTTAAAATTCCCCGTGGCTTGTTAGCAGTGATTTTAATCTCACATATATTGAAATGTTTTATTTGAGGTGGTGTGACTTGCCACTTTGGTATTTGGAATCACTACGAGAATCCGGCCCTATATAGAAGACAAGTTGTCTCTGAAGGATTTAAAGTCGTCTCTATTGATTATTAGTAGTGTTTAGGAAATCGGACCGGCCGGTTCGACCGGGAAAACCGGTCGGTTCAACCGGTTGAAAATCGGGAAAAAATCGGCCGATTCAACCGGTTTTCTTTTTTGCTTTTTATTTATTTTTTTTGTTTTAAACTATTTTTGTGTATAAATTTATTTTCTAAATGAGTTTGGTAATACTGTTTGGTTTATAAACTGATTTATTTATGATTTTGAGGTAAAAAGTAGTGGTTGAAAATTGAAAAGAGAAAAGTGTGTGGTTAAAAAGTGATTTGGGAAATTGTGTGGTTTATAAATTGGTTTATAAATCACAAAAAAGGACATTTACCAAACACAGGCTAAATATTAGTTTATTTGTAAAATAATTTGTTTTTAGAATTTTTGTGATTTTTTAATAATTTTTTATATTTTAATTGAAATCGGTTCGACCTCGATTGGACCTTTTGACCCTTGATCCATTGTCTTTTCTGGTTCGAATCGATTTCCGGTTTTCTAAACATTGATTATTAGTCATCTCCGTATGTTCGTAGCTGAAGATAAATAGAGACGATCATATCGTCTATGTTTCCTCCGAGGTAATCGCAACGACTTTTAGATACGACAATGTCGTCTCTATTTGTAAAATAGTTAAGTAATTTATTTATTTATTTATTTTGATTGAATTCAATATTTTTTTTAACCCGACTCAAATCTCAATCCGAACCGTCAACCAGCGAATTTTCCTTAATTCATATGATAATTGTACATGGCTTGATTCGAACTTGGGACCTAAGTGTTGGGTGGTGATGTTTCAACCACTAAGACAATTGAATTCTTGTGTTAAATTTTGTTTTAAAGAATATATAATAGTTAACTTAATAATATTTTCTCAACAAATTAAATTTAATATTAATTAATATTAATTATATAAATGTAAATAATCAAACAGGTCAAAAAAAAATAGAAAATTTAAAAAAATAAGAATAAAAAAAAGATAAAAAAACAGAATAAAGACGACATCGTTGACCAATAAAGACGACATTATGGAATCGATCCTATTTGTCGGGATAATAGAGATGACTCCATGATGACCCAACCAATAGAGACAACTTAAAATGTCGTATCTATTGACATTTTTGTCATCTCTATTGGTCGACCAATGGAGACAACTTTTCGTGTCGTCTCTAATTTTTCGTCTTTTTCTCTCCATCTTCTTATAGTGAGTATCATGTTTGAACACAATTTAGATGTGAATAGGGGCGGATCGATGTTAGGCCCCGCTAAAGCATGTGTCCCAGTAAAAATCTGACATTTTTCCCCCCAAAATCGAATCTGGCATTTGCATCTCACACAAACAACACAACTCTCTCCCTCATTAATTGGAATCACCGCACAGCACCTTCGACCTCACCGGCGACGCACCTCACTTCCTCCGGCCAGTTGTCGGACCAGAAACCAATAGCAGGCGTCGTGCTTAATTTCCACATCCCAAAGTCTGTTAGCAAACTAACCTCTCAATTTCTTTCCAAAATCGGTGACCAAGGACTGATTGTCGCCGATGGCGCCTTTTAACAACAAAATCAGTGATTTGACTAACTGATCGTCCTGCCTCTGACTCCGGCTTTGGTTGCACGCTCAACTGGTCTGCCTGCAGTGCCCGGCTGCAACTTGGCTAGAGGAGAACAAATCAACAATAGCTGGTTAAATATTTAGGCAGTGTAACCTTTGTTTGTGATTTCTTGTTTCAATCTTCAGTTCTTGATTCTTGAACATACAGTTTTTAGCCATTACCTGATTCCTTGAAATCTGCTATTAATCTACTCTTTGTCTCTTTACTTTGTTGTTGCTAGTTAATTTATTTGCTCTGTCTCCGTCTATGAGGATTGAGGAATTGAGATTGAGATTGAGATTTTGGAATTTTGATTTGACAATTTGAGTTTAATTTTTCTCGTTGTTACTGCTACAGTTGGGAGATCATTTTCTGCAATGACTTATGTCAAGAATCGTCTGTGTAATCACCTCAGAGATCAGTTGTTGAACGATATTTTAATTGCATATATAGAAAATGATGTACTTGAGAATATCGAAAATGATGTGATTATGGAATGTTATCAAAGTATGAAAACTCGTAGAGAACAATTGAAATAAAATTTCAAGTGTCTCTTCATTTTTCGCAACTTTTATACAACTTTGATTGTGGTGATTGATATTTGTTGAATATTTGCTTACAATTGTCTATTTGATTGTTTGTATCAGTTATGGATATATATTTGAAACGTAAATCTACGTTTTCTAAAGACTCTAACTAAAAAAATAAAAAATAAAAAAATTCAAGGGCGCTGCCCACGAACCCCCGTAAACTCCGTCGTAAAAAACACAGGTCCATCTTTGTGTCCCACTAAGATGAAATATATGCGTCCGTCACTGGATGTGAACGACATATGACATTACGACTTCTATAAGTATCACTTGGTTCTTGATTCTTTTCCATGGTATGTCCTCTAGTTAACATATTTGATTTTTTGACATTACGACTTCTATAAGTATCACTTGGTTCTTGATTCTTTTCCATGGAATGTCCCCTAGTTAACATATCTGGTTTTTTACATCTCTAGACTAGGTTTATTAAATAAAAATAGGACTGGTTTTCTCAATCTTCCCATAGCATGGCCTCTGGGATGTTATGTGACCCTTAATTAAATTATCGGTCAAAAAATTGATATTCGACTTGTTGGGTCCATGGATATTTCAATTTGTCCAATCCCAAACTCCAGGCCCAAGTGAGGTTCCAACCCAAAATCAATTGGTAATAGGTGGAGTAGCACACTTGAATTATATGGTGGTTTATTTCCTTCATCACAACCGATCTGTGATTGTTTGTATTCCCAACTATCCCTCCCTCAAACAAGGTCCACGAGATACACCTGGCCCATCTGACCCTCCCTCAAAATAAATCCCGTCACATCTCTTCATGTCCAGGGAAATTACCATTCACCGAGATAATCAACCATAGCCGATGCACACTATGTTACCATGGATCTTCCATCTCGTGAGAAACCATAGGAATTTTTCATCTTGAGGCTCATCATCTCGATTCATCTGTCGTTGTTAGGGAGTCACATTCACTCGATCGTGCGTCCACCAGACAATTTTTTTGACTCTGATACCACTTATTGGGATCATGGATATTTCAATTTGCCCAATCACAAACCCAAACCCCAGGCCCAAGTGAGGTTCCAACCCAAAACCAAATTAGTAATGGGTGGAGTAGCCCACTTGAGTTATATGCTGGTTTATTTCCTTTCTCACAACCAATGTGAGATTATTTGCATTCCCAACACGACTAAATTTGTAATTTCATCAAATTGTGATATTGTATGACCAAAATGTGACTTTGCGCGGTAGGGTGGGTTGTGGGGTTTGGTGTGGTGTGTGGAGTGGAGTGGAGTGAATTTTGCAACTAAATTTGTATTTGTGATCGAATTGTGACATTGTATGACCAGTTGCAACTTTGCTGGTGGGGTGAGATGGGATGGGTGGGGTTGGGGTGAAATTTGCAACTAAATTTGTAATTGCAACTGAAATGTGACTTTGGAAGAAAACTTATAAGATAGGTAAAGTTTACAAAGGTAAAGTTTACAAAGAAAGTTATACATTTCAGGACTTCAATATTGTAAATGTAGATAGTATCTTATTATTACATGAAGTTTGAGACTGCTTTGTTCCATTTTTCTCCCACTCTGAAAAATACGAATGTCTAGAAAATTGATAGTCATTCACAAGTCCCTTTATATCTAATTGTTGGTACCAACTTCTACTTAATGAAAATAATCCTACATGTAAGTAGAGCCTTATGACTCTTATTCATATAAAAATAGTTGCTAAAACTATCTTATTTGTCTGTATACACGAGTATATACTTAAAATATATCAAGATTTTTTTTATCAAGGTCACATGTTTTAGCCTCTGTTTGGCGAACATATTTTTAAACATGTTTTTTAAAGGACAATTCCTCAAATTACCTTTTAATTACACACATTTTCTCTCTCCACTTTTTAACCATACATTTTACCTAAAAAACTTTAACAAACATAGCCTTAATGGTTTGATCAAATTCTATATTCCATGCAAATTCAAGTTAGACACTTGTAAGTCATGAACCTTATTTTCATTGTCTTTTGTATGAACTTCTCAATTTACACTTTGTAGATAGTTTCCTCGAGATGTCGTTCAAGAAACATCATCTTGACGTCCATTTGTCGAACCTCTTTTTCATAATGAACGACAATGGAGGAAGAATATAGGTAGACTTTTGCATGATGATTAGCAAGAATTTCACAAATCTATAGTCATAAGACTTGCACTAAATGCATCAACATTCCTATCTATATCTTTCTTATCATCATTAAGGCTCATCACACCCTGTAGGTTTGACCACATTAGCTACGTCCAGAAATATCCTAAACTTATTGGAGTACAAGGAATCCAATTTCGAGTTCACGTTCACCTTCCATGATTTCAAGTCCATAACCTCTATCACTTCCTAAATGAGGAGGAGCCCTCTTATTTTAGTAGAGACAATCTAAAAAACTCTCTGTGGAATAAATGTCTAGAAGGTGGTCTTACAATTCTCCCACTCTAATTAGTCACCGGAAGTGTATTTTCATTATGTCCAAATAGAGTTACTTCCTCTCCTCCAACTATTTGGTTAATTGGTTATATCTCTTATAGGGATCAACCTCCACATTACCTCTCTATGAACATAATGAGGAGGCGGAACAATGAGTACTTCTTCGACTACAACCTCTGGTTATCCCTTGTCCATTGGGAAAGGGGGAAGTAGGCAGACCTACAATGCTTGCTTCCACCAGTCCTCGTCGGTGGTAATGCAGTCGGTGACAGGATCAACGCCTAGACCAGTTGCAGATCGAAGTGAGTTCGCAAGTGACCAAAGTTTTTTCTGATTGTTCCAAAAAATTTCGTAGTTGTGCAAAAGTGCAATTGCTACCGAACTTGGAGTTCATTTCACTGACAATCTTCTTTAAGGACTCCGATTTCAACCAGGCACCTTTGCATTTTTCGACAAGGTGTTCGTCCACATAGAGGCTAAAGAACATAGATCGGCGTTGGTCGGCCCACTTCAGGCTTGCACACATCGTCCCTTTCGTTCCGTGGTCTTTCTTCTTCGGCAAAGACCATGTGAAATAAGGAGGTTCACCGTCGAACTACGATAACAACGGAGATGGTAAGGAGCTGTGTTATGAAAAAAATAAAAAAGCATCGAACAACAACAGCAAACTTTCCCTACAAATGAACCATCCATCTTTCGGGATTGGAGTTGTGTTAGGTAGTATTCCTGGTGATCTTGAAGGCGTGTCACTGGTCTCATGGAAATCTTCCCAATGTAAAACAATTGTAAGAGCATGCCTTATTTCTAAAGACGTATGGATTTAGGACAAGAAGGATAAGGGTTGAAATAGTAATTTGGGAGGCTAAATAAGGAAAACGTGAAGACATTGTCATTTCTGGGTTCCTTTTTCTGAGAATATAACGATCAATGCAGAGGAAAAAAGTTTGACAAGATGGAAATGTTTAATTTTTTTAGAAAAAAACTCATTTGTTTGTTTTTGATTGTTTATCAATAGATGATCAAATGAAATTTAATTGGATCGAACTCTCATCAGTTAAATAAAAAATAATCCCCACTTTCTTTTGACATCTCATCAATCTATAAAAATTATGTAAATAATAATGTATGCTATATTTTTTAAAAGGGAAAATGCATTTGTACAGATATCTGTACGTACAGATGTCTCATTGTAACAAATATTTGTACGTGTAGCATGACTTGACTGTTTATAAAATAGGGGTGGCGGAGAATATATAAAAACTGGCGGTGCCTTAATAACAATGTTTTCAAAATCGGTCCATTAACAAAATCAAAAAATTCCATCAACTTGCAGCAGCAAACCCAAGTTGGTACGCTCCATGACCGTTTCTTACTGAAAAAATGTGAATTATTAGGAAAGACTAGTATTTTCACCCGTGCGATGTATGAAAATATAGTTTTGATAGTGATTTCGATCAAAATTTATAAAAATATATTAATTATATAATCATGTCAAATAAAAACATAATACACTAACATTTTAATATAAAATTAGTTTCACACCCATGTGATGCACAGACATATTCTATTGACAAATTATAATGTACTGAAAAGGAACAATTAGAAAAAAATCAATAAAAAGTAATAGCAGCGAGTGTCAATTTAAATTATAATAATAATTTTGTTATAAAAAATATTATAAATTTTAAAAAACCTCCTTATACACAACATTAGTCATCACATTTGTTGTGTCCCCATCTTCATCGAACATATCTTTACTTTCATCATTAGCAGCGCTTTGGTGACTCCTTACAAAAGCTACTTACCGAGTAGAATAGGACTTTTCTCGACTCCATTCTACTTTTTGGAGAATTTTTTTGCAAGATGACCGCATAGCACCAGCTTTCTTATGGTGCTGATAACCGGGTCGATTTTCATGTGAAACATATACCAGCCGTAGTAGCTCCTTACCTTCAACATCAAGTGCACCTTCACTTCCCAAATACACCAACAGTGTTGGAAACAATTTAGTCATTCATATAGCTGAACTTGTTACTTCAACAATCCACTCTCAAGCAGGCAATCAGGGACTTAAAAGAATGATTGCCAAAAGATTTGCTGATCGAGTTTTCACTAATTAACCTGAATCATTCCCAGGTGATCACAGGTGTTGTTCCCAAACCATGAAGTCCCATCCTGGATTACCCAACCTTCCTCTAGTTTCTTTTGTGCTTTAGCCTCCAAAGCATTATTTCTTACTTGGAACTCCAATTATACTCTCTGCAATTCATAAACATTCTATGAGAATGGCTTTAATTCCACTGCCAATTACAGCAAAAGAAAGGAGTTACCTTCATGGCCCTAGGGTGGACCTTGAATTTTAAGAAAAAATCCATTCACCTTCTGCTCCACCTCAAAATGAAAAGCGAAATTAATTAGCTGCAACCTTGTTAGGAGATTTTCATCCTTATTCACAAATGACCACTTTGCTTGAACCAATCCTAGTTCCTCTTTATCCTATAATCCAGTGTGAGAACAAGCATTTGTTCTCAATATATATAACACATGTGATCTGCCACTTCACAGTCATCGGTTTATGAAAACTTTGAAGTTGAGCATTTTCAAAATTTTAAATGCTGTGTCTTAATAAGACAAGGTACAACACATATTCCCAAGTTTTATTCTTAGCATTTGAGTATGAAGAGCAAGCGATTCAGCATTCACTACTAACTCATGAAATAATTTGTCATTTTTATATGCCATAGGCTCAATATAGAATCAATAACATTTTAATATAAAATATTATTGGATTCAAAACTTAAAAAAAAAAAAAAAAGTAATCAAAATAGGAAATGCAACATTTACAAAACTAATAAAAAATAAGAAATTATGATTATTATAAGATTTTTTTTTTTCTTTTTAAAATTGTTTCTCTTCAAAAAAAAAAAAATTATTTACTATTTATTTGTTTGTTAAACTTTCTTTCTTTAAAATAAATTATTTTTATCTTTTTTTTATATATTAAATTATTTACAATCATAAATCTATATTTGCTTTGAATTTGTAAAGAATATTGTTGTTATATTTTTTGTTTATTTAATTTTACTCCAAATGAGTAAATGTCGTTTTATTTATAAAATAAATTTTTTTTTAGAAATTTTTCTTATATTTGAAATAATTATTTATTTTTTTTATTAAAATCGATTCGATCCCGGTTCAACTCGATTCAATCTTCTGAACCTTGACCTGTTGCCTCTTTCAGGTCGAACCATTTCAAGTTTTCTGAATACGCAATATTATATAACTTAAATGATATAATTTAAAATGAAGTAAAAAATATAAAGTAAAACTTTGACATTTGATCTTTTGAACGATTTTACGGACAATGTTTTTACAGTTTGCTCTCACTTGTTATATTGTATTAAACTTCTTGTTGAAATCTTCAATTTGACGCTTATATTACATATTTTTCAACTTCAAAATAATACAATAATGTGTATGATTAAAAAAAAGTGATTTATAAACCATTTTTGCAAGTTTATCGAACACATGCTTAAACATAATTTTAATACTGATAGTTACTCATATGATTTTTCAAATATATTCCAAGATGCGAGAGTGATTACTTTTAACTCTTTTTAAATGTCATGACGAAATATTATATTCAATTAAGTATGAAATTATTCGATTTGAAAGAAAGTTTTTGGATTAGTCTTTTAATTTTTATTTTTTTTATATATATAATCTAATTGGAAAATTTATAAAAAAAAATATACAATATAAAGAATGTTCTTAAGTTCTTTAAACTAAAATATTTTTCGTTCTTTAAACTAAAACATTTTCGGGTTATTTAAATATTTTTCAATACATTTTATAATATAATTTTATATCTTTAGAAATAATTTAATGTTACTTTACTAAATTAGTTACAGTATGATTAATCAAAATAATTTTGAATAATTTTTTTAATTAATTTAACAAAATTTCAGAATTACGGATCTTCAATACTTTTTTATAACAATAAAGAATTATCTATTTATTTTTTAAATTAAACTTATGATGCTTTTGATGTAATTTTTTCACTTTTTCACAAAAAAAAAAAAAAAAAATGAAGTTAAGATTCATAATAAAATTATAGACAATTTTAAATTGTCCATTTTTGAAATTGGAATAAAGCATCTCTATTTGACAAAATATATTTAAACAACTCACTTTTAAACTACTTTTTAATCACAATATTTTTTCTCTCCATTTTTCAATCACTAATTTTTACCTCGAAAACATCACATTTTTTATTTCTAAACAAAAAGTTTTAACTACTATTATTTTTTATATAATTTAACAATGCTAAAAATGATTTTTTTTTTATTTTTTATTTTATTTGGGAACAAATACATGTAGTGCTCAAAAATGTAATTCAAATTTGTAATCATTACACTTTCCAAAATGCAATCATTTTTTATTTTTGTGTTTTTGGCAAAATCTTTTCAAATTTAGCAAGTGCATTTTGACGAAAAAGAGTATGTGTGTTATTTTTGGTAAAGACTTTATTTATATATATATTAGATAGAAGATAGATATAGATATAAATTAATAAAATAGGTACATAGGATAAATGTGATAATATGAAGTCCACTTCGCAACACCAGAATTTACACTTTCCTTTCTCTATATAAATAAGGCTCATTCAAAACAAAACCCAAAACGTTTTTTGACAACAATAATTTTGGGAAACAATTTTTTATGGACATTTTTAAGTGATATTGTGATATGTCACCATAAAATAAATGTTTAACATGTCATGATATCATAATGCCACTTAAAAATATCCCAAAAAAAGTTCTCTTGAATTATAGTTATTAACAACTTTCTTTCAATATAACTAGAGAAATTCACCAAAACTAAAGAAGAAAATAATGGTGGTAGAGTTCTTTCTAGGGTGCGCTGGAGTTGTGATGTTCCTTCACGGAGCCAATTTCTTCTTCCATGCTCACTCTTCTCCTTTTGCAGCCATTCGTGCTATCAGGTACCATCTCTCTCCTCCTCCACTGCCTTGCCGCCACCAACCACCCCAAAAATTATATGTTAATGTACAGTAGAAATATGTAGAAATAGCGTAATCCCGATCCGCATATTATATTCATTTGTTTTTATTTAATTTTATTCAATTTAATGTACAAATTGCTACAAACTCATAATTATGTAGTGCATAAATTACTAGTACTGGAAAGCTATGGAACATCTTATTTGTTTTTTTATCACTTATTTTCTTATGTCATTTTATATTATTATGATTATTATTAACATTTTACCATTATATAGTCAACACCCAATTACTGATTAAAGTTTTTATTTGTTTGGCAACAGTTTCTTGGGATTTGCTACTTCGTAAGAAAAGATGTTGTCATGGAGCAACGTATGATGCTATTTATCATCATTGTCGTTCATATTATTTATTGAATAATATAATGGTATCTACTGTCAAATAGATCGATAATGAACAACATTGATTATAAATAGCATAATTTTATCATGGAAAGAGGAAGCTCAAATGCTCACCGCAAACTGTTTTTAAATATTATTAAGGACTTCATAGTAATATTGTCTATATAATTGTATATATTAGCAAGGCGTGACTCCTTGCAACATTTGAAGGGCTACGAGTACAATAATATATGCTTGTCTACTTTTTGAAAAAGTAACTTTATTTCTTTTTGGGCCTGGACAAACATGAATTTAGGCTGTGTTTGATTAGGTTTGCATAGAAAAAAAAATGAATTTTCAAGATTTTCAAACTTTCATGAAAAACAAAAATCATCGCTCCACTTGAACCAATTTTTCATGAAAAATAGGCTAAAATATGCTTTAAAGTGTTGTACCATGAAATTCAATTCTAGAGAAAATATAGTATATCAAACAGTTAAGGTGGAAAAATAGATGAAAAATTACTATTTTTCATGGAAAACATGTGCTATCAAACAGGGCCTTGGTGATTATACTTCAATTTACACCTGTTCGTATGCAATATCCTATTATATAAGCATCAGTTTGATAAGCTAAATAAATTGGTTTATAAATCAAGTTATAATTAAATTACACAATTTCTCAAATCACTTTTTACTCACACACATTTTCTCTCTTCAATTTTCAACGACTACATTTTATTTTAAAAACATAAATAAAGTAGTTTATAAATCACACAATATTACCAAACAAAGACTAAAATTTAACAATATAATAAATGAAATGCCTATTGCATTGACCAAAATGAGTTTCTATGTTCTTCTCCATCTTATTATGCTCTTAAAAAAGCCATACTAAGATTGACCTCTATAAATTAACAAGTTAGGAGCCATTTTTTTTATGTTTTTTTTTTCAAACTGTTAAACAATCAATCTATCCCAAGGGTCACGCCTCAATCACAGCCTGCTCAACAATCACAGCTTGCACCAGCTCCACAATCACAGCTTATATAGCACAGAATATGGATCTGCATCATTTAAGCTATTGTAATATTTTCTGTAAATGCCTTTAATTAGTTTCCTTGTAAAGAGCTATGACTCTACTATAAAATGTATACAACTGTAATTCAATAATTAAGAAAACACAGTTTTTACATGGTATCAGACTAGGTGTCTAGGATCCTTACCAGTCTTCCTTCCTTCCTGCGTCTATCTCCTTTCCCCTTATCTCTGTCCCTCTATCTCCCTCCTCCTCTCATGGCTTCCTCTTCCTCCACATTTGTTCCCTCTCAAAACACTGCCCAGTTTACCAAACTAACTGAAACCAATTACCTCACCTGGCTCAGGCAAATTAAACCATACCTCCATGGTACAAAATTGTGGGGATATGTCGATGGTTCAATCCCTCAACCATCACTTACCACAAAAACAACTGCTACAGAAACAGAACCAAGCAAAGAAATTCCAAATCCCACATATGAAGAATGGTTTACTGTGGATCAACAAATTGTCAGTCTCATCACCACTTCTCTGACTGAAAGTGTTTCTCAACTCACCATTGGTTTCAACACCTCGAAAGAAATCTGGGATTGCCTCGCTAGCCACTTCTCGCAGAGCTCCACAGCTAGTGCTTCCAGTCTTAAGCTCCAACTCCTTGAGCTTAGCAAAGGATCCCAATCAATTGACGATTATCTTCGTCATGCCAAGTCCCTTGCTGACCAACTGATGGCTATCAACAAGCCAGTATCTGATGAAGATTTGGTGCTTGCAACACTCCATGGCCTTGGACCCGATTATCTCATGCTCCGCACAGCCCTCTCTCAACACTCCTCTCTCCCTAACTTCACCGAACTAAGAGCCCGTATTCTTGCCTTCGAAGCTCAGCAACCTCGCACCCAAGAGAATAGCTCGGCAACTGCTCTCTTTCATAGCAACAATTCTCAACAACCTCGCCGTGACAACAAGGCTCAAAACGGCCGGAATTCCAATTTTAATGGTCGGAATTTCAACAAAAACAGACGACATCAACAATCTGGTCGTCATTTTCAACAGCAACCAGGAGGTTTCTCTGCAGGTCAATTCACAAACCAGCAGACAAATAATCAAGCTTTTGGCCCATTTTCATCTCCTAGCTGGGGCTCACGTTCAACACAATACAATGGAATTCTTGGGCCAGGCCCCAACTGGTGCTCCAATTGTCATACAAACAATCATGGGTTGAATCAATGCCCCCATCGCTTCACCAGCCCAACAACAGTTGCACCCTTTGCTGGAGCCCATTTTACTACTGATCCAAATTGGTACCCGGATACCGGAGCAACCCATCATATGACCGCGATGCCCGTCAACAATGCTCAACAATATGGTGGCCCACATAATGTCTTTATGGGAAACGGGGACTCCATTCCCATTTCCCATACCGGTACACTACCAATTTCTCTTGGTTCTTATCAATTCTCTTTACAAAATGTCTTTCGTATCCCTTCGATTCGCAAAAATCTTTTGTCAGTTGCCCGCTTTACTAAAGATAATCGTGTCATCTTTCTCTTTGCTCCCAATTTTTATCAAATATATTGCTCACTCACCGGTCGCTTATTGTTTCAGGGCCCCTGTAAAGATGGGCTATACCCCATACAATTGTCCAACACCTCCTCCACTCCACAAGCTCTTGCCGCTATCCAATCATCAATATGGCACAATCGTCTTGGTCATCCTTCATCTCATGTCTTGTCTCGTTTAAGTCATTCTATTGGTTCCAAACTTTCTTTTCGTGGTTTTTGTAATGAATGTGCTCTCAGCAAGTCCCACAAACTACCTTTCCATTCAAATAAAGAGTCTGTTAATTCACCATTTGTAATAATTCATAGTGATGTATGGTCATCATCCACTTCATCTACTTGTGGCTTCAAATATTATGTACTTTTTACAGATGAATATTCTCGTTACACATGGATTTATCCAATGCATCGCAAAAATGAAGTACTAACACACTTTCAAAAATGGGTTGCAAAAATTCAGAATCTTTTTGGCACCACCATCAAATTTCTTCAAAGTGATAATGGAACTGAATATGTTAATCATGCATTCACTCAATACTGCAACGCTATGGGTATTCAGCAAAGATTTTCTTGCCCACATACCCCACAACAAAATGGACTTGCCGAAAGAAAACATCGTCATATTGCCACCATGGCCCGCAATCTCCTTCTCACCTCTAGTTCTCCACATAAGCTTTGGGTTGAAGCCGTACTGACCTCTATTTACATCATCAATCTTCTTCCTACATCTGTCCTAAATTGGGACACTCCTCACCAACGCCTCTATGGTAGTCCTCCTTCTTATTCGTCTCTTCGAGTCTTTGGTTGCTCTTGCTTTCCCTATCTTGGTCCTTATGTTTCCAACAAATTATCGAGTCCTAGTATAGAATGTGTCTTCCTAGGATATAGTCCCCAACACAAAGGCTATCGTTGTCTAGATCCCACCTCCGGTCGTCTTTATGTGTCCAGGCATGTTATTTTTAACGAAACTTCTTTTCCTTATAAGAACTTGCAGGTATCACAACAAGATCCGGTTCAATTTACATCCCTGCCAAGTCCAGCTTCATTTTCCATAACCCCAGTCAGTGAATATCGGCCCACAGGCCCAACTCCACAAAGCCCACCACAAATCTCCTCAACATCTACATCCGCACCCCAACAGCTAGAACCATCCAATCCCCCTCACTTCATGCAAGAAATTGAACCTATACAGAGCCCAATTTCCTCAGAAACAGCCCCTGTCATTGTGACTGCTCCAGCAGCGTCAACCTCTACTACCACTCCTCTTATTCAGTACCGGCGTCGCACTGCCCCACCTGCTCCAACTCCAACAGAGTCCTTGCCTCCTCCTGTCGCAAGCCCCTCCCAGTAACATCTTACCGAGTCTCCAATTGTGCCTTCTCCCCCGCCACCTCCATTACTTCCAACTCCAACCGGGTCTCGACATCCAATGACAACTCGGCTCCGGGACGGGACTATTTCTCGACAGGATCATTCCAATAATTCTATAAAGCATCCTATTCCTCAAGCACTTACTACTGTCATTGATCAATGTGAACCAACATGTTATACAGAGGCTTCTAAGCAGGCAGTATGGCGTGTGGCAATGGCAGAGGAAATCAATGCTCTTTTGAAGAACAATACATGGACCCTTGTTCCCTCATTACCACAACATAACACAGTTGGCTGCAAATGGGTTTTCAGAATCAAGCGAAATCCTGATGGAACCATTGAACGCCATAAAGCCCAACTAGTTGCCAAAGGGTTCCATCAGCAACAAGGCATAGATTATGAAGAGACCTTCAGTCCAGTTATCAAACATGCCACAATTCGTACAGTTCTTTGTCTTGCTGTATCCAGAAACTGGCCACTTCGACAATTGGACGTCAAAAATGCATTTCTTCATGGATTTCTGAAGGAGGACGTCTACATGACTCAACCACCGGGGTTCATTGATTCGTCACAACCAAAGCATGTTTGTAAACTCAACAAAGCTCTCTATGGCCTCAAGCAAGCTCCACGAGCTTGGTTTCACCGAATGACATCCTTTCTCGTATCTGTCGGGTTTGTTCAAAGTTTGACTGATTCTTCCCTATTTATTTTTCGCCATTCCATCCACACTATTTACTTTCTCTTGTATGTTGATGATATTGTGGTGACTGGTAGTGACAATCTGCTACTTCAAAAGTTCATAGATACACTTGGCCGGGGTTTTGACATTAAAGACCTCGGCTCTCTGCACTACTTCCTTGGATTACAGGTTTCTCCCCACCATGATGGCCTTCACATCAGTCAACTCAAATATGCCCATGATCTTCTTGTCAAGCACGACATGCTACTCTGTAAACCAGTCGCTACACCCATGTCGACCAAAACATCTCTCACTGCCACTGAAGGTGACATTCTTGTCAATCCCACTGCTTTCCGAGAAATTGTGGGTGCTCTTCAGTACCTCACCATTACTCGCCCAGACATAGCCTTTGCAGTCAACTCCATCTCTCAATTCATGAGCCAACCTCGCACTCCACACTTACTGGCTGCGAAAAGAATCCTCCGCTACATCAAAGGCAGCCTTGCTCATGGCCTTTTCTTTAGTAGACAGCGACAACCAACACATCTCAGTGCATATTCAGATGCCGATTGGGCAGGCTGTCCCGACACTCGCAGATCCACAACTGGCTACCTGTGCTATATTGGTACTAATTTAATATCTTGGTGCTCCAAAAAGCAACCAACAATTGCTTGCTCAAGTGCTGAATCTGAGTACAGGGCACTCTCCCATGCCAGTGCCGAGACAACTTGGTTAGCATTCTTATTGTATGAACTTGGAGGTCATGTACACTTTCCTATTCTACTTCATTGTGATAATCTAAGTGCGACTTATATGGCTTCAAACCCAGTGTTCCATGCACGCACTAAACACATTGAGCTAGATTACCATTTTGTTCGTGAAAAAGTAGCTGTTGGAAGTCACCGTGTTTGCTTTATTCCCTCCATCGACCAGCCGGCTGATCTTCTTACAAAGCCTCTCCATAAACAACGGCATTCCCTTCTTACACTCAAACTTGTCCGTCAAGGACCGTCCAATTTGCGGGGGGATGTTAAACAGAATCAATCTATCCCAAGGGTCACGCCTCAATCACAGCCTGCTCAACAATCACAGCTTGCACCAGCTCCACAATCACAACTTGTATAGTACAGAATATGGATCTGCATCATTTAAGCTACTGTAATATTTTCTGTAAATGCCTTTAATTAGTTTCCTTGTAAAGAGTTATGACTCTACTATAAAATGCATACAACTGTAATTCAATAATTAAGAAAACACAGTTTTTACACAAACGCCCCTTTTAAAGTGTGAAGATAGAGACCAAGGGTAGGCGAATAGGAGGAGAAATTTTGGAGAGTGGACAGGAGGATGCAATACAGTATGAAAAATAAAAGACACAAGGGAATAGTCAACACTACAAAGATATTGCATATATTATTTTTTTCGAGCATATTAAATTATTAGTTTTGCTACGTGTACATAATAATTTATATAATGGTTTACATGTACACGTGATGCAAGTAAGATATGATTGGTTCAAAATTTCTTCAGCCGAATAAAAAAATTCTTCTCCTCTCTCTTTTTAACACTTGAACAGTATTACGTAACTCAATTATGTATAAGTAGCAGTATTCTTAGATTGAATAGCAGTGAATGAATACAATCGTTATATCAAGAACAACTTGAAAGTATTTTGGATAAATATTTCAACTTATATATTGAGAGAACTAAACTCAGATATTAAATAGAGCATGAAAAAGGTCAATAATAACTTCAATTATTCTTATTCTTAACTACCTTTCATCATAAACAATAAAAGTAAGCTGACATAATTAATTGCTTTTTTCCAAAGAATGTCGTAGAATTATACACTTGGTGCTTGTACAAAGAAGGATACTCAGTTTTACATCTATGTAGTAATACAGAAGAATGAACATGAGCATTTAAACTGCCTTCTGAACAATTATTTGTCACTTGAGTTTTCCAGAAAAGAAATGCAAGCGCCTGCAAAGATTATGTAGAAGAAGAAGGCCTGACCTGAGACTGAGAGAGTAACATATGCAGCTGAAAATTCATTTTTCTCAAATTCAGTAGAATCAGTGATGCAACTTCACAACCCTACCAAATTTCACACAACCCCAAATTCAGCCGATATTACGGCAGAGAATGCCGTCCGTTTCAGGTTTTTTCCCAGACGAACTAAATGGTGGTTGAATGATGAATCTGGTACTAGAATGATAAATGTACAAGCCAACATATACAAGACAACAATTTCCAACATCTTTCTTCTATAACTTCGCTCAGATCAACAAGGATTCATCTGACATAATAGTCAACAAAGAATATTTAGCTTTAACTCGTATCATCCCACACTCTACACAAAGTTTGGCACCAGTAACCACCCAGTACCCAGGTGGAACTTCAGGTCCCCTCACCATTTCTTTCGTGTCAACAAAATGTGACATTTTCGGAGCTCTTGCGGGGGAAGGTGGTCCCCCCGGATAAACTGCTGAATTCAAATCTGGCTTAGCTGGCGGCTTCTCGGGTTGATTCAGTGCACTGCTGAATGGTGCACTGATCAACATTGAAATCATTCCGGATTTTTTCGACGAGGACGTGGGTCCGTCCCATTCCGACCTTCGGATTATGGCAGACGCTACCATTGAGAATTCAAGTCTTAGGAAAAGGACCTTCTTCATACCTATACCCTTGACCTCAAACCAGGCCTTCGTCACAATAGATGCTGTGTCATCAATCCGAGCTCCGTGATACTCTACTGGAGCAGTGCACACATGCGAGAATATGCTCCATTTGACGGGCTCAAAGTATCCTCGTTCCACGGGTTCATCAACTGGCTCATAACTATGATCATCCATAAGTCGAAGGGACTCAGGAAGAGTTGACAAATGCTGCAGATGGATGGCTAGGTAATCGCTCCTCTTGCCTTCCAAGTATAAGCGAATTCCAGTCACTGGACGGTTCCCAGTATCAACCTGCAATTTTTCCAACTTGAAATTATAGTAGAGAGAGAGAGAGAGAGAGAGAGAGAGTACTTTCTTAAAATTGTACCATACAACTAAAAAAATTCAATAGAATATCAATTATATAAAGATAATTAAAAAAACTTTAAAGAAACGGAAATGAAAATGGGACAGGCATAACATATCAAAGGACAAATCACCAAGAACCTGAGGTATAAAAACAAAATAAATTGTTTTTTGATTATGACAAGAACTTGCTATTTAGAAATATTATGAACAGCATGGCAATTTTAATCACTAGCTATCAGAAATCACCTTCACAGTATTGACATAAAGCTTGGGACCCATAAGAGAGAATTGTAGTGATGGAGATGATTTTTTCTTGCGACGAGGACCAAGAGGAAGGTCATTGTATGCAGGAGCCCACTGACGGGGCAACTGAAATTCCAAAAATTGACTGAGTTCCTCTAGTGGTGGTTTGTCTGCACAAATATATGTCACCAATAAACTCTATCAGAAACAGTGGCCATAACGTTTAGTGACTTTATCCAGCAAATAAAAACGAGGATAGTTTTGATTCCATTATCATGCATATAGAAGCAAGCATTTCACCAAAAGCCTTAGATGCGGAAAGTGACACATTTCTAGAAGACAAGAATAATAATGGTAATGAAATTAAATACAAAGTCGGATTCAATTCAATAGCATATACTCACATCGCAGGTATAGATTAATTGCATGGCTTAAAAATCCACTGCCACGAACACCGCTTAAAAGGGAAGCTATAGGCACATAAGACATTGATATCACATTCGGAAAGTGTGATACAGTTGAAAGCCACTTGTTATGACTTTGGCCCCTATTAAGACCTCCTCTTCGAATATGAATACTCGATATATCCTGCATCAAGAAATAAATAGACTAACTTGTATTTGAGAATTTGGAGCCCAATAAGTTGATAAGAAAATTAATATGAGGCTTACATCATTTTTGGAGTGAGAAACAACAGAAGGTCTCATTGCATTTGTAAATGGTAGATTAAGATCCCAGATCACTGGTTCCTCCTGTGAATAGATGAATTTGAAGGAGAATGGATCAGTCTAACAAGTTATACATTTAATATATCATTTAATTTTGGTCATAGTAAGTGTAACCAACCATATGACCTTGATCTTTTACGGTGGGCTACTTTCATAAATACCAGTAACGGATATGGTTTCTAAGTTTTTTTTCTCAATTAAATTTCACTTCTTTGAACAACAATGTTGCTGCAAATTTGTTTTAGGCCTCATATCTCAGCAAATTATGCATATTTGTTATAGCTTGTTGCTAGTATCTAGTGTAGGCATAAAATGTTACACCAATGCTACTTGTACAACCAGAGTTACACCCTGGATGACACCACATCCGAGTGATGAAGGGGGTGTAAACTCAGGTGTAAGTTTAGCATTACTCTTAAGATCTTAAGTGAGGTCATATATAAAAGGCAAGTTCAATTACTTCTCGCCCTTAAACTTTCCATTCAGCCAACATATTATCTCAGAAAATAATAACAGAATCAACTTTTCCAAATGTAACAAATTATTATTGGTCCTTTGCTGAAGTCAATGGTCACAAATTATGAAGCGGAAAAAAGATGGAACTACATTATAAGCATATATATATATATATATATATGATCTTACACAAGCAAACTTAATATGGCATCAATATATATACTTGTTACAATGGAACGGTAAATAGTGAATATATGATGCAACTTAAGGATATGCGTGATTGAATAACTTTCATAATGACAGCAAATAAAAATCTATTCGAACAAGGTACAAGTGGTTTCAACTGTACTAACATGGGTCTGATTCTAGGATTTCAATTACCTTCGGTTTTCCTGATGACTTATCAGCTTTTGGTACCAGGCTTCCATTTATTTCTTCAGCAAATTTTTCATCAGCTAATTGTTTTAACAATTTCTGCACTTCTGTTGGCTGAAGACTTGAACTTTGAAGCTGCTTAATATGAATTACATCCTTACCTCCCATCTTCACTCCAACAATGATGTGGGTGCCATATTTTTCAATAAACCTGAAAGCAAAATATTGATACTCAAGATCAGTATTTTTACAACCAAAACTTGTACAAATTATAGTTTCCAATGGACACCATCCCTTTATGTGCCTTAAAGAAACAAAGAATGTAATAATATAAAGTATATCCTGAATTCTCCAACTACAGTAACAGATTCAATGTATTTATACCATTTTTCAGTGAAAAGTTAGCTTAATGTATGTAAAACTATGTAAACATACTTCAAGGGTTCAAACGTCTTTGTAGATAATAAAATATTACAAGTGATGTGTCATAGATAATGGCACAATGCATAAGGGGTGTGGCTAACTTCAGCATTATGCAAAAGGAGAAAATCATCAATGTTACTTAGCCATCATCAAATCTCAAATCAATATGCTAAGGATGGCATGGCACCCCTGGCTCAGCTTTACCCCGGCTCGAACGGGGAGGGGAATTTCCCATACCCGTCCCATATTGTATTTAAAAATAAAAATAATTAATTAATTAAACGGTAAGATAAATGGGAATTTTTTTTAATCCCTATCCCATTTTTATCCCTGCAATATGGATAGAATGACCAAGAAATTTTAACATTACAATCTTACATACATTGAGCACAGAGACAACTACCTTTACTGTAGAGCATAGACATGGCAATTAAGAACAAACTACCATGAATGGACTTCTTTCAAGGTGCTTCTAACAGAAACAAACAACTTTATAAAAAACAATGGAAGACAACTTTTTAAAAAAACAATAGAAGAAAGCTTCAAGCTAATTATCTTACTCAGCCAGAGCAGCAGGATCCCATGAAGAAGGTACTTCTTGCTTCACTTGATCGGATAGAGTTATTTGAGATCTTGCCAACTCAATTGTGTACAAACTAATGAACCAACCATCAAGCGCAAGAGTTTTAGTGGTAGATGTATCCTTCTGCCAGCAACCCTTATAATCAAACATTGCATTAAAAAGACCAGAAGGTATTTTACTCGACAAAGACAATTCCTGGTTAAAATGCTCTGACATCTGCATATATTCAGATAAAAGAGAAGCCATTAGACAAAAGTGATGGCTCCACACTGTAAAGGTTAGAATACATCTCAACTAATCAAGCAATATAAATGTTTGTGTTCTGATGTTTCAAAAAACAAGCTCCCAATAACCTGTCACAGCACTGAATTTGAATAATTATCTGCTATTTCTTATTTAAGAGGAAAGTTCAAGTTTTTTAATTAAAAATCAAAATTGTGAAACTGTTTTTAAATGAAGTAATAAACACATAAATAGTTTTGATTTCATGATTTCTAATCACACTTCGAGGATCGATTACCAGCCCAAATAGAAACTGAATGATGCATTTCAACAAAATATGTTTAGTTACTACTAGTGTGTAAGATTGTTTGTGAGTGTGTATGTGTTTAACTTGCGAAAAATGCAATTCTATGTCAGAATAATATTCTGAAAGTTCTCCTATAACGGAGATGACTGCCAATAAGAAAGCCATTCAGGTTTATCCCAAAACCATGGCCTGGAGCAACATCTTAAAAGACAAGCTTCTCATATAAACGTCGACATTTATTGTCAGAGAAAAAGAACTAGTAATGGATTCAATGAAAAATGCTTAACATTTAAGAAATAGAAAGTAGGTCCTTACAGGTAAAATATTTATCAATTAAACAACTCCAATACTGTAATGCCTTGTTGGTCACAGTTGACTTCCAATTTTGAATATAGCAACGAAGTTAGAAATTCTGAACCCAAAAAATTACTCTTTCTGACCAAAATGAAGTTAAAAAATTAAGACCAAAATGAAGTTAAAAAGTTAAGCTGTAATAGCTCCCTTAACCAATGGGATTGATGTTCTATCAAAGGGGGGAAAATAAAGAAATATTCACAAAATCGATAGTGGTGGCAAAGAGAACAGTGGGAATTTTCCTTTAGCTACAACTCATCAGATAACAATGATCAGTATGTAATAATCTGTAGGTCAATATTCATAAAATTACTGTTTATGCCAATTTGGTTTCCACCGCATTGAAGAACGAAGAATCCCTGTTTTAATTTTCCATCCCAGGACGATAACTATTTTTTATTTACTTCTATACAGGTAAGATTTTTGCTAAATTTGTTTCAGCTTTCTACATCCAAATTTCAAAATTAGTAAAAACCAAAAGTTATCATAAATATTTCCTGATAACGATCTAGTGATTGCTTATTTGCTGTTGCCAAGTAATTGCTTCAATCCTTTCCAGCTCAAATCAACATGCGCAATTGAAACAAAATACAAAACGAAAGTTCTACGCTGATATTCCAATTAGAGAAAAGAAAGGAAGGAAATATCAGTGACCTGATTGAAGGAGAGAGTATCGGAGCGAAACCTGGTGCGTTCACCTTTATCGCACTTGATGGAGACTGATACGCCGGGAACAACCACGCCACCGGGTACCACCAGGTCCTTTATTCGGGTTTGGTCCAGCTCGATCAGACCCGAACCCTTGGGACCCGCTTTGCAAGCCGATAAACGAATATCAGACGTCATATCGTACCCGAACCCGATCACCGCCACAGCCTTCTCAGCTGCGGTCTGCGGGTCCATTTGAATAGTATTGTACGCCATGGGAGCGTCGAAATTGAGGCAGTTTGTAGGAAGATTTTGGTGTGTGTTGTTGTTCATTGAAATTGGAGGCAAGCTGGAGCCAAAAATATGGAGTGCTAAGAGCGGTCCGGTGGGAAGTGAATTACTAAAATAACCTTGCCGAAAATACTTAAATACGAGGATGAGATTATCATGTTGTTTGATGATCAAATTATAATGATTGATGAGAGTAATACTTGGGGTTGATCAAAGTATTTTATTATTTATTATATATTATTGGCTAACAGACTAATTTGACTTTTATGACACGGTAAAATTAATAATAATAATAATAAATAAATAAATAAATAAATAAAAGAAGCGAGATTTCGTCCTTTTTACTACCAATAAATAAATAAATACTAAAAAAAAGTTGGGAGATGGATATATGGAGTTGGGAGAGGATATATAGATGGAATGAGGCGAAACGGTGGTGGAGATTGTGGTGGTCGAAAAAGGGATGTAAAGATGATAGATGGCAACAAATATTAGCAAAACAAGAATCGATTGGGGACTTGCATGATGGAGAGGGAAAGGAAGCTTACCAATATTAGCATCTTTATGCTCCGATTAATCAATGCTTTTACTTCAAATCATCAAACCTACGTGAAATGATTCTCGATTTTAAGAAGAAAAAATCATTATTTTTTGTAGGATCAAGTCGAACAACTCGATCTGATTCTATTCTGATTTAATTTGGTATGATCTAATTTTTTTTTTTCCACCCTTATTAGTCATAATAAACCTAGGCTATATTTGATTACAAATGTGGAGAAGAAAGTATTTAAATTTCTTAGCAAAAGGGTAGGAAAATCATGTCATTTAAGAGTGTGTTTGATTGCAATGATGGAAAATGAGTGAAAAAAAATATTTTTTAAGGATTTGATTTGCCTGAAAAATATTTTCCTAGAAAATATCAATTGGAAGTATTTAATTGGTTTAATTTTCTAAGTGAAATAAGTGGAGAATTTTCCTAATTTTGTTATTTGATTCTCATTATTTTTTATGGTAAATAAAGTAAAATTAGCTTTTTAATCTTTTTTTTTTACTTTTTTTAAATATTTGTATTTGAAAATAATAATGTTATTTTTTTAAAAAAAATCAATTAATAACAACAAAATTAATCAAACATGATAAAAAATTAAGGTGGCGTTCTATTTGTATTTTATTTTGTATTTTCATTTTCGAAAAATGTTTCATATTTCCTGTTTTTATTTTTGTTTTTAAATTTGCTGAAAACGCGTTTGGTTTGTCATTTCTGAAAACTGTTTTTGAAAATGAAAAGCTGGAAAATAAGTTCTATTTGAAATTTTGCAGAATACTACTTAAATTATTTTTAATTAATTTACTTGCAGATTACTACTGGCTCAAACTCAAATTTCCTTTCACAATACACTAAAAACATGGTTACCTGCAACACACTAATTTGAGTACTAAGTGTCTATATTAACAACAAGAATTCCTACTTAATTTTTTTTTTGTAATGTTGATATTGAATTCAATAAAACTTTATTTTAGGATAATTCTCAAAAAAAAAAAAAAAAAAATTATTTAGGCTTAATTTCAAATTAGGACAATTCTTAAAAAAAAAAAAAAAAAAAATCAACTTTATTTTAAGTTTAGTTCCAAACTAATATAATTTAAAAAAAATAAATAAATAACTTTATTTTAAACTTAGTTCCAAGTCATGATAATTTTTAAAAAAAATAAAAAATTATTTAGGCTTAATTTTAAGTTAAGATAATTTTTAAAAAAAATAATCAACTTTATTTTAAACTTAGTTCCAAGCCATAAAAAAAAAAATTCTCAAAACGCATTTTGAACATTTTTTGTTAAAATACACTCAAAACGTCCAAAACGAGGTTTTTGGCGTTTTGCGTTTTGTGTACAAATTTTTTTTTTTTCCAAAATGCATTTTCGAAAATGATAAAGAGAACGCGTTTTTAATATTTTTCGAAAATAAAAATAGAAAACGACCTCAAAACAGTAAAGAAAATATGACCTAACTTTTGCTTACCAAGAAAATGTTTTCTTTCACTTTGTGAGAGAAGATTTTCTACCAATTCCAAGCAAATGTGGCGCTTGGATCAAAACCAAAAAAATATTTTGCCATCCACATTTGGTTTGTCAAACACAAAAAGTAGCTAAAGATGGAAAATGTTTGCATTTTCCATGACAAATTTGGGTACACCAAACAGACCTTACTCGAAAAATACTTTTCAGCCAAAATGTTGCAATCTAACACCTTACCCTGAAAATATTTTCTTTGTAATGACATTTTCTAGAAAAAATTTGGAATCAAACATAACCTTAGGTTGTGTTTGATAGCGAGTGAGGAATTTTGGTGAAAAGAAAATGAACTCTAGGGAAATTGAATTTCTGGGAATTGGAAGTTTAATGTATTTAATTGGTTTAATTTTCTAGGTTGGAAAGTTTTTCAACTTTTGTTGTTTAATTTGCATTATTTTACATAGAAAATAAAGCAAAATTTAATTGTTTTAATCAAAAAAAAAATTATTTTTTCACACATTTTTACTTGATAATAATAATAATATTAGTTTTGGAAAAAAAATCAATTAACAACAACAAAAAGAATCAAACGTGGCAAAATTGATAAAAGATTTTGACTGAAAAATAAAACCTCATATCATATCTACAAAATGAATTCCTAATTTGTGAGGAATTGGAGGCGTGTGAAGCAAAAAGTATCATATGATTTCTTGCAAAAACTTACAGTCAAACATGCCAAAATTGAAAAATTAAGTGGAAAATCATATTTTGCATAGAATTTGAGTCCTGTCAAACGCAGCATTAGACTTAAAATGAGAATGTAAATTGGGTTTGCGTGCAAAGTACGAGACGGTGATTTTTATTTAGAGTGTGTTTGATTGCGAAAGTGGAAAATGGGTAAAAGAAAATATTTTTCAAGAAAATGATTTTGCTTGGAAATTATTTTCTTGGAAAATCAATTGAGAGTGTTTGATTGGTTTAATTTTTTAGGTGGAAAAAGTGGAGAATCTTTCAAGTTTTGCTATTTGATTGACATTATTTTTCATGAAAAATAAAGTAATTTTTTGCTATTTTAATCAAAAATATATATTTTTTACTTTTTAAATATATTTGTACTTGATGATGATAATGTTATTTTTTTTAAAAAAAATAAGTCAATTAACAATAACAAAATTGATTAAACGTGTCGAAAATAATTTTCCATCTACCATGAAAAATAAAAATCCATCAAAACCCAAAAAAAATATTTTCCACCAAAACAAGAAAAAGGGGCGCGTGGGAGGGATCCGCGGAAAATTTTTGCAATCAAACGGAGTAAAGTAGAAAAATTAGAAAAAAATTTCCTTTTTCACCGAAAATTAAGACCTGTCAAACAGACCCTTAATTTTTTCCTAATTTTGGAACCCGTGAATAGGAAGTAGGAATATCGCATTCAAAAATAGAATATGAGCGTTGAAGAGTTCAATGACTGACCCCCAAAGCGGGGGCTAGAATTGTGTGAGTAGTCAAAGAGTGTGGACCCTTTATGCAATTTCCTATTGAAAAATCAACATTAGGGACAGGGCAATGTTTTTCTTGTGACTTGTGGAGTGGAAATAATAAGTTTGAAAGGGTAAACGTTCTACTTTCTGCTGTCTGATTTTGACTCCTACCAGTGGGAATGAAAATTAATGGAATGTAGGCGGCTGAAGGCTGTTTCCCGGTAAACTATATTAAATCGGTTTTATCGTCCCCACCCGTATATTATTATATTTATAATTTATAATAATCCTAACTTATATAAAAGAGGCAAAGCCTCTTTACTATTCATTTATTATTCATAAGCCTTATGTCATGTTTCTCTTTAATGATGTCATTTTTTTTTAAAAAAAAAATTATTTTTTTTTTAAATTCTCCTATAACATAATTTCATAATAACTTAACTTATATAATTTTTTTTTTTAACTTCTCTTAAGTTTTTTTATTTATTATTTTTTAAAATTCTCCTATAATATAACTTCATAATAACTTAACTTATATGAAAAAGGCTGACGTCATTTTTTAAAAAATTCCCTTATAATATAACTTAATAATAACTTAACGTAACTTATATAAAAGAGGCCTTTTTATTTTTATTTTTTAAAATTCTCCTATAATATAACTTAATAATAACTTAACTTTAACTAACTTATATAAAAGTGGCAAAGCCTCTTTAATGTTCATTTACTAATGACGTCGTTTTTTTTAATTCTCTTATAATATATAACTTAATAATAATTTAACTTAACTTATATCAGAGAGGCTTTTTATTTTTATTTTTATTTTTAAATTCTCCTATAATATAACTTAATAATAGCTTAACTTTATAATTATAACTTATAATATAATAATAATTAATAGCTTATATTAAAGAGGCAAGACCCCTTTACTATTTATTTACTATTCATAAGGCTGACGTCATTTTTTTTTAAAAAATTCAGTTAATCTATAGATAAATCGTCGATATACTTTTAGTTTGCTATAGTTGTTTGTAACCTATTAATTTGCATTTTCCCTCTTAGAAGGGTGAATAACGGTCGACTACAAATAACATATGGTCATTTTGGAAAATAGGCAAATCCTCTTTAGTGTTCATTTACTATTCATATGGCTGACGTCAATTTTTTTTTTTTTTTTAATTTATAGATAAGCCTCCAATGTACTTTTAGTTTGATGTAGTTGTTTGTAAACTATTTATATGCATTTTCTCTCTTAGAAGGGGGAACAAAGGTCGACTACAAATTACATATGGTCATTTCGAAATAATATTTTTTTCTAATAGTTTCTACAACCAATTATTTTGGAATGATATTTTTTCTGACAGTTTCTACAACCAATTATTAAATAGGCAAAATATATGTCAATAACTAAAACTCTCTCTTGAATGTTGAGTCAAGATACAACACAATAAGATTTATACGATATTATATATACAGCTCTTATCGCATCCGTGCAACGCACGGGCACCACTAGTATAATAAAAAGGGAAAACAAATTAAAGTGTTTATTTCAATACTTTTGAAGTTGTTGAAATTTTTAATGTAATAATAGAAAAGAATGATAAATAGATTTACAATGGTAAATTTTATAAAAAAAATAATAATAATTAAAAATAATATTTGACTTTAATGGAAAATTATACATACATATAATTTCTAAAAGTTGCTTAAATGGAGAAACTTTTTTAAACGTTTCTACCTTTACTGTTGGAATATTTTGTGTATAGTGACGCCAAAGAAATATAATAATTATATGAAATATGTGCTGACAAATGGATAGAGTAACGGTAAGGAAACAAGAAAAAGAAAAGAGACAGAGTCGAGGTAAGTGTTGACCACTTTGTTCTTAAGTTGAATTTGTCTCGCAACGGTACCTACGGTTTATGACAATCAACTCCCAAGATATAACGACTTCCACTTATATTTGTAGCACTCCAAAATTCAAGCACAACGAACCAAAATGTGGTTTTTGTACTCCAAAGAAAGAAAATCAAAAGTATGCAACAAAATACAAGAATTTTGATTCAAGAGAAGAAAAAATAATGATATTATGTCTGCATATCATTGGTGTGAGGAATGGGACATCCCAAAGGTCCTATTTATAGATGATGAAGGGTTGTAGCCGAAGTGGTATGGAGTCAAACTATGTAACCCTTCCAAAGGATAAAACTGTTTGAACAACCATGTGATCGCATGGTTATAAGTCGTGCGATCGCATGACTTTACGAGAAATAGAAATTAAACAAAACAGTTGACGTGTGATTTATAACCATGCGATCGCATGGGCAAAAATTTTGACCCGATTTTCGTCATTTTTCGTAATTTCTCATTCATTCGATATTGATTTCGAAATGCCAATATACCCTTCAACACATGCAAGAAATCTGAATTCACCTTTTCTGTGCCCTAAAGCAGCGAAGTGGCAAACAAATTTGCCTAAGAGAATTGGGTTGAATCTGAATATTTGACCGAAGTTGACACGAAGTCAGTTTAGTCGGTTTTCAATACTTAACCAATTTCTCGAATTATTAAACCAATATTCAACACTTACAACTTTTTTATATTTTCATATTTATCCTTAATGTTAAATGAATAATTTTTTTTCCATTTTATCAACAATATCATCAATCTCAAGACATTTATAATCCAAACTCTTTACTTTCAAACTAAAAGTATTTCAAATAAAGCCTTAAAACTCTCAATTCTCATTCTCATTTTATTATCCGTCGTTTATTTCAGATTATTATTTGTTTTCACTAAACACAAATACAATTAGATTAACAATAATGTTACTCTCCCAATGTTGGTGACAATATGGTTCACAATTGGTGAGATATCACGAGAAATAATTAAACAAAATATTGCGATATTTTGACTTAAAATTTTCAAAATCAGCTGGGATCTTCATTTACGGTATATCCCTAACCAAGCATTTTATCCCCAAATCCCTAACCCACTAAATGCAAAGCAATGCGTTACCACCAACCCTCCAGAGCTAGACGATGATGATTGACCATATGCCAGTTTTGCTTTGCACTTTGAATTTGTACAGCTCCAGTTAGCACTCTTACATCGTGAGAACATCAGAAAGAACAGAAAAATCAACAGAATCTTAGCAAAGATATCGGAGCTTGGTAAAAAAAAATACCTCATTTGACTTATTTTTTATGCATTTAATATCTGTTTTTCGATATGCATTATTGAGTGACTTCAACTGACAGTGGCCAACCATCATGGATTTAGCTGAATACCTTCGCTTTTTTAATTTGATTTCAGTCAATTTTCTGAAGCCCCAAACAAATCTGTAATGACAATGGTGTTTCGTGTTTATTAAATTAACACTTGTTGTCGTAATTCCGATTTTCTATCTTGTGTATTAACTTAACAGTTGCATAAATTGTCATAATATTTGTGGACAATGGGCAGGGAATCTAACCCCAAATGTTGATGATAATCAAGTATTTGAGGATGAAGATTTTGTGGAGAATAATCAGCTAATTTCGGGTAATTGGATTGGATTGAATAATGAAATGACGGATGAGGCTACTGAGATTATTACTCCAGAAATTGGGATGAAGTTCACTACTTATGATGAGACATTTGAATTCTATAGGCAGTATTGTTGACCTATGGTTAACTTAACCTTATTGTTTTGATCATAACAAACAAGATTATATTATGTTATTAACAAGTGTGCTTCAAGTGTTTTATGTAATGATAATCTTCAAAGCATTCAAAGTACAAATCATCTCTCGAAGATAAAAGATCAAAAACACAAGATGCGATGTTCAAGATATGAAGTATGATAGTATGAAGACCAAGTAATGTAGCTGTTCGCTCAAAATAGTGTACCGCAAGCGCACGGGTCGCGTACAAGTAATAAAGTGGACTTTTTGAGTCCGGATTGTCGATCCCACGAGGAATGTTTACTTTAGATTATACAACTTTAGTTAATTTAATCTTAACAAATAAAACACACAATTAAAAAGATGGATTTTTGGAAATTCTAAATTAAAGAAAATAATTTTAAACCAAATTAAAATAAGGAAAATGAAAGATAAAACGTGGTTGGGATTCATGATTTCATTTAACCGTCGCCTAATTAATTTCTCAACATGCAAATTAACAAATTACTCATTTACAATGTTAGACCCGATTTTCCAAGCTTAGCCAATTACCTCTCTCGAGTGAAATCAACCCTAATCAATTGGTCTAACCTACTATATCTCTATGTCGATTAAGGCCCAATCAATTGCATTAACTCTTTGTGAAAATAGCTCAATGGATCATCTAGGGTTTAAGGTATATCTCTATCCTTAACAAGAACCTAGAGCATTTGTTATTTGGTCTAAAATGCATAATATCTCTCGATTATCATACACTTCACAAAACACATATTTGGTGATCAAGCAAACACATGTAATAATCTCAATAACAAACACACATGAAATAAGCATTTAATCAAATAGCAAATATTAAAATTAATCCAAACTAGGTTAAATTCCATCAATCATCCCAACGTGCAAAATTTAGCTAAACATGTTGGAAGAAAAAGCGATAGATGATAAAATTACAACCCGGAGTTTGAAGATTGAAATCAGAATTTGGCTCGCTGCTTGAGTTGCGTCCAGCCGCAACCTGGTTCATTGCAACTTCCTGTTGCAGCCTTGCGTCCACCTTGCGTCCAGCCGCAAGCCACAAACACCAGCCATCCAGTTTAGCAATCTGCAGTCCAGCCTCTCCTTTTATTGCTCAGCAATCAGCCTCAGTTCCAGCAGTAGCAGCTCAGATTCGAACCAGCAGGCTTGCAATCTGTTTGGACTAACAGCAGGTTCCTTCCTTCAGACTAGCAACACCAGCAGCAATCCAGAAACAGCCTGCACTCTATTCTTTTCACCAGCAGACTCCTTTCTTGCTGCAGCAACTGGTTCAGTTAGCAGCAGCACCAGTTCACAGCTTCAATTCCACTGCAGTCTGTCACCAGCAGTAGCAAACCAGAAGTCCAGTAGCCTCTCTTCGTTTCTGCAGTCCACCAAGCAGCAGCATCAATCACCAAATTCCACAGGCAGCAGCTGCAACTCAGGTCCAGATGTGAACCAATCTGGCTGTGTTCTGGTGGTCTTCTTTGCAGCAGCCAGCAGCTTGCAGTAGTTTCCTCAGCTTCAGCAACAGGCAGCTCGTCCAGCAGTAAAATCCATCCTCCAGCTGAAGCCTCTGTTTGTGTATATGTAACTCAGCAGCAGCCTAGCAGCTGCTTCCTCCCTCTTGCGTCCTTTCTTTTGCTGCCTCTGCAGCAGTCTCCAATTAAAGCACAGCAGCAGTAGCTGCTCTCCTTTCTAAGTTCAACTGGTTCTCTCCTTTTGTTTGCACCAGCCCGGCTGCCTCCTGGTTATGCAGCAATCAGCTGCTCCAGCCTCCTCTCCGTTTTTCACCAACTAGCTGCTGCCCTTTTCCTCCTATCTATCTTCTTTCTTCCTTCTGCCTATCTATCTCTCTTCTAAAACCAACACCAATCAGTGTATATGTATCAATCTATATCTAATGAAACCTGCAAATGGTTGCTGTCACCAACCATCCACACACGGTTTTTCTCCTCTCCCCCTGCATTTCCAGCTGATTGTATGTATATATGTGTGTTTTTCAGTACAGCTTCCTTCTCCATCATCTGCCCATCCTTCTCTGTCTCTCAGCATCACCTTTTCCATCATTTCCAGCTGCCTTCCAGCCTTTTTCCCATACTCTCCAGCAGAAAACACGTTCCCAGCCATGCTCTCCTGTCTTTTTCTTTCCAAAATTGCACTTTTGGTCCTTCAACTTTTTTGGGATGTTGCAATTGAGTCCTCAAACTTTTGGTTTCTTTCAATTTGGTCCTCTTTAAGCTCAATTGCTCTTCTTTTAGCTCAATTTCTCTCCAATCTTGTCTATTTGCTTTCCAATTGAGTTTGTACCTAATTGTACAAGATAAACACAATTTATAAGTAGATATTTGCTCAATTTGTCAATTAAAGTGCTAATTTAGGAACTAAATAAGTGTGTAAAAACACACTTATCACACCCCCAAACTTGAGCTTTTGCTCGTCTCGAGCAAAATTACCTACTAGTGCAATCAAGTAACGTGAAATATAGATCAACAAAGTTGGATAACTTGCAAATTACTCATGAGTGTAAAATTGTATGATCAATTCAAAAGTATGATTCCAAACAATGCTACCAAAAAGAAGTTTAGCTTATCCGATGTTCGATCGGTGTGTATGTGTGCATAGTCACTTTCAATTGTCAATTAAGTTTCGAGAATATTGATGAGTAAAGAGGTTTCAAGTCAAAACTACCCACCATTAGTGGTCAATTCTTTCCTTTCCCACTCGTGACATTCATCCCCCAATAAATATTTTTCTTTCTTCTCCCGGGATGCAATTCTAGAGGGTACTCTCAAATCACTCTTTTCTTTTTCCACTCTAGTTTGGTTGCGTTTTACCGGCAATTTCGACAACCTAGAAATGCGGTGACTCTCCACTAATGAGTGTTTCGACATTCAAGTTTATACTAAGCAATTCAAACCCACTATTCATCTAAGAGCCCTTATGCAAGTACAAATGCATGATTTCTAAAAACTAACGTGATGAATGCTCGTATCTTCCCCACTCCCTTAAGCTTTCTAATTGACCCATGTAGCGAGCTTTAGGTCGGCAACTCCCCGATTTTTTAGATCAAAGGGTACCAGGTTTCAAAATACCCCTACGGACTTATTAACTCGAGTCAAAAAGGCTACGAAGTGGGGTAGACTTATTAAGTTAATGCAATGATAATGTGCTTTTTTTTTTTTCTTCAAGTGTGTGTGTGAGTACCCTACTCATTAAGCTTTCTAATTGACCCATATAGCGAGCTTTCGACCGGTGACTCCCAAGTTTCAAACTTAAGGCACCAAGTTTCAAGATACTTCTACGGGCTTAATTACTCAAGTCAAAAAGGCTTCGAGATAGGGCAATGCAATGCAAAAAATTAAAATGAGCTTAGAACTTTAGCATACGGTCATAACTTAGCTTATACTTGGCGAAATACACTCCACACAAAATTTATTTCCAACATGCATGGAATCACCACACGTCTAGACCGTCTCCTTCACCGGGTCGACAACCCCCAAACTTGTCTTACAATAGGATCAAGAGATTTAGAGTTTTGGGAAACATTTGATAGGTTGATAAAAATTAACAATACAAGCTCACAACCTAGTTCTTCTACTCCATTAACCTCTTCACCCTTCAACAATTCCTAAACTTCACCAACAATCAATCATGACTATTGTGCTCAACATAAATATGATCTTGCATGGATAAGCATTTTGTAAAAGTAGACACAAGTAGCATATTGGTCATAAATCATGAATCAATAACAATTTTAAACATCTAAGTAATCCTGGCCACGGCAAGGCTATCTAACATGTCAATACACAATAGGAAATCACCCCCAAACTTGAAATGCACATTGTCCTCAATGTGTAAAATAGAAACAAAGTAAGAGGAAAGAAGTTACTAGACATCCCAAGAAGTGGTAGGGCACTCATAAGTAGTCTTGGGTATGTAAACTCTCATTGCAATCACCAACAATCCACCCCCAAACTTGTGTTGAAACCTCCAATAAATTGAACACAAATTTCTCTAATGAGGCATTTCATCGACACCTTGTGAGCATCCTATGAAAACACAAGAAAAGAGTAGATATTAAGTGGTGAATGACCCAAAAATTTAAATCACATTCAACATCTCAATTCTAACTCATAAATCCAATACAATTTGCCCATCCACCTCAACATTAAATCACATTTAAAGATAAAATATACTATGCAACAAGTGATTTAAAAATGAGTTTTAAGCAAATATTTGACTTTGAAAGTTTGATATGAGAATATGCTAGAATTAAATGAGAATGCATTTGAGCTATTTCACACTACCCAACTTGAGGAAAATAAATGTGGAAGATAGAGACTTGACCTAGCCAACTTATTTGCAAAAATGTAAATAAAATGCAAGAAGGTAAATAATATGCAAAAAAATAAAAATAAAGCAAGTAAAGGATAGAGAATGGGTTGCCTCCCATTAAGCGCTTATTTTAAAGTCATTAGCTCGACTCTCCGCATAAGCACTTCATGGCACTCTAAATGAAGCTTTTGATGTCCTGCCCATTGTGCTTCTTTTGGCTTTGCCCCACTCTTCATTGATTCGAAATACTTGCACTTTGCCCCTTCCAATGTCATGGGACTTGCCTATTCTATCCAATTCAAACTCAACAATGTAGACTTGCTCTTCCTCAAATGGCTTAATCACAAAATCAATTATTGGACAATTAATGAAGTTGAGAGAATTTGATTTAATCTCTTCCTCATTAATTACCACTTCCTCATGTGATTCTTGTGTGATTAAATTGTCATTATCTTCAAGCTCATCTTCTTTAGTTGACGTCTCCTCGGATTGAATGACCGATCCAAAATTTGAATCCATGGGCAACGGCAAGTTTTTCCTATTAATTTCCAAGAGTGGGTTATACCCCCACATTTGGAATCCTTCCCAATACATGGCATCCCCCATTAGCATATCATTCTCATCCAAATTGGCAAGCTCATTGTAATACTTTGCAAGTACCTTCTCATTCAATAATGGAGGACCATCTCCTACAAGAGTGATGTCCTCATCCCAATCATCAGGTACACAATCTCCCAAGAGCATGTAACTCACATCCGAAGTGTCAATTGCTTGTTTTCGGTATTTCAAATATTGTCTAAACCCAATAAGTTTCGACGTAAGCAAACTATTTCCCGAATACAAGCATTGTCCATTACAATGCATCTTGTAACAAATTTCACAACTTGAATATTCTTCAAGCATGTATTCATCACCCATGTTGAGATTGTTCAATGCAATTGCTTCCTATTTTGCCAGTGTTAGAATCAAATATGCATAGAAAGAAAACCAAACACAAGAGAGATTAGAATTGTGGTGGTTAACCAAAGATAATAAAATAAAACATAAAACAAAAATAATTACAAATTGTTAAAACTAAAATTAACTAAAGTAATAATCAAAGTAAAAACATTCCCCGGCAACGGCGCCAAAAACTTGTTCGCTCAAAATAGTGTATCGCAAGCGCACGGGTCGCGTACAAGTAATAAAGTGGACTTTTTGAGTCCGGATTGTCGATCCCACGAGGAATGTTTACTTTAGATTATACAACTTTAGTTAATTTAATCTTAACAAATAAAACACACAATTAAAAAGATGGATTTTTGGAAATTCTAAATTAAAGAAAATAATTTTAAACCAAATTAAAATAAGGAAAATGAAAGATAAAACGTGGTTGGGATTCATGATTTCATTTAACCGTCGCCTAATTAATTTCTCAACATGCAAATTAACAAATTACTCATTTACAATGTTAGACCCGATTTTTCAAGCTTAGCCAATTACCTCTCTCGAGTGAAATCAACCCTAATCAATTGGTCTAACCTACTATATCTCTATGTCGATTAAGGCCCAATCAATTGCATTAACTCTTTGTGAAAATAGCTCAATGGATCATCTAGGGTTTAAGGTATATCTCTATCCTTAACAAGAACCTAGAGCATTTGTTATTTGGTCTAAAATGCATAATATCTCTTGATTATCATACACTTCACAAAACACATATTTGGTGATCAAGCAAACACATGTAATAATCTCAATAACAAACACACATGAAATAAGCATTTAATCAAATAGCAAATATTAAAATTAATCCAAACTAGGTTAAATTCCATCAATCATCCCAACGTGCAAAATTTAGCTAAACATGTTGGAAGAAAAAGCGATAGATGATAAAATTACAACCCGGAGTTTGAAGATTGAAATCAGAATTTGGCTCGCTGCTTGAGTTGCGTCCAGCCGCAACCTGGTTCATTGCAACTTCCTGTTGCAGCCTTGCGTCCACCTTGCGTCCAGCCGCAAGCCACAAACACCAGCCATCCAGTTTAGCAATCTGCAGTCCAGCCTCTCCTTTTATTGCTCAGCAATCAGCCTCAGTTCCAGCAGTAGCAGCTCAGATTCGAACCAGCAGGCTTGCAATCTGTTTGGACTAACAGCAGGTTCCTTCCTTCAGACTAGCAACACCAGCAGCAATCCAGAAACAGCCTGCACTCTATTCTTTTCACCAGCAGACTCCTTTCTTGCTGCAGCAACTGGTTCAGTTAGCAGCAGCACCAGTTCACAGCTTCAATTCCACTGCAGTCTGTCACCAGCAGTAGCAAACCAGAAGTCCAGTAGCCTCTCTTCGTTTCTGCAGTCCACCAAGCAGCAGCATCAATCACCAAATTCCACAGGCAGCAGCTGCAACTCAGGTCCAGATGTGAACCAGTCTGGCTGTGTTCTGGTGGTCTTCTTTGCAGCAGCCAGCAGCTTGCAGTAGTTTCCTCAGCTTCAGCAACAGGCAGCTCGTCCAGCAGTAAAATCCATCCTCCAGCTGAAGCCTCTGTTTGTGTATATGTAACTCAGCAGCAGCCTAGCAGCTGCTTCCTCCCTCTTGCGTCCTTTCTTTTGCTGCCTCTGCAGCAGTCTCCAATTAAAGCACAGCAGCAGTAGCTGCTCTCCTTTCTAAGTTCAACTGGTTCTCTCCTTTTGTTTGCACCAGCCCGGCTGCCTCCTGGTTATGCAGCAATCAGCTGCTCCAGCCTCCTCTCCGTTTTTCACCAACTAGCTGCTGCCCTTTTCCTCCTATCTATCTTCTTTCTTCCTTCTGCCTATCTATCTCTCTTCTAAAACCAACACCAATCCGTGTATATGTATCAATCTATATCTAATGAAACCTGCAAATGGTTGCTGTCACCAACCATCCACACACGGTTTTTCTCCTCTCCCCCTGCATTTCCAGCTGATTGTATGTATATATGTGTGTTTTTCAGTACAGCTTCCTTCTCCATCATCTGCCCATCCTTCTCTGTCTCTCAGCATCACCTTTTCCATCATTTCCAGCTGCCTTCCAGCCTTTTTCCCATACTCTCCAGCAGAAAACACGTTCCCAGCCATGCTCTCCTGTCTTTTTCTTTCCAAAATTGCACTTTTGGTCCTTCAACTTTTTTGGGATGTTGCAATTGAGTCCTCAAACTTTTGGTTTCTTTCAATTTGGTCCTCTTTAAGCTCAATTGCTCTTCTTTTAGCTCAATTTCTCTCCAATCTTGTCTATTTGCTTTCCAATTGAGTTTGTACCTAATTGTACAAGATAAACACAATTTATAAGTAGATATTTGCTCAATTTGTCAATTAAAGTGCTAATTTAGGAACTAAATAAGTGTGTAAAAACACACTTATCACACCCCCAAACTTGAGCTTTTGCTCGTCTCGAGCAAAATTACCTACTAGTGCAATCAAGTAACGTGAAATATAGATCAACAAAGTTGGATAACTTGCAAATTACTCATGAGTGTAAAATTGTATGATCAATTCAAAAGTATGATTCCAAACAATGCTACCAAAAAGAAGTTTAGTTTATCCGATGTTCGATCGGTGTGTATGTGTGCATAGTCACTTTCAATTGTCAATTAAGTTTCGAGAATATTGATGAGTAAAGAGGTTTCAAGTCAAAACTACCCACCATTAGTGGTCAATTCTTTCCTTTCCCACTCGTGACATTCATCCCCCAATAAATATTTTTCTTTCTTCTCCCGGGATGCAATTCTAGAGGGTACTCTCAAATCACTCTTTTCTTTTTCCACTCTAGTTTGGTTGCATTTTACCGGCAATTTCGACAACCTAGAAATGCGGTGACTCTCCACTAATGAGTGTTTCGACATTCAAGTTTATACTAAGCAATTCAAACCCACTATTCATCTAAGAGCCCTTATGCAAGTACAAATGCATGATTTCTAAAAACTAACGTGATGAATGCTCGTATCTTCCCCACTCCCTTAAGCTTTCTAATTGACCCATGTAGCGAGCTTTAGGTCGGCAACTCCCCGATTTTTTAGATCAAAGGGTACCAGGTTTCAAAATACCCCTACGGACTTATTAACTCGAGTCAAAAAGGCTACGAAGTGGGGTAGACTTATTAAGTTAATGCAATGATAATGTGCTTTTTTTTTTTCTTCAAGTGTGTGTGTGAGTACCCTACTCATTAAGCTTTCTAATTGACCCATATAGCGAGCTTTCGACCGGTGACTCCCAAGTTTCAAACTTAAGGCACCAAGTTTCAAGATACTTCTACGGGCTTAATTACTCAAGTCAAAAAGGCTTCGAGATAGGGCAATGCAATGCAAAAAATTAAAATGAGCTTAGAACTTTAGCATACGGTCATAACTTAGCTTATACTTGGCGAAATACACTCCACACAAAATTTATTTCCAACATGCATGGAATCACCACACGTCTAGACCGTCTCCTTCACCGGGTCGACAACCCCCAAACTTGTCTTACAATAGGATCAAGAGATTTAGAGTTTTGGGAAACATTTGATAGGTTGATAAAAATTAACAATACAAGCTCACAACCTAGTTCTTCTACTCCATTAACCTCTTCACCCTTCAACAATTCCTAAACTTCACCAACAATCAATCATGACTATTGTGCTCAACATAAATATGATCTTGCATGGATAAGCATTTTGTAAAAGTAGACACAAGTAGCATATTGGTCATAAATCATGAATCAATAACAATTTTAAACATCTAAGTAATCCTGGCCACGGCAAGGCTATCTAACATGTCAATACACAATAGGAAATCACCCCCAAACTTGAAATGCACATTGTCCTCAATGTGTAAAATAGAAACAAAGTAAGAGGAAAGAAGTTACTAGACATCCCAAGAAGTGGTAGGGCACTCATAAGTAGTCTTGGGTATGTAAACTCTCATTGCAATCACCAACAATCCACCCCCAAACTTGTGTTGAAACCTCCAATAAATTGAACACAAATTTCTCTAATGAGGCATTTCATCGACACCTTGTGAGCATCCTATGAAAACACAAGAAAAGAGTAGATATTAAGTGGTGAATGACCCAAAAATTTAAATCACATTCAACATCTCAATTCTAACTCATAAATCCAATACAATTTGCCCATCCACCTCAACATTAAATCACATTTAAAGATAAAATATACTATGCAACAAGTGATTTAAAAATGAGTTTTAAGCAAATATTTGACTTTGAAAGTTTGATATGAGAATATGCTAGAATTAAATGAGAATGCATTTGAGCTATTTCACACTACCCAACTTGAGGAAAATAAATGTGGAAGATAGAGACTTGACCTAGCCAACTTATTTGCAAAAATGTAAATAAAATGCAAGAAGGTAAATAATATGCAAAAAAATAAAAATAAAGCAAGTAAAGGATAGAGAATGGGTTGCCTCCCATTAAGCGCTTATTTTAAAGTCATTAGCTCGACTCTCCGCATAAGCACTTCATGGCACTCTAAATGAAGCTTTTGATGTCCTGCCCATTGTGCTTCTTTTGGCTTTGCCCCACTCTTCATTGATTCGAAATACTTGCACTTTGCCCCTTCCAATGTCATGGGACTTGCCTATTCTATCCAATTCAAACTCAACAATGTAGACTTGCTCTTCCTCAAATGGCTTAATCACAAAATCAATTATTGGACAATTAATGAAGTTGAGAGAATTTGATTTAATCTCTTCCTCATTAATTACCACTTCCTCATGTGATTCTTGTGTGATTAAATTGTCATTATCTTCAAGCTCATCTTCTTTAGTTGACGTCTCCTCGGATTGAATGACCGATCCAAAATTTGAATCCATGGGCAACGGCAAGTTTTTCCTATTAATTTCCAAGAGTGGGTTATACCCCCACATTTGGAATCCTTCCCAATACATGGCATCCCCCATTAGCATATCATTCTCATCCAAATTGGCAAGCTCATTGTAATACTTTGCAAGTACCTTCTCATTCAATAATGGAGGACCATCTCCTACAAGAGTGATGTCCTCATCCCAATCATCAGGTACACAATCTCCCAAGAGCATGTAACTCACATCCGAAGTGTCAATTGCTTGTTTTCGGTATTTCAAATATTGTCTAAACCCAATAAGTTTCGACGTAAGCAAACTATTTCCCGAATACAAGCATTGTCCATTACAATGCATCTTGTAACAAATTTCACAACTTGAATATTCTTCAAGCATGTATTCATCACCCATGTTGAGATTGTTCAATGCAATTGCTTCCTATTTTGCCAGTGTTAGAATCAAATATGCATAGAAAGAAAACCAAACACAAGAGAGATTAGAATTGTGGTGGTTAACCAAAGATAATAAAATAAAACATAAAACAAAAATAATTACAAATTGTTAAAACTAAAATTAACTAAAGTAATAATCAAAGTAAAAACATTCCCCGGCAACGGCGCCAAAAACTTGTTCGCTCAAAATAGTGTACCGCAAGCGCACGGGTCGCGTACAAGTAATAAAGTGGACTTTTTGAGTCCGGATTGTCGATCCCACGAGGAATGTTTACTTTAGATTATACAACTTTAGTTAATTTAATCTTAACAAATAAAACACACAATTAAAAAGATGGATTTTTGGAAATTCTAAATTAAAGAAAATAATTTTAAACCAAATTAAAATAAGGAAAATGAAAGATAAAACGTGGTTGGGATTCATGATTTCATTTAACCGTCGCCTAATTAATTTCTCAACATGCAAATTAACAAATTACTCATTTACAATGTTAGACCCGATTTTTCAAGCTTAGCCAATTACCTCTCTCGAGTGAAATCAACCCTAATCAATTGGTCTAACCTACTATATCTCTATGTCGATTAAGGCCCAATCAATTGCATTAACTCTTTGTGAAAATAGCTCAATGGATCATCTAGGGTTTAAGGTATATCTCTATCCTTAACAAGAACCTAGAGCATTTGTTATTTGGTCTAAAATGCATAATATCTCTTGATTATCATACACTTCACAAAACACATATTTGGTGATCAAGCAAACACATGTAATAATCTCAATAACAAACACACATGAAATAAGCATTTAATCAAATAGCAAATATTAAAATTAATCCAAACTAGGTTAAATTCCATCAATCATCCCAACGTGCAAAATTTAGCTAAACATGTTGGAAGAAAAAGCGATAGATGATAAAATTACAACCCGGAGTTTGAAGATTGAAATCAGAATTTGGCTCGCTGCTTGAGTTGCGTCCAGCCGCAACCTGGTTCATTGCAACTTCCTGTTGCAGCCTTGCGTCCACCTTGCGTCCAGCCGCAAGCCACAAACACCAGCCATCCAGTTTAGCAATCTGCAGTCCAGCCTCTCCTTTTATTGCTCAGCAATCAGCCTCAGTTCCAGCAGTAGCAGCTCAGATTCGAACCAGCAGGCTTGCAATCTGTTTGGACTAACAGCAGGTTCCTTCCTTCAGACTAGCAACACCAGCAGCAATCCAGAAACAGCCTGCACTCTATTCTTTTCACCAGCAGACTCCTTTCTTGCTGCAGCAACTGGTTCAGTTAGCAGCAGCACCAGTTCACAGCTTCAATTCCACTGCAGTCTGTCACCAGCAGTAGCAAACCAGAAGTCCAGTAGCCTCTCTTCGTTTCTGCAGTCCACCAAGCAGCAGCATCAATCACCAAATTCCACAGGCAGCAGCTGCAACTCAGGTCCAGATGTGAACCAGTCTGGCTGTGTTCTGGTGGTCTTCTTTGCAGCAGCCAGCAGCTTGCAGTAGTTTCCTCAGCTTCAGCAACAGGCAGCTCGTCCAGCAGTAAAATCCATCCTCCAGCTGAAGCCTCTGTTTGTGTATATGTAACTCAGCAGCAGCCTAGCAGCTGCTTCCTCCCTCTTGCGTCCTTTCTTTTGCTGCCTCTGCAGCAGTCTCCAATTAAAGCACAGCAGCAGTAGCTGCTCTCCTTTCTAAGTTCAACTGGTTCTCTCCTTTTGTTTGCACCAGCCCGACTGCCTCCTGGTTATGCAGCAATCAGCTGCTCCAGCCTCCTCTCCGTTTTTCACCAACTAGCTGCTGCCCTTTTCCTCCTATCTATCTTCTTTCTTCCTTCTGCCTATCTATCTCTCTTCTAAAACCAACACCAATCCGTGTATATGTATCAATCTATATCTAATGAAACCTGCAAATGGTTGCTGTCACCAACCATCCACACACGGTTTTTCTCCTCTCCCCCTGCATTTCCAGCTGATTGTATGTATATATGTGTGTTTTTCAGTACAGCTTCCTTCTCCATCATCTGCCCATCCTTCTCTGTCTCTCAGCATCACCTTTTCCATCATTTCCAACTGCCTTCCAGCCTTTTCCCATACTCTCCAGCAGAAAACACGTTCCCAGCCATGCTCTCCTGTCTTTTTCTTTCCAAAATTGCACTTTTGGTTCTTCAACTTTTTGGGATGTTGCAATTGAGTCCTCAAACTTTTGGTTTCTTTCAATTTGGTCCTCTTTAAGCTCAATTGCTCTTCTTTTAGCTCAATTTCTCTCCAATCTTGTCTATTTGCTTTCCAATTGAGTTTGTACCTAATTGTACAAGATAAACACAATTTATAAGTAGATATTTGCTCAATTTGTCAATTAAAGTGCTAATTTAGGAACTAAATAAGTGTGTAAAAACACACTTATCAGTAGCCTACAAAGAATTGAGCATTTACAAATTGCTTTTCAATCTTATGTAAGGTTAATGCATTAATAGTTGGCAATGCACTTCATAAAGCTCAAGTAACATTTTTAAAGTCATTAAAATATCTTTTTCAAAATCAACTTTGGTCAGAAAACCTTGAAAAATCAAAATCTTGAAATGCTGATTTTTTAGGTCGATCGCAAATCAATGAGGTTGACCGCATGGCATTTTAAGGTCTACCACAAATTTTTTCAGGTCGACCGCACTGCATATTTTTGAACTCCAACTGCTATTTTCTCGCAACGACTATATTGAGGTCGATCGCAAGAGTCAGTATGTGCGAAATTTGCTATATAAATAGCCCTATCTCTTGCATTCAATTTAACCAACTTACAAGAGCATTTAAGAGGGAAATTGATTAAGAAAATCATTGAGGTTACTTTGTTTTACATTCTATTTCATTTATTGCAAAGAATTTCTTGATTGATAAAAAACTGTTCATATCTTTATCAAGAATTCTATTTTGAAGAAAACTCATTACGCTTACTTCATTATTGATCATTGATTGAGTTCTTCATCACCAAACATTTATTGAAGTGTATATCTCTCTTCATACTTAACTAAGTATTATTTGGAAAGAGAGATCATTGGTTGAAAAACTCTGATTCAAGTAGAACTATCTCAAATCATTTATCAAAGTTTTCATTAACACTTGAGCTTTAAATATTTGCTATCTATTGAAGTGTTATCCTAAAAACTCTCAAACATACTTGACTTGATCATATCATTTGTTAAGAGAGTTTATTCAATTGTAAAATTATCATTTGTATTTTATTTATGGTTTCGAGATCCTTGTGAAAACTCGATTGTAAAGGAGATGTGCTCCTTGTTGTAAAGTCACCTAAGGATAAGTGTTCTTTGTTGTAAGTTACTTAAGGATTTGATACTCCTTGTTGTAAGTTATCAATATAGTGAATTTGGCCTTGCTCGTGACGGAGAGCTCGGTAACGGAGGACATAGATCAAGTTGGTTGATTGAACCTCCTTAAAATCGCGTTTGCATTATCTTATCCCTTTTACTTACTTACACTTACATTGCACTTACTCTATTCAATCAATTTATATTGTGCAACACTATATTTAAGTGCTATAATTGCTTTATCAATTTTGTTTACACATTTATAGCACACTACATTGATAGTTAAATCACTTGCAACACTAAGTGCTCATACTTGTACACATTGGTTTTTAAGTTTGAGATTATTTATCGAAAAAAATTTATAAATCAATTCACCCCCCTCTTGGTTAGTTTATCTTGGGCTAACAAGTATGCTATCAAGGTGGGGTTTCCCGTGTGTAAAAGAAACTCCAAAAAGGGCGTAGATGGGAACTTGACCAATGCCACGTTCGCTTGCAGTCAAGAAGGGAGAAAGGCTAGTACAAGAAATTCTATGAAACCTCACCCGACAATGCAAACGGGATGTAAGGCTAAGATGACCATTTGCTCAGATGTTTCAGGCACATTTCATATTACAAGAGTTTGTCTACAACAAAATCATAGGACAAGTCCAACAAAATCAAGGTTGTATCGATGTAATCGCCAACTTAATGACCAGGTGAAACGAAAGCTTGAAGTAAACTACATAGCTAGAATTCCAGTGCACAAGCACAAGAGTTTCAATTCAGCTGTTGTTGATGCTAGAGGATATGAATAACTCACATTCATCGAGAAGGATTGTAGAAATTATATAGATAAGGTTTAGCAATTACGACTCGGAGAAGGTGATGCCATAGCAATACAATCTTCTTTTTTGAAAATGCAAAAGAATTGCCCTGGTTTCTTCTTCAGTTTAGATGTAGACGACGAATTTCGTTTGAAGAACGTGTTTTGGGCAGATAATAGGTGCAGATTGGCATACAAAGGAGTTTAGGGATGTTGTAACATTTGACACCACTTATCTGACAAATATGTATGATATGTCATTCGCCCCATTTGTTTGTGTGAGCCATCATGGTCATTCGACATTGCTGGGATGTGGTTTGATATCTAGTGAGGGGACGGAGAAAAGGTCCACTAGAGACCAAAACTAAGAAAACAAAGGTATGTATAATTGCGATATTAAGTGTTCATAAATTTATCTATGTATGTTTATTGATTTCGACTAATGGTTTTAATTCAGGGACATCCAAAATCAAAGATAGGGGAGATCTCGACTCAGAATTTTGATTCACATATTACATCCTTCACCCAATTAATGGTACTGGGAGGACCATCATAACCATGGGGTGGAGATGTCAACTAGATTACACCTAACGCCAGGAGTCAAGCTGTTATGCCAGCCTATGTACCACAGCGTCCCCTAGACGGATAATAGATCCATGAAAGTTCGAAAGTTCAAATTGTGCCATTTTGTTTGTTAATATTTATTATGTAATATTGATACAGCTTTTGTGACCAATCTGTGAATGAGATGAAGAATCCCTTTTGTGGTTCCATTTTATTTGTTGAATTTTATTATGTAATATGAATTCCAGCTCCACTGCTTGATGTTGATGCACCTACACTTTCATAAAATGTTAGATTCCCATGTTAAAGTCGAATATCAAAGCAAATCATTTTCTCATAAAATGTTTCAACTAAGCGAGTGGTTGTATTTATGAACATAAATTCCTGCATTCATGGTTCGATGTGGCTGGATTTATGGTTCAAGGTTTCAGAATTATTTTCTTGTATCAAACATGGATGTAACCCTTGAAGATTAAGAACATATATGCCTGTACCAAACTGGAAAGTCTACTTGCAAGCATAAAGGGTCTACTCACAATATTTGCTATAACATTCGACATTCAAACCGTGAAAGCTTTTGGTTCAACAACTCTAACATAGTCGCGGTACTATTAGACATGAAGTTCTAAAACCAATACACAACACATGACACAACATTAGTGGTAAAATTATTATTAGATGGAAAAACATACATTGGTTACAGATGATGCTACAAAATTTACAAACATATTTTGTCGCATTTGTTTCATTCTTGCACCTCCTCCTTGCCTTTATTAGTTAGGCTTCATTCACTCGGGTGAAAGGTCACCACGGTCACTTACACCTTGTCTTAATCTGATATACGTGCACACGTCTTAAGTAGATGAGATAACTGATTCGTCTCTTCTTTAACCAAGTTCTTCACTTTAGCTCGGCTGCTTGACACCTCGTCCTCCCAAACAAAAAATCGACAACCCGTTCGAGAATAAGAATAGAACAACTTCCCCAAGTACTTGGAAGACAATTTTTTAACCTCAAACAATCTGAATAATCATTGTCCACAAACAAGGCATATCATATTTGTTGGACATACCAATTTCCTACTTGTCGACAACTATGAGAAATTTCGTAGTTCTTCCCTTTCATTTTGTGTTCCTATCAACTCAAACGTGTCAAATATGAAATAAATTTGACTCTGTAACAATGGATTTCTGCACAAAATTATCTCACATTTCTGATAACAATAATGTAAAACCAAGCTAGTGCACATGAAAACCAAATAATGACCTACGACCTACCTATTCGGATCTACACAAAAAAAAAAAAAATTAAAAAAAAAAATCAGTAGAATCTTACCAAAATTCCAGAAATTTTACACGGCACTACTATCTCGTCCAATTTGAGATGCAAATACTCTCGGTCTAGTTTTTGCATATCAATTCCGACCACAAAGAAACATATTTGGAACTACAAAATCATCCAACAAAAAACTATAAAATAAAGTAGGGTTTTGACGTTTAGCACAAAGAAATTGCACAAAATGTTATCTTAATTCATATAAACTTTAGGATCTGGATTTTCGGAGATAAGGAAAATCGGAGCACGTACCGTCGGTAGTGCAGCAACGCCAACCACCTTCTCAAGTACCGTTCCTATGCTAAGCACTTCAATCAATTGTAGAATCTGAAGGAAAACTAAATTAGCTTCAATTCATTGATTCAGACATTTATAGAAAAGGGAGAGAGAGAGAGATTTTCCTTTTACCTTAGTTGGAGAGGGAGAACTCGGTTGGAAGAAGACACTGATTTGGGATGGCGTCGAAGTATAATTTGGGGAAATATGATTCTTTTGGGCCGACCATTATTTTAAACTCAGCAAGGGATAAGTTAAGGTTATTTTGCTCACCAATTGTGAACTACATTGTCACAACATTGGGAGAGTAGCATTATTGTTATATTAATCATAAAGGAAATAGTGAAAAAAAAATCGATTATGATTTTTTCACGAAACTGAAATTCTCATTCTTAATTAAATATTAATATATTTTCATCATTAAGGAAGTTGTTAGAAATATGAATAGTATATTTTTTTAATTATATTTTTAATATTCTATTATTTTTTTCATTTCTCAACAATGTCATTAATTAAATAAGAATATCTATGACTAGGGCTGCACAAAAAAATTGACAAACCGTAAATCGAATCAAAATCGTTAGTTTTAAATTGTTGGCTCGATTTCACGTGGACCCACCGATATTTTCAAATCAAACCAAATCGTTTCAAAATGGTTTGGTTTATGTTTCAATTTTTAAAAACCGTTTAAACCAAACCAAACCGCTAATTTTTTAATTAAAAAAATAATTTTTATTCATTTAAATTTATAGTTTTTTCCAAAAAAAACTAAATTTATCTAATGAATAAAAGTTCTCATCTAGTTTCAAAAGCAAAAAAAGTTCTCGTCTAATGTCCAACCACAAAATACCATTAAGCTATAACTCATACCATCCTTTAATATCATACTCCAACCCTAAAAGCCCATTTAATTTAGATTTCAAACTAAAACGTTCTCACTTCCTAATTCAATCAGTCATTTTTTGTTTTCATTCGTCTTCCTTGCCTCCTTCCGATTGATATCAGAAGGTTCAAATCTGGGTTAGAATTTGAATATCACATATTTCAATTTCTTCGCAAGCAATATCATTTCATTATTTTATTTTATTTTTTAAAATTTATTCCTTACTGAATTTTGGAATCCGAACAACAAAGTTAAGACCAGCAAAAAGAGAGCCAAGGTAAAATGTAATTATTGTGGAAAACTATATAAGCATCATACTAAAAAATGCTGGACTAGTACTTTATGGAATCATATAACATATTTATGCAAGAAGTATACGTATATGGTGACAATGACCTGTCATGTTTGTTCGAAAAGAAGTCAGGGAACAAGTACAATGCAATTACAATTGTTTTTTCCACTTTATGTTTTTATTTTGAATTGGAAACAAATATGAATGAATTTAACATCTAATATGATTAATTCTCGTATTAGCTTATATATTAGATTATTTACATCAATATTATTAATTCTCGTATTAGCTTATATATTAGATTATTTTATCTTTATATTAAAATATATGAATTAATTTAACATCTAAAATATATTAAAATCGCGAATTAAAATCGAACCAAACCGCCAAAAATGGTATAAAATGAAATAGTTTGGTTTGATTTGGAAAAATGTCAAACCGCTTGAAATGATTTGATTTGAAAATATGTCAAAAATCGCCCAAACTGAACCATGTTCACTCCTATCTACGACCCCCACTCTATAAATAAAATCACATCCATTATAATATTCAATCTAATACATTTACATAGTTACATAATTCTCAATTACAAATTTTCATAACACGTTTATAATTCCAAGAATCCTTAATACTAATGTATGTTTTTACACTAAAATGAATTCAATACAACATATACTATAACTCAATATAGTCTACCATAATTCAAAAGGGTTCAAAGCCTATCATATTTTGCTGAACTTTTTTATTCATTATTTCTCTCAATTTGGATTTTTAATAAATTGAATAGTTTTTTCCACAAATAAAAATATATGTTGCTACGAAATTTGATCGCACATTATGAAGATTTAAGTATAAAATTAATGTCCAATATATGTACAGATTTCATTAAAACTTATATGTATCGATGAAAATTTTAAAACTTATTTTGAATTTTTGATGAAGATGTGATATTTCCTATTATATTTGTGTATCTTTATCATACTTCATTCATACTTACTAAAATAATAACAATTTCCCAAAAAAATATTTTTAAACTTTTCCCGCCTAAACTATCTTTCCTAAAATGGAAGTATTTCAATGAACCGGAATACTTTTGATAATTACACTATTATTTTGAAATCGAAAAATATGCAATATGAATATCAAATTGAAGATCTCAATGAGAACTTTAATACGAACTCACAAGTGAAAGCCAACTGTAAACATATCATCCCTAAAATAACATCAAAAATTAAAGATAAAAGTTTTATTTTTTTTCCAATGTTCCACTGTTTCAAAATTGTTTTATTTAAGTCCTACAACGATTTATAATTTATTAACTAAGTCTAATTTGATCCTAAATGATTAATTTCAATTTGAGTTGTTTTTCTTATCAAATTAAAGAAATAATAAATAGTTGAATAATTTTTGCAACTTCATATTTCGATCAATTTATTTGTCTTTTAAAATTAATGTTTTATTTTTTTATTTACCATTTTTTTTTTCATTTAATTATGTTTAATACTATAGATTTAAATAATCAAAATATGCAAAATATATATATATATATTACAGACTTTTAACAAGTAGTTTACGTAATTTTTACCAAAATAAAAATAAAGGCGTGTTAACAACCTCATTCTATTTCAAAATAGGATGTGATCAAACAAGTTTATTAAAAGCGTATAAAAAATATTTTTTTTGGGTAACGTAGCCCTTTGATTACTAGGTGAAAAATAAAAAGTCGCATTGTATTGAAAATTATTGAATAAGTTTTGAATATTTTGATAGTTTGTATCTATGATTTTTTTAATTTTTTAAAATCTTTGTCATTAGTCGTGGTTTCAAGTTGTAGACTGATTTATATGGAAGTTAACTGTTTGAATTTAATTTTTTGAGAATTGACTTTTTGAATAATTCTTTTTTTATGTTGTAGGCTAAACAATCGCGCCGCTTTTATAAATTGAGATGCATTGATGATTTATTAGTATATAAAATTAAATGTATTTGTAATATACATTAGTTAAAATTTAATTAAAACTAACATTTCATATTATTTAATTTGTTACACTCATGTAAATATGGGACCACAAGGATCTAAATTATAATGTTATGGCAAATATAAAACGAAATATGTATTTAATATATTTAACTATCAAATGTTGTATTAAGATAGTTAATACCAATTCTAATAGTACTATTCGGGCATGATAAATTATTTGTTATAATCTAGAAATTATATTTTTGAAAAGATTAATTACATTAATAATCATTAAAATTGAATAGTTATACGAATGAGTTATGCAAATAGTCATTTTTTTGTAGTAAGTCATTTTACTAATAAAATAATCTACATATAAATTCAAAAAAAATCCTACTTTTTAATAACTCATTATCCCAAAATTTACTGTTACAAACTTCATTATTTGAAGTAATTTGTCTCAAACAGTGGTTTGAGTACACATTCTCCAAAAATTACTATATAAAACGGGTTAATTTTACTAAGGGTCACTGAAGTTTCAGCTAAATTTCAAAACGGTCACTGAAGTTTTGAAAACTTATGACAACGGTCACTTTGTACACAAAACATATCAACATTGGTCATAAACTTTAAAATATTGAACAAAAACACATTCAAATTGATCATAAACTTTAAAACAATGACGAATAAGTCCTTTCTTAAACACCACCACCACTTTGTCTCTCCGGAAATCTCATCCACCACAGGCACAGTTTTTTGGTGCAATTTCACACCTGAAAAGGGGGGAGAAACCTCCCCCCAACTGGTGGGAAATCGCACCAGTTGGGGTGAAGTTTCTCCCCCCTTTTCCACCGGAGAACCTGGAGCGGTTTTGAACCTGTTCTCCAATGCGATTTCGCACCTGAAAATTGTGCCTGTGGTGGATGAGGTTTTCGGAGAGACGAAGTGGTGGTGGTGGTGGTGTTGAAGATGGAGACTTATTCGTCATTGTTTTAAAGTTTAGGATCAATTTGGATGTGTTTTTGTTCAATGTTTTAAAGTTTAGGACCAATGTGGATATGTTTTGTGTACAAAGAGGCCATTGTCGTAAGTTTTCAAAACTTAAGTGACCGTTAGAGTAAATCTTAAACTTCAGTGACCGTTTTGAAATTTAGCTGAAACTTCAGTGACCTTTAGTAAAATTAACCTATTATAAAACTCATTTTGTAAATAATGAGGACTCTAACAATGACTAAATATGTTCATACTGGAAAATCGTAATACATAAAGGGAGAGCACTTTCCAAGAATATGTATTAGCTCATTTTTCCGCCTAAAACATATTCCTAAAATGGTAATTAATAGTATTAATTACTATTTATTATTCATTTTGGATAAAATTCATATTTCAAAGAATCCAATTGAATGCATATTTTTTAAATAGGTGCATTTTCCATGTGTCGAAGTTTGGTCCCCCTTCGCCTCTTGAAAATTAATTACATTTTTTTAAAATTTGTAAAAATAAAAAAACTGTTAATATCACATAAATATTCTTCTTTAAAAATAAAAAATGAAAGAGTATGAAATATGAGTGTTCATCAATCTATTTTTCTTTTCCTTTTTTCGTCTTAATAAAACTCTGAACGTATATCACAGATATATCTATTTTTCTTATTTATTACAAATTCTACGTAAATGTAATTTTGTTTTCTAATATTAAGCTTTAAATCAATTTGATTACAATATTTAAAGGACTTTCTTGAAACGGTAAACATACGAACTGTAAAAAAAATTAATATATGTGTAATTGAACTTTTTTTTTGTAATTAATTGTCTTCATTCCTTTCTCTTTTTTAATTAAATATTCATTTCATATGTTAAAATATAAATTTGATATATGTAAGTTGCAAATAACCGTGCATCACATGTGTGTAGCACTAGTTTTAATAAATTTTCAATATTAAACAAATATATTATCTTTTTAATACTTGCAGTCTGTCGGTATCAAATTATTGCTACACTATTTTGGGTCGCAATTGAAAATTTTATTACCTCGCTCCAGAAAGAAAAAAATATATCAATTTTATCTTGAAAAAATTACACCAATAGTACTCATACATTTTCAAATGTGCACGACAAAATTGAAATCATCTCGACAACAAACAACGATATTGAAGAGAACGAGATGACATCTATCAAATTTATGCATTGATGAATTTTCACAAGTCTCAAACTTTGTTATAAAAGAAAAATACTTGGTATTAAATCTTTATTGACAATTTTTTCTTCTTTTTATAATATTTCAATTATATAAATAAAACCTATCATTTATTCCCAAATATTATCGATATTGTTCTCAACGTGAAGCTCATATTTGCTTTCATCAAATAAGTGAGTCTAGCCAAAGTTTTGATTGAGAGTGTAAAATATGGTCTCAGAAACTTTATTTAAATGTTAAGAATTATTAGATTTTCTTAATTCTATTTGTCTTGCATGTTTAGTTAGTTTTTTTTGAGAAAAAACTCGAAATTTCTAAAAATTACTTATATAGACAATTTAACGTGCAAAGTACATTTAGACAACTAGTGTTTAGAAATGTACACTAAGCTTGTGTTTGATAATCATTATTTAAAACTCATTTTTTATAGTACTCATTTGTAACCATACATTCATACAATAGATATTTTGCACGAGAAACCAAAATTTCTCCCTAGTTTTTAATCACATATTCTATTAAAAGTCAATATATGATTGAAAATATCTTTGAAAAAACTTTATTCTTAAAAGGGTAATTGACGCAAATGACAAATCATCTTCACCTTTGATAAGTGCTAAGAAATTCATTCATACCTTTGTTATTATTATTATTATTATTGGAAAAATCACCTACACCTACTCATTTCATTGCTAAATTAGTATATTAAAAACTCAAGATTGAATTACGAGAATTCACATCACAACAAGCCCAGAGGTAACAAACAAAAAAAAAAAAGTTCAACTTTCATCTCCCCCTAAAAATCAACAATTGTTCTTCAATTTCACAACTATATCTAAGCATTTAATGGATCTCCAATTATATATTAATTACCCTATTTGGTTATAGATAAGAGTTAGTTTTAAAAAAATAAGTTATAGATGAGAGTTTGAAGAAGAATACAGTTTTGACGGCAAAATGAAATTATGTGTGGGTACTTTCAATTTTTCTGTGTTTGTTTTCTGATTTTTAATCAAACTTTGTGAAATTCTTCTTTCCATAATTTGGTTAAATGGTACTAGTTGATTGGGAATTGGATAACTCATGTCTTGTATAATTATTTAATCTTTTATCCTTCTTTTCCTTCTGAATGTTTTACTATTATGAAGGTTGGATTATTATTTTTACTATTAGATTATCTAATAAATTTATTTTGTAGCATTTCTTTGATATAAATTCTAATTAAGACCATAATTCCTTTCGTTGGATGGACCAGGCTGTAGGGAAGGGTGTAGAGGGGAAGTCGAAGTGGGGATGATAGGGATAACATTAATAATCTTTGTATCATCTTCTAATATTATTTCTCTTATGTGTTTATTTATGTGTCATTTTTCTAAAGGATTATCTCCTGATAACTTTAATAATCTTCTATTATACTTTTTATTGCTATTTGGTTAAATGTTCCTCTATTGCGTTAATTTGTGTCAATCCTCACCACACTAAGTTGATATATGATCCATTTTTTCTCTACAATAAGGATCATTAATCTTAATTGTTATTGCTACATGGTGATAATTGGTAGATAAAAGTGTAAGTTTTTCATCTATAGTTATATGATAATATTGTTTTATAAAGTTATTTCCTAGTAATATATCTCTTGGCATATCATCAAATTGATATACATAAGTAATTCATATGTTCTTATATGTATTTTAACATTCATTACTACTTTAGTTATTAGGTTTGTGCTTCTATCAAGTCTTACTAATATAATTCTTTCTTCGATATCTATTTTATTACTCCACATTTTTTGGGCTAATATATTTTCTTTAAATATACTAGACGATGTTCTGTGTCAAACATGGCATGATAATTTCTACTAAGATATCCAATATAATTGATCTTAGTTAATATATCAATATGATCTCTTCCTCTTTGTATTCTATTCATAATAACCTTTGTATTACTAGATTCTCATTTTGAATTGTTAGTAACATTATATCATCTTTGATATAATATGATTTTACTTTTCTAATAAATATGTTCCTAATAATAATAATTTTGTATTTCTTTTCATGTATGTTCTACATACATATTTATGATTATTTCATTTCTTTTATTTATTTTTATTGGTAATTCTACATAAGCATTTAGAGGATGAATATTTCCAAAATAATCTTGTATTTGGATTGGATTGGATTATTTGTTATCTTGATTTCTAAATCTCCTATTATATATTTTTTTTATATGAGATACAGTTTGATGAGAATTGGGAAAGTCAAACCTCGATCCACGTGCCCGTGGGACCCATGACGAGATCCGAAGTTGAAGAGGTTCAAGATTCGAGGCTAAACAATGTGAATAAATCAAGAAAAGAAGCCAAGAATCAAGTTGGAGCCAAAATTGGAGTTTCAGCCACTTTCGGTCGACCGAACTTTCTTCCGGTCGACCGATCTTCTGCAGAGGGATTTTGATCCAGCCTCAGTCGCTTTCGGCTGAGTGGCGGTCGACCGAAAGTCCCATTTTGGTCGACCCAGTGGTCGACCGAAAGACTCCGTTTTACAAAAAACGGGGTTTTTCTTGTAAATACCGAAATTGCACATTTTTCCCAATTTTGTAATTATATACACATTTCTTGTTCATTTGTAACACAACTTTGGATGTTATGAAAATTGCTCTTGAGAGCTAGGTCTTGAAGACCCCCTTCTTGAGGTAAGGTTAAACCTCCTTTGTTCTTGTATTATCCTTGAAATTTCTTCAACTAAATCTAGAGTATTATTATTCTTGTATTTGTTGTTGATTTCCGCCACCTTGGAATTTGTTTAGTTGCTACCCATTGGACTAGGGTTTGTTTAATCCTTGAATTTTGGGTTAGATTTAAACTTGGGTTAAGGTGTTTATCTTTTATTTTACCACTTTAGCTTTCTTGGGTTGGTATTAAAATTGTTGTGGGAATTTTTGGTCAACACACCGAAGGGGTTCGCATCATTTGGTATCAGAGCTTGGCTCTAATTTGGTAAACATATCCTTTACATTATTGTTGTTGTTATTAAAAAAAAAAATTCGAAAATTGAGAAAAAAAAATTGGGGAAATTTATATGCCCATGTGTATTGTTAATTTCATGTATTTGGTATATTGATTGTTGAATTTGTTGGGGGTTTCTATTAGTCAAACACTTACTTTCCTACATTATCCAAAGTATTTGATAAATTGTCCCAAAGAAAAATACCCGATTCATGCTTTGTTGTTCAATGCCCATATATTGCTAATCACTTGGGGCTATCCAATTCCCATTATTGAGAGTGTCATCAACATTTTATTCTATATATATCACTTGCTCCATACATTGGGTAATTGTTGATCATTCATTCCTTGCCACAATTGTGTTGTTGGGGGTTTTCATATATCCACATTATCCACATTCAAGGTCATTCAAAGATTGAGTACAAGTTGTTTGATAAATTGCCTCATTGAAATTTACACTTTTGTGCTTATTTGCTCTACATATATGCCTTGCCTAATACTTGTGGTTATTCAATCCCATTGTTGAAATTGTGATCCTAGCATCTTATCCCACATAAACACTGTTCATTTTGAATATAGCAAGCGCATAAATTCTACTTGCTATTTGTGTCTACTTGTTCTAATTTCCTTCTTCCTTGTTGGTGATTTCTTTAACTCCACAAGAATTATACTTGTGGTTTAGTTGATTACCTTCCTTGGAGAACTTGAGAAAGGAGATTTTGAGTGGAAAAAGGCAAGAGTGGTGAGCTCATTAGAGGGTAAAAACCTAAATTGAGTGAAACACGAGTGAAAATTATTCTTGTGAGAACACTTTCACACTTGCACATCATGTCAAATTCCAATGCTCAAATTCAAGATTTGAAGTACTTATTACAAAATTTTTCAACCACCATGGCTAGACAAATGGAGAAAAGTAGGGGTGAGTTGGAAAATTGAGGAACAAGAGGGGAGAGTACATCAACTAGTAGTGGTGAAGAAAAATGGGATGGTAGGAGAAGATTGAGGGATAAATGTGGGAACATTGTGTATAGGGATGAAAGCAGAAAACAAAGTGGGAGTTTGAATAGAAAAGAAGTTAGGGGTAAATGTGGGGATGATTGGAGAGATGAGGAGGATGGTGAACAAAATGGGAGTTTGAATAGGAAAAGAAGAGAGTGGTTAGAAGGTAGGAGAAATGGAGTTCATGAAAATATTGATAGTGCGAGAATGCAAAATTCATCACTCCATGAAATGGGTAGAAGTGGAGAAGTGGAAGAAGATTGGAGAATGGGTAGAAGACGAAAAGAATGGGTAGATAGGAGTGGAGATGGGATGGATGAGAAGGTTGATATTGAGCAAATGAAGACTTCATCATTCCATAGGAGGGAAGGTAGTGGAAGTAGAGAAGTAGTGAAGGAGATAAATGCTAGGCTACCAAAATCTTTGGCCCATGCTAATGAGATCGAGGAACATGGGGAGGATAATTTCTACACTAGGTGCCTAGTAAGTGATAAACCATGTAGTCTCATGATAGATGGGGAGGTTGGCACTAATTTGGTGAGTGCTAGTAGAGTTGAGAAATTGGGGTTACCGGTTATGAAGCATCCTAATCCCTATGTATTGCAAATGTTGAATGACTATGGGGAGGTGAGGGTAAGTGAACAAGTTCTTCTTACTTTTCGCATTTGTACTTATAGTGATCAAGTGATATGTGATGTAGTTCCCTTACACACTACTCACATAATCTTGGGGAGACCTTGGCAATGTGAGCGAAATGTGAATCTTGATAGGAGAAGGAACCGGTGTAGCTTCAAAATGAATGAAAAAAATGTTGTGATCCTATCTTTGAGCTCGGAAGAAGTATGCAAATATCAAATGAAGCTCAAGAAGGAATTCGAGGAAGAAAAGGAGAAGGAAAAAGAAGAGAAAGAAAGGGAGGATAGGAAAACAAATGAACCTTCAATTGATAAAATTGAAGAAAATAAAAATGAGAGCATGAGAGTTGGGGCCATGTCCCTAGAAAAAGGAGAGGCGATGAGGGTTGGAGCCACGACTCCAGAAAAAGGAGAGGTAAGAGAAGAACCGAGAGTTGGGGTTCTTACCTCAGAAAAAGATGAGGAAGTGATGAGTGCCACCAAGAAAATTGAGAGAAAAGATCACCCCAAAATGTTATTTACTCTTGAGTATTCTAATACTTCCCTCCCTAGTTTGGTTATTTCTTTGTTGTAGGAAATTGTGAGGCCAACTTATCAAAGCAACAAAGAACTCCAAAAGCATGCCTTATAGAAGAAATTCTTGGAAACATTTTCCTACCACGACAAGTACAACCGAGGTAAACAAAATGAAATAACCGACGTCACATCAAGGAGGTATGCTCCTAACAATTCTTTAAATGCAATGTTATTATGTTTTGAATACATTAGAGGATTGTATGACATCGATGGAAGCTTAGAAAATATTTTGTTGGAGTGTGAAAATGTTATACTTGATAGCCTTCATGTGTATGGTGGCTTCCTGTTTTGTGAAAACAAGCATGACTTCCTATTTTGTGAAAATAAGTTCAATGTGCCTACTTGTCTTATAGGGGAATTGCTAGTTTGGGAAGTCTATAAGGGAGATCTAACCAATTATTTTGGCTTGGAAATGATTTTTCTCCTAACCTCCTTAACCAACTCATCTTGTCTTGAACGTGTCAAGAGCATGCATGCTAAAAACCCAAAATTGTTTAACTTCTATGAATCATGTGGTAGGCGAGATTTTGCTAGATTCTATGAACATGATGATTATTTGTCTTGGGAAATTAGTTTGTTTGTTTTAAAATGTGCCATGCGCGAATTTCTAATGGGTGGGGCACATGTTGGTTGTTTGATTGGGCACTTTGAAACCAAGGGGGCCGTAGAAATATTTTGTGATCGCTTTTATTGGCCTCATTGGAAAATTGGTGATAAACATGTTTGCACTTGTGGTAAAGGCCGATCGTTCAAAGTGGCTAAATCTAAGTTTTTACCTCAAGTTTTATACGCACATTTGCACGTTCCCAGTAAACCTTGGATTAATCATTCTATGGAGTTTGTGTTGGGTTTACTTAGACTAAAGAAAAGAAATGATGCTAATTTTCTGGAGGTTGATAGGGGTATTAAACTTTCACATTTTACTACATGTCATGAAACCCGCATTGCTATCAACATGATGAATCTTTTCTTTGGGGGAGTGGTGCATTGACATAAAAAGGATGCTCAATTTGTGGTTGTTAAATTTTCCTGCAATAAAAGCGTTTATCCTAGTAGTAAATTTTCTCCACTTAATGTTGTTTTTGGCCCTAGCCTACTAACTCTTTTGAGATTGATGCACTTGTTTATTTATGGAGATTCTAGTTTAGGTGGGTACAAAAAGGCAAATTTGGTTGAGCCCCTGATAGAGCAGGGCGGCGTCAATTTAGGGCGCTTATTGAAAAATGTACTTCCAATTCGAACCAAGATCGAATGCGATTTGTATTTGACTCGGGTGGTTGGATGTTGTTCGTTTGGAGGAAAGAACGAGTTCCCGATTTAATAAAATCCAAATTGCTACTCTGCGGTGTTGGCACCTCTCAAGTTCTTCGCAACGCCTACAAATTGATTTTACACGGTGAGTATGAAATTTCAGTAACATTTATATACACATTTCTTGTTCATTTGTAACACAACTTTGGATGTTATGAAAATTGCTCTTGAGAGCTAGGTCTTGAAGACCCCCTTCTTGAGGTAAGGTTAAACCTCATTTGTTCTTGTATTATCCTTGGAATTTCTTCAACTAAATCTAGAGTATTATTATTCTTGTGTTTGTTGTTGATTTCCGCCACCTTGGAATTTGTTTAGTTGCTACCCATTGGGCTAGGGTTTGTTTAATCCTTGAATTTTAGGTTAGATTTAAACTTGGGTTAAGGTGTTTATCCTTTATTTTACCACTTTAGCTTTCTTGGGTTGGTATTAAAATTGTTGTGGGAATTTTCGGTCAACACACCGAAGGGGTTCGCATCACAGTTGCTACAATATCTATTAATATTTTCAGCTATTGTCATTCTCCATTTATTTTGATTTCTATCATAACTTCAAATTATTTTATGTCATTTCTTTTAGATAGATTCATTCTAGGTATTTTTGTCACTATTAGTTTTTCTGAATTATCAATATTTTCTAATTCCACTTTAGGTAACCTTGTAGTATTACTTCTTCTTCTGCTTATAAGACCTTCTTCCAAACAAATTCTATTTGTGGAATTTCTATGTTTACTAATTGTCTAACTTGGTTAAAACCAATTTTTATATGTTCTGGTATAGTCATTCTTGGATTATCTTTAACTGACTTGTATTCTACTAAGTTTTTTAATATGGGTTGTATTATATGTGTTTTTCTAGTATTCTTAATTTTAACTTCGTGTTTACTAGTAAAAGCATATATTATTCTAATATTTGAACTTATAGTTTTACTTCTTGGTTCCATATATATCCCTCTTGATAAATAATATAATGTTAAAGCTTTATTTTTATTTTGTTCTCTCATACTTATATTAAAAAAATTTCTTATTGTAAATTTTACCTTTTGATATGTTGAATTTCTTATTACAATTCCTATTAAGACATCTTGTACTGTTATTACAATTCTATCGTCCATAATATAAAATTTCTTTTTTAAAATATGCTTTAGTTATAGTTTGCTCATAAATATATATTTTTTATTTTTCTTTTTAATTCAGGATTTAATAAATTTATTTCTTGTCATATGTATTTCATGTAGCGTCTCTTATATTTATAGGATGACTATGGTTTCTAACTACATATGTTATTTCTTTATTTTTCTGCCAAAATAGTAAATTAAATATTTCTTTTGATTCTATATCTAATTTTGATTTTAAAATCTTTTCAACATTTTTGGATAGAATATTAATCTTCATTTGTGTACGTTCTTCACTTATTTCTCTTATCGTGTGTGTGTGTGTGTTTGTGTGTATTCCTCTTCACTAGATTCATTATATTCACTTTCTTCACTATCTGAAGATTCTAATTATATAATATAATTTATTATTTCATGTTATTATAATTCATCTTCGGGAATTTCGTCTCACTCTTCTTATTGCTCAATAGGTAGATTACAACTTTCTTGTTCTATAAAAAAAATACACATAATATTATTTTTTTTTATCTTTTTTTTGGGACATTATGAAGGCATGTGTTCTACTTTCCCACATGAATAACATTTACTTTTTTTAGGATTTTTTTGACATGTTTTTGTTTTATTTTGCTTTTGTCTTAAGTACTTTTTGTATGTTATTCTATACCTTTTAAATGCTCTGTTATATGAGTTTTTGTACTTATTAAATCTCTTAAATTTATCTTTAAATTTATCTTTAAATTTATATTTTCTAAAAAAAAACATGTTTTCTTTGTAATTGACATCCCAATTTGGTTGATTTATATTGTAATTTATCACAACATGATGATATTTTACTTGCTTTATAAAATTTTAACAAATTAGTTGCTTCCATACATTTTTTTCTTTGTCTATTTTCTATGAATTATATTCTTGCACCTAAATTATTATTACTCATTGGTATTCTTAAATTTTCTCATTCTTTAAATAGTTCTAAATTTCATTAACTTGGTAATTTGAGAAATATTTGGTTCATAACTTCCATCTCATATTCTTCTTTATTATATCTGCCTTTCATAGTGATAAATTTTTCAATAAATATCTATTTCTTAACTTTGAACTAATCTGTGTATATATATATATTATTAATGTATATTCTCTTTTAACGCATCTTCATATCTGATAAGTTTTGTTCCTATTTCATCTTGATCATTTTCTTTAATTTTTCTGCTATATATGCATCATTTAAATTTCCTCATTATCTTGCAGTGGTTCCTATAAATATATTGTTTAACATTAATTGAAATTATTTTCTTTTTACTTCTCTAATATAGGCCATCATAGCCATATATTTTACCCACAACTCTAATTCATGATTTAAATCTTGTACACATTCTAAGTCTAACCATCTTTCTTCTGAAATAATTTGTGTTTCTATACTTCTCCACGGTGCATATTCTACATGTTAATTTTTACTTGGTTTTGTATAATATTTTTGTTGTGGTACAAAATTATTAGTTCATAAACTTTGGTTTTGTCTTTGATTCACCTTCCTATTTTGGATTTTCCATAAATTTTTGTATTTGTTCAGTAATTATGTTTATTCCTAATCTATTAATAGCTTTAAATTATTTGGCTATTATTATTTTTTTGATTTTCTATTTTCCATTACTTCATATTTTTATATATTAATTTATTATTCCAATATTTTCTTGTATAATATCTAATCTTTTGTGGAAATCATTTTTCCCTATATCGTTTTCTTTAACTGTTCTAATCATATTTATTTATTCTACTATGGCAGTTGTTATGTTTTATGGGTTCTAATCAGTTTTCATATATTCCTACTATGTTTCCTACTTCGCTTATTTTATATGTTATTTGTGTAATTTGATTTTCTAAGGTTGTTAATTGTTTTGATAGATTATTTACAATTTGTTTTATTTTCAATATTTGTGTTGGAATATTTTTATCATTATCTTTATAATTATTAGTTATTTTTATCACTTGTCTTATTTCAAATGGTAAATTATTAATAATTTCTTGAAGTTACTCAGGATTTTTAGCTTGCTCTAAACTTTGCTCTGTTGTTTATTTAAATTTGTTCATAATTTATTTAGTAAAATTAAATTTGTCCAATTTATTTGTTTATGTTCTTTAAATTCTCCTTCTCATAATGAATTTTTCTATTACTAAAGGCCAGTGACTATGGAGAGTTGAAGGTAAGTAAGCAAGTATTTCTTACTTTCAACATTGGGACATATAATGATCAAGTATTTTGTGATGTGGTTCCCATTCAAGCTATACTTTTGTGTAGGCCTTATCAATATGATAGGAAAGTGATGCATGATGGGAGGAAGAATAGGTATAGCTTCCAAATGAATGAGAAACCCGCGACACTACTACATTTAAGTCCGGAAGAAGCCTATAAGGACCAATTGAAGCTCAAAAGAGAGGTAGGTGGAAGGGGAAAAGTAAAAAAAGAAAGAAAAGAGTTGATGTGAGCGGGGAGAAAAAGAGAGAATGAAAAAAAAAAAAGGTGAGAAGAGTAGTGAGGGAAGAAGTGAGGGGGAGAAAGAGGGCGAAATATGTTATGAAAAAAGTGAATTTTTATGCTAATAAGGGTGATGTGGAGAGGGCTTTAAAGGAAGATCAACAAATACTTTTGATGATGTATAAGGAGTCCCTCCTTACATTTGAAGAATCCCACGCTTCCCTCCCCAAATTAGCCACCTCTTTGTTGCAAGAATTTGAAGATGTCTTTCACACCAAATTGATTTCATTCTCGGAGCCGTCATCCCAAATAGAACGACATACCTAAGTAACCTGGAGGAGACCAAAGAACTTCAAAGATAAGTGTAGAAGTTGATGGGCAAAGGATATGTTCGAGAGAGCACGAGTCCTTGTGCCGTGCAAGTGCTATTAGTGCCAAAGAAGGATGGAACCTATAGGATATGTGTTGCTTGTCGAGTCATCAGAACATAACAGTAAAGTATCGACATCTCATTCCTAGGTTAGATGACATGCTAGATAAGTTGCATGGTTCTTATATTTTTAGTAAGATTTATTTGAGAAGTAGATACCACCAAATTAGGATGAAAGAAGGTGATGAATGGAAAATCGCATTTAAAACTAAGTATGGTTTATATGAATTTTTGGTTATGCCGTTTGGTCTCACTAATGCACCGAGCATTTTCATGAGATTAGTGAATTATGTTTTGCGTGTATTTATTGGAAATTTTTTGGTAGTTTACTTTGATGATATTTTGATCTATATCAAGAATTTGGATGAGCATGTTGAACACTTGAGATGTGTGCTTTTGGTTTTAAAAGAAGAAAAATTGTTTATCAATCTCAAAAAGTGTAATTTTTGCATGGATAGTGTTGTATTTCTTGGTTTTGTTGTTAGTAATAAAGCCATTGAAGTTGACAATGAAAAGGTCAAGGCCATCAAGGAGTGACCAACACCAAAAAGTGTCATCGAGGTAATAAGTTTTCATGGCTTAACTAGTTTTTATCGTTGTTTTGTCAAAGACTTTAATACACTAGCTTCACCACTTACCGATGTAGTTAAAAAGTATGTAGTGTTTTAATGGGAAAAAGAACAAGAGAAAGCTTTTAATAATAAAAAAAAGATTATGCACTGCACCCTTTTTGACCTTACCTAATTTTGACAAAACTTTTGAAATTGAATGTGATGCTTCAGGGATATGTATTGGAGCGGTGCTAATGCAAGAGAAGAGACCCATTGCTTACTTTAGCGAAAAACTCAATGGAGCTACCTTGAACAACCCGACATATGACAAATAACTCAATACCTTGGTAAGGGCATTGGAGACATGACATCACTACTTGTGGCCAAGGAAGTTTGTCATTCATACCGATCATGAGTCATTGAAGCACTTGAAAGGGCAAGGGAAGTTGAGCACGAGGCATGCCAAATGGGTGGAGTATGTGAAGACATTTCCCTACGTTATCAAATACAAGCAAGGTAAAGAGAATGTGGTGGCCGATGCATTATCTAGAAGGTATGCTTTTATCACTAATTTGGGTGTAAAATTGATAGGTTTTGAATGTATTAAGGACTTGTATGTGAATGATGTGGATTTTGCAAGAATGTTTGCGTCGTGTGAAAAGGTTGCATGTGACAAGTATTATAGGCATGAGGGGTTTTTGTTTCATGAAAATAAACTTTATGTGCCTAATTATTCTTTGAGGAGTTGTTGGTGAGGGAGGCCCATGATGGAGGTTTAATGGGTGATTTTGGTTTGAAAAGGACTTTAAAAATTTTACAAGAACATTTCTTTTGGCCTAAAATGAGGAGGGATGTAGAAAGGATTTGAATAAGGTGAAAAACTTGTAGGAAAACCAAGTCCAAAGTCGCACCTCATGGATTATACACACCCCTACAGGTTCCTAGTGAACCATGGACCGAGATTTATATGAATTTTATTTTGGGCTTACCCAAGTATAAGAAAGGCAGTGACTCCATCTTTGTGGTTGTCGATAGATTTAGCAAGATGGTCCACTTCATTGCTTGTCACAAAACAGATGATGCCATCACATAGCCGACCTTTTTTTAAAGGAGATAGTGAGGCTTCATGGAGTCGCTAGGAGCATTGTGTCGGATAGAGATGTCAAAATTCTTAGCCAATTTTGGAAGGTTTTGTGGGGAAAATTGGGGAAAAAAAGTTTTATTTTCAACAACTTGTCATCCCCAAACCAATGGCCAAACTGTTAAATATTTATTTAATGTGTTGAAACCCCCCAAAAAAGTGTGTCTAAATGTGTGTTTTAGTGTTGCAAATACGTGTTTACGCGTGTTTTGTTTGAATCAATGTTAGGAATTAAGTAAACATGAAAAAGTCGAGTTCGGACCAAGTGGAAATGAAGAAACAGCGGAGGAACACAAGAAAGTGCTCAAGAAAGTTACAGCCTTACCCAAAGTTGCAGCAAGAGACATTCGGTCGCATGTCTACTGTATGCGGCTGCAGGCGTGAAAGCATGGAAATCTTTTTTTTTTTACCTATTCCAATTAGAATTCTATTTTGGAAGATTTTGGTAGACAATTTTGGTGGGCATTTTTGAGACTTTTTGGGAGATATAAAAGGGAGAAAGAAACCAAGAACTAGGGTTATTCTTTTGACAAAGAACTTGGGAGAGAGTCAAGAACCATTGATGCAAGAAAATTGAGATTTTTGAAGAATTCATTGAGAGTTGAAGATTGGATTCAAAGGAGCAAGTGAAGATTCTTGAATCAATAAATATGTAACTAAGAGGATCAATGGTGGTGAACTTGTGAGTCCCAAATCCCAAATTATTTGAATCAAAACTCAAATTTATTCCTTCTTTAGGGCGAAAAAGCTAGATGATGCACTATGAGCTTACCGAACAGCTTTCAAAACACCGAGTGGGATGTCTTGTCACTTACCTGTTGAACTCAAGCATAAGGCATATTGGGCGCTAAAACAACTCAACATGGATATGAAGGCAACAGGTGAAAAGAGATGTTTGCAATTAAATAAGCTTGATGAATTTCGGTTGGGTACGTATGAGAATGCTTCCATTTACAAGGAACGAACTAAAAAATGGCATGACCGTCATATTCGGAAACAAGATTTCAAGGTGGGAGACCAAGTTTTGCTCTATAATTCTTGCTTGAAACTCTTCCAAGGCAAGCTCAAATCCAGACGATATGGTCCATTTACTATCTCTCAAGTGTCTCCCTATGGTACATTCGAGCTCTATCATCAGAAGAAAGGCACATTTAAAGTTAATGGTCAATGCGTCAAGCATTATTTTGAGACTGACTTTTTGAAATGAAAAGTTGGTTATTGACATTGCAGAGCTAAAGTGATCATCCAAAGTCAAGCTAGTAACTATAAAAAGCGCTTGGTGGGAGGCAACCTACCCGGTATACTCGTTCTCTTCCCTTCTATTTTATATTATGTTATTTTGATACCTTAGTGCGCCAATTTGATGGAATTTCACTCATCAACATCATTCATCTTAACTATCTCGAAATGCTGACCGTTAGTAGTATGCTATCTGAATGTTTTTGTTGTGAACATGTCCCCTGTCGATGGATTGAGCATTGACCTATGCTGAAATAACGAGTGAGATTCTTTTCACATGGACCATAATTCGTGAGCTTTTGAGCCAAAATGAGCATATCCATTTTATCATGCTCTTGTTCTTTGATTGTATGAATATCTTGCATGGGTGAATTCTTTTAGAATTTGCCATGTTATGCATGTTGTGATGCCTCTTTGAAAATCGGATGCAATGTATAAATAAGGGTATTAGGTAAAGCCAAATTAAGGGGCCGTTCTCTTTGTGTTTCGATTTTGGATTTTGAGTTTTGGATTTTGTTTTGAATTTTGGATTTTGGTTGTTTGTTTTGGGATTACTGAAAACATGTTCTCTTTGTGATTTTGGAAAACTGTTTTAAAAAATAGAAAATCGAAAAATGCGTTTACTTTGTAATTTTTTGATATATTTATTTTTTGATATTTTATATGTAAAAAATGGTTGATTTGTTGAATTAAATTAATTTTAATGTTAATAAATCAGTTAGTTCTCTATGTTAATAAATTCATCATTAATATTATTTCAGCTAAATAAAAATTTAATCCCATACTAACAAAATCTTAACATGGATCTATATATAATGACAAAATAACATAAAAATTTTAAGTGAAGGAAGTATCTCGCATTTACAAAAAAAAATTATAATTATAATAATAATAAAAAAAATTACAAAAAAAAAAAAATCTTAACATGAATCTATAAAATGGCAAAATAACATAAGAACTTCAAGTGAAAGAAGTGTCTCACTTTTACAAAATAATAATAATAATAAATAAAAAAATAAAAATAAAAGAATTTACTAAAAAAAAAAAAAAAAAAAATTCTTAAAATGGATCCATATATAATGGCAAAATAACATAAGAACTTCGAGTGAATGAAATGTCTCACTTTTACAAAAAAAAAATAAAAATAATAATAATAATAAATAACTAAACTAAAAAAATTAACAAAAAAAAAAAAAATCTTAACATGGATCTATATATAATGACAAAATAACAGAAGAATTTCAAGTGAAGGAAGTATCTCATTTTTACAAAAAAAAAATAATAATAATAATTTACAAAAAAAAAAAAAAAAAAAAATTAACATGGATCTATATATAATGACAAAATAATATAAGAATTTCAAGCGAAGCAAGTGTCTTACATTTAAAAAATAATAATAATAACAAAAAAATTACAAAAAAATAAATAAATTAACATGGATCTATATAAAAAAAAAAAAAAAAATTCAAAATGCGCGTTTTGGTCGTTTTGGACTTTTTAACACAAAATATCTAAAACGCAATAAACTCGTTTTGAGTTTCCTTTATATTTTTTTTGGTATTTTGGAAAATGCGTTTCTGAAAATGGGCAAAGTGAACGAGTTTTCGATATTTCCAAAAATCGAAAACTCAAAACGGGCTCAAAACAGTAAAGAGAACGGGGCCTAAGCCTTCTGAAAGCCTACCATGATAAATATACTTTAGAAGCCAACTTTGAGCCTTAGCCTTTTTGTTGCAAATTAAGCCACATTACATGCAATGAATATCCTTTCTTTGATCTCATCTTTGTTCTGAAGCCTGACATTGAAGGAATTCATTAGCTTATTTAGAAGCAATTTCCACTGGATTTTGAAGAAGGTGAGTGACGTATCAAAAGGGGGGTGGGGGTGGGGGAAGAAGTAGAAGAAGAAAAAAAGTGTTGAGAGGGTGAATCAAGTTATCTTTGCACCCTCAAGTTATCTTTGCATTGTGAAAATTGGAAATGTGGGGAAGATTATCAAAGTGTAATTTATTTATCTTGTGTCCAAAAAAATAAAAAATTGAAGTTCGGATGTGGTAGAAATGAAGAAGGGAGCTTGTAATAGTAAATAAGAATAAATCAAGAGTTAAGCTTTCGAGAAGTAAGTTATTGAACTTTCTTCAATGAATAAGCCAAAAAGAAATCCTTTTGATCCTATCTAACCCGAAGCCCCACTACAAACCAATGAAGACCCTTACTTGCATTTTTGTCATTGTTGGTTCCAATGTGATATATTACCAAGCCTATGGTAGGTCCATTCATTCATAGATTTGAGAGTATAAAAATGATGTCCCAAACATTATGAGTGCAAGAGTAAATATTATATGAGGGTATTGAAACCCACTACATCTTGAATGTCAGCGGTTTGAAATGCTCGGTTTAGGCTCTTGTCGTAAGAATTTTTTAGGCCCGAGGGGGTGGGGGGGCATTCACATTAAGGTGCGTACCATGATTTTTTTTAACACTATAGTGCTAACGGTTGATGATTTTCAGCAAAATGAACACCCCTTGTAGGACCCCATGAGATTTTGAAAATTGAGAATGAATTCACGAGAGGTGGGACGTATAATGGACTACTTTGGGAGGGTGTTTATGTGTGTCATTGTTTAACTTTCTCCGATGTTCAGAAAAGAGTGGAACGTTCGCCTTTGTGCACACACACATGCTAGTTGTGTATTGGAATGGTTGATACTACAACGTGGAAAGTCGTGTTTTCTTTTAGTTACTTGGTAAACTTTTCCCTGGGAATGTTATGTTGAGCTTTTATACAATCATGCATGAACGAGAGTCTATATTCAGCTGCTCATTGTGATCTTGTTCTGTGTTTGTTTTGTTCTTTATTTTGTTCGGGGATGAACAATGGTTCAAATGTGGGGGAGTTTGTTAAGTATTTATTTAATGTGTTTAAACCCCCAAAAAGTGTGTCTAAATGTGAGTTTTAGTGTTGCAAATATGTGTTCATGCATGTTTTGTTTGAATCAATGTTAGGAATCAAGTAAACATGAAAAAAATCAAGTTCGGACCAAGTGGACATGAAGAAATAGCAGAGGAACAGAAGAAAGTGCTCAAGAAATTTACAGCTGTACCTATGCGGTCACATAGGTCGTATTAAAAAAAAAAAAAGGAGAAGAAAAGTTGCAGCAAGAGACATGTGGCCGCATGTCTACTGTATGTGGCAGCATGCGTGAAAGCGTGGAAATCTATTTTTTTTTACCTATTCCGATTAGAAGTCTATTTTGGAAGATTTTGGTAGACAATTTTGGTGGGCATTTTTTAGACTTTTTGGGAGATATGAAAGGGAAAAAGAAACCAAGAACTAGGATTACACTTTTGACAAAGAACTTGGTAGAGATGAAATAGCCATTGATGCAAGAAAGTTGAGATTTTTTAAGAATTCATCAAGAGTTGAAGATTGAATTCAAGGGAGCAAGTGAAGATTCTTGGTGCAAGAATTCTCATCTTTAATATTCAATTTCTTACTCCATTATGTATTTTTCATTGATTTCAATTTTATCCATGAATTGTATGAATAGCTAATTCATTCTTACAATGTCTGTAATACCGCTTCATATTTCACTCAATTGGTTATAGTCAATAATACTGACATGAAGAAAAATAATATTAATGAACATGTAAGAACGTTACATGACTATGACAGTAAATTACAACACGTTACATAACATAACATTATATTACAGAAGAGAGATGTACAAGTCGATCAACAACTGCCAAGATCCGTGTGCTTGGATACTTTCGGGAAGATTGAATCTACCTAATTTAATCTGTTAAATAAATGATAACTATGTCCCTAAATGATAGTTTTCATAAATAATACGGTCAATCAAATAATTCACTTTTTCTCCAGAATCATTTTTTTTCTTCTAAATTTGGGGAATGAAATGTTGTAACATTACAAATAGTTTTAAAATTGCGTATTTTTCAACTACCACTCATTACACTTAAGTATCTATGTAAATTTACCATATATTTTTTAAATCCTAAAAAATTACCATTGAGAGTTTTCAAATTTGGTGGGTTAGCGCCCAGTCCCTACTAAAAGTTCGTTTGGTGTAGGATAATTTGGAGAAAATCTTGATTTTGGAAGAATGTGATTGAAAAGATGATAACAACTGACAAGCATGAAAGTAATGGATCTTATAAAAATGTGATTGAAAATAAACTCCGTTCTTTAATACAATCATTATAATTTATAAATCAATTTATAAATAACACAATTTATCAAACCATTTTTTAATCATACACATTTTTTTGCTTTACTTTTTAATCATACATTTTACCTAAAAAATACTCTTACCGTCCCAATTATAGAGACTGCATTTCCTTTTTTTTATCCTAATTTTATAGACTTATTTCTTTATTGAGAAGTATTTATTTTGTTTATTTACTAATGTGCCCCTATTTATTACTTTCAATATAATAGTTTTAATATTAAATAAGGGTAAATCGATTTTTTTTTTTTTACAAAAATTACTTCTTTAATGACATTAAATATGTTTTTTTAATCTGTGTGAAAAGTCAAACAAGTCTATATAATTGAGGCGGAGAGAGTATAGATCAATCAATTTATAATTGTTTTAATTTTTTGGGAAGTTGTCCAAACAGGGCTAAAAGCACTTTTCGGATATATAAAGCCCACACGCGACTGGCGAGAGTTACTGGCTACTACTTCCCAATTCCCCAAAAGCAAAATACACAGCGCGAGTCCCCTTCGAAACAAAATGCCCTCATCATCCGTCGGTATGTTGGCTGATCTGCCGCCACTACAACCCACAAAATCTTCCAGCAACGACGGAGCCAACAACGATGAAGAGATTGAATATGAAGAAGTGGAGGAGGAAATCGAGGTTGAAGAGGAAGTCGAGGAGGAAGTCGAGGTTGAAGAAGAGATCGAAGTAGAAGATGGCGACGATGAAATTGGAGAAGACCTAACTCCAATCCGCGAAGAAAATAATCAAAACGGTTAGTTCGATTTTATTATTTTTAAGTAGCTTTAATTGTAGCTGATGATCAGTTTTATCAATTTTGTGAATGTGCTATTGTTTAAAATTCAATATTTTTTTTTAACTTGTGTTATCGCATTTATATTGCACTTGTTTTGCACGGACATGATTATATCAAAATGCCTGCAATAAACTTACAATTGATGTTTAGATGACTCTATATTACTCATAAGTTTAATGGGATTCTCGACTATTGCTCCCTTCGCGTTGATTATCTTAGTTAATTTTTTATTGCATGTAAGTTCCTGTGAAATCTGACCCTCTCAATTGGAAACTGTAGCATCGATTTATATTTCTGAGTCTGAAGTCTCAGTGCTTCGTTTCGGGATCTGAACGAAGCCACATAAAGTGACTTCTGAATGTGATTGAAAGACTGCTGTTTCAGCTATATGGTTACATAATCTTTTGTCTTTGTGAAAATGAGCTAATGCAAAACAGCTATGGGAGCATTATCGATCTCTTTGAGAATCTTACCATTTTTTTCCCCTTCTGCCCAACAATCATCGTGCAAGTCTTCCACGTGTAGGGTATGTTTTGGCCAGAAAAAGATACCGTCCCTTTTTTATTGCTTTAGTCAGTTTTGCACACGTGTACTGTATGTTTTGACTCTTCAATAGCATGTTGGTACTTTCTTTGTTGACACATTAAATGACCCGGAAATTACTTCCTGTTATATATATATGTCGTGACTTTTGTGCATATGCTGATTAGCTTGACACATGGATGTAAGAGAGATAGCTGAATCTAGCTTTCTATGAAACAATATGGAGCCATAGTTGGTTGTTTTATCATTCTGGAAGGGGTTTAATAAAAGAGACCTAGTGTCAGTAGCTGAAAGATTTTTCATTTAGCTGACAATTGAAGAAGATGATGTGAGTGCTTCGATTTCCTCTCCACGGACCAGGGTAGCTCCTATTGGATTGTGGAGTTTTTTATGTTGCCTACTGGATAAATTAATTTGTTTGTTTAAATGAAGGTGTGTGACTGTTTTATTATTTTCAACTATGTGTACAGCTATATTTGAGATAGTCCAAATTGGAAGGTTAGTCCTTAGATGTATGGCTGCTACGAAAGATTTCTAGCGAACCGAGGTTCAGGTAATTTACCGATTCTAATAATTCTATGAGGAAATCTTTGTATAGGGATAATTGACAAGTGTCAAATATGTAAACTTCATACTCCTTTCCACATTTAACGTATAGGCCCTTTATGTATCCACATTTTTTAGCTCGTGGTTGTATTGTCTTGCATGTTTCATGGGAAATGGGCTCGTGAGCTGAGGACATGGTATTCAATTTATGATCTATTAGGATGAGTGGCTTTCAAGGAATGTGGTAACAGATAGCACAATGGATCACCATCATGAAAGCTTGTATGAACATGTGAAAGCATGGAATTCAACAACTTCCTAGTCTTTGTTGATTCACTCGTGAATACGGTGCTTATGCATTAATAATTACTTGACTCACATAAAATATCAAGAATTTAGAAGCTTTATTTCACATAAAATATTGATACTTAGATAATGGAGAAGACACTATTTTTCCTTCAACGAGTCAACCTCTTTCAGTAGACCCTAGTAGTTTTCTTTATAAATTGCAACCACCTCATTTGAAGAGGAATATGGGTTGTTGGTTCTTTAAGGATGAATTATGGCCACCCTTGAAGTTTTGCTTGTCGCAGTTTCAAATGGGGAAATTTTGGAGGGATACTATATATCTCGAGAAAAGTGAAGAAGATCAAGGAATTAAAGAGTGGTGGAGAAACATAAAGCGTGTTTCTTTGATTTTTTCATCGCCAAGCCGAATAGTTCTCGTTGCCATCTATGATTTTGTGTGGCATCGTAATTTGACTTAAAACCTAGATTGTTGACAAATATTTCTCGTTCTGTCGTTCAGCTTGGTTTAATCCTTCTGAGCCCATGGAAATACATTAAATGCTATGTTGTATATGTTAGTCATCACCCGAAAGTTATAGAAATCTCATTTAAGAGATTTCTGCCCGGCGAAGGGTTTTTAAAGCAAGGAGACGGGAGTTCGGATTAAAAGATCGAACTAAAAATAATTAATTCGGGCTTTGGAGGACAATTGTTGACAACAGGCCTTGAAAGTCCAAGTCAGCGTACAAAGAGTACTTAAAGAAGACTGCACCTCGATGGGGGGAATCCTAACTTAGTCCATTACAATCCCTTACCTAGGCTCAGCAAATCCGAACTAAATATGAGCTCAAATGCCAATAGACATCTTTCCCGAACTCAAGCCTTCAACAGCAAATGTTAAATCTACCGGCGAATTTCAAAGCAGCGAGACGGGAGCTCGAATTAAAACATCGAACTAAAAATAATTAATTCGGGCTTTGGAGGACAGTTGTTGACAACAAGTCTTGAAAGTCCAAGTCAGCGTACAAAGAGTACTTAAAGAAGACTGCACCTCGATGTGGGAAATCCTAACTTAGTCCATTACAATCCCTTACCTAGGCTCAGCAAATCCGAACTAAATATGAGCTCAAATGCCAATAGACATCTTTCCCGAACTCAAGCCTTCAACAGAAACCAAATGTTAAGTGGATCCACTTGACTAAAAATCTACAAAGATCTTTTTCACATCTCCCAAGTCAGCATATATAACAAGATATTATGCCTTTGCCCCACAACTGTACATGGAATTGTGGCCAATAATTTCAATCTCTAAAGGGACCCACCAACTCCATTTAGCAAAAAGCTAGAAAGGACACCCACTTGATAAAAGGCTCATCATGTCTTATTACGATCTATGTTGCTCGGACTCAGGTAAGGGTATAGGGTAGGGGTAGGGTGCATATCTAAGTGTCCAATTTTTTCCCCCAAATCTAGGATACGGGGACACGACTAAAAATGACACAATTTTGAGATAGGTGCATGAATACGTCTTATAAACTTCAAATTATTTTAGAAATTTATGTATTGATAATTATAGATGCATTTCTTGAAGATATAAATGATTCTCTTTTGATTTAAATGATATAAAGTATCATCTTCTGGTTTAAAGTATCCGAGAAGGATTTCATACTATTATTCCATATCCCCGTGTCTGACACGGATACTTCTTACAAAATAAAAGATCCGAGCAACATGGATTAAGACGACTTGCTATCTATAAGAATTACATATTAGCCCGTAAATACGGCAAGACAAGGATCATCTTTCCTTTCGGAAGATAATAACACTAGATTCTTTTTGAAAATAATAAAAGATAAGAAACAAAAGGTGGTAAAAGGCCAAAACTCAACACCCTATAACTCTCATTTATTTTCCCAAATCTTCTCGTTAAGTTGGCAAAAATTTTGACACGGGTCCACGTCAATTTTTGACGTCAACAATTTTGATTTACGAAGGTCTAAGCTTGGGTATAATTTCCCTTTTAGACTAAGACCCTTATCATGGAAAGGAAGTACACATATACACTTCTGTGATTTTTGATATTTGATATTTATAATGTCAATTTCAATCTAATTCTTCCTGCACTTCGAATTTTACTACAATTATTTGTATAACACTTATTAAGAGTTGTCTAAGACTCTAACTTTGCCAGAGCACGTGAATCTTAAGTTTTCGTGTGAAAATAGTCTATGGAAAAGCTTCCTTGCTGTAGAGTTGTGTTCTCTTACGACGACCAAGATTGTGGTGGTTGGTCGTCTCTTGTCCTTTTACTGATAGGCTGAGGCTGAGTCTTAGTTCATCACTATTTATTTATTTATTTTTTATGGCAACTGTTGAAAATCTTGTGCTCAACCCACGTTTTGTTCATCCGACCCACAGAAATACCTCTCTCCATGTCCTCGAATTAACCTTTCAAGTTTCAACCCAAATTTTCAACTATATGCATTTCTCAATCTTTTGTTTGTATACTAACCCTTGTAGCAGTCCTTAGTGTGGTTAGAAACACTGTGCACACGGAGATAAGAAAATCCATACAAAGGCATGGTGGGTATCACAGATTGACCCCCATACAGTCCTAGAAAATGAGGTTGCTACAATGTGGGGCTGGCTGGATGGTTATGTGGCTTCGCAAGGAAGATCGTAGCATTTTTTTCTCCATATCACATATACGGTTGTTTGGTCTTGTGAAAAGTTGAAGACTTGAAGTGGGTGACATATCTGACAATGTGGGCTTGTAGCATTTTTTTTAAATCCCATATCACATATACAGTTGTTTGGTCTTGTGAAAGGTACAAGTAGGTGACATATCCGACGATGTAGGCTTTAAAAAATTTGGTTTTATTGGACACTAAAGAATCCATGTGGCCTTGACTGATGGTTTTGTTAGGTTGTCTTACCTTTAAACTCTTCATAAACCATCAAGAAAAGTATATTAATAGAAATTTAAAGCTTTTAGAAGGTAGTTTCCTGAACAATCAGCAAAACAAGGTCCAAATATACCTTCTTAATGCTTTTATCAATCAAATTACATCCACATTGGTTCACCCATCTTGTCATTTATGTTGACCTACTAGTCCCTTTCATCTAGATTCAATATATCTTTTTTCTTTACTTTCTTGTTTAAATTACCGGACCATTTTAGGCGTGTCCGATACTTTTCTGTTATGTATTTGAAAATGATTTCCTAGGTTGATAAAACATAGTTCCCGATGCAAAATTAGAGAACATCATTGTATTTTCACATCATGTGATAGTACTTTCTTGCTTTAATAGTTCATGATATGAGATATGATCCGAATATTTGGTATCGAGCCCATCTTCTAATACTATCAAACAATTCATCTTTCTATAAAACTGTTTGTCGGGACTTCTTTGCAAGGAAAATTGTTCCACGCTTGTCCTTTTTTAGTAGAAAATGAGTTCCTTTACCAAAGGGCACATCATATACTGTCATGATTTAGGTTATTGGTAAGTGAGAAATATTACCCCTCACTTGTTGAATAAACCATTCTAGTACTATTTCAATTCTTGATGTTTGTTTGCTTCAACATTACAATTGCATGGAGGATCCTTTTCCAAGCTCTGATGCCTTTTTAAAAACACTCGTCAATCCGATTCCGAAGGGATCCAACTATTTTGATTTAGGTATTTTGGTCTCTCTTTTGAGTTATCTTTTTGGGTTTCTTCCTTGTAGATGCTAGCCGAGTTATGGAGCCTGTAGAGGATGTAGAGCACGTAACATCAGGTTCTGTGACTCCAGGAATCCCCACTGCCAATCCACAAGGGATCTTCGCCATAGAAGAAAGTAGTGGCAATTTCATATCCGGGTCAAGTGAAACAAGATATAAGGAGGAACCATGTCACAATGGTAAAGATTTCTAATATTAAATAATGTGGTAATACGAAGGTTCTCCAGAAAAACCGCGAAAAATTATAATTTGTTGCTATCACACCATAGTTTTTCTAATTGTCCTTGGTTTCTTGTTAAAAAAAAAATAAAAAATCAATAGTCCACACTAATAAGGTTCTTGCAGGAGAAAGAACCTCAAAGGATAGCAATCAAAAGGCTCTCTGTGGCAGCGAGGGAATTAATGAATCAAAAACTAAATCTTCTGCTGGAGTCGGTGTTACATTGTCCACGGTTGATAATTCAAGGAAGAATGTTAACGTTGACTGTATCGTCGAGGAAAATGATCATAGTTCTGTAGAAGCTGCAGAGAACATAAAGCAAATGTCTTTGAGGTTTAACCACTATCTGAATTCCAACTGTCAAACTGCCAAAATGTTGATTTTACTTTTATCCTACAATAACAGTTAATTTTTAAGTCTTCTATACTAGAATCAGATCCTGATCACATTTAGGCTTCTTCAGGTTGGATGCTCCGCAGATAAGACCTAGAGATTTGTCCTCTACTGCCAAATTTTGTAGCGAGAATAAAAGACCAAGGATTATATGTGAGTTTCATGCCAAAGGGTGGTGTATCAAAGGAAAATCTTGTAGATTCCTTCATATAAAGGAGGGAGATTTAGAAACGGCGGACAAGAAAAGTAAATTTTCGGCTGTGGAAGGTAATTTATAAAGTTTTTGGTATTTCAAAATCAACTCGTGGTAACTGTAGAAATTATTATTTCGTATTGTATATTCAAGAGGCACTATTGAGAGATGAGAATGGTTTTCGCTGTTGCAGCTATTTCGGCAGCACATTTTCCAACACAGGAAAGTGGAGAAAGACTGAAGTTGAATAGCGATAATTATATCCACTATGCTTCTCCACTGGTCATGTGCAGTTCTTCAAATTATAGGAATACTGCATTTCATGGAGATTTCTCTAGTTGCTCCAGTATATCATCTGATAATTATCGAAGCACTGGAATTTCCTCTTATGGGACAAGGATAGAGGGAACGACTGATCAGAATAGCCAGTTTATATATCATGACCATAACTCACAAGGCTTAAGCCATTCTCTTTCTAGGCCATCATTCTCTTTTAGTTCATCCTCTGGTGCACTTCCGACCCTGAACCTTCTGGAGAACAGCAGACAGCATAAAGCTTATTTATCCTCCTCTTTTCGACGAAGCTCTTCGTCTTTTTCTGGTTCAGAGTCAAAAAGTCTTTCTCGAATCAATGTTTTCAGCGATGCAGACCACTCATCTGGCTACAAAACTAAGATATCTTCTGATGATTGGGAGCCATCTGTTCCTTTCCGCCCATCACATTCTATTACGCAGAAGTTATTATTTCAAGAAAAACTATATGATCCCATTCGTCATAGCATTGAGCAAACCACTGTTGGAGACGGGCTTCTAAAATCTCCTTATTCTGATCAAAAGGCATCTATCAAGAACGTGCACTTGCATTCGAACAATTCACAAGAAGACGAGAACCTTTTGAGTTCTGTACATTTCAAAGATATCAATAAAGTCTCTAAATCGAACTCTGGTTCTAGACAGGAAGGTGATGGGTCAAGGAATAAGACAGAACCAAAAGTAGATGAAGTTAGCCAAAACAATGAACATGACCTTGAAATGAAGATAGATGGGCATATGCAAAAAGAATCGAAAACCTTGAAAAATTTTCAAAGTGCACTAGTGGAATTTGTGAAAGAATTGGTGAAACCAACTTGGCGTGAGGGACTTTTAAGCAGGGATGCTCATAAATTGATAGTTAAGAAAGCAGTTGACAAGGTTCTTAGTTCAATGCAGCCTGACCAAATTCCTAGCACTGATGAAAACATTAATTTATATCTTTCCGTGTCTCAGCCAAAAATGGCAAAGCTAGTTGAGGTTAGTGTCTAGACTTTTCCAGGTTTAATATGTTTAGACTGATCCTTCAAGTGTCTCCAGCGGTGTTTGACATTTGGAAGTTTTTATTGCAGGGATATATTGATAAGTATGGGAAATCTTGACGTGGCTGACTTGCTATTCTTTGCACCTTATCTTATATTTTCTCCGTACTGGGAGTTTTCAGGCCCTTCTTTGCCTGCCCACCGTGCCTTCGTCTAAAGGCTTCGCTCGGACTCATGAAATGCTTTAAATTTGTTTGAGGTTTCTGTTTTATGGATAGAACTTTAATACCCTTTTGTACATGGGAGTAATTTAAAGTACTATGTTTATGCTCTACGTTCTTTTCACTAAGCAATCTTAGGTTATATGCTCAACTTTGCAAATAGATGGAGGTTGCAATACTTCAGTGCTAACTCATATAAGAAGTGGCTATGATTTTTTTTTTTTTTACAAAACCTGCATTTAAATTTTCTGCATCCATCAAGTTTAGGACATGATATTCTATAGTTATCAGGTGTAGAGGCTATTATTGGTGGATGTTTACTTGCTCTCAAACTAACCGAAGCTTTTTATCCTGAACTTGTTAACAGTTGTTGAATTTAATTGTCGGTCTTGATATTTGCATCTCTGTGTGGTTAGTGGTATATCCTTCCTTTTTGAATGTACTGACAAGTTCTTAGGGATAGAAACAAGGCCAACATAAAATATGTTTCCTCAAGGTTTTGTAGGCGCCTGAAATGATGTGATAAGAGGAAATAAGATGAAGAAGATTTTAAAATAGCTGCTTTTAGCCTAAGTAATTGGATTTCGTGTCTTATATGATCCTATCTATATTCTCTAGTTGTTGTCTTGCATAATATTTTCCGCACCATGTTATGTTTTACCGATAATCTCAGCTTGGTCAAAGACTTATCTTTAGCACTAAAGATGAAATTATTTGCTGGATGACTTTTCCATTTCCTTCTATATTAGCGTAACTAGTAATTACATGCCTAGTACCATAGTGGTACCCAAATATGAGTGTCCAAAGAGGTTGGATTGAACCCGATGTAGGAAAAATCAAACAAAAGCAAGATTGAGAAGGAAAAGGGGAGAGAGGAGAGAAGATAAGAGAAGAGAAGAGGGAATAGAGAGATTTTAGAGGAAGACAATATCAATATCAAATTCTAACTATTACAATGCATAAACCCCACAACTAATAAAATACTACAAAAAATTTGTTGAATAAAATCTTAATTACTTTTCCTATGGTAAGTGTCTAAATTGAAATGTAAATTAAATAACTCTACTAAAATACCCATCATTTCTTGTGACTAAGAGAAGCTATTTTTGCATCCGTCTAGTGGTTTGAGAAAGAAGAATAAGATGTTTTGTGTTCAGACTTAGAGTGAGAGTGACGAGCCTTGCCACGGCGACTAGCAGCTGGGCCGGTCGAGAAGTAGTTGGATAGGCCGAGCCCCCACTTCCCTCCTTTTCCCTGGCACACACACACGCCTACATAAGACGAACGGCGAGAGATTGATTCCGACAAGACAAATTGCAATTTTGTTCTCCAAGGAGGTCGATCTTTTGTTCTTACCAATTATTTGTATCAAACTTGCGACAGCAACATACGACTAAACATACCAAGGAGGTGATTCTACTCACTGACCAAATACCCGTAACTGACTCTGAAAGTAGCATATGGTCGTTCACGAAATCAATTAGCTTCACATAATGAGGAACACAAGGGACTAATATTATAGACTCACATGTAGAAAGTAATAATTGCAACATCAAAGGCAGAGGCTCCAATGTGTCCTAATTAGAAAATAATTCTACTATATTGAAAACACAACATTCATTCAAGTGTGATGGTCAATCAAATAGATTATTTATATGTGAGTGATCTAAAACTTTTCTTAACATATGAAATCTTGCTGAAGTAACATGTTAAAAAGTATAAAATCACAGTTAAAGTATTCAATCCTATAATTAAGCTCATAAGTTTCGTGATGTAAAATAATTTGTATAATCTCGACGTGAAAATTAGAAAAATTGGCAAAGTTTGAAGCTAAAACTATTTGATGGTAATTAGTAGGCAATAATCAAACATTGACATGAAAAATATTCAAGCAAACAAAACATGGCAACTTGGGGAATCTCATTCACTTGAAGTAACATTGAGTTGACGTAACGCTATAACAAAGTTAGTGTGAACGTTACGTAAATGATAAATCAGGTCAAAGAAGGGTATAAAAATCTCAAATCTAAATACTTCACGCACTTCATTTTTTCATTTGAGGGTGAGAAGGGTGGTTTTCGCGGTACTTTAATTATCATGCAATCCCTTTAGTGGACTTTCATGATAGTTCATCAGCTATTGGAAACAATTCCTACATCAATGTCAAGCCAATGCCCGTGTATAAACATGTGGACTCACTAATGGTTAACTAGTTATACATTCTCTATCATTTAGTACATGTTATGAGGATGTACATATATTACTTAAGCAACACAATATCAGATTAAGAAATATATTGGTTTTGCTTGACGTGATCAAGTTGTCCATGGTTCTAACAAAATACTTTTTGTTTTCATTGAGTTATTCATCTTAAATTTTTCAGTTAGAAGTAATGAGCTTTTTTACGAAATTCACTCGGCCTGTTTTCTTTCGAAATCAATTTACTTATTCATTGTTTCTTTCCCATACATCAAAATAGATTTGTATGTTCTAAGATAAAAGAGATTGCATGAGTTTTAACGTTTCATTCTCATCATCAATTTTACTCCAATGGCCGACAATTCGTAAACAATCTCATTAAGAACACTCGGGCGGTCATGAGGTCTGTCTATTGGTGCACCTTTGGTTCAACATCCACTTTTGTGCTCTGATGACTCAGCATGAAGGGTGCTTACGAGGTGCTACTCGGAAAACATTAGCTACGGGCGGCCAAAGTTGGGTTGGGAAGGATTTTTATTTGTGAATTTTCATCTAATCCTTGAGAACTTCGTAATTTAGAAAATAGGAGCACTTTTAATGCTCAAAATTAATGAGATTGTTAGAACACTTAACACTGAGGGGAGCAAGGAGACGAATCAGTATGAGTAACTGTCCGCCTATCGCAGGAGTCAAGAGAGACTCTTTCCGATTAGTGCATCTTGCACTTCCAATTCTTGGAAAAAGTAAGTTCCTTCTTGATTAAGTTTGATATGTGGTTTATGATTTTTATACCTGCATTAGTCTGCAAAGAATGAACTAGTTCATGTACAACTGATTTGAAGGGATTTGAATGCTTTTGTCTAATGCAACTATTCAAGGTTTTCTAAATATTCCTTTGCAGCAAATAATTTATGAATATTTGCAAGAACATTTTTGGCTTACAATGGTTTATCGTAGTTGTAGTTTTCAAATCCAAATCTTCCTACCCTTGTTGCTTATAAGGGATCTCTGAGCATCTTTGTTGAAAACAAGAGTTAGTTTCCATTTCAAAGCCTTGATTGAATCAAAATATCATTGACTTGTACTTGACACAAGCAAGATTTCCTAATGAACTTCTCCACGTCGCATTCCACCTTGTTAAATTAGTTGGTTCTCTAATAAACCAAACCGGGCTTAGTTAACTTTCCAAAATCGACACCAAACTTCAAGCTCGACTCCGTAGTCTACCTACCTTGGTTGCTTCACAATACTCTAACGACATTGGACTTGGGGGATGAACAATATCACAAAGGAAGAAGATGAGAAGTCTATATGGTAATGGAGAAGCTCCAAGTTAGCAACAACAAATTTCCTCTCTACTATTCAAACATCAAGGGTATTGGAGACTAAGCCCTTGTTTGAGACCCATTATTTCAAATAATATGGTTTGCAATAGTAAGTCTTTGGAGAATGTGGTTAAAAAGTAGGGAATCTTTTTTAGTTAAAAAAATGAAATTTTGAATAATGAATAGCAAACAGGGGCTAAGGTAAGGTTATATACTAAAATGGGATAGGTCTAATAATGTGCGACTCAACCAAGCCCAATATATAACCAACTAAATGGGCCAACACTAGTGGGTCTCCCCAAGTGAGCCACAGACTACCCAATTAAGTTGCTTCCAATGGTATCAAAAACCCCAATAAATCTCCACTTTGATACCAATCAACATGCAAGCCAACAACACAATGTTTATACTTGCCTAATCAAGGTAATCAATAAAAATTGGAATCACAGACCTTATCTAGTGTCTCGAACTTGAAACACACCATACCCGCTCCATTTACTCATTAGTGCTAGATCAAGAACACCTAAGTAGAAGACAGATAATCACAATAATCAATCAAGAACATATATTTCATGTGATGAAAGATATAACCATAGGATAATAAACCATCTTTTTAAAACATGTTCACCAAGTAAGGAACATAAGACTAACATCAAGTTAATCAAACACAACAGCCAACATATACAACACAATGCATAAATTACTTAATGAAAAGATCTCTTACCACAATCAACTGGTCATGTCATGGCTTCTCAATGCAATTGAACCCACAATTGCTACCAGTATGATGTTTATGGCATCGGTAATCCTTCTTCATTCTGTGTAGCTCGCACATCGAGAACACCACACACTGCCACCTTTGCTCATTAGATTGATCACTACATATGTTTAACTGGTAAATCACATTAGATTCTAAGTCCATGAGATGCTCCTCTACCAATGCATCACTTCTCTCAATCTAAGTGGGTAATGAGTCTACGCCTAATAGAAGTGATCAAAATGTCACTCTTACGCTTTACTTGATCAGGATTCTCACGGATAGAGGACTTCACATACATTAGGTCTCTGTTTGATGTACATTATTTGAGAAAAAATTGTTTTAAATAATGACTGATGTGGTATTATGTGTCTGAAAATGAAAGAAAAGTTTCGGGTTTCTGTGTAGAATATTTGTTATTTTTAAAACGTGTATTTAAAATTGAGTACTGTAGAAAGAGAGTTATTTTTAAAGAACATCAAACAGAGACTTAATCACATCTCAATTCGTGATTCAAATGTCACACTCATCCCCTGTATATCGCATCAATGCACCCTCAGGCACCTATACTAAACATTACCAAAAGACATACTATTAATGTATATCGCATCAATGCACCCTCAGGCATCTATACTAAACATTACCAAAAGACATACTATTAATGTACCCTGACCACTATGCATACACACACATTACACAGTAAAATAGACCACACAAATTCATGCAAAAACAACATATCAAACAAATTGAAATGCATGCAAAGAACAATACAACAAATTAAGCAATCAAACATACAAATGGATTTCACACAGATGCACATGCAGTAATTAGGTTCCTTATCAATAAAGGTCACCATCAATATCATTTGGGTTATAAGTACACTACAACATTCGCTTAATCTCTTGCTTTTTCTTCTGCTTACTCTTCTTAAGACAGTCTTTTATAAAAGGCCTAGTCTTATCAGAACTAAAACATTGCCTGTCACCCACACTGGGCTTAGACTTGTCCCAACTTTTACTCCTCTGCTTGCCACTCTCATCCATTGAAAATTCCCAAATCAAAAGGTGCATCCATTTTTGAATACGAATTGAACAAGAAATCACAAATTGATAATTAACTACAAAAAGTAGTCCCAGAGTCAAAAGAAATATAACATGGTTAACAAAACGCAACGAACAGAAATTATGCTAACACAATCAAAAGACCAAAGAAAACTTATAAGCAGCTTCACACCTCAAACATGTGAGCAGATAAGATATTTAAAACCTTAATTCTAGTAACAAACAATGGTTACCCCTTCACGGTAATTCCAATCCTAATGATCAACCCTTCACGGTAATTCCAATCTTAATGATCAACCCATACAATAGTCTGCTATTGCAGGAATTTAAAAGGTAGAAGCAAATTTATTGAGCTGACCAATTTTCCGGTTCTTAAATTAGGGGAGATGCAAATTTTCTCGACTTTAGGATTGCCACTTTTCGTCCTAAAACTTGCAACAACGGAAGCAACACAGCAACTAAGGATTGATTCCCGAACTACCAGGAACATAATCGTCCAGTTTAAAATCCAAAATTTGAAATGAAAATCTAAGAACATCCAAATGTCTGAAATGTCAAAAATAACAAACTGCGTGAAGTATCGTCGGAAAATGTCCCACGCGCCCAAACTCGCCACCTACCGGAAAAACGCATCAAGCCATTTTGACCTCTTTGACTTGTTGAGTTCGGCAGTGGTCACTGTTTTTCCAACAAACTTTTGGATTAGCTGGAAAACCCTTTTTCAATTCGGTACCTTGACAAGAAATCTGAACAAGTTCCTTGATTTTGCCGATTTTTTCAGCTCTATTTTTGAGCTTCTTGAACAGATTTAAGCCCTAAATCTCGAACCAAAATGCTCTGATACCATGTTGAATTCGCTGGTTCTCTAACATACTGAATTAGGCTCAGCTCTAAAAAATGGGCACCAAACTTCAAGCGCGAATCAACAATAGACCCACCGAGGTTGCTCTACAGTACTCTTAACACATAGGATTTGGGTGATGAACAATATCATAAAGGAAGAAGAAAAGAGAAGTCTATATGACAATGGAGAAGCTCCAAATTGGTAGCAACATATTCCTCTCTTTCTCTGCTATTCAAACACCAAGAGTAACAGAGACTAAGGTAAGGTTATATATTAAAATGGGCTAGGTCTAATAATGGGCCACTCAACCAAGCCCAAGACACAACAAACCAAATGAAGCAACAAACCAATCAAAATCTAGACACTTAACTACTAAATGAGGCAACATAGTTGCCTCCCCAAGTGGACCACGAGCAACAACCCAATTAAGTTGCTTCCAATGGCCCCTAGTCGTTACCTAGTCGAGTTATCGATCTAATCCCACAAACGTTTTAACACCATCCCTTGGATTTATTATATATCAAAAACTCAACACACCTAGCACATCTATATGCTCCAGCACTTTGAATCACCCGACGCTGTGATACCGATACTCTTGCATTTTAAATCATTAATTTGCCCACTGGAGAGCAATATAAAAGGCAAAATGTATAAAAGGTGAGGAAATTTTTTACTCTGAAAGAAAGAAACTTCCATTTTACAATTATATAATGTTTCTGGCTCATCTAAACCCCAAAATATCGAAGTAAAACTTTTGTCCTGAACTTTTGAGGCACCCATAATTCTACTCTTTAAACTAGCCACAAAGAAAACTAAAAACAAGATGCTAGACTTAAATTTTTCCTCTCAAAATCCCTTTCTTCAATCAATTCAGCTCCAGGGTTTAGTTTGCATAGCAATTTCGTCTGATATAACATGGACTTTTCGGGAACTTTTCTTTACCAACCAATTATGACATCTCTTTGCCCCATTTTAATGGAATTATCAAATTGCAGGATCTTTATTTCTCTTCGTTTTAAAAATTGATACCATATTATTTGCCACTTCTTTTAGTCGATTTTCCAAGCAGAGCTTGCAGCAGGGTAGCATTGACCTGGACAATGGTTAGACCAGGAAAAAAATTATATTGCAGATGAAGGAAACCATCTAAATGTTCTGAGAAAATATTTTTGATAAGATTGCTTATGGAAACTGCTATCAAGATAAGATTCATGTCAAAATCTGTGATTTTGGATTCACTTTTCTACCTCATATAAATTTGCATTTTGGGATAAATAGGAGCACTGTAATTGAATAAGTGGACCTCTCAAGAGTTGTATTAGATCTACTTGAAAATCATATTTTCAGACTTCCTTTTTATGTATCAGGAAGTATCCTTGTTATATTTACCATGAATTTTAATGTGATGTGCAGCATTGAGTGGATGTAACTTTTGCGCACTTTAAATTATGTGTTCTTGTTTTTCTGATGTGTTATTTTTGCTCTCTGTGACATAGGATTAGCGATCAATCCATAACAAATATCACTTGTAAATAAATATATATATATATACACAACAAAGACATGTACCTTGTTTGGCCATTCAATCCAATGTTTTTGGAGTACCCAAAAGAAGTATTAGTTTTACAGTAGCCTACTTCTGCAGAAAAAAGAAAGGGAATTTTGACTGAGCTCATATTGATTTGCAGTTATAGATCCAAAATATTGCATGAAGACTTATTGCTGAAGATTTTATGGATCAAATGGTTCTGACATTCAGTTATTCAAGTAATCAAGGTCCTTAGAAGAAATTCAAGCTGAAATCTCATCCTTTAAAAAAGGGGAAAAAAGGTGAAAGGTTAATAAGAAAGTGCAGAATCAATACAAAGATTTGAAACAAAGCTTGGAATTATTGTATATTTCCTCATTGCAATGCATGTTCTTTCATGGACGGCGCTAGTTGAACAGTGTGGCAGTCTCTGCACCAGGCGGCAAATGACTGGAAAAACCTTTGGCTATATGTTGTAGAGGTGTGCTTATTATTTGTATTCTCTTTTATTTCTGCAATTTGTTTCCTATTGGAACTTCTGAACTTCTGATTCACATCTGATTTTCTCCTATGGTTTCGAATTGGTGACAACATAGCTTCTTAATCTATGTGCTTTGAAACTTGAGATTGATTTGCCTGGACTTTCAACTGTGGCAAGACCAGACCATCAGAAAATGACTTATCAAGTGAAAAGTAATTGATTAAAGTTCCAGTCGTTGAACTCAACTTAGTGCATCCATATTCAAATTGGGGTCCTTTTTCTGCATTTTGGCAGCCTGTTTGGAAGAGGTTTATAAGTGATTTCCTCAATTGATTTGATGGGTGTTGGTCTTGAACACATACAAGGCAATCAAAAGAGTGATCCACTTGAGGCAATATCTGCTGCGATGTCCGTACCATTGTGTTTGGCATCCTGGTTGTAATGGATTATTTGACAAGTATTTTTGCCTGATTCTAGAGCTTTCATATGAAAAACTGGGGACATTGCTGATTGATATGATGAAATTTGTTCTTCTTATTTGGTTTGATTTATGTATGTATATGTATCTTACCCTTTTGCTGTGCTAACTTGAGATTCTTTCTTCTTTCATGTGTAGTTTGTAGTTAATTTTTCCTGCAGTACAATTTGGATTAGCTGAATTTGTAACTGATTGACATAATTTTATATATATAAATATATTTGGCAAGAATTTATTATGCATCCAAACTACTTGCATTGCATGGATGAAGATAGATCACTTGATGAATTATTTTTTCTTTTTTAAATTCATTTATCCAGTCATTTTAAATGATACAACATGGACTTTGGGAACTTTTCTTTCCCAACCAATTATGACATCCTCTTGCTCCATTTAGGAATTATCATATTGCATGAGCTTTATTTCTTTTCATTTTCAAATATGTCATCATATTTGTTTGACATTTTTTTAGTTAATTTTACCGTCAGATCTTGCTGCAGTTGCTTGATCCTTGGGGGTGAAAAAGAACACAGAGAGCAGTTCAAAGTGAATGAGTTATAACTAAGACCAAATGAATTGGACAGAAAATGGTAGGTTGAGGTTCCCTAGTTAGCATTGACCAGGTTATACACCTGGGACAATGGTTAGACCGGTAACAATTTCACACCAACAAAATGAAGGAAACCATATAAATAAATGTTCTAATGGACAATATTTGTGACAAGTTTATTATGGAAACTGCAATCAAGCTCCTAACTAGATTCATGTCAAAATATCCGATTTGGAATTTGCTCTTGATCCCCATATAAACTTGGTTTTTGGGATTGGAGGAACACTAATTGAATTGGAGTACCTCTCAAGTCCCTGGTTAGCATTGACCAGGTTATACACCTGAGACAATGGTTAGACCAGTAACAATTTCACACCGACAAAATGAAGGAAATATCTAAATGTTCTAATGGAAAATATTTGTGATTAGATTCTTATTGAAACTTTAATCAAGCTCCTGATAAGATTCATGTCAAAATCTCTTATTATGAATTTGCTCTTCATCCCCATATAAACTAGGTTTTTGGAATGTGGAGTGTGGACTGTGGAGAAACACTGTAATTGAATAAGATTACCTCTCAAGAGTCATATTTTATCTATTTACTACAATCACATTCATAGATTTTCTAGACTATATGATCCTCAAGAAGCTTCTTAACTGCATGAGTGAATTGTATGTGAACTTGTTGCATTCCTCTCCCTGCAGTTTCCTTCCCCTGCCCCTACAGTTTTCTTTTCTGCCCATATGTAGCTCTCATTTGAGAATGAACTATAAAAATTGTGTTCTTGCTTTGGGTTTTGGTTTCTTGTTATTTTTCCTCTCGGTCATATGAGATTAGCGATTATTCATAACAAATATCGAGTGTAAAGAAGTATTTATAACAAAGATATGTTTAACCTTTTTTTGTCCATTTTTCCAATGTTTTTGGAGGTACTCAAAAGAAGTATATATTTAGACATATAATCTGGTTTATAAGTTCTGTAGGAGCTTTCTCTGCAGAAAAGAGGGGGAATTTTGACTAAGCTCATATTGATTTGCAGTTGTAAATCCATACCATTCAGATTCGAGTGATTTGGCTTATGGAATCAGTACAAAGAAGTGAAAAAAGGGCATGGAATCATTGTTTATTTCCTCATTGCAGTGCATGTTCTTTCACGGATGGTGCCGGTTGAACAGCGCGGCAGTCTCTGCACGGGGTGGCAAATGACTGGAAAAACCTTTGGCTAAATGATCGTCTAGAAGGCCTCTCCTCATTCGTTGTAATTCGTTTCCTACTAAAATTTCTGAACTTCAACTGGTTTACATCTGATCTCCTATGGCTTTGAATTGGTGACAACATAGCTTCTAAATCTATGCGGTTTGAACCTTGAGATTGATTTTCCTGGATTTTCACCTGTGACAGGACCTGATGTTCAGAAAGCGGCTTATCAGTTGGAAATTCATTGATTAAACTTCCTAGTTTTGAGCTCGACTTAGCGCGCCCAAATTCAAACTCGGGTTCATGTTTTTGCATTTTGGCAGCTGGTATGGGAAGAGGTATTGGAAATGGTTTCCTCAATTGATTTGGTGGGTGTTGATCTTGAATGCACACAAGGCCAGCAAAAGATAGTGATTCGCTCGACGCAATATCTGACGCGACGTCCCTGGCCATTTTGTTTGACATCCTCTCCGCAATGGATCTTGTTTCAGGTTATTTTGCCTGATTTCTGAGCTTTTATATGAGTAAACTTGGAGACATTGAGATAGGATGCGAGTTGGGATTCCTTTTTGGCTTATTGATTCTGTGTATTTGTACTTTACCATTTTGCTGTGCTAACTCGAGATTCTTTCTTGTGTAGTTTGTAGATAATTTCTCCGGCATTCAATTTTGGATTGGCCGAATTTGTTACTAATGGTTATTAAAATAGATTTGGAGTTAAAGTTTATTATGCATTCAATGATCCAAACTAGTTGCATTCCATGGATGGTTTATATATGACTCAAATGTTAAGTTTTGTCCGACTCATTTTGGGGAGGGCAGCATTTCCCATGGTTCGCCCTCCATGTAAATTCGAATATGAATACAATTTATGCACACTTAAATTAGATATTTGGATAGCGATTCTCCTTCCGCACGAATTCCTCTTTATTGCTTGTAGATGGGGGGCCCTTCGGAGAATTGGAGGGGTGGTATGATGCGTTATGACCCTGTCTCTATATAAGCACTTGTCTTTCAATGTTTAAATATTGTCTTTTAAGAGTCAAGATTTGAACATTCGATTTCTAATTTCAACCCCTCTTGTTTTATCGTTGTACCACATTGGATGAGAAGTTATATTATTGGTCACTGGATGGTTTGTTGTAGCCTTGTAGGGGCAATTTGTACCTTTTATCGTGTGTGCCAAATAATTTCTTAACTAGATGATACATACGAGGTAGGTTTAACATTTTGTAAACTCCTGAAGCAACTTGAAGAATTGAATGTACGTTATTCGTTCACACATTTACCAGTCATTTTCATTCTTTATCAACTTCTGTTTGATCAGGTGAATGTTCCAATGCAATGCAATTTATTTTTATTTATCTTACTCTGGCTTTTCTGTTATACTGTTATGCGAAAATTTATAATATAAAAATATAACAAAAATGGGAGGCAGAATTTCATTGGCGGTGAATTGAATTAATATACTTGCACAATTATTTTAATAATAAAGATGATAATTTGGTGATGTGGAAGTATTGTTGTTATTGATTTAAAAGATGATGTGATATGTGAAAAATAAGATTGTACCACTTAGGTTAATTGTCGTCCTCATTGTAACACTCATTGTGAATGTAGTAAAGTTGGTAGTGAATTAGTTGAAAACAGTATGGTTTGAACGTTCCTACAATCATAACTGTTATATCGTGTTTGGTAATGTTAGATCGCGTAACTCGGGATTCATTTCTTATTATTTTGTAGATGGACATTTGCACAAATACCTAACTTTTGGTATTATAATTGAAATTTAAGTCATTTAAAAAAATTGAAAAATACTTCAATTTTTTTTTTTTTTTGGTTGAAAAATACGTTGTTCATCATAAGTATCACAATATGATACTTTACTTTCAAATTTTTAGTATCATAATCTGAAACTTTATCAAGTGTTTATGATACTTTGGGCCGAAACAGTATTTTTCAATTTTTATCACAAACAATATTTTCAGTTTTTTTTTATTGTCGCACCATATTTTTCAGTTTAGTTTATTATTATTATTATTATTATTATTATTATTATTATTATTTTGTACCGTTTGAAGCGCAATTATCCCTTTTGTAAATATTGTACATAATGAGAAGTGTTTTTGTAGGATGACGAACTTGAAAGTTACCACGAAAAATCATAGCTAATTCTCGTTTGAGTATTTAAAATGACAATTGACGTAGCAACGAATTGAAAAATTCGGGTCCTCAGGACATATCTCCCAGTGGTAAAGGGGAGGATATGAACCTTGCTCAACACAGTCGGGTGTAGGATTCGAATCCTGAAAAAATAGATTTGTACTGATGTGATCCGGACCAGGCATCGAAGGGCGAAGTCGATCCATCGGCAATATGACACTGATCTACGTGCAAAAGGAGCAAGTTCCGTGTTGGGGTTGAGCCGAGAAGAGGGACGGATCGAGCCGAATCAAGAAAACGAAGTAATTTGGGCAGAAATTCCATTACGGCCGTAAAAGAGGACCTTCACGGCCGTAACCCATATATTCACGGCTGTAAATCATGTTATCACGACCGTAATCAATTAGCGAAGAAAAAAGGAGAATTTCAACAGAACGAGACTTACGGCCGTAAGCTTGAAAGTTACGGCCGTAACATTCAAAAAAGGGGAATTTCACGGCCGTAAGAAATTCGTCACGGCCGTAAATAATAAATCAGTTTTTGATCAGATAGGCCTTTACGGCCGTAAAAGGGTTCGTCACGGCCGTAATTAAGCAGCGCCAGATTTTCCGGGAATTTTCCAATTATTTTGTTTCCTTTTTTTTATTTTAGGTTATTTTCCTAATTTAGTGTTCTAGTTTAATTAGAATTCTATTTTGAGTAAATTAGCGGCTAGGTTATTTTGCTTATTTATATTCCTTTTTCATGATTGTAAAAAACAGTTTAAGTTTGAGTTTATGAATTAAATTGAGAGAGGATTCTCTTGTTAAAGGTTGAGTTTTTCCCTTTTGTCCAGAACTTATCAAAGATCCGTTCTTTGTGGCGTTCACCCAACGAACTTATCAAGGAATTGACAACCCTTGTGGCGTTCACCAATCTTGGTTCTTCAATCCGCATAGTCATTAATTGCGTCGTGATTGTTGGGTCAAGGTTTTACCGTCGAATCTATCTTTTAATTCTCGTTTATTTATTCGTGTTCTTGTTATTTTCGTGTCAGATCTGATTTAGATCTTTCCTAGGGTTTAAATTTCGTTATTCCGCGTTTTCGACGAGATTCCCTGACTGGGATCTCATCATCTGGTATCAGAGTTTGGATCTATTTCAGATTCTTGCGTTTCTTGAATTTTCTTGATTTTTTTTGTGTTCTTCGCGTTCTTCGTGTCAGTCATAATTTTCTTCAGTTTGATCCATAAGAGTCAGTCCCAAAAATTCAAAAGTATTTTCTTATTCGTTTTTCGTCCAAATCCAGTTCCGTTTTTTCTGTCATACTCGTAGTCCAATTCTCCAACTGATTAAAAATAAATAAAAAATAAAAAAAAAAAAAAATTCCGAAGATTCCCAAATATTCCCCAAATATTCCGAATTTTCTTGTTCGTGTCTTAAAAATGTCTAATAGAGAGGTTTCCACATCTTCATCTTCTATTGGAGACAGAAAACAGCTCGGGGATGTAAATAGAAGGAATGAACAGGGTAACAATGATATTGCAGCAATGATGGCACAATTTGAGATGTTTATGGCACAGATGGAGAATCGAGGTGCAGAACGTGAACAAAGACCTCGTGATCAATCTCATGATGGTTCTCGGGTTAGGGGAGGTAATAGGCGGGAGGTTAGTATGAATGATGAGGGCATGGGAAGTGAAAGTGGAAGTATATCTTTGGGAAGTATGCGAAGGAGGGATAGAGGAGATAGGTATGAGAGGAGGCATGATAGGGAGCGTCGTGATGCTAGGAGGCATCGTGGGGGTAGAGATGATGTTGATGACGACTTTGGAAAAATTAAAGTGAAAATACCGTCGTTCCAGGGTAGGAGTGATCCGGAAGCGTACTTGGATTGGGAGACAAAGGTTGAACGGCTTTTTGATTGTAATAATTATTCGGAAAAGAAGAAGGTGAAATTAGCCGTGATTGAATTCACTGACTATGCAAATATTTGGTGGGATCAACTAGTTACGGGTAGAAGGAGGAACCTTGAGGAGTCGGTGGAGACTTGGGGTGAATTAAAAACCATAATGAGGAAGCGGTTTGTGCCGACTCATTATTATAGGGATATTTACCAGAGGATGCAGGGTTTGACTTAGGGATCAAGGAGTGTAGAGGATTATCACAAGGATATGGAGGTGGCGATGATTCAGGCTAACGTGGTGGATGATCGGGAAGCAACGATGGCTAGGTTTCTGAGTGGGCTGAATAGAGACATTGCTAATGTCATTGAGCTGCAACATTATGTGGAGCTAGAGGATATGGTGCATATGGCCATGAAGGTGGAAAGAAAGTTAAGGCGAAAGGGGGTAGTAAGACACTCACCATCTTATCCTACATCACAACCGAAGCAGGAATCCAACGTTGAACATAACCCGAAAGGGAAGGAGGAGCCTACAACGAAAGGTAAAAATATTTCTGATTCTCAAACTACTCGGGATAGAAATATTAAATGTTTTAAGTGCTTGGGTACAGGTCATATAGCATCCCAGTGTCCAAATAGGAAGCTAATGATCTTATGTGATAATGGTGAAATTAGTTCCGAGGATGAATTTAAGGGAATGCCTAAGTTAGTGGATGTTGGGGCTAGTAGTAGTAGTGATGAGGAAGGGCTGACCTATGCTGTTAAAGATTCACTTGTTAACTGGCGTGTCCTTAGTGCTAGGGTCAGGGTGGATGAAATTGGTGAGTAAAGGGACAATCTCTTCCATACTAGGTGCTTAGTGGGTAAAAAGGTTTGTGGTATGGTGATTGACGGGGGGAGTTGTACAAATGTGATTAGTACTATGTTGGTTGAGAAATTGGGTTTGAGCTTGATAAAACATCCGAACCCTTATAAATTGCAATGGCTGACCGAGTCGAGAGAAATTAAGGTAAATAAACAGGCTATGGTCAATTTTACAATCGGGGGTTATAAGGATGATGTGGTTTGTGACGTGGTACCTATGCATGTTGGCCATATTTTGTTGGGGAGACCTTGGCAACATGATAGGAGGGTAGTGCACGACGGGTTTAAAAATCAATATTCTTTCGTGAATGGTGGAAAAATGATCACTCTTGCTCCGCTATCATCTAAAGAGGTCCAAGAGGACCAATTGAAAATAAAGAGCGAGTTTGAGGGGAAAAATAAGAGCGTTGAGGCCACGACCTAAGAAAAAGGAGAGGGTGTGAAAATTGAAAACAAGAGAGTTGAGGCCACGACCTCAGAAAAAGGTGAGCTTGAGAGTGAAAAGAAAAAGAAAAGAGAGTCCACCACAAAAATGAGTTTATTTGCATTTGCTAACACATCCCTCCCCAGTTCTATTAAATATGTTTTGCAGGGACATAAATCAAGCCATGAACTTAAAGCAGGAAAGAAATTCATTGGCCAAAATGAGCAGGCCAAAAGTCTAAAGGATCTTACAAAGCTTAAACATGATCATCGAGCTCAGAAAAACAGGAGGAGTCCGAAAAGCCAACCAAAAATGGATTCGAGGTCGAATCCTTTTCAAGAGAGGGAGTATGATGTGATTCGGACCAGGTATTGAAGGGCGAAGTCGATCCATCGGCAATATGACAGTGATCTACGTGCAAAATGGAGCAAGTTCCGTGTTGGGGTCGAGCCGAGAAGAGGGACGGATCGAGCCGAATCAAGAAAACAAAGTAATTTGGGCAGAAATTTCATTACGGCCGTAAAAGAGGACCTTCACGGCCGTAACTCATATATTCACGGCTGTAAATCATGTTATCACGACCGTAATCAATTAGCGAAGAAAAAAGGAGAATTTCAACAGAACGAGGCTTACGGCCGTAAGCTTGGAAGTTACGGTCGTAACATTCAAAAAAGGGGAATTTCACGGCCGTAAGAAATTCGTCACGGCCGTAAATAATAAATCAGTTTTTGATCAGATAGGCCTTTACGGCCGTAAAAGGGTTCGTCACGGCCGTAATTAAGCAGCGCCAGATTTTTCGGGAATTTTCCAATTATTTTGTTTCCTTTTTTTATTTTAGGTTATTTTCCTAATTTAGTGTTCTAGTTTAATTAGAATTCTATTTTGAGTAAATTAGCGGCTAGGTTATTTTGCTTATTTATATTCCTTTTTCATGATTGTAAAAAACAGTTTAAGTTTGAGTTTATGAATTAAATTGAGAGAGGATTCTCTTGTTAAAGGTTGAGTTTTTCCCTTTTGTCCAGAACTTATCAAAGATCCGTTCTTTGTGGCGTTCACCCAACGAACTTATCAAGGAATTGACAACCCTTGTGACGTTCACCAATCTTGGTTCTTCAATCCGCATCGTCATTAATTGCGTCGTGATTGTTGGGTCAAGGTTTTACCGTCGAATCTATCTTTTAATTCCCGTTTATTTATTCGTGTTCTTGTTATTTTCGTGTCAGATCTGATTTAGATCTTTCCTAGGGTTTAAATTTCGTTATTCAGCGTTTTCGACGAGATTCCCTGACTGGGATCTCATCATGTACCCTATGACAAGCGGGAGTCACCATCATTTGTGGGAGTTACCAATGTCCTCCAACCTGGTTCTGGGAGGCACAACCTATGATTTACCTCTCGAACCAATGGCTCAGGACAGGTCGGTTCGGGCCCTCATGGTGTTGGTTACACATTTTTTTTTGAAAAATTCGGGAAAATTGAGATTTCTATTACTGAATTTCTTGGTCCATTGGTTTTACAAAATTTGGACCTTTTATGGTGGATATCTTAAGGGAAAATTAACCAAAACCTAATACTTAATTAGCTAATTTAAAAATCAGAATTACAACAATTTTCATCATGATTCGAGTGTTAATTCAATTTATAATATTAGTATTAAATTAAAATAAATTCTTCCCACCCAACCACACCCCTCTCTACCTCAAACCTTAATTGCACTCATTTTACCCCACTATCTATTTCTTCCCTCTTTTTCTTTCTTCACACTCAACCATTTATCTCCGATGGTGGCTACACCACTTCTCCAGTGACGGGGAAATCAACACAATGATAGATTACAAATAGAGGCGCGGTGGCATGCAAGCTATCGCTGGATCTGCACGCCGCACGCTGCAATCAAAATCCCTGGGTCCGACTACGGCCTTAAGAAGTCACGAGTTCGGATATGGCCCAAAACTCTCCATCAAATCCCTAAGTTCGTCTACGGCCCTCAGAAGTCCCAAGTTAGGATATGTCCTCAAAACTAAATAAGAGAGCAAAAACTCGACCACGATCTGGTAATAATGCACAGTTGGTAAACAGTCTAGGAATTTGCTAGTTGGATAAGGGCCCAAATAGTCCAAAAATCTCCATGAGAGGATAAAGGACTTCTAAGGCGTATAAGCGTTGCACACTTGGAAGAAGAACCTGATCCTACAATAGCATAAGAAGAATAAAAACTTGATCTCACGAGATCATCAGAAGAACAAAAGGACTAAGAAGTCCCAAAAAGATCGAACTAAAAGTTCAGAAAAAAAACTCGCAGGGTCAAAATATTCAAACGAAGGACTCGAACTAATGAGCTCAAAGTACAAATTTGGACAAGCTTAAGCTTAAGTTCAATTAATAAGGCCCCAAGGTACGAGCTATTTTAATTAGGTCAAGTACTTAATAATATGATAGAGTATTTGAATTATATTGAGAACTTAAATATATTGTGCTTGAGAGGAGTTGGTTGTTCGACTAAGAACTCGAAACATGGATCAGGACCTCTTGAAGGATTGGAGTAGGACAGAAGTCTTAAAGCTTTTTGAGAACCTTACAAAATGTGGAACACCAACGAAGTAACCGGGAGCAATGGCTGGAAGACTCTGGAAAAAAGGTTTGAACTAAATACGTTTAGCCCAGACCTTGAGTGGTAATTGTTGCCCCCTAATTTGAGGCACTCAATTTAGCTCAAAGTATTTGGGAGACCTACTTTGTGTTCCAGGTCAGTAAGAGAATAACTAAAGATCATCATGAAGAATGTATTCAAGTTAAGACATCACCTCCAAATTCAGGTCCTGGAAAGTCAAACCTTAGCACTTGGGAAACGCTCAGTACAAGAAGACCTCAGCACCTAGGAAGAGCTCGACTTGGAAGAATTTGGCCTTGGAAAGCCTGGCCCTGGAAGACCTGAGCACTTGGGAAGTGTTTAGCCTGGTAGAGCTCGACCTTGGAAGACCCCATCCTGGAAGACTTTAGACCTGGAAGATCTCGGCACTAGAAGACCTAGAACCTGGGAGGAACTGGGGGCTAGGAAGACTAAATGCTTAGGAGGACTTGAGAATTCTAAATTAAGGTCTTGGGAAAATCTAATCTCTGGGATATTCGAAATTAGTCCATCACATTGGTTAAATTTGAACTCAGATCACGCTTTAGTACTTGATCTCACTCTCCACCTCCTTCAAGAGATAGAATATCCATTCAACCAAATATTAAAGTGTCAAGTGGATCCACTTAATTAAATATCTTATATCTTTCATAACTCCTAAAGATGATCAATTAGTTTCCTTTAACTCACCTTACAAGCCATGAACAAATTGCGATCAGGTCATATATCTAACTTATAGAGGTCTCACTAAAGCTACCTGCAGCTATTAAAAGTACATCAAGTTAACAAAGAATCATCATTTTATTTGATCAAGTATTGTAAACCAATGAGGAAATTTAAGTTTTTCCACACATAAGGAAAAGAAAACACTCTCAAACTACTTATATTCTCTCAATTTTTCCTCATATATAAAAGATAAAAAACAATTAAGGTCGGACCACAAGCTTGGCCCTATCATGTGTTCGAGTTTCTCGCTTTTACTTCCTATATATATATATTTTTAAGTTGACTAGAAGAATAACACACGTGTGCCTTTTTTAGTCAAAACAAGTAATCACCATAATTTTTATAAATAATATAAAATATGTGAATGACCAATTACCATTATACCCCTGTAAACTTTACATATTACGATTTTTTCATTGTTCACTCTTATAAATAGGAGCCTTATTTCATTCATTCATATGAATTCAATAAGAGAAGAATTCTCTCCTATCTCTCTATATTCTCTATTTTTTTCATAATAGTTTTACAACACGTTATCAGCACGAGTCTCTAGGCAATTGAGTAATATAACAGGAGTATACTCTACAGTTGCATCTAAATGATGAACCTCCGTATCAGAAACTTGATTACTACTAATCAATGTTTCCTTTTCTCAAACCAAACACTTTTGACTTTAGAAAATAACTCATATATTGTAGATCTGAAAATTTATCCAATTTTAAAATTTATGGTCGAACTGAAAAAGAAAGATTCCGGCCGATCCAGATATCCGATCGACGATCGGCCACCTCCATCAGAACGGACTTGTCGAGGAGAAGACTCTCCTGAAATTTGGGGATGATCCGATTGCTGAAACATAAGATATCGACTGGAGAAGAAAAGCTGAAAAACTGTGCAAAAAACCAAAATTTGACCCGAAATTGAAACGCTTATCCCGGACGATTCTGAACTCCGATCAATGATTTTCCAGCGGAATATCAACGGAATTTTATAGGAGAAGACTTGATTGAAATTTGGCGTCGATCCAACGGTTAAAACGGAAGTTATTGGTCGGAGAAGAAGAGGCTGGCGAACTGAAAAATGCTGATTCCGGCCAAATGGTTGGTCTTTTGGAGAAACAGAGACCACGGGAATGTTCATGAAGTTGAGGCGCACATTCTGGTGATGAGTTGATTTTTCCGACCACCGGCGAAGGCGCGTGAACAGATTCCGGAGAGATGAACTTCGGACCAAAAGTAAGTTTGTTTTAAATTAAATCTCATACCTATTGACGGTTTCGATTTACTCATATGACCAATATATTAAAATATGGACAATTTTGCCCTTGATGATACGTTAAAGCATATTAATCGTGATTTAACGAATATGATTAATCATTATTAATGATATGATGATAAATGTTAATATAATATATATTCTAAATTATTTAACACTACTATGTGATCAATATGATAAATTAAAAGTTTCAAAAGTAACATAATAGTTGTCATGTCGTGATGTGTTGAGTATAACTCATTATCGTAGCGACCTGGACTATTATGAATACGTTGACTGGATTTAGAGATATGACTTGCTCATTTATGAAATATAATTATTTCTTTATATTGTTACCACCTATATGGTTGGTTCTACTGATTTTAAATATCTCTACTCATATAAATTTGATAATATTGTTATTATTTGATATTTCAACAAATGGTACCAGAAGTTACCATTACCAAAAGATTGTTGAATCTTAATGAAAATATTTTATCATTTGGTACCAGAAATTACCAATATCTGTAGTTGAAAGGGTGGATGAAAATAAATTATTCAACAAAGAAAAATGTTGATGTATGATAAGATAATATCACATGATAGCACGGATATGGCTAATGTGAAAATAATCTCATCAGTATTATGAGATAAATGTTATATGATTATGAGAAGCAGTTTCGATCAAAGTTCTTGCACAAGCACTTATGTACTCCCGAAGAAGTACATATTTACTTCAGAAGAAGTAAAGATTATCATACTGAAATGATATTATTATTATTGCTCCTGAAGAAGTATAAACGAGTCATACATGCAAAATACAAAAGGGGGAAACATTTATGATCCTCAAAATTAGAAATGTGTTTCGGGAGTAGCCGTATCCTACCACCTCTGATATTTTGAGGAAATAAAGAAACATTCAAAGAGGTGTGTTTCAAGAGTGAGAATACTCCGTACTCTACTACCACCACCACCTATTCTAGGGTTCACAAAGTTAAGTTTACATTAACCGGACTCCATTTTCGCTTGATTCCCCTCCTTGCGACCAATCTATCTTAACTCCTGCTGGATCTTGTATGGGGATATATGACTGTAGCTTATCTAGTAGTTCATCGATAGTAGAAGCAGAAATAAGGATCCTTCTAGCAAATGGAGATATGAATCCCTGTTCCATAGCATAATCAAGAAATGTTAACAAACCATCAAAGAAATTGTTAATATTTAAAAGCTCAATAGGCTTAGTATGGAGATCCAGTTGAGCCCATGAGGTAATATTAAAGATTTCTTTTAAAGTACCAAAACCTCCGGGCAGGGCTATAAAGGCATCAGAACTATATAGCATGCAAGTTATGCGTTCATGGATAGATAAAGTTTGTACTTCATGCCCTCGTATTTTTCCTACAATATCTACCAAAGGAACGGGTATAACACCGATCACTTTTACTCGCTCTGTGAGAGCAGATTAAGAAACACAACCCATCAAACCACTGCTACCACCCCCATACACGAGAGTGATACCTTTCTCCCATAATTTCTTTCCAAGATCCACTGCTGCTTCTAGATACCCAAAACCTTTCCCTACTTTTGATCCACAAAATACACAGATAGTTTTGATCTGCCGAAGTTTTGGTCCTTCTATCTTTGAGAGTATAAGGAAGGAAAAACTTATGAGAAAATGATATTTTGGGATGCATGAAACTGTGAAGATCTTTGGCTTTTTAAACTTGAAAAACTTCACTATTTATTGCTCGTCTTTTGAAAAAGTGAAAACCTACTTCTGACTAAATTACACTACTTTTGATAAAGCATACCTTTCGGTGATTTTTCAATACACTTTATCAATGCTCGAGAAATGAAGCATGAAAATATTTTATAAATATATATGCAAATATATACACACAATATACTGATTTACCTTGTATCAATGCTGAATAGCCAAAACATCATTGTTTATAACAGCCGGCAGACAAGATCTTTTGCTATTATATTTTTTAGACTATAACGCTCTTTATTGCTGATGAATTTAGCCCATAAAGATAGTAGCTCACGCTGCACATACCCACTAGGATGTGTCTCAAGAGTCAATTGGATATCATCCAATGACTCCTTACTTAGTCCACCCTTAATGAAATCTATCTTATCATCTCGATTTATGGATGAATATCCTACTTACTTACAACGGGTATCACATGTCCATCGAGTACATTTGTAGCAACTATTTAATCTTTTTGCTCTTCACTTCTTTGCAAAAGTACTCTTACCTAAGCCAGACTTGTACTTAGAAAATGAATCTGGTAATTCAACAGCTAGTCGAACTTTTGCTTCGACCAACTAACGAACATCTTCTGGGATACCTTGATGCATAAGCAGCCTCAATCTTTCAAGTCGAACTCGATAAATCTTTTTCAAAACATTTATCAGAAGATTAGAATAGTATTTGCGGATATTTTATAATATAACATCCATTTTGATGGATCTGATCTTCTCCCAAAGTGATCTATTTAAATGCATTATTTAAACGCGTAAAGGAGCGCTCCGTGTGATATCGATTCCATCAAGAAATAATGGAATAAATTATTGAAAAGGTGGGAACAATGAGATAATGCGTCATCACCTTTTTCGATATAAGGGAAGATTTGGCGAAAAGATTGAAAACATAAGATATTTTCTTTGATATTGTACCTGATTTTTCCGGTATACTAAAAGTAATAAAGGTATACTAATTTGAACTATACAGAAATACGTATTGATGAAATGAATACTGTATTGAACCAGAAGTTCATACATATGTACAAGTGAAATATCTTGTTGAACTAGAAGTTCTATAATAATTGGTTAGATTCCAATTCAAAAATTAGATTTATTGAGAATGCAAAATGACATTCATTAAAGAACCAGAAGATTGTTCATGTTAACAAGTTATCATTGCTGCTTGTTCTCAAAAGCAAATTAATTATCTCACTAAGAAAATGAATGACTGATTATTTTCTCAAGTAATGATATTACGAGCAAAGTGATAAATGCTAGCATGAATATATATTAAAGTCATTAATGATTTTACGAATTAGTTGAGATAATAGAATATTATATTGCTAACGATTTAGCAGATTAAAAGCCTCAAGTTATTTGCTATGAGAACAATTTGAATATAAATATTTTTCACGCAGCAATATTTTACATAAAAACATGTCAATACTATGAAATAAAGATTTGCTTGTGAAGCTTTATGATTTGTAAAAGTGCGATATGTATACAATCCACCAAAGCGCACTTAGATATATGATTGAGATTATATCCCTAAAAGGATGACATTTTTTATGACATTTTAGCCGATTGATATAATATAATATTTGTGAATATTATGGGGAAAACACGCCTGAAGCGTAATTATGCCTGAAACATAACGACTATCGATTCCAAAAATAAATATCTCTTGAATGATTGAGATGATCCCTTTGAGGCTAAATACTCATGGTGAGTAAAAGGAACATAATTAAATGTAAGAGAGTCAGGTACCTGATGATAGAACATATAAAGAGATCTCTCTATGTTATATTGAGATGAAATGAGCTCGATAAATAAGTCGACTGCATACATAAATAACCCTCTTATGAAAATGAGGTTGATGAAATTATAATACTTTGGCCAAGTATATAACCCCAATGTAGGGATTATTGTTCAAGGACCTGAAGTCCAAATGCTTAAATGTGTAAAGCCAGTAATTATATGTACAAATGAAAAATATTACACAGTCGTAAAAGACGACTCGTTGCGCGCAATTTTTTTCATAGAACTGACATGACATATGGTGGATAGACTAGTCTAAATCACTAGCTTGAGCTCTTTGATATACCAATGAGTGAGATCAAAATGTATGATTCTCATCTCGGTACTTTGAGAGTATTTTTTGATGTACCATTTGATCGCGGTACGTTGGGATTTCAAGTAAAATGATTGTAGATTATATGTCGAAATTGATATATATTTCAATGATTGATTATACAAATCAGAAATTGTGGTTTATGAGATGCAAGAACATACATGTATAATCAATGAAAGATTCAATATACCCAGATTAGTATCATTATAGGATGATATAAATGACTCCATGATATAATATGTTGAAAGTGAAATTGGAGTGTACTATTTATGACATCTGAGAAATTGATTATTCACTAGAAGTGAATATGAAAATGAATATGTTTAATTATTCACCAGAAGTGAATTCTAATTTGATTATTCACCAGAAGTGAAAGATGCAATCGATAAATTAGTACAACATTGCTTAATATAGCATGTTATGATATCATGAGTTATGAACAATTTATATAAAGCTCATCATAAATTATATGTTTGATGAAAATATTCGTGATTGCACCAATATACTTGTGATATTCCATGAAAGGAATAAATACGTGTTGCACTCTTTTTCCCTTAGCTGAGATTTTGTCTCACAGGGTTTTCCTAGCAAGGTTTTTAATGAGGCAACAGTTGAGGCGTATTGATGAAAATTAATGAGAATAATGTACTATTTTTCCCTTCGCTGATGTTTTGTCTCACAGGGTCTTCCTAGCAAGGTTTTGAGGCATTATCATAGCTATCGACAAACTATAATTCAGCAACACATTGTTATACTGGAATGATATCAACAAATGAAGAAAATCATAGACATCTTATGAAGAATGCTATACAATGAGATTTTTATATTCCAGACGAAATATGATATCAATGTTCGAGAAATTCACGAATCCTCAATTGCACACTTCAGATGGAGAAACATGCTGTACTATTTTTCCTTCGTCCAGGTTTTGTCCTACTAAGTTTTCCTGACAAGGTTTTAACGAGGCGCGACTGTACTCTTTTTCCTTGGTTCAGATTTTATCCCACTGGGTTTTACTGACAATGTTTTAATGAGGCAGCACTTCAGAACTTCAAGATTCAGTACATGATTTGTTCTACTCGAACGTTAAACTCAATGATTCACCATGGCCAACATCAGGGGGAGCTTCTGTACTATTTTTCCTTCGCTCAAGTTTTATCCCACTGAGTTTTCTTACCAAGGTTTTAACGAGGCAGACAATTACGGAATAGGTCATTCAAGGGGGAGTATTATAAATAATATAAAATATGTGAATGACCAATTACCATTATACCTGATAAGTGTATTTTATACACTTATTTCTATCCTAAAAGTAGGATTTTATATGTTTGTTTTAGAATATTTGCTATTTATTTTGTGTTATTTGTTTACATTTCAGAAATAATCCCAAAGTCGAGAAAACAAAGGAATTGAAGCTAAAATTGAGCAATTGGATGTAAAAAGTGTCAAAGTGAGCAAATCAAGAATTGATGCAGTCAATCAAATAGCTAATTTGAAGAAAAAATCGAATTTGGAAGAAATCAGAAGTTCAGGGGCTAAATTGCAACAATCGGAAGTTGGAGGACTTGCTGTGCAATTAAAAGATAGGGACCAACTTGTAACATTTAAAAGTCAGAAATTGCCTTAAACCGTAATACCCTGCGGTCGCACGGTCAAAAAATTCAGCGACTAAAGTTTACCTGTAGAGTCATGCGATCGCGCATTTTTGAACCATGCGGCCGCACGGTAGTCCCGACTGGGCCGCAGATGGGCTTTTTGCGTGGAACTCAACGGTTTTCTCCTCCATTAACCTAATTCTTGGGGAAATCTATAAATACCAGACCTAAGGCACGAAATTAGAGGTTCCCAACTTGTGAAATTCATGCCAAAACGCTGTCCAACTGTTGGGGGATCCATTGAAGGCCAAATTCAAGATTGAAGAACAAGGATCAAGAATATGAACGGGGTGACATCTTTTCATACTTTTTGTGATTTAATTTCGATCATGTATTTAGGCTAGGTTTTAATTGTTAGAATTGTGATGAAGCATTAATTTATTGATTCCATGTTTTGACTTTATATTTATATTATGCAATTTATGAGATTGATGCAATTAATTATGTTATTATTATCATCTATGATTGTGGACGCATAATTATTGATGCTTGTGATAGATTTCTATGTTCGAAAGGGTAGAAATTTATTAGACCTTGATTAATTGCCGCGAAGTCCGATAGGGGATAGAAATATACCCCTATGCTTCGTGTTATCCTTAAAAGTGTTCATAATTCGTTAATGCTTTTCTACATCTTTGGATTTGTCATAGAAATATAGGCTCATCTCATGTAGGAAAATGTGTTTATGCATCGCTCGAAAGGGGACATAAATAAATATAGGAACATGGATTTTCAATACTCATACATTTTTATTAAATGTTTAAGTCAAATACATGGTTGATATGATTAATGTGGATTCATAATTCTAACATATTCATCTCATCGTTTTCATAAATCAAATTTTCATATTTTCTTTAGTTTAATTTTTAATTTGTTTTTCAAAATCAAGATTTCCAAATCCTAAGCTTTTCTTGTTCCGGTTAAGGTAGTAATCTAAAAATACGATTTAAAACAATCTCTGTGGGATCGATACTTGGACTCAAAATCCACTTTATTACTTGCGCGACCCGTGCACTTGCTGATCGTTGACAATACCCCTGTAAACTTTACATATTATGATTGTGCTATTGTTCACTCTTATAAATATGAGTCTTATTTCATTCATTCATATGAATTCAATAAGAGAAGAATTCTCTCCTATCTCTCTATATTCTCTATTGTTTTCATAATAGTTTTACAAGAATAATCTTGTTCTCTCTAATAGTCTAAACCTTATTAATATGACAGACTACCAAACCCCATTTCAGACACTATTAAGAGTTTAATTATTTAGATCCTTGTTGTGAAACTATCAAAATTCTAAAAAGAATTAGAGAGAGAGAGAGATTGAGAGCTAGAGAGAAGGAGGAGGATTCTTCTTGATTCTCAAGAATGGTGCAATTTACAAATGAAGTATAGGCCCCTATTTATAGGGGCGGCGGATAATGGCATAATCGTAATATGTAAATTTTACAGGGGCATAACGGTAATAGTTATTCAAAACCTAATACCTAATTTTCTTACATCATTTCCCATTATTTCATAACACTCCCCCTTGAATGACATATTACTCGTTTGCTCAATGGTCTGCCTCGTTAAAACCTTGCTAAGAAAATCTAGTGGGATAAAACTTGAGCGAAGGAAAAAGAGTACAGCTGCTCCCCCTGATGTTGGCCATCATTAATCATTGAGTCTAATATCCGAAATGACATCAATGATAAGTAGTACAAATCATGTACTGGAAACTTCGAATTATGAAGTGCTGAAGTGCTTCATTGTTTTATTGCTTTAGTGCTTCAGTGCTTCATTACTTTAGTGCTTTAGTGCTGCCTTGCTTTAGGTCTTTAGTGCTGCCTTGCTTTAGGTCTTTAGTGCTGCCTTGCTTTAGGTCTTTAATGCTGCATTGCTTTAGGCCTGTCTCGTTAAAACCTTGTCAATAAAACCCAATGGGACAAAATCTGAACGAAGGAAAAAGAGTACAGCCGCTGCCTCGTTAAAACATTGTCAGGAAAACCCTGTGGGACAAAAACCTGGACGAAGGAAAAAGAGTACAGCATGACAGCATGATTCTCCCCCTGAAGTGTGCAATCAAGTATTTCATGAACCTTTTGAATAATGATATCATCTTTCGTCTGGAATATGTATATATGAAAATCTTCTTGTGTGTAGCCGATATCATAACATTCTTCATAAGATGTGTATGATTTTCTTCATTTGTTGATATCATTCCAGCACAATTTAAAGAGAGAGCTTGTTGTTGAATTATTACTTGCAGATAGCTGTGACAATGTCTCAAAAACCTTGTTAGGAAAACCCTGTGGGACAAAACCTTAGCGAAGGGAAAAAGAGTACATTATTCTCATTGATACGCCATAATTGCTCCATAATTGCTGCCTCATTAAAAACCTTACTAGGAAAACCCTGTGGAACAAAACCTCAGTTAAGGGAAAAAGAGTGCAGTGCGTATTTGTTCCCTTCATAGGAATATCATAAGTATATTAATGCAATCTTAAATTATTTCATCAAACATATAGTTTGTGATGAGCTTTTATAAATAGTTTATAACTCATTTATGAAGTCATAGCTCATTTACTGAACATGCTATATCAAGCAATGTTTAGTTAGTTGACTGATTGCATTACTCAAATCTAGAATTGATTCACTTCTATCAAAATCTAGAATTCATTTCTGATGAATAATTAAATATTCATTTTCAAATTCACTTCTAGTGAATATTCATTTTCCCGGTGGATAATATAATTTTGCATATTGAAAATCAATTGCATGCCCAAATATTAAAATATAATAATAGTACACTCCAATTTCATTTTCAACATATTATATTATGGGGTTATATGTATCATATCATTCTTCATGTGATTTTATTTTAAGAAAAAATTTCATTCTATAATGATATTATTTTGGGAAAATTGAATCTTTCAATAATTTATACATGTACGTTCTTGCACTTTATAAACTACAATTTCTAATTTGCAGGAGCATAATCAATCATTGAAATAGATATCAATTTCGACATATAATCTATAATCATTTCGCTTGAAGTCCCAACGTACCGCGATCAACTGGTACATCAAAGAAAACTCCCAAAGTACCGAGATGAGAATCACACTTTTTAATCTCACTCATTGGTATATCAAAGAGCTCAAACTAGTGAATTTAGACTATAGTTTATCCACCATATTTCATGCCATTTCAATGAAAAATTTCGCGCGCAATGAGTCGTCTTTTACGACTGTGAAATATTTTTCATTTGTACATATAATTACTGGATTTACACATTTAAGTGTTTTGGACTTCATGTCCTATAACAATAATCCCTACATTGGGATTTTATACTTGGCCAAAGTATTATAATTTTATCAACCTCATTTTCATAATAGGGTTGTATGTATGCAGTCGACTTATTTATCGATTTCATTTCAATATAACATAGAGAGATCTCTTTATATGTTCTATCATCAGGCCTGAATCTCTTATCATTTAATTATGTCCCTTTTACTCACTATGAGTATTTATCCTCAAAGGGATCATCTCAATTATTCAAGAGATATTTGTTTTTGGAATCGATTGTCATTATGCTTCAGGCATAATTATGCTTTAAGCTTGATCACGCTTCATGCGTGTTATTGTTTAATTTCCCCATAATATTCAAGAATCTTGTATTATATCAGTCGGCTAACAATGCCGCAACACATGTCATTCATAATTATGGATATAATCATAATATTATATCTAAGTGCGTTTTGTTGGAGTGTATATAGATATCGCATTTTTTAGAAATCATAAAGCTTTACAAGCAAATCTTTATTTCATCGTATTGACATGTTTGTATGTAGAATATTGCTGCATAAGGAATATTTATATTCAAGTTGTTCTCATAGCAAATAACTTGAGGCTATTAATCTGCTAAATCATTAGCAATATAATATTCTATTATCTCAACTAATTCATAAAATCATTGACGACTTTAAGATATATTCATGCATGCATTTATTACTTTGCTCGTAATATCATTACTTGAGCAAATAATCAGTCATTCATTTTCTTAGTGAGATAATAATTAATTTGCTTTTCAGAACAAGCAGCAATGATAACTTGTTAACCTGAACAATCTTCTGGTTCTTTAATGAATGTCATTTTGCATTCTCAATAAATCTCATTATTGAATTGGAATCTAACCAATCATTATAGAACTTCTGGTTCAGCAAGATATTTCATTTGTACATATGTATGAACTTCTGGTTCAATACAGTATTCATTTAATCAGTACGTATTTCTGTATAGTTCAAATCAGTATACTTTTATTACTTTTAGTATACCAAAAAAATCAGGTACAATATCCAAGGAAATATCTCATGATCTCAATCTTGTCGCCAAATCTTCCCTTATTTCGAAAAAGGTAATGACGCATTATCTCATTGTTCCCACCTTTTCAATAATTTATTCCATTATTTCTTGATGGAATCGATATCACTGACACGCGGAGCGCTCCTTTACGCGTTTAAATATATCATTTGGGAAGAGATTAGATCCAAAAAAATGGATGTTATATTATCAAATATTTGCAAATATTATTCTAATCTTCCGGTAAATGTTTTGAAAAAGATTTACCGAGTTCGACTTGAAAGATTGAGGCTGCTGATGGATCAAGGCTTTCCAGAAGATGTTCATTGGTTGATCGAAGCAAAAGTTTGATTAGCTGGTGAATTACCAGATTCATTTTCTAAACACATGTCTGGTTTAGGTAAGAGTACTTTTGCAAAGAAACGAAGAGCAAAAAGGCTGAACGGTTGTTACAAATGTGCTCGTTGGACATGTGATACTCGTTGCAAATCAGTAGGATATTCTTCTAGAAATCGGGATGATAAAATCGATTTCATTAAGGGTGGACTGAGTAAGGAGTCATTGGATGATATCCTATTGACTCTTGAGACGCACCCAAGTGGGTATGTGCAACGTGAACTCCTTTCCTTATATGCTCAATTTAACGAGGATAAAAATCGTTATAGTCTCGAAAATATAGTAGCAAAAGATCCTGTTTGCCAGGCTGTTATAAACAATAATGTTTTGGCTATTCAGCATTGATACAAGGTAAATCAGTTTATTATGTGTTTATATTTTTGCACATAAAATATTTTCATGTTTCATTTCTCGAATATTGATAAAGTGTTTTGAAAAATCACCGAAAGGTAAACTTTATCAAAAGTAATGTAATTTAGTCAGAATTAGGTTTTCACTTTTTCAAAAGATGAGCAGTAAATAGTGAAGTTTTTCAAGTTTAAAAAGCCAATGATTTTCACAGTTTCATGCATCCCAAAATATCATTTTGACATAAGTTTTTCTTTCTTCCTTATTCTCTCAAAGATGGAAGGACCAAAACTTCGACAGATCAAAACTATCTGTGTATTTTGTGGATCAAAAGTAGGGAAAGGTTTTGGGTATCTAGAAGCAGCCGTGGATTTAGGAAAAAAGTTGGGAGAGAAAGGTATCAATCTAGTATATGGAGGAGGTAGTAGTGGATTGATGGGTTGTGTTTCCCAATCTGCTCAAGCAGAGAAATCAAGAGTGATAGGTGTTATACCTACTCCTTTAGCTGATATCGCAGGCAAAACACGAGGGCATGAAGTACAAACCTTATCTATCCATGAACGCATAACTTGCATGTTATATGGTTCTGATGCCTTCATTGCCATGCCTGGAGGTTTTGGTACTTTAGAGGAAATCTTTAATATTACCTCCTGGGCTCATTTAGATCTCCATACCAAGCCTATTGGCCTTTTAAATGTTAACAATTTCTTTGATGGTTTGCTAACATTTCTTGATTATGCTGTGGAACAGGGATTCATCTCTCCATTTTCTAGGAGAATCCTTATTTCTGCTCCTACTATCGAGGAACTGCTGGATAAGTTGCAATCATATGTCCCCATACAAGATCCAGCAGGAGTTAAGATAGATTGGTCGCAAGGAAGGGGAATCAAGCGAAAATGGAGTCCGGTTAATGTAAACTTAACTTTGTGAACCCTAGAATAGATGGTGGTAGAGTACGGAGTATTCTTACTCTTGAGACACATCTTAAATTTCTAGGATTTTATCAATATTTAATCTTGTGTACCTCAAAGATAGGTGGTAGAGTACAGAGTATCCTTACTCTTGAAACACACCTCTTTGAGTGTTTCTTTATGTCCTCAAAAGTTCAGAGGTGGTAGGATACGGCTACTCCCGAAACACATCTCAAACTTTGAGGATCATAAATGTTTCCTCCTTTTATGTATGACTTGTTTTATGCTTCTTCAGGAGCAATAATAATATCATTTCCGCATGTTTAGATGATAATTTTTACTTCTTCTGGTATAAATATGTACTTCTTCTGGAATACATAATTGCTCGTGCAAGAACTTTTTCAGATACTTATCATCTAATATTCATCTCATAATACTGATGAGATTATTTTCACATTAGCTATGTCCATGCTATCATGTGATATTATCTTATCATACATCAACATTCTCTTGTTGGATAATCCATTTTTATCTATCTTTTCAATACAGATAATGGTAACTTCTGGTACCGTTTGATAAAATATTTTTATTAATATCTATCAACTTCTCATCAATATTTACCAACTTTTGGTAATGATAACTTCTGGTATCATTTGATAAAATATTTTCTAACTTTAGTATTGATAACTTCTGGTATCATTTAATGAAATATTTAATAACAATAATATTAATAATAATACTGGGGTTATACCACCACGTATATGTGTTGACAACAACCTCTAATATGTTAGAATTAACCAACAACTGAGGTGTTTCTGAAATAATATAAAACTTGAATATATGTAAAGTATTCCGTAAACCGACCATATAGGCGGTGTCAACATAATGAAATAATTACCTTTCATGAGTGAGCGAGTCATATCCTCCCGTCAAGGTATTCATAATAGTGATCAAGTCATATCGTCAAATCCAGTCAAGGTATAGTGATCGAGTCATATCGTCATCGTCAAATCCAGTCAAGGTACTCATAATAGTCCAATCCGTTGCGGTATAAATTCAGTCCATAATAACTCAATCCGTCATGGTATGACAATGATTATTTTACTTATACCTTGTTTAAAATCTTTAATTTATCTTGTTGATCACATATTAATCGTTAATTTTCTATTAATTTACTTTTATGTATTACCAAGGGTAAAATTGTCCATATTTTAATATGTTGCTCATATGGATAAATCAAAACCGTCAATAGGTTTGAAATTTAATTTAGAACAAACTTACTTTTGGTCCGAAGTTCAAAATCCCGTCGGAAGTGCTTCAAAAACGGTTTTTAAGAAAATCGCCACGTTCGATCGCCGAAAAATCTTAGAACTGCACAAAACAGAAAAGTAAGATTATAGAAAAATCAAGAACGTCGATATGAACAAACTTCCTGTTGACGTTGTCTCCTGATTCAGCCGCACGCGCTCCCTCGACGTCTGCGCGTGGGCTTCACGCGCGTCACGCGCCTCCGCGCCGGTGCCGGTGCCGTCGACACGCGCCGGTTCGAAAGAATCGTCCGGTCGTCGTGGTCATGGATCCGGTCTCCGATCATCATTTGGATATACGGTTTGGCGTGATTTTGGTTTGGAAGTTTCGGATTCCACAATTTCTTCAATTTTTCTATGTATTTGGAATTGATCTTCTAATCTATGATGTATAAATGATGATTAATAATAATCTGGTTTCTGATACAGAGGTTCATCATTTAGATGCAACTGTAGAGCATACTCCCGTCATATTACTCAATAGGGTAGAGATTCGTGCTGATAACGTGTTGTGAAACTATCAAAATTCTAACAAGAATTAGAGAGAGAGAGAGATTGAGAGCTAGAGAGGAGGAGGAAGATTCTTCTTGATTCTCAAGAATGGTGCAATTTACAAATGAAGTATAGGCCCCTATTTATAGGAGCGACGAATAATGACATAATCGTAATATGTAAATTTTACAGAGACATAACGATAATAGTTATTCAAAACCTAATACCTAATTTTCTTACATCATTTCCCATTATTTCATAACAATCCTATCAATATCAAGAAAATCACATCAACAGTAAAATATCATTTTCATATGGCTATTCTTATTAATTAACTCGGTTGGAAGGAGAACAAATTAAACCCACAACCCAACTTTTTAGAGTAAATTTCTGTCAAGGGGTTTAATTGTAAGAGTGGCTGCAATCTCCCTAACCTTCTATTTATAGGATTAATGTCCTCGACCTTTTAATATTATACGAACGCCTTTTGATAACACACGATGCATACTGTATGGGTATTTAGTGGGCATTTGATTTAATAAAAAAACGTTAATAAAAATCTAAATTAAAGTTAACATTTAATTTTATCTCATTTCATGAAATAACTTTTATTAATTTTCAATCATATATTTTATCAATTTTTTACTAATTTTGATTTTTCATTTTTATTATCTAAACCATACACGAGCTTAAAGTAACCGATTCTTAGTTAAACCATTCACGAGCTTGAAGTCTAACCATATTTTCATATTTTGAATACTCCGTTTCGTAAAACTATTAATGAACAATTTTATATACAATACATTTTCTCAAACAATTTTTTAACCGTGTATATTTTTTAATCGTTTTTTAATCACATATTTTATCTCGAAAGCATTATATTCTTTATTTATAAAAAAAAAACTTTTATCAAACATTAGGCTCAGTTTGTTAAAAATTTTATACTTAAAAACAATTTTTTTTAAATATATTTTTGAGATAAATATGTGGTTGAAAAGTTGATAAGAAAACTGTGTATAATTAAAAGTGGTTTGAGAAAATGTGTTGTTTAAAAATATGTTATTAAATATGTTTGCCAAACAGAAGTTGATTTAAATTGATTATTTGAGTTTTTTTAGTAAAATATGTGGTTAGAAATTGAAGAGATAAAATGTGTGTGGTTAAAAAGTGAAAAAATTGTATAATTTGCATATGTTCGGTAAACTTGTAAAAATGGTTTATAAATATGTTTATAAACTACACAAATTTCTTAAATCACTTTTTAATTACACAAATTTTCTCTCTCTATACCATTACTTTTTACCTCAAAATCATAAATAAATTAGTTTATAAACCAAACAGTATTACCAAACAATTTTGATTCAAAATAAGGCCGTCGAACACTAATGTTGAAATATTCATAGATGTGGGACATAACTGTCACACTTATAGAAGATTGTGACCATATGGAGTAATTGACCCATTTTTTAATATAAGGACAATAATAATGCACTCGGTTTCATTTTTCAAAGATATTATTTATGGGCCCCACGTATACATAGTCATCATCCCTATCCACTTAGGTTTCTTTATTTCCACCATCATTTTTCCACACACCACTCTTGCTATCTTAAGGCACTCGCATAAATTTACCAATTTGTGTACTGGAAATAGAATTAAACAGTGTGGAAATAGTGAATTCGAATACTTTGTCTTGTCTTGACTCTATATGACTGTAGGAGATATTTTACTAACAAATCTCTATTTATTCTGGCTAATCACAGCTCACTGAAGGGAAAGCAATAATGGTTCTGCTAGATCAGATCTGGGACGACGTCGTTGCCGGGCCTCAGCCTCATCGCGGCCTCAAACACCTCAAGAAAGTCTTCACCAAGCCCTTGATCATTAAAGGTTTTCTCTCTTGTCTTTCTTGTTATAATTATACAACAAAAAAGAAAATTTACATGCATGCATATAAGTTATTTTTGTATGTTCAGATGATGGAGGAGAGGGCAGTAGCAAGTACCAGAGGTCTTTGTCGATGCCGGCCAGTCCGGTGACACCGGCAACGCCTATGACACCAATTACACCGTCGCCAAAGGCGGCGCGTAAAGATAACGTTTGGAGGAGTGTGTTTCATCCTGGTAGCAATCTTGCCACAAGGAGTATTGGGGCTGATATCTTTGACAGACCCCAGCCTAACTCTCCCACTGTTTATGACTGGTACGTACGTATTTTTTCGCATTCAAAAATGCATACAGAAAAAATATATATTTTTAAATTTTTATCTTTGAAGGTGCTAAGATGATTTTTTTTTAAATGATTTTTTTTTTTAAAAATTACCAATACAGGCTCTACAGTGGGGAGACTAAGAGCGAACACCGTTGAAACGTTGACGCAAGGGAGGAGAGAGAGAGAGAGAGAGAGAGAGAGAGAGATGTTCTGTAATAGGTTTTTTACTTCCACTGTTTTAAGTTATTATAATTACTGGGTTTGTTAATTAGCTGACTTTGAATATGATCATCATCGTGTAAATATTATGGTGTGAGAGAACTGATGTCGGTTCCAAGATCTGGATCGGCTGCTATGTTGAATTTTCTTTAATTAAAACTTTTGTGAATTGTGATTATCTGTGATGATTATATTGTTGATATAATTAATGAATTCCCTGCTGCTATGCTTCCAGGGCTATTATTCATTAATAAATTTCTATAAATTTTCCTCCTGGGCATTAAACTAGTACCGTGTTTGGTACGTGATTATAATTGGTTTAATTTGATTGACCTACACCAATAGATTAATCGAAACTTACATATTGATCAGAACATCTGAACATATGATTATTGAGTTCGATCATATGAATATGTGATTTACAATGTATTCATTTACCAAATTATTATTCTCTCCGTCTTGTAAAGACAGTTCCTTACTTATTTTTCACACAGATTAAGAAATGTCAATTAATGGTGAAAAAATACAATTAATGTTGAAAAAATAAGTTTTACGCTCCCTTTTTCTAATATATCCCAGAAAAATATCCCTAATAAATTTTGTAGTTTTTAATAAAATTGAAAGAAATAAATAAATTTATTTAAAGTTAAACTAATAAAAAATATATTAAATAAATAATAAATGAGACATAAAATGTTAACTTCACTCAAAAAAAAAAAAAAAAAAAAAAATCAGATTATCTTTTTAGGACAGACGAAAAAGAAATAGTAAATCACCTTTGTTGGACGGAGTGAGTACAATCTATAGATAACACATTTTTTTCAAATTACTTTTTGTTAATACATTTTTTTCTTCAATTTTTAGTGACATGTTTTACTTATTAGATAACCCAAAAAAAAAAAAAATTAATAATGGCTAGAGATGATGAAATTACCAGATTTTGCTACATGAAAGGTCTGATACTCGGTCAATATTGCAAGGATTTATGATGTTTGTAGGATAAAGTCTTTTATTACAATCACCACAATTTCACTCGCTTTCAAGGCCTTGATTAGATAGCAAAATACTTCAAAAGTTATCCGCGGGCTAGGAATTCTCTCCTCACGCAATGAAATGAAAAAATAAGCACAAATTTGACATTTTAACAGAGTACATACATCTGGACTCCAATAAGAGAAACTAAATAGCAAAGTGAAGAATATATAATGGATGATCTTGAAAGTTATTAAATCTTATAAGATCCATTTGGTAAACTGTTTATACACATTCATAAATAACATATTTTTTCAAATAACGTTTTAACTAGACATATTTTTTTAAATCGTTTTTCAATTACATATTTTACCTCGAAAACAACACTTTTTTTAAGAAACAATTTAGATTGATGGGAAAATCGTATAGCCATTATATTGCTTCTTCCAGGCAGTGAGAAAGAAAATGCATGGGAGATGTAAAATTTGATCATCAAAGCACGTATGTAAATTAGTATTCAACATATACGTGGACGTTGGAGATGATCGATTGAAGATGCCACAGGCTCCATCGAGACTGCCATGGCGATTTGACTTATGTGCTGTGTTCATAAGCAGAAGACGAGTCCTCACCATTATCTTAGCATCCTCGTCATTGTCAGATCGTTGCTGCTCAACAACCCAAGGATTTCTTTAGTTGCTCAAGTTTCTACAAGTGCACTGTCCCAATAAAGAGGAACAATCTCTTCCCTGAATCGGTAATCACCAATCCTCTCGCATACATGTGAGCCCCACCAAGCAGGGTCTACCCATCAGATTCCCGATTCAGGTTCAGAATAATTCTCCCCCAATAAATCCAATGATTTGATAGATATGCAAACCACCAATGTGTGGATGCAAAGCAGCAATTATGGCATATAGTTTGATCCTCTCTCACAGAACGACAAGCAAGCTGTACACTAGTTGTTCCTTTCATGGAAAGTTCTACGTACACAGCATTACATCCATAAAACTGAATACGAGTAACATTTCCCAGGTCTCACTGTACTAAAAATTTGAAAATAATTCTCATTACCCATCCAGGATTATCATATAACTCACAAGCATCATCACAGATCTCACAACAAGATAATAAAAATTTAAATCATAAATATTTGATAATTTCTAAACTCGAATAAAACAAGTCTGTTTGGATGATTGAGTTTCGGGACAATGTAGTTGACCCCTTCACCAACTCTAGCTGCTCATTTGTGTGTGTGTGTAGTTTTTAACTTCTAAATCCATTTAACTTAAATGACAATATACTGAAAGCTCCAAGATTTCAGGAAAAGTGAATGGATAGAATTTCCTTCAGCATCATTAATTTGTACGACTTCCTTGCAAAGAAAATTTGTGACCTTCATCATGTCTTCATCAGTTTCCTGCACTATGCGCCTTTTGTTGGTATGCCAAAACCTATAAATACACAATTAAATTTGAAGGAATTGAAAAAAGAATGACCTAAAATACTTGACATTAGGAGGCACGAAAACAATCAATTTACCAGCTTTAGCTTTGGATCCTTCAAAGGAATAAACCATGGGATTGTAGGACCTATGCATATTCATTATTTAGCTACTACGCTACATAGACAAATAATGAATACTTACCAGATTTCTCTTGGTAAAACTGGCATGAATTTCCCCCAAGGTCTGATCCTCTGTCAATATTTGCAACTCATTGTTGCAAGGATTTATATTATTGGATTCTTTATAGAAGCTTGAATAGCTGTTTGTAGGATCGAAATCTTTTATTACAAACATCTCAATTTCACTAGCTTCCATGGATGTCTGCATAGCGACATACTGCAAGATATACGTTTTCAAAACAAATGACGGACTTGAACTTGTCTCAATGAAAGGGTGTAAAAGAGTAAGAGGTAGGATGCAGGTGCATTTACTTGGCATAAGCATCCAACCAACAATGTGGGGCTGCAGTATATGCAAGGTCGCTGCAGCTTCGGAATTTTCTCCTCATGCAATGAAACAAGCAGAAGATTGATATTTAACTGAAACAAGAAGAAATGCCTGTACTTTAATAAGAGAGAATCGTCAATAGCAAAGTGCAGAAACTCATGATGGATGATCTTGAATACTGAACTTCTAAGCAGAAACATGTGATTAGAATTAGAAAATGGTCTTAAAGATATTTTAGATTTCCGTATATTGAGGGGAAATGAAATATGCACATTGCTTCTTTCTCTATCGTTATTTTTTTCTTGTTTATCCATAAAGATGAAATCAAAATTCATGGATTAATGGAAAAAGATAGTCGAGGCACAGATGTATATTCAGTATTTTACCGCCTCGTAATTTTCATCTGAACAATGGAGATGATCAATTAGTTTTCGAAGACGGCTATTCCTGGCCCACTTCCCATTGGCCCCATTGAGACTGCCACGGCGGGTGTGACTGCGCATGCCACCTTTTCCCCAGGCTCGAATCTCTGAACTGCCAACAAGGCTAGCTGAAGCACCTGCTAACTCTCTGTTCAGATCTGAATCATTTTCATCATAACCTGCATCAGTATTGCCTCCTGCTGAAAGCTGTGGATCGCGAGCACTGACCCGTCTTTTGTGGCGTTTTGGTTTGACTTCTGTGCTACGTTCTTCATCAGAAGATGAGTCTTTGCCACCATCATGCCCATTAGCATCCACCTCCTCATCAGATTCGTGATGCTCAACAACCCGAGGATTTCTTCGGCCCCTCAAGCTTCTATAAGTGCCCTGTCCCCTAAAAAATTTCAGTGATGTTGCTCTGGCAGACGTCCGTTTCTTTCCCAATGCTTCTGATTGTCGTTGCAAAGTCTGGGCAATCGAAGCTTGGATCTATATAATGAAAGAAAAAAAGAAAATTAAGAGGGTCAAAATTGGTGGTCGGCAATTTAGAACTTGAAATGTCAACGAGCTTCCAATTCTATGTTGGCACACCACCAAAGAATGACAATGCCCTTTCTTTATCTCTATTTTTCCGCTTTTAATTTAGATCAAAATTAGTGATAAGTAAGTAGTACTTGTGGAACCAGAAATATGTGGATAAAAAGTGGTTCAACCGTTTGTAAACGATATCCAAACATGGCTAAGTAATGTAAATGTGTTTATTTTCAATTTTTTATTCGTTATTTTTTGGTTAAATTCTTCATGGGTTGGTATGGAAACGTTACGGAACATTTAATAGCTGTTTTTTTTTTTTTTTTTTCAGAATTAATTTTACTGTATTATTCACAAGCCATTCACGACTTCTCCTTTTGACATTTATAAGGAAATTTACTAGTCCCTGTCAGCCAAAAAAAGGAGCTGGGAAAATTTTCAGCTGTCTTTATGGGCACTGGGGGGGAACAAATAAATCATTCCACATAGTAATTGTGGCACATAGATCAGAAGATAAAGCCCTTAAATCTTAAATTTAACTGCAGCATGAGATTAAACTTGAGAACTGGTATCATTACCTGCTTATTGCGAGCCTTCTCCTCTTCATGAAAAGCAAATTCCTGCAACAACGAATAGATCGGTGATTTATATAAGGAAAATTTAACCAAGGAATGCCAAGACAAGAGGCCAGAAATTTGTCCACAGATACCTCCTCCTCAAATTTATCAATGTCTGGATACAAAGCAGCTATTAGGGCATCATAGTTTGGATCATCTCTCAAAGAACGACGGCTGGCACAATGTGTGCGGCAAGCAGGACACTCATTGTTCCTGTATTGAAATCCATGGATAAATGTAAATCACGAGGACTCGTTCAACAATTAGATAACAAATAAGAAAAACAAGTACCCAAGGCGCATGGATTTGTCAATGCACTCTCTACAAAAGCGATGAAGGCATTCCATGACTGTTCTTGTCTTCCTAATAATACCTGTAGTACAAAGTTTTACACAGCATTACACCCATAAAACTGATTTGACTAACAGAGAAAGTTAAGAGGGTTTTAACTGTACAGTTCTACTCTCATTTATTTATAGAAAGAGGTACAGACTCTGCACAGTGCAATAGCCAATAAGATGCAGAATTTCATTTTGATTCTAGACTCTGCTGAATTTCATTAGCATTTAGCAGAGTACTTTTTCAGGTGAAAAAGATTAGAAGATAGGGGGATTCTGAAGCTTGTAAAAAGAATAGATCATTGGATTAACTTGCAAATAGTAGCCGTACAAGAATGGAATCAGTATGACGTGCACAATGCACATGAAAACCCCCTGAAATTGATGGATGTCACAATCTATACACCTCCTTTCCATTGAATCATGATAATACTTTCTCGGTAAAACCTAGAAGAGAACAAAGAAGCAGGGATGTGATATTGGTTTCAATTCATTTGTCCTTTTTGCTTTAAATTTCTTTCATCTTGTATTTCCTTTACCAAATGCCTGAGTGATTCGAGAAAAATCTATTGTGGATGCCAAACTTCAGAGACCAGAGAGGCCAAAGTGTTTAATTTCCACAAGTAAGAACTGTTAGTTCATATGTCACATGCCTTTCAAACAATTAAGTGTACCAAGGATACTGATACACAATTAAGTATCATCAAACATCGGAGACCAGAACAGATTTGAGAGAAATCTATAAAAATTGGGCTCTACTTGTGGAATATTTTCATAAAAGCAAGATCTAAGCACAGACACGGTGTCAAGGACCGCAGCTAATACTTAGCCCCTTGACCCACTCGCAGCAACAGTTTACCCAACTTTGACCGCACTTTGTAAATATCAATGTTTTGAAACCCGACCCGGGAGTCGACCCGTAAAAGGAAAGGGTCAAGGGTCGGTGGGTCGACCAGGGGTCGACTCGGGGTCGACCCGGTGTATTAAATAAAATATTTAAAAAGAATTAATAATCAAACAATAGAAATTGGGAGTAATGATATTTTTTATTTTAGATTTTTAATATTATTTTAGTTATTTTTATACAAAACTATTTTTTTATTTAAAAATTAAATATACACAATATATAAAACATTGTAACAATAATATTTTTTGATTTTAGAATTGCTAATTCAAAAAAATATAGATTAATTATTGCTAGTTATATTTATTATACTATAATTTATTTCAAGACTTTAAATATTAAAATTATTTTAAGTTAAACACCAAAAAAAATTATTCTGAAATTATTAAACTAACAATAAAATACAAATATGTGGAGCATTGAATAAATAAAAGTAATGAAAAGACAAAATAATTTTGAAAATGGAGGTAGATGCTCTTTTTTTTTAAAAAGAAAGAAAGAAAGAAAGAAAAGCAATATAAGGAAGACAACGAAAAATTGAAAACAAAAAAAATCAAGAAGACCCACTTGGGGTTTGAACCTGAGTACTCTACATGGAAGTTGGAGGGATTGCCAATCATGCTCATCAATGGCTTTTGGTTTATAATGAATTCTAAAAATAAAAAACAAAACAAACAATGGGAATACACCAATCCCACATAGGATGAAAATAGTTGAATGGAATTTGAATAGCCATATCTAGAGGGCCGTTTGGCAATACATTTTCTGGGCGTGAGTGCAGGTGTATCACTTGCACTCGGTTGAGTTTGTTGAAGGTTTTTTTATTAAAAAAAAAAAAAAAAGACCCGGAAAACCCTTAAAACCCTGGACCAGGTCACCGGTTCAAGTGAAACCCGGCCGGTTCACCGGGTTTCACTCCGGGTTTTTTGAAGCCAGGTTTTGGCCATTTAGTGACCGGGTTTTTTAACCGGGTCGCGGGTACTGGGGTTGACCCGGCCGGGCCGTGTCTAACAACATTGGTCAATATTGATGTAATTATTGTAATTCCCTTTTAATTGTAAAAGTTTATTATGATTCTTCAGCCTTTTGATGTCTACTCCTGTCACTAGGGTTTTATCTCAGAAGTCTATTATAGGGGGTATTTGAATTTAAAACTTTCAAGCTTTTGGTGTCCACCCCCTTGCACGAACATTTGTAATTTACTGCTTTCATCAATGCATTCGAGTTTTCTCTTGTAAAGTTTATTTCAATTTGTAATCAAATATTCTTTCGTCCCGAGAAAAGCGAGAAGGTAGTCTAGCGGAACAGATTACTGCCGTGCGGTACACCTTTCTGTGCTAAGAAGAGGCGCCCCGTGAAAGTTGGTATCAGAGCCTCGGGTCACGTCCTTCGATAAGAAGACTTTGGATCCGAATGCATCACAGATCACCGATATGACTGATGCTAAGAAGAGTACTAAACAGCGCGTGGATGCGCTTGATGGGCAAACCACAAGGTTATGCTATGCTGTGGATACCTTGGAGGAGAAGGTTGAAATGGCGGAATCGTATATTCAGGATATACACATCCAACTGGATGAAAGCCGAGCAACTTGCACAGCAATGACTGAAGCTGTTGCAATTATTCCTAGTTTGCAGGAAGAGATAGAAACAATGAGAGTTCAGCTACGAATTCTCCAACGTGCGGTTGGCAATGGGCAAGTCCCCGCACAAGAAGAATATGCACCTAGGGTCAGAATCCCTGAACCGTATACCTATAGAGGGGCACGTGATGCAAAGGAAGTTGACATCTTCCTATTTGACATGGAACAATACTTTCTTGCTGCTGGCATCAAAGATGAAGCAAGAAAGGTGACTACAGCTACCATGTATCTGGGTGGAGATGCAAAGTTGCAGTGGCGGTTGAAATATGTTGATATTCAGGCCAACAGGGTCAGGATAGATTCTTGGGATCTTCTGAAAGAAGCAATTCGAACTCAGTTCTTTCCAGAGAATGTGGAATATGAAGTCCGTCGGGCATTGCAGGAATTGAAACATACTGGCTCTGTCAGGGAGTACGTAAAAGCCTTTTCTGGGCATATGCTAAATATTCGAGACATGTCAGAAAAGGACAAGCTTTTCACCTTCATGGAGGGCTTGAAACAGTGGACACGTGCGGAACTCCAGAAGCAGAAGGTTTCGGATTTGAGCACGGCAATGGAAGTTGCCGAATGCTTAATGGATTATCAGACTGAAACCAAGAAGGATCGACCATCCACGAGTAATCACTCTAATGGTGGAGGGAATAAGTAATTCAGAGCTGGCTCAAGCTCGAATGGGGAAGAACGATACTCCAACCAAAGAGGAGGTGGATATCAAGGTTATCGTTAGAACAACTCTCATGGTTATCACCAAGGTGACCGTAAAGGCAACTATCAGGGTATTAACCAAAGCAATTGGAATAAAGGAAAGACAGCAGAGGGTAGATCTGATACTGCTCCCAAAATTGTATGCTTTTTATGTGAAGGACCTCATCGGGTGTCTGATTGTCCACAGAAACGAATGGTAAATGCCTATTGTCAACTAGCAAGCGGGGTATCAACGTTAAAGCAAGATGTCCCACCTGCTAGTAGTCATGGCGAGACCGAGACCGATTCCGAAGAGGACGAGGAGGTGGTTGGTGCATTTTCCCATCGGTGTAACTCAATATCACGCCGAACAACTGAAAAGGAGAAAGTCCGTTCAAATGAGGAAAAACTTGAAGAATCTAAAGCTCGTATTTGTAGGGCTAAGGGATTAATGCACATTGATGTAAAGATCAATGGAAAGCCAATTAGGGCCATGGTGGATACCGGAACTACCCATAACTATCTTGCAAGTACCGAAGTTGGGCGTCTTGGGTTGGTTCTAGAAAAGGGTAGCGGAAAAGTCAAAGCTATCAATTCAGTTGCTCAACCGATTGCGGGAGTAGCCAAATCTGTGTTGATCAAGGCTGGTCCTTTTGAGGGAAGGACTAATCTTTCGGTAGTTCAAATGGATGACTTCGCACTTATTTTGGGATTGGAATTTCTTCGGGACACAAAGACTGTTGTGTTCCCACATTCAGACTCTTTGATGATGATGGGTTCTAAATCATGTGTCATTCCTACATTGGTGGGAAAATTGGGTGAGAAGAGTATCTCAGCCCTACAATTCAGTAAGGGTATCAAGAGGAATGAACCCTCATTTCTATGCACTCTTCGTTTAGAGGAGATTGAAAAGGAGTCGGGCCCTATTCCACAACCTGTTCGAAACCTTATATAGGAATTTGAGGATATCATGTCGGAAGAGTTACCGAAGAGACTGCCACTGCGGAGGACAATTGATCATGAAATTGAGCTTATTCCGGGTGCAAAACCACCTGGCAGGACACCTTATCGTATGTCTCAACCCCGAGCTTGAAGAGCTTAGGAAAAAAATTGGGAGAGATGTTAGAAAGTGGGATTATCGTGCCTGCGAAATCGTCATATGGAGTTCCCGTGTTATTCCAAAAAAAGGCCGATGGTTATCTCAGAATGTGTTATGACTATCATGCCCTAAACAAGATCACTGTAAAGAACAGTTATCCTATTCCACTGGTGGATTGCTTTGATCGACTAAGTAAGGCGAAGTATTATACAAAGATTGACCTTAGGTCCGGATACTCACAAGTTCGGATCAAGGAGGGAGACAAAGCAAAGACTACTATGGTGACCAAATATGGAGTATTTGAATTCAAAGTCATGCCTTTTGGCCTATCAAATGCTCCCGCTACTTTCTGCACGATGATGAACCAAGTGCTCCATGGATTCTTGGACGATTTTGTAGTTGTGTACTTGGATGATATCGTTATCTACAACGATAATTTGGAGGAACATGTCCAGCATGTGAGAAGAGTCCTTTGTCGGCTCCGCGAGAATGAATTGTATGCCAAACCGTCCAAATGCTCGTTCGCCCAAACTTCTATCTGCTTCTTGGGTCACGTCATTGAGCAAGGAAAGGTTCGCATGGATTCAAAGAAGGTTAAGGCCATCAAGGATTGGTTACCACCGAAGAACGTACATGAGGTACGTTCGTTTCTTGGGTTATGCAATTACTATTGAAGATTTGTGAAGGGATACTCAGAATTTGCTAGGCGTGTCAAAACGACTCGTCGGCTCGGGCTAAGCTCGGCTCAAGGCTCGTAGGATCGAGCCGAAGCTCGGGCCGAGCCCAAAAATGCTCACTGGGCTCGAGCCAGGCCGGCCCGTGTGGAGGGCCAATTTGGCCTGTAAACAGGCCAAATTGGCCCGAAGACACGGACCAGAATGGCCCATGTCTGCTGCTGCTGCCTGCAAATTTGCAACCAGCTGCCTGCATGTTGCAGGCAGCTCACGGGTTGCTACATTTTTTATCTGATTTGAAATATGCAGATTTTTTTTTGAAATTTTGAATTTTGAATTTTTTTTTTTTTTGTTTTCCCACTTTTTTTTTCTATAAATAGGTCGTATTTTGTTTGTTAATTCACAATTCACTTACAAGTTTTTTCATTTCGTCATAATATTCATTTGTTTGCTATAATTTCTATTCAATTCTCTATTTTTCTATATTCTTCAATTATTGTGATAATATTTCTCTCGGTTTCAAGTTTCAGCTTTCAAATTTGAAACTAACTACATTCTACACTACAATACTGATACGTATGGAGTTTAACAGCGATGAAGTTAACCAATTCAGGAGTAGTTCTAGTACTCCCTCTCATATCGATGTCCTCGAAAATGCTCCCATTGACTTGGATGATATCCAAGAGGAGGAAATTGTTGAAATCAAACGAGTTAAAAAAGAGTCATCGGATTGCTGGCAACATATAACAAGGAAAAAAGTTGGTGTTGAAAATGGAGTTGATATATGGAAAGCGTGTTGCAATTACTGTGGTAAGGAAATGAGCTGGAAGCCCGGATCAAGCACTTCACATTTGAATCGGCACATAGCAAGGGTGTGCAAAGCGAAACCGGTTGGTGACCCAACACAGTCCCAGCTTGTTTTTGGTGGTTCTGTACCTTTTGGTACTACTACTCTTTCAACATTTGTGTATTCGCAAGAAAGATTTCGCGAAGGTATGACTGCATATGTGGCGGCCGCTGAGATGCCCCTTTCCTTAATTGACTCTTTCACTTTCACCCGATTTGTGCAGAATTATCTTCAACCCAGGTATACTCCTTACTGTAGAAATACACTTCGTGCAGACACCGTAAAATTATATAACAAAAGGAAAGAAATTACCATTAAAGCTTTAAAAACATATGAGACTGTTATTTCATTTACATCCGATTTATGGACTGGTGGTAACAAAAAAGGTTATATTGCTGCCACAGCTTATTACATTGATAATCTTTGGATTTTACACAAAAAAATTATTGCATTTAGATTAGTAGAATATCCTCATAATGCCGCTAACATACATTTAGTTTTAAAAGGGATTATACAAGAATTCAGTATGCAAGATATGATTCGTAGTTTTACTTTTGATAATGCTAGCGTTAATAAGGTTGTTATTGATAAATTTATTTCTGATTTTAACCCTGTATTTGATAGTTTATTTTTTCACCAACGTTGTGTTTGTCACATTATCAACTTAATTGTTAAAAGTGGTTTAAAACATATTGAAAAATCCTTAGATAAAATTAGACAAGCAATAAATTTCATAAATGTATCACCATCAAGAAAACAAGCATTTAATAGTTTGTGTGCGGAGTATAGTTTAGAAAAACATTCATTTGCTACGGATGTATCACATAGATGGAACTCTACATACCTTATGTTACACTCGTGAAAATTATGATAAAATTATTTCAATGTATTATAATGGTAGACATACGTATGGATCTGACAATAATTTAGAAGAGTGGGAATGGAAAATTGCATTCTGTGTAAAAAGATTTTTAAAAGCCTTTTATGATGCCACAAATGCATGCAGTGGTGTTTACTATCCAACATCTTCACTTGTTTTACAGCATTTTTTTCATATTGCACAAACATTATATCAATATAGAAATTTGCCAATTTTTAATGTTGTAGCCAGTTCCATGGAGTTAAAATTTTGCAAATATTGGGAAGAATTACCTTCTTTATTTGTTTTAGCATCGGTGATGGATCCTCGATTAAATTTAATGGGCACTAAGGCTATTATAAAGGGAATTTCACAAAATTTAAATATAGAATTATCACATGTTAATGTGGAATCTTTATTATGTGAAATGTACAATTATTATACTGCAAAAAAAGATCAATGTAGTTCTAGTTCCCAAACTAATGTTTCCCAAAGTACTCCAATGCATTCTAATTCTTTATGGGACTTTATTAACACAAATGCAAGTGCTCCCTCAATTAGTTCCAGTGGAAACACATCTAGATCAATAGGTGGTACAAATGTTGAAATTCCATCTGAATTAGCTAGGTACATGTGTGTGGACGTTCGTAGTGTTTTAACACCACAAGAATTAGAGAATTTTGATGTTTTAACTTGGTGGAGGTGTAATGAAAGGCAATATCTAGTTGTAGCAAAAATTGCACGTGATTTACTAACACCTCCGATGTCCCCCTTGGCATCGGAGGCTGCATTTAGTTTAAGTGGTAGGATTTTGTCAGACGAACGATCAAGACTGAAAGAAGACATATTAGAAGCTCTTGTATGCTTGAAGGATTGGGAATGTGCAGATTTACGACTTCAAGATAAAGTTGATAGCATCATGGCCGAGGACTTGGAGCAATATTTAAGATAGAAGAAATTGTAAGTTTTTAAAAATCATTGTGTAATTTAAATTATTATATTTTTAAAAAAATTGTACACGAAATTTTTTATTCGTGTACAATTTTTAACTCCGCCTATGTTAATCATAGCCGGTCCCAAGCCCGGAAAAAGGAGGAGGGTTGTAACTTGTAATCTTTATTGAATATATATAAAACAACTAGTAATTTAATTTTAGTATAGATAGACTTTGCGAAATCTACGTTTACATTTTTATTAAATCTTATGTTTGATATTTTAACTACATTTATTGTGTATAATTCATTTAAGTAATTACAAATATAATACATATTCATTCGCCGTATAAAAAAAAAACGGAAAAAATGGGCCAGCCCGGCTCGATGAAGCTCGAGCCGAGCCTCAATTTTTTGGCCGAGCTTTGGCTCGGCTCGGGCCAAAAAAAGTTCGAGCCTTGATGTTCGGCTCGAGGCTCAGCTCGGCTCGGCTCGTTGACATACCTAGAAATTGCACTACCCCTGCGGAACTAACGAAGAAAGAAAAAGTTTGGGATTGGTCTGCACAATGTCAAGTTGCTTTTGAGAAGTTGAAGAAGTCCATGTGGACGAACCTAGTATTAGCCTTACCGGACATGACAAAACCTTTTGAAGTGCAGACAAACGCTTCTGATTTTGCGCTTGGTGGAGTCCTAATGCAAGAAGGACATCCGGTAGCTTTTGAAAGTCGAAAACTGAATGATGCAGAACGTCTTTACTTGACACACAAAAAAGAGTTGTTGACAGTGGTCCATTGCCTCCGAGTATGGCATCACTACTTATTGGGGTCCCCATTTATTGGGAAGACGGATAATACAGCTGTATGTCACACCCGAAACTCTCGAGCAAGCAGGCTCGTTGGCAGGAACTTCTTTCGGAGTTCAATTTCATGTTAGAGTATCGTCCTGGATCCAGTAATCACGTCGCGGATGCTCTCAGTCGTCGAGCGGTCTTGTTGATTTAAGTTTTTTTATTATACACAATTCAACCAAATCTCAACCATCAATTCTCCTAAAAATTACTATTCATTTCAAAAAAACTCTTTTTAAACAATATCAAACACACAATATCTTTTTTTTTATAGTTTCTAATATAGGACATGGAACATGCCATATCAATCATCTGCCTGAGAATTGTTTAAAAAATATATGAAAAAGGGACTCAAAGTGTTGCTTATCGGACCAATGTTGCGAGTGTCCCAGGAGTGTCAATGACACAACACTTGAGAGACATGGACAGACTGCAGACTATAAGCATGGCGCTTGATATACAATAGTCATTTGTTAAATAGTCTACAAATCTAAAAAACCAATGGAAAACAAAAAAAAAAAAAAAACCAAAAAAAGGTATGGCCAGAATTGAATTTGGACGCTAGTAGCTACCGTATAAAGGGCTTCGGTGATACCACCGAGGTTATCCCTCTTAATGTTGATAAAAGGTTTATTTTTCAATTCTGCAAGAGAGTCCAAGGGGCTTCAGAAATAGTAGATTAGCTAATATTAAACTTCGACTGATAAGTAAACAGCATATTCCTAGATGTTTGCATCACTCCCTTGAACAATTTTAAACTTTATTGCAAATTGTTCAAGTTAATAAATTTGTTTAGCAATGGATCAAATTTCAATAGTAATGCACAGGAGTACGTGGTGCAGAACATTTCAGTTGCATAACATTATTATAATTGCATACTTGGCAAACTAAAATAGAAAAGACGTACCTAAACATATTGGACATTGAACTTCCTTGCGTATTTCTGACAATTTCACGATGACAAATCTGGGATACAATATGAAATTTTTGAGCAAATCATGAATTACCTTACATACAGAAAATAACCATGAATTGGAATGGTGCACAATGAAATTTCTTTGCTAGATGTATCATGGAACAAACCGAATTGTAGGACCACAAAAGGATCCCGGTTGCTCGTAAAACATAAAACAATGATCACATATGCACTTTCTGCTATATCAGAGAGGTTCAGATTTTAGTCAAAACTGAACAACATTCAATTCTTTCCTTAATTGGAGTTATACATTGTTTCTAAATCCCAGCCCATTGGAGTCGATATGTTTCTGAATAAATAGTTGGGTTGGACAAAAAAATCTCCAGAAAACCGGACCAGTGGTTCAGAAAGGTTCCAATGCTAAAAGGTAAATTCAGTTTTATAACAGAGAACTGAAATTCAGTATGATTCTCATGTTAACAGCATAAGATAAAGAACCGAACATGTTACCCGATTTTCCTTCTTTTCTTAATTCTTTAGCTTTCTAGCAAAATGTTAAACTTTGACCGGTGGATGCATCTAACAAGTATACACCAACAACATTAAATCTACCCATTAGTGAGGCTCAAAGCACTGATGTACGCCAAACCGGAGCAAAGCAAACCAAACAGAACCAGTTTGGTCCGGACAGATATTCTTCATTCACATAGAGCAGTGGCCAGTTCTTATGAAAACAACCAATTTCTTTTCTTTCTTTTCGTGCTCTCAGCCAGGTCCCACCAGAATATGTATTAAATCGAAACATGCCCACCCCTTTGAAAGCTAAATGGTGTTAATGGTCAATAACAAAGTGACACACTGCACAAATGGTTAATAAAAGAATAGCATGTTGACTTGGTACAATTGGACAACTATAATCTATTAAAACTAGTGCTCACAATTGGTTACAAATTTGAAAATCTATACTCCAATGGGGGATGTTTATCACCAGGTCAACATTCCCCTTATAAAAGCACTTACTTACTCTTAAATACGATCTCGTGCAAGATTCCAGCCAAGAAAATATAAGCATGACAAATCCACGCGGCCATCCCAATGAGAGAGACGCGTAATTTCTGTTGGACTAGAAGTCACAATCTTAGTAAATGAAAAACAAAAAGACTTGCAGCTGCTCACTAGGCTTAATGATCTTGTAAGCTTCTGCTTACAAAACACTTCGTATCAAGCTGCATCTTTCTATTTAGCCCCTGTTTGATGTTCATTTTAAAGAGAGAATGTTTTTTGAATAGTGATTTTTTTTTGAGATGTGTGGTTGAAAACCAAGGAAAAATTATGGGTTTGGGTAGAATATTTTATTGTGTGAATGTGCTGTTAAAAATAAGTATTAGAAAAAAGAGTTTTTGTTTAAAGAACATCAAACAGAGGCTTAAACGCCTCCCAATATGCAGCACCCTTGGACTCATCGTGCAGGCTCTTAATCTGATAATTTTTTTATTCTTATTGCCATCCCTCTCATTTACTACCTACTGATAGCCAAAATTTACCTCAGCTTACCTTTATCAAAATGTCCTTCACCGACGTTGTTTGTTTTCTTTTAAAAACTTTGGCTTCTTTAACAAATTTGGGATTCTATATCTTTGTAATTCCTCGTTGCATTGGAATAAATAATATTTGATGATAAAAATTATAAAGTGTTCAACAAGTAGATGTACATGTGCATGAGCTTTTTGCATTATAGAATCACTCCTCTGGATTGAGGAAGTCAACAATCACTAAGCCAATGGGGATGAAATACCATTACTGCATCTTTACAAATTCTGGCTCCCTAATAGATGACTCTTAGTGTCAAAGCTGCATTCGAAAATTCATCTATAAACCAAATCTCTCTTAGTGGTAAGCATCTACAAATTCCGGGAGCAAGCCAATTTCAAGTAGCCGGATACCGTACGGTCTGTACCCATCAAACCGACTCAGCATGCAACCTTTTCTTACAATATAACAAAACAAATCCTAATAACAGAAAAAACAATAGAATTTAGTAATTTAACGTAAAGCAACTAAAAAATCAATTTATGCAGAAAATAGTCATCACAAGAATCCAGAATAAAACTTAGTTAAACTCAAACCCTTAATGAGCAAAGGGTGATAGCAAAGAGTTTTCAATAACTAGAAGATCTAAATAAGTTGAAAGTAATTGAAAAGTAAGCCCAGAGCCCTCTTTGATGAAACGTGCAACCTTAAACAGACAAATCGTATGGAAACATAAAGCAGGCAGATCTCAAGCTAATTTCATTGATCTACGCATCATACATTTCTAAAATTCACAATAATCACAACATGGTCAAAGCAATTAACAGTATACACATTATTGACATGTATGCCAGAGTGCAGATACGTGTATATGAGTCTAAATGTATGTAGATGAAGAGAGAGAGAAGTACTCGTCTTTTTCTTCGTCACTGGAGGAAGGACTTCCATTGGAAACTGAGTCGGAAAAGAAACAAATCAATAAATAAACGACAAAGGAGGACATTCGAATTTATCGCCACAATTGTAGGCAGAATAACGCATGTACAAAGGCGTGTACATGTATACGCATGTGAGAAAATACCTTCGTCGTTGTCGGGTTCTCCATGGTTGTGATTCGGGTTGCTTTGGAGCGAATGATCGGCATCCTCTTCCTCGGGCGGAGAAGGAGGAGAAGGAGGGGGAGGGGGAGTAGTATTATCGAGCGGACGCTTCTGGGCAGGCATTGACAGTCCAAGCTAACGGAGGAGCTCGAGGCGGCGATGTGGCGGTGACACACTGACCCGGGATCAGCGAACGATGGAGGCAATTTTAGTGTGGCTTCGTTTTGTCTGTATAAACTTTTATATACGCGAGTGCGTGCTGAGTGCTCTCTTCCATCCGGTTAATTGCGTACAGTTCATTTAATTTGATTGTTCATCTAGCATTTTTCATTTTAATAAAAATCGATTTAGAAAATTGGTTTTAAAATATTATCTTTTCAGCCAAAAAACAAAAAAATAGTTAAATATATGGATGATAACTGTACTTATATTCATGTTATTAAATCATTACTGAATTTTATCATGTTACTCACTTGTCACTAGTGGACATTTAGATCGAGAAAATCGATCAAACCTATCGAACCAGACCAATTTAACCAATTTTCGGTCCAATTGCAGTTTTAATTTTTGCAAAATTGATCAGATTGGATCAAGTTGGTTTGATTTGGTTTGATTTACAGTTACACAATTCTAACCCGTTTAAACCTGAACTGACCCAACTCATACCTACCCTACCCAAACCAACTACCCTACGTGAGAATGTTAGAAACAAAACCTAACAAATAAAAACAAAAACACAAAAATTTTCTTGCGACACCTGCGTTCTTCCTCAAAAGTCAGATCGAAGACCACTTCCATCGAAAATCTCTCTAGGCACCGCCATTCACTCTGCTCCAGTTGTGGTCAATAGACATCGATCAAAGATGAGGTAAAAATCATTTTTATTTTTCTCACTATATAGGGGATAATATCCAACAATCCCACTAGGAGGCACAATAAGCGTAATTATAGTGGGTTGAGGAGGAAAAAGAAAGTGATAGGGGAAGTGATCAATTGTCAATGGATAGTTTGGGAAGAATGAAGAATAGAGAAGATGGGTGTGAACGTGGGTACATGCGATATTATAGGGATAGAAATGGGGTAGGTGGGAAACTTAGAAATATCAAGATGACAATACCATCTTTTCAAGGAAAAAGTTATCCTAAATTGTATTTGGAGTAGGAGAAGAAGTTAGAATTGATATATGACTACCATAATTATTCAGAAGACAAGAAGGTAAAGCTGGTTGTGATAGAGTTAATTGATTACGCGATCTATGGTCAGATCAATTAATAATAATAAATAGGAGGAACCAAGAGAGAGGTGTGGGGACTTGGAGTGAATTAAAATCGCCCATAAGGAAGAGATTTATTCCCAGTCACTATTATAAGGATCTTTACTAAAAGTTGATGGGGCCTTTTTTAAGGTTCTAGAAGTGTGAAGGATTATCATAAAGAGATGAAAGTCTCTATGATTATGGTGAATGTTGAGGAGGATATGGAGGCTACTAAGGCCATATTTTTTGGTGGGTTAATTAGGATATAGCCAATGTGATTGAACTACATTATTATGTAGAGTTGGAGGACATGGTGTACATGGCTTTGAAAGTGGAAAGACAATTGAAAACAAAAGGGGAAGCAAGGCATTCTTTGAGCTCTAATCCTTTTTGGCAACCAAAGTGGGAAAGCAACACTAGAAGTGATAAAGTTGTTCCAAGGGAGAAGCTCGAACCACCTAAGGGGAGAGAAGAGCTAACTAGCAAAGGTAAATCTAATTTTAGTTTCCAACCTACTAGGAATAGAGATATTAAGTTTTAGATGCTTGGGTTTCAGGCACATTGCTTCACAATGTCCAAATAAAATGACAATGCTCATGCGTAATGGGGATGTGGTGTTAGGAGATGAGGGTGATTATGAGGGAATGTTTGAGTTAGAGGATACTAGTGAAGAGGGAAAATAATATGTTTTAGTTAAATCTCTTGTTACTAGGCTTGTCCTTAGTACAAAATTAAGGTGGTGAGATGGATCAACAAAGGGAAAATATTTTTCGTACTAGGTGCTTTGTGAATATAAGGTATGTAGTCTGATTATTGATAGTGGGAGTTGTACCAATGTAGATAGGAACACCTTAGTTGAGGAGCTAGGTTTGGTTATATAAAACATCCTGGGTCTTGTAAATTGCAGTGATTGAATGAATCTGGGGAGGTCAATGTGAACAAACAAGTTAGGGTACACCTTACAAAAAAAGGTTGAACCCCAACCTTAGGGGACCCCACCTGCCCTGCCCTAGGCCTTGGTGAAGGATGTAAATCGCAGGTTATGCCTCCCAGAGTGCAGGGTGAGGGCTTACCTTTTAACTTGGTAAGAGCCGGATTCGAATCCCTGACCAAGCGAGGATGGTCTTTAAACCACCCTCCCTTTCACCGCTGAGAGATGTGCCCTGGGGGCAGCGTACACCTTACTATTGGTAGGTACGATGATGAAGTGGTATGTGATTTGGTTCCTATGAATGCTAGACATGTTTGGTTGGGGAGGCCAAGACAGTATGACAGAGAGGTGATACATGATGGGTTTACAAATAGTTACAACTTTGTGAAGGATAGGAAAAACTTTACTCTTATTCCTTTGACACCAACACATGTCTATGAGGACCAATTAAAATTGAAGGGAGGGTGAGAGAGAAAAAAAAAAGAAGAGAGTTGAGGTTCAAACCTCAGAAAAAGAAGATGATGTGTACAAAGAGAGAAGAAAAAGAGAGACTGCAAAAAAAGTGAGTTTGTTTGCACAAAACTTAACGTACAAGGATGCCTTTCTTGCACTTAACAACTCTAACCACCCCTCCCAAGTTTGGATATTTATTTGTTGTAGGAACACAAGTCTACCTTTACACCTAAAACTGGGATGATCATTGATGGCAAGAGTAGGCAACCAATAATATTTTAGAAGTTTGAAGGAGGAAAGAAAGTGTCTGCATGTTGTTTCTCAATCCAAAAAGAGCAAAATGTATATGGCCATTGAATCATGCCCTGATTCGAGGTCGAATCATTTTCAAGATGGAGGGTGATGAGTATCAAGACAACATGCAAGAGATCAAGTTACAAGGGACAAGCACTCAAATACAACTTCGGAAACTCCGAAGATCAAGTATGACAAGATAAAAGAAGGCTTAAGACCAGTGCAAGTGGTTGGAGACCAAAGTTCAATTCAAAGAGCAAGCTAGGAAGAAGAAGCCCATAAACTACTTTATAAACCTCTACAATGGCAAGGTGGATAGTTTTCCAACTTGAGAGAAATTACGTTTGCCCTTGTGATCACAAGGTTTAATCTTTTAGGGTTTCTAGATTTTTATTTCATTTTTCGTTTTAATTATTCTAATTTCCTTTTTTTGGCCAATTGTTACCTGCCACAAGGTATATGAAGCCACTTTATCATATAAAAGAGATTTTTATTTGTTGTAAACACAACTTTGGTATTATTAAGTTATTTTATTAAAAAGAAAAGGGTGAGGATTCCCTTTTCATTATTCTTAATTGAACTTTATCAGAACTTATCAAAGATTCATATCTTTGTGGCGTTCAGCCTAGAACTTATCAAATGATTAGATACCATTTTTGGCCTTCACCCATTGTAGTTCTTATTTCCGCATATCAACGGCTCTAATATTTAATATACCTTAGGTTCTTGATTCATGGTGCTCGGGTCATAGTGTTATCACCTATCAACTTGAATTTAGGTTTTTCAGGCATTTTTCAATCTTAGTTCCCCGAGTTCGACATGATTCCTACATGGGTTCACATCATCAACCCATACCTTTTTCTTCACTCCTGCTTCTCTCAGCTTAACACATACCTTCTCTAGATCTATCAAGTCTCTCTACAACACGTCTTTTCTTGTCCCTCACAGCGTTTGTCGACTATAGCCACCATCTTGAAGAACTTCGAATACGGCACCCGTGACCACCCTGCGGCCATTGCCTAGCAGCGAGTATTGCCAAGTACCCTAGAAAAGAGACTATGGCTCAAGTGCCAAGTTGATGTAACCTAACCTATGGCTATTATGACAAGTTTCTCTACGGCTCAAACCGTGGGACATAATGTTGCCCCAATCACAACTGTTCCGATTAATTACAGGGAAAGGCGAAGAAATTCAATGAGCTGAATTTCAAGAGAGGACATTATAAGATGCTGTTCTATCTGACCACCTTGAATTTTGCGAGATTCTTAACCGAAAAAACTCCAGTACTACAAGAGGGTGAGGGAGACATTCAGGAAATTAATGCGTCTATGCTTGGAAGTATTTTGGTTTCCTATGTAGAAATTATGTCATTTTCAGTTTGACAGATACAATGTACGATGTGTACAACACGATAAAAATAGTTAAGAGATTACGGGAGCCTTTGGAGAAAAATATGAAATCGAGGATGCTGGAGCCAATAAATTTATTATTGGCCGCTTCTTGGACTGTAAAAAAGTGAACTACAAATCTGTAATTAGTCAAGTACAAGAACCTCAAGTAATCTTGCATGAGATTCACTCCGAGGGAATGGTCGTGAGTGAAACCTTGCAAGTGACAACAATGATTGAAAAGATACTTCCTACATGGAAGGATTTCAAAAACTACATAAAACACAAGTGAAAGAAAATGAACGTTGAAGAATGTATTGTTCGACTTTGCACCGAGGATGTAGCGCCCCGAGTTCCGTATACCCGATTCACTACGTCATTTTCTGTCTAAATTTTTCGAATAATATTTTTGCGGAAGAAATAATTGAAATTCATTTTTTTGCAACATTAAATATACTGTAATGGCCGATAAAATTGAAACATTTATGAAACCATTTGAAATAGTAAATCGAACCATTAATTTTGTAAAGAAATTGACAATGTCATAATTTCTCAAATAAATGAACTTCTCTAAATTATTCGATTGTTTGGAAAAATACGGAAATCATTAACGTCAAACTTTCAACCGTTTAACGATTATTGCCACCATCATTCATCGCTCGCCACCGTCTCCGAAATCTGCAAAACTGTTAAAAAGTAGGGTGAGTATTTCATGGGGGAAATACTCAGTAGACTCATCACAAATTAATTTAATTTATAAGATGATTAAACACATAAATCCCGGCTCTTTATAAAACGGGCATTGATAGAGCTTCTTTATAAAACTGCTCTTGATAAAACTCATATTGTGCATTACAGCACGGGACATATTTTGCAAATCATAGGCTCTTTGAAAATAGCTCTTTGAAAACAGCTCTTTGAAAACCATATACTTATAAAAACATTTTAATTATGCCAAGCATAATTTCTTTTGAAAGCATAACATAAGATAGGATTGAAATCCTCATAAACATAGGGAGACACAAGAACTTTACCGAACTTAGGTGGCAAGAATTCTTTATGCAGTAAAATCATAATAACAGTAAGTTTTCATCATAACATAGGATAAGATCGAAATCCTAGAATTTTACCGAACTTAGGTGGCAAGAATTCTTATGTAGTAAGATCATAATAACAGTAAGATCATAATAACATAGGATAAGATCGAAATCCTCATAAATATAAGAATTTTACCGAACTTAGGTGGCAAGAATTCTTATGTAGTAAAAATCATAATAACAGTAAGTATACCAAAACATAATTCATGAAATTCATAGGGATCATTTCCATCATAACATAAGATAGGATCGAAATCCTCATAAACATACGCGACAGGAATTTTACCGAACTTAGGTGGTAAATCCTCATAAACATATGGAAAGACAGGAATTTTACCGAACTTAGGTGGTAAATCCTCATAAACTTATGGAGACACAAGAACTTTACCGAACTTAGGTGGTAAGAATTCTTATGTGCATAGCAATGATCCAAAACATATAAAACATTATCGTAAAAACATAGGGTATACTTACTTTTCATAAAAACATAAGGTATATTTACCTTTCATAAAACATACTTAATTTTCTTGAAAATTGACTTTCACAAGTCACATGACATTTATATGAAATCATAATTTAAATCAATTAATAAGTGCGAGTCTACGCATTGTTCTTTCCATGAAAATACATTTTCATTTCCTTTCATAAAAATAACTCTTCACAAGTCACATGACATTTATATGAAATCATAATTTAAATCAATTAATAAGTGAGAGTCTACCTCAAATCTGACGAGTGCAAAGTTGAGCGGGAATGACTTCAATTTCTTTAAATTCTCCGTACGCTTCGTCTTAGCCAATAAGTCACTTTAGTCTATCGAATATATAGTTCAAAATGATAAATTATAATTTGAAGACTAAAATTGATGTTTTGAAAGTTGAGGGACTAAAATGAATACTTTTGAAAGTTCAGGGACTAAAATAGATATTTTGAAAGTTGAGGGATTAAAATGAATACTTTGAAACTTGGGCTTAAAAGTAAATCAGCAGGTATTGAAATAAAAGAGTTTAAAGTTAAAGGGCTGAAGTAAATCATTTAAAACTTTGGGGCTGAAATGGATAACTTAAAAAGTTGGGGACTGATTTGAAAACCTTTAAAACTTCAGGGACCAAGCTGCAATTTCTGAAAATTAAATATATATCTCAGCTTTACTCTCTCTCTATCACAACTCGTTCAGTTTAAACGAGGAGAGAACCAGGGGAGAGGAGACGAACGGTGAACGGCGGTTCCTTTCTGCGAAAACCGACCCTTCAGCCGGCGGTTTCGCCGTCGAAGCGCCGTCGCAAGGCGGGGTGAGCTGCGGTGTGGTTGTATGAAGATTTTAGGGCTAAGTTATGTGCAAAAATTGAAGAGAAATCGAGGTAGACTGAGGCTGAAGATTGAGGTTTTTCCGGCGATAATCCGGCGATCGAGGTAGGTAGGTATTTTGGGTATTCTATTTCTTGGGTTTTGGTTTGATTTGGTGATAGTGAAAATGGGAGTTGGGCAGTTACGGCTTCGAGTGGCGGTTCTTGGGAACGAAGGGCAGCTGCAGGTTTTGGGTTGGGATTGAACAGTGATGGTGATGGATTTGTGCGGTGATGGTTTGTTGTCCGATCGTGGAGGTGGGGAGTTGGAGGTGGCAGTAGTGTCAGATTGTAGGTGATTGCAGTGAGTGTGTTGAGATCGATTTTGGAATTGGGGTGATGATGATGGAAGTTCATGGCTATGGTTGAGGTTGAACTGTGGTTGCAGACGGTTGGCGATGGCTGGATTGAGGAGTGCTGGTTGACCGTGGCTTTATGAATTGGCTGTGAATTGATTTCTTGGAGGTGTGACTGAGTTGTGTGATGGTGATTGAGGGTAGTGAACTGTGATGGTGGCTATTGTGTGATCGATATTGGAGGTTGGTAATGGAGCTGCTGGTGGTTCGCTTCTTCCGGTGATTGAGGTGATTAACTGAGCTCCGTCTATTCTTTGATTTTGGTTTTGGGTGAAGATTTATTGATGGTGAATTGGAGATTGGCAGTTGAAGTGGTTTGGTGAAAATGATTCGATTTCTGGCTGTGGTACGTGATTGAGGTGAGACCGATTTTGGTAATACTGTCGTGGTGGTGGTGGCTGCTCAATAGTTTGGTTGAATGGTGTTGATAAATTGTGAAGTTGGGTGGTTGATTTGGTGATGATGATGACTGATTGTAGCTGGGCAGCATAATGCAGTTTGGTGATTTTGGTTTGGAGGTCGATTGATGACGGGTTTGAGCAGTGGTGGTGATAACTGATGATGATGATGATGGGTGATGATGTACTGTGGTGATGGTGAGTTTATACAGGTGATCTCGTGGGCTGGGGATGGGTAATGATAATAGTGAGTGTCATTTGCTTTGCTGGAAAGAGTGGTTGGCTCAAGAATGGGGTTGTAAAGTGTGGATTCGAGGCGGAAAGGAGAAAACATGTGGGGTAAAAGTTTTATTTAATTTGGTATGATAATGATGGTGTTATGAGGTGGAAAGAATGATAAATATAAGAAGGAAAGGAGAATAAAGAGGAATGCAAAACGTGGGAATTAATCAACTGAAAATTAGACTAATTTTTATTAAGAAATGTATTTAAAACAGATATATTTTGGACTGAAAATAATTTGAGAGTAATTAAATTTTGAAATAAAATTGAAATACGTATTTGGACTTGAAATAATTTGAATAAGGATCATTGGGATATTTTAATAAATTTGGAATTCAAAATGATTTTGAAAATAATACTTTGAATAAATAATTAAATAACATATTTTTAGAAATTCGGATTTTAATTTAAAATCGAACAAATTCGATATTTCTTGACTTGGCTAGACGAATTCGTCGCGGCGTTAACTTCAAAATAATAAATGAAATAGTAGCGACACAATTTTCTAAATATTAAAATAATTATTTATTGCATAAAAATTCTGTGTCGCTATAGAGGAAGACAACAAAGATTTTGAAAAGAAAGGGTTCAATCTAACTATGACTAAGGTAAATGTTTTGGAGTATGACTAAAGCTCTAGGATCAACAAGAGAAAGTCTAGGTCGTTTTGCAAAGGAATAAAGTTGGGACCAAAAGGAGGAGTTTTCAAGAATTTTTTTTCTAGAAAATGCTACAACTGTGACAAAGAAGGTCACAAATCCACGGAGTGTAGATTTCCTAAAAGAAACAACAACAAAAAACGCAAACATGGTTGATAACATGGTGCATGACATTTCGAAATGACCCTCCATGTTGTTATTTCTGAAGAGAACCTGGTGGGTTCAAACCCATGAGAATTATGGATAGACACTGATTTTACTCGACAAGTTTGCTCTGATAAGGAGATGTTTAATGGCTTCTAAGAAACAACAAATGGAGAAAAATTGTTTATGGAAAATCAGCGACCTCTGAAATCAAAGGGTTATGGAAAGGTGGTTCTAAAGATGACTTCTAGAAAGGAACTGAATCTTAACAATATGCTATATGTGTCGGAGACTCGCAAGAATTAATCAAGCAAAATAATTTTGTTTAAGTATGGAATGTTTGTAGGAAAGAGTTATGTATCTAATGAGCTTTTATGCTCAATGTAAAGGCTATTATGCCTAAAATGAAATGAATAAAATGAATAACTCTTTTGTTTACTTGCTTGTGTCTTCTAATTTGTGGCATGGTAGACTAGGACAAGTTAATTATGATACTTTTTGTAGATTAATTAACTTGAATTGCATATCCACATTCCAAAATGATAATAAACATAAGTGTGAAACTTGTGATGAGATAAAATAACAAGGTCATCATATCAATATGTTGAAATAAAAACTGAACCACTTGATTTAATTCATACTAACATATGTGATTTAAAATCTGTACAAACAAGGGGAGACAACAAGTATTTTATTACTTTTATAGATGATAACACAAACTTCTTTCTTTTTGTATTTGCTTAAAAGTAAGGACGAAGTTATAGAGAAATTTTTTCTCTATAAGAATGAAGTTGAGAATCAACTCAACAAGAAAATCAAAGTATTGATTAGTGATAGAGGTGGTGAATATGAGTCACCATTTACTGAATTTTGTGCGCAATACAATACAAAACTAAGCAAGAAAAGATAGCACCCTATTTACTCCAACAAAATGGAGTTGCTGAACGTAAAGATCGTAAAATGATAGAAATGAAAATTGCAATGCTATTAAGTTCTAGGTTACCTCAGAACATATGGGGGAAGCTATATTGTCATCTAATTACCTTTTAAACAATGTTCCCTAAAAGAAAGAGAAAAAGAGCTCCTACAATTTATGGAAAGGAAGGAAAACTTCCTACCCTTCCTTCCTACAAATACTTAAGAGTGTGGGGGGTGTCTTGCCAATATGGTCGTACCTATACCAAAGAAGGTGAAAATATGATTGAAAAATGTTGATTACATATTCATTGGATATGTACATAACAGTACCTGATAAGTGTATTTTATACACTTATTTCTATCCTAAAAGTAGGATTTTATATGTTTGTTTTGGAATATTTGCTATTTATTTTGCGTTATTTGTTTACATTTCAGAAATAATCCCAAATTTGAGAAAACAAAGGAATTGAAGCTAAAATTGAGTCATTTGGACGTAAAAAGTGTCAAAGTGAGCAAATCAAGAATTGATGCAGTCAATCAAATAGCTAATTTGAAGAAAAAATCGAATTTGGAAGAAATCAGAAATTCAGGGGTTAAATTGCAACAATCAGAAGTTGGAGGACTTGCTGTGCAATTAAAAGACAGGGACCAAGTTGCAGAATTTAAAAGATAAAAATTGCAGCCGGAATTACAACCGTGCGGCCGCACAGTTGAACAAGGCGTGCGGTCGCACGGTCAAAAAATTCAGGGACTGAAGTTTACCTGCAGAGTCATGCGATCGCGCATTTTTGAACCGTGCGGCCGCACGGTAGTCCCGACTGGGCCGCAGCTGGGCTTTTTGCGCGTAATTCAGCAGTATTCTCCTCAATTAACCTAAAATCTATAAATACCAGACCAAGGGCACGAGATTAGGGGTTCACAATTCATTGAAGAGAGGCCAAAACGCTGTCGGATTGCGGAGGGATCCACTCCAAGCCAAGACACAATTGAAGAACGAAGATCAAGGGCATGAATAGGGTGACATCTATCCATTCCTTTTGTGATTTATATTCAATTATGTATCTAGGCTAGGTTCTTAAATGTTAGAATTGTGATGAAGCATTTATTTCCGGATTTTATGTATTGATTATCATTTAATTTCATAATTCATGGGTTTGAGCAATTGATTTATACTTTTTTATCATGCAATTACTTGATCACTAGTTGTATGAATTTAGGTTGTGATTTCTTAAGCTCGAAAGATTGAGATTTCATTAGACGTGTGTCAATTGTCACAAAGTCCGATAGGGGGTAGAAATATACCCTTATGCTTTGTGTTATCTGCTATAGTATTCACAAAACTTGTAATGTTTTTCTATACATTTAGATTCGTCATAGAAATACAGTCGGATTGTGTATAGAAATAGGTGTTGATTCTTGTCCGAAAGGGAGTCTTGACAATATTAGGAATATGGATTTTCAAAACCTCGTGAATTATTGTTAGATGTTTAATTTAATGCATAATTAATGGAATAAATGCGGATTCTCAATTCTAGCATGTTTTTCTCATATTTTCTCTAAATCAAAGTTCCTCGTTCTTTCTAGTTTAATTTTAATTTAAAATTTCCAAATCCTAAGCTTCTCTAGTTCCGGTTAAGGTAGTAATCTAAAATACGATTTAAATCAATCTCTGTGGGATCGATACTTGGACTCACGTCCACTTTATTACTTGCGCGACCCGTGCACTTGCGGAGTGTTGTCAAGTTTTTGGCGCCGTTTCCGGGGATTGTTATTTAAATTTATTCTTAGATTACTTTCACTAATTCGGACTTTTTACCGCTTTATTTTTATTTTTAGTTTATTTCTGTTATTTTTAGTTTCTTTTTAGTTCGTTCACTATTTGTCATGTTTTCTTCTTAGGTCTTGATACTCGACCTTCGAGATGGTTGTGGTTGACTTCAACGCAATGTCTGTACGTGATTTCCTCATAAGGGAACAACTATTGATAGCTCAAGGAGTTGAAGAGGATGATATGCCAGTAGCAGATTTTATCATAGGAGAGCGACTACGAGATTTAAAAGCCAAATATGAAGTTAATGAAGCTATCCTGGATACATTACCTGCTTCATTATTTGTCTCACTCTCAACTAAATTTGATGTGCTTGATTTGCCATGTGAGGTATTTCTTTTACCAAGCGTAAATGAACATCAATTAAGGGAATCACCTCTACCGGGCTTTCAACAAACAGACCAAGAGGAAAATAATTGTCATGAAGATGCCACTGTTTCATTGTCAACAATTCAAGATCTGGACATCAAGCTCAATGAAACCTCAATCAAAGAAGAAAATCATATGGAAATAGAGGAGTTGATCACAATAAGGGAAACAAAAACAGAGACATTGAAAGATGTAAACTGTACCATGAAATCCTCCAACTCCATTGACTACACAATAATTGATTTCATCATTGGCACAGACGAGATGATTGAAGTTTATGTATTGAAGTTTGAATCAATTTGTGACATCAAGATACATGACATAGGCAAAGTGAGCTTTTGGAGTAGGAATGAAAACTGGTACAAGTTCAACCGACACAAGCAAAGAAGGTTATCAAAAGCCTTGTTTAAAGTTCCTTGAATGATCAACGCAATTTGCAAAAAGTCTAGCTCTAGACTATAAATTAAGCGCTTGTTGGGAGGCAACCCAATTTTTCAAACCCTTTTCTTTAGTTATTTTGTTTATTACTTTTGAGTTATTTTATTACTTGATTGTTGTTTAGTTACTTGAAATGTGCATTTTAGGAGCACTAGTATATTTAGAATGCATGCATTGAGTTGTTATGTGCTTTAAATAATTATTTGTTTTCTCATTTTTTTTCATTGCATTATTATTTGTTTTGTCATTTTTCATTACAATCTTCCACTTGGGAATCTAGCTTAGGACATGTACATATAGTTTAGAAGTTGGTTGCATGCATTTGGATGTGTGTAGGGGTCGAAAACGGAGTCCAAAATCGAAAAATGAAAAAATTTCAGGACACTGACTTTTATACCGTGCGGTCGCACGGTTCAATTCTGGACAGTTTCGGAAGATTCATTTATATGTTGAATTCTCTCATTTTAACCACTTTCAAACCCCTTTTACCTCTCCCAAATCATCCCACATTGAGTCCCCAATTAGTCCCCATTACTTGCACATCATTTTAACTCTATTTCATATTTTGGATTGCATCAAAAACATTCAAGAGGTATGGATTTCTACACAATTTCACAAAATCATGCATATTCTTTTGTTCATCATTCTTTTTGTAAATTGTGAAATTGTGGATAGTTGATGATGGGTTTAGGCTAGGATTGGAGATATTGAATTGTGATTTGTAGGTGAAAATTTTTTTGGGTAAATTAAAGTCTCCAACTCTATGTTCTCCATTGATTGCTTCATGTGCCTACAAGGTGTTTGAATAAATGTCACAATGAATGTTTTGTTGAGTTTTTGAAATTCTTTTTGGATGATCACCCTCACTACATGTTAAACATCAATTGTGCATCATCCATTCATTTTTTACACAGATTTAAAGCATGAAACTCAACTTGAATATCATTGCACTACATGGCACCTCATTGCAAGGCCATTGCAGGCACCACTGCACCAGTGCACCTGTTTTCAGCTTCACTGCACCTACTTTGTCACATCTTTTCATGACCCAATGAACTTCAAACTTACTAAATTTTTGATATGTTATAGACCAAGTTATGTACTTTCATATGCCCGGGACATGTCTCGGGAAATTTTCACTTTTTCGAGGCGATGTCAAGGGTTGAAATTCAGTGGTCGACCACTTTTCAAAAATTTAAAAAAAAATTCTAAGTCCTAGTTTGGGTGTGTTGTTTTGATTTTCTTTAGTTCCTATGTAATAATTATATTTCTAATGATCATTAATGTTTATTTGCAAGGAACATGTCATCATGGGGCAATTCACGCCAAATATGGAAAATGAAGTAAGATGTCATTTCATCCAACAAACATTCAAGTCAAAGCTTCAAAAATGTGAACACCAACTCTCCAAACCCGGGAAGTACATTAACCCTCTTTGTTATTTTTGTGTTTATTTTCTTTATGTGTTTTGAATACATTGAGGACAATGTATGATTCTAGTTTGGGGGTGGGAATCTCATTCATGTGCTTTCATCTACACATTATTCGATTTTGGGTAGAAAATTCATAAAAATTTGAAAAATTGAAAAAAAAATCATAAAAAGTGAAAATTTTGAAAAATTTTGTTAACTTATTTATTGCTTATGACATGATTTGAATTGACTTTTGTGCCTTAGTTAGAGAATTGGACAACATGCGAACTAATTTTTTTCTAAACATTCATTCATGTAAGACTTTAATCAAATTGGAGCATAGCCAATTTCAAGTAAAAACTTGTGTAGGGAGATGCTTGATACTTGTGGGGTAAACTTGTGCACTTTGAACATAGTATTGATTGAAAAATCTCAAACCTTAAGTAATTTAGATCCCGACCTGAAATGTAGAACCAAACTGCTCAAGAACAGTTTGGGGGTGGGAAGGTTAGTATGAGTATGCATTGATGGATTTAAGATTTGGAGTTTTTAATTGTACATCTTTAGTGTAAGGGATTTCGATCAACGGGTATAAACCATAATAACCAGCATAAAAACAAAAAAATGCTGAAGGTCTTATTCTACTCTTCAAATGCCTTTTTGACTCGAGCAAGTAAGTCTGAGGGATTCTCTGAATCTGGTACCCTAAGCTCAACTGAGTTGGGAGCTGCCGACCTAAAGCTCGCTACAGTGGTCAACTAGAAAGCAAGTACGGAGAGTGGACTTACACATAAGACACAAAAACATCTTTAACTTTTCTGTCTAAGCCTTTATGACTCGGGTAATTAAGTCTGAGGGGTTCTCTGAACCTGGTACCCTAAGCTCAACTGAGTTGGGAGCTGCCGACCTAAAGCTCGCTACAGGGGTCATATAGAAAGCAATTATGAAAAGTATTGCACAAAGATGGTAAAAGACAAGGACATTAAAAGAAAAGTCGTCCATATGAAAGAAAAATGGAATAAAATGGTATAAGCTTTGTTGATTGAAACTCCTAACACTTTGTTAATTTTTCTTGGTCTGTCGTGCATACTTGTCTAGTCCTAACTGCCTTGTGTGAAAAAATGCGATTTATACATGTTTAGAAACCACATCAATAGGAAAGACCTCGGAATATAAGAGAAAAGCAGTAAGGTTGTGCTCATTCATGAGAGGGTAAGGAAAATCAAAAGAAAATCATTGTTGATCACATGGGATTTGGGCTTACTCTTGCATAAAAAGTCACACATTGTCAAGTTTATTTTTGCATAAGTTTGCGGTTGATTTTGGTTATTCACACACACACAATGAAGTTGAGCATCGGATGAATGAAAATATTTTATGTTGTTCATATTTCTTTTTCTAAAGTGAATTATCAATTTGGATTGTTGAAGTGCATGGTAAATAAGTTGACAAAAGCAAAAATATATTTTTTTTATTTAATTTGCATTTTTATTTTTATAGTTTATTTTTATTTTTTTGTTCGAGGACGAACAATAGTTCTAGTTTGGGGGTGTTGATAAGTGTATTTTATACACTTATTTCTATCCTAAAAGTAGGATTTTATATGTTTGTTTTGGAATATTTGCTATTTATTTTGCGTTATTTGTTTACATTTCAGAAATAATCCCAAATTTGAGAAAACAAAGGAATTGAAGCTAAAATTGAGTCATTTGGACGTAAAAAGTGTCAAAGTGAGCAAATCAAGAATTGATGCAGTCAATCAAATAGCTAATTTGAAGAAAAAATCGAATTTGGAAGAAATCAGAAATTCAGGGGTTAAATTGCAACAATCAGAAGTTGGAGGACTTGCTGTGCAATTAAAAGACAGGGACCAAGTTGCAGAATTTAAAAGATAAAAATTGCAGCCGGAATTACAACCGTGCGGCCGCACAGTTGAACAAGGCGTGCGGTCGCACGGTCAAAAAATTCAGGGACTGAAGTTTACCTGCAGAGTCATGCGATCGCGCATTTTTGAATCGTGCGGCCGCACGGTAGTCCCGACTGGGCCGCAGCTGGGCTTTTTAAGCGTAATTCAGCAGTATTCTCCTCAATTAACCTAAAATCTATAAATACCAGACCAAGGGCACGAGATTAGGGGTTCACAATTCATTGAAGAGAGGCCAAAACGCTGTCGGATTGCGGAGGGATCCACTCCAAGCCAAGACACAATTGAAGAACGAAGATCAAGGGCATGAATAGGGTGACATCTATCCATTCCTTTTGTGATTTATATTCAATTATGTATCTAGGCTAGGTTCTTAAATGTTAGAATTGTGATGAAGCATTTATTTCCGGATTTTATGTATTGATTATCATTTAATTTTATAATTCATGGGTTTGAGCAATTGATTTATACTTTTTTATCATGCAATTACTTGATCACTAGTTGTATGAATTTAGGTTGTGATTTCTTAAGCTCGAAAGATTGAGATTTCATTAGACGTGTGTCAATTGTCACAAAGTCCGATAGGGGGTAGAAATATACCCTTATACTTTGTGTTATCTGCTATAGTATTCACAAAACTTGTAATGTTTTTCTATACATTTAGATTCGTCATAGAAATACAGTCGGATTGTGTATAGAAATAGGTGTTGATTCTTGTCCGAAAGGGAGTCTTGACAATATTAGGAATATGGATTTTCAAAATCTCGTGAATTATTGTTAGATGTTTAATTTAATGCATAATTAATGGAATAAATGCGGATTCTCAATTCTAGCATGTTTTTCTCATATTTTCTCTAAATCAAAGTTCCTCGTTCTTTCTAATTTAATTTTAATTTAAAATTTCCAAATCCTAAGCTTCTCTAGTTTCGGTTAAGGTAGTAATCTAAAATACGATTTAAATCAATCTCTGTGCGATCGATACTTGGACTCACGTCCACTTTATTACTTGCGCGACCCGTGCACTTGCGGAGTGTTGTCAGTACCGCTTATCTGTTTTTGGCATATGAGTCTTAAATTTCAAACATACACAAAAACACGATAATAGAATAAAAAAATAGTTCATTCTTTGAACATGTATTTTCGTACAAATCAAAAGAAGAAGCTCGCTCTTCTAAAAGGACAGAAAATTCTTATGGTCTTGATTTCTAACCTATATACTAGAAACGGAACATCAAAGCTTCAAAGTAGTTGTAAACTCTTCATCAGGACCTCAATGGAAAGAGGCAATTTAAAGTGAAATATATTCCATTTTGTAAAGTCATACATTGTAGCTGGTGGATCTTCTCCCGAGAAGCAAACCACAAACCACAAGGTTACAAATAAATTTTCAAAAATAAAATAAAATTAGATGGAATGATCGATAAATATAAGGACATATTAGTGATTAAAGGTCATAGAAAAGATGAAGACCTCGATTAATTCGATACATATCCTCAAGTAACGAGAATAACATCCATTTGAATAATACTTGCGATTGTAGCTCTGGGAAATCTGGAAGTGCATCAAGTGGATGTCAAAACTACCTTTTTGAATGAAGATTTAGAGGAAGAAATCTACATGGAATAGCCCAAGCGTTTTTTATCATAATGGCATGAAAATAAAGTTTGTAGATTGGTATGACTTGAAACAAGCACCCAAACAATGACATTAAAAGTTTTGATCATGTCATGTTGGAATGTGTATTTAAGATTAACGAGTGTTGTTAACGTCAAAAAGTGACTTGAAGACATGGCATTCTTTTAGTCAACTTAAATGAAAAAAGTAAGAGGTAATAGTAAAGAAACTTGAACACATGGTAGGGCTAGACTCCTGGTTCGACCTTAATTGATTTTTCTTTTGTATATATGAGGAGAAAAGTTGAAAGAGTACAAGTAATTTTTTAAAAAGTAAGAGGTAATAGTAAAGAAACTTGAACACGTGGTAGGGCTAGACTCCTGGTTCGACCTTAACTGATTTTTCTTTTGTATATATGAGGAGAAAAGTTGAAAGAGTACAAGTAATTTGAGAGAGTTTTCCTCTGCTTCTCTGGGGGAAAACTTCCATCCCTATTTTTTTTCAATACATTGCTTATTTATGGGCAAATTACACTAACAAGTTGCTAATATTTTAAGTCTTCCAAGGCACTTCTAGGTCTTCTTATTTTCAAGGTCCTCCTCGCTCAGAGGTCATCCGCGGAAGACCCGTCGAGGTCTCAGGTGGGAGGTCATCCGTGGAAAACCTGTCGAGGTCTTAGGTGGGCAGTCATCCATGGAAGATCAGCCGAGGTCTTAACTTTGTTCGCAGTCCTCATGATGATCTCTAATCTTTCTTTTGTTGACTTGGAACTTTAAAGTGGGTCTTCATATAATATGGGCTGAAGCAAGTACCTCAATTTTAGGTGGTCAACAATTGCCCCCAAAGTCTGTGCTAATATATTTAATCTTGTTCTAGCATCTTTTAGTCACTATTCTCAGGTACTTTGCTGATTAATTCTTCCAGGAACAAACTCTTCTAAGGTCGAGGTCTTACATGATGTGCTTTTCCTGAATGTTAATGTAGCTAATGAGCTAGAGTTGATGCTTCCAAAATTATAGAGGAACTGACTTTATTAGGAAGGAGCGAATGGAGATCTCTTTTTGCCCCCCCCAAGACTCAAAGTATTATAGCATAGATGAAGCTGGGGCTTAGAATAGCGATTTTTTCTTCTTTTAGGGAGCTCTTGAAATATACTGTTTCTTGTACCTCGGGGGTTTATTAATTTAACTTAAGCTTGAGCCTATCCAATTTTGTACTTTGAGCTCATTAGTCCGAGTCCTTTGTTTGAAAATTTTGACCCTGCAAAATTATCAATCTTTTTGTTCTATTTAGGACCTTTTTTAGCCCTTCAGAATCTTCTAATACTCTTACGAGATTAGGTTTTTTTCATCTGATGCTCTTGTGAGATCAATTTTTGTTCATCTGATGCTCTCGTGGGATCAGGTTTTTCTTCCAAGTGTGCAGCATTTACACTCCTTGGGAGTCCTTTATCCTCTCATGGGGATTTTTGGACGATTTGAGCTCTTATCCTCCCATAGGGACTGCTAGGCGTACCAGTAGAGCAATTTTACCAGACCGTGATCGGGTTTTATTCCCTTGTTGAGTTTTAAGGTCGTAGCCTAACTCGGGACCTCTGAGGGTCGTAGCCAAACTCAAGAATTTTGTTGGAGAGCTTAGGGTCGTAGCCAAGCTCACGATCTGAGGACCATAGTCTAACTCAAAGCTTATTCTTTGAAGTCGTTGTCCTCTCATGTTGTGGACTTTATGGGCTATTTGTTTAGATTTGAGATCTTCCGCTCTTTGTTGAGCTCCTCCTTTTAAGCCTCTTTGCATGTGGAGTACTTCTTCTTTTGGACTTCTTGGAAGCACTTCACGGATGTTGACCTTTTGGACCTCTTGATGGATTTCCCTTTCTACGACCTCTGATCTTTTCAGCTCTTGAGCTCCGAGTTACTTTTAATTCCTCTAAGTTGATATAGTGGAGTAGTGCCTTGAAGTGGTTTTTACTTCCGAGCTCATTTATATTGAGTTTGGATCTCACAAAACTGAGTTTGGATTATCCAAGACTTGAGGTCGGATCTTTCAGGCTGGGGTCTTCCTGGTCCGAGGTCTTCTACGACCAAGCTCTTCTAGAACCCGAGGTCGAATTTTTCAGGACTTCTAATTTTACTGCCACAACCGACCTGCTGAGGTTGGATTGTCATGGCCAAACTGGGACTACATTTTCTTCCATCCAAACTTAGACCTTCATGTCCGACATGGGGCTACATGTTCGAAGTGGGTCTGCACGGTTGAGTTGGGATTGCATGGCTAACTGGGACTGCATGTTCCGAACTAGGTGGTCTTATTTTAGTTGCATGATTACGAAATGACATGCTTGGTTTCTTCCAGACTAGAATTGAATCGGAGCCAAACATTGACGTCAAAGTGAACATAGCGTGGGTTTGAAGGTAAAATGGCGAAACTGGATTCCGCAGTGGAAGTGGACTTCATGCAGAACTGAATATGGCGAAAGCACATAAATGGGTTGAAATTTGCCAAGTCAAATTGGGTTTCACCACTGCCTTGTTGGGCTTGAAATTTTGAGTAGACTGAATTCTATTTTGCTACTATAGAGCTTGAAATTGAGCTGAACTGCAACTATCAAGCTGGGACTGATGAAATGGAGGCAGAAAATTAGGTGTGGGCGTGCCGAACCAAGTACCAATGGGAATCTTAGTAATGGAACCATTGATTTCAAATTTGATTATGGAACCGAACTGGAACCGAACCAATTGATTTCGGTTCGGTTCGGTTCGGTTCGGCCCGGTTCTTTACATTAAAAATGTTAAAATAAAATGTCTATTTTTTATACAAAAATAAAATATTCTTTAGTATTAAAAATTTGAAGTTGCAAGTGCCTACACTTTTAATGTAACACGCAATGTCATAATATCAAAAAATGTGACACGTCGTATTGCACCCACTTTACAAACTACAAAGATTAAAAGTACAACAGAAAATCTTGCATTTATAGACTAAGAAATAATTAAAGAAATTAAGGAATTGATATTTGGTAATTAAGAAATAATTAGGTAGTACCGATGAACTTGGTTTGGTAATTGGTATTTGGAAATTGATAGGTAATACGTTAATTGATTTGATTATAAGAAACTAAAAAATAATTAAAGTAATTAAGAAGAAGAAGCAACCTGTTGGAGATAAAGAAGGAAACAAGACTATAAATTGGAGGAATAAAGAAGACTTGAATCATGATCTTTTAATATTTTATCAAAAAAATAAAAATAAATAAACAACCAACTTGAGAACCGAATTAAATTTCGGTTCTAAAAACAGAATCCCACTAATAAGTCTCAAAACTGATTTATTCTTTGGTCAAATCCGATCCGGACCGACCGGTTCCAATCTGGTTCCACCGGTTCTGGGAAAAAATGCCAACTCTTACAGAAAATCATGGCTGAACCGAAATGCTCATTTCCACCAAAGTGAATATTTTTTCCGAAGTGAATATGAAATGATAAATGTAAATTGGATCGAAAATGGGCTGAACAGTAATTTTCCAAACTGGGTAATCTTCTTAGTCCAAAATGGGGCTTAGATGGTGTGGGAGCTAAAACAAGAATTTCTTGACTAAACTGGATCAACATCATTATGGCGGTGATTTTGAATTTAGCCAAGATAAAATAATGGCTTGAGATTGGAGAGCTGAATCTCTCAATAGAGACTGAAGGTCAGACTAGTTTCGAGACTAACTGAAGCTTTCATGACCTCTGATAAAGATATGAGGCTACTTAGCTGAACTAAATTTTGTGAATTCTCCCAAGTCGATCAGAACTGGTGAAAGTCAAGTTTTGAACTATCAAACTGATTCGAACATGAAATTGTAGCCGAACTAAAACTCGAATAGAGATTGAAATGAATTTGCACTGCCCAACTGATTTCCATTAATGGATCGGGTCGCATGGCTGTTTATTTGACTTTCATGGCTGGAAAGTGAGCAACGTGTTCCGAACTAAGCACATGTGATTGTTAGCTGGACTGCAACTGCCGCTTCATGGGTAAGACTGTATGTTCAGAACTAAGCACATGTGATTGTTAGCTGATCTACGACCTTGAAGTGTCAGGAACGGGCTTGGAACTGTATGTTCAGAATTGCGACCTTGATCTTCCACGGACGTCCTGGAAGTGCATGTATCGAACTGGGATTTGTGACAACCTTGTCGAGCGACGAAGCTAACATTGCAGCTGAAATGTGATAAATCCAGCTGTATTTTTAATTGTCCAACCTCAAATTTCCCACCTCCATACATGGATTGATATAGAAAGTTGTGGAAGATCATCAACTTTACATGCATGGAATTGGTGAAGTTACTTGGTGATTAAGGAATTTGAATATTCAAACCTTATCACCTTATCCTCTTATCACCTTATCAATCCAACTCATAGACAACTCATGGGTAACTTGATTTTATCCTCTCCAATGGAGGTGGAAGCAAATCTATAAATACATGTATTCTCTTCTTATGTAATAAGTTTTCTCTTATGTAATTTTCTTTTATCCAAGAGAGATAAAAAGAGAGATTATCCATTGAGAGATACTCCAAGAAATAAGAGAGAAAGAGAGGAAGAGTTTAGAAAGAGAGAGAGGTTATTTGTGTATTTGCAATTGAGTGTATCAACTCTTGTAAAATTCTATTCTATTCAAGTAGTAATAGAATTGTTTTCCCTCTTTTTAAATTCCTCTTTCATGATCAGAGAATCACAACAAGTGGTATCAGAGTGCCATGTTGAGCGTTAAGGTTGGAATTTCAGCTTCAATTTGATCAAGCCATAACAAAGCCAAGATGTTAATGGAAGAATCATCTTCGGGAGCTATGATTAAGCTTATTGCAACCAACTATACACTGTGGAGACCTCGGATGGAAGATCTCCTCAGTTGTAAGGATTTGTATGACCCCATAGAAGCCAAAGGTGAAAACCCCGATCCTGCTAATGAGACGGAGTGGAAGAAGTTGAACAGGAAAACTATTGGTCAAATCCGACAATGGATTGATCATAGTGTGTTTCACCATGTGGCACAGGAGACAGATGCATATACCCTTTGGAAGACTCTGGAGGATATGTACCAGGCCAAGACAGCTCGAAACAAAGCCTTATTGATGAGGCGTTTGGTGAATCTGAAGCTGAAAAGTGGAACTTCAGTTGCCGAGCACACCAGTGAGTTCCAGAGCCTGGTGAACCAGTTGTCATCTGTAGAGATGCCGCTTGGGGATGAAATGCAAGCCCTCTTACTTCTTAGTTCTCTTCCTGATAGCTGGGAGACTCTGGTGGTTTCCTTAGCAACTCAGCTCCAAATGGAAAACTTACCATGGATATGGTCAAGGATGCCCTTTTTAATGAAGAGGCCAAAAGAAAAGATGTCGGCATAGACCAGTCACATGCCTTCGTCACAGAAAATCGGGGGAGACAACAAGGAGGTAGTCGAGGCAGGGGGAGAGGCAGAAGCAAAAGTAGGGGCAGATCCATAGATGGAAGAAAGCCTTCTTACACGTGCTACTATTGTGGTCAAGAGGGTCACATGAATTTGAACTGCAGAAAATTTTTACGAGAATAGGGCCAGAAAGGACATAGCAGTTCACAGCTGAAGAATAAAGATGGAGAGACGCTAGTCACTATCTCAGGTGATGTATCTATTTGCTCCATCTAAGAGGAGACATGCCTTCACGTTTCAAGAGAAGACATTGAGTGGGTGATAGATACTGCAGCATCTTACCACGCCACTCCTCTCAAAGAATTCTTCACAACATACAAAGCTGGTGACTTTGGTGCAGTGAAGATGGGAAATACCAGTTCCTCTGAGATCATAGGAATTGATGATGTTCAGATACAAATGAACACCGGATGCAAAATAACTTTGAAGGATGTCCGCCATGTGCCAGATCTTCGGCTAAATCTACTTTCTGGGATAGCCCTTGACAAACTGGGCTACGAAAATCACTTTAGTAACGGCACATGGAAAATGATGAAAGGCTCCATGATTGTCGCCTGAGGACATATTTGTGGCACTTTATACAAGACTCATGTAAAAATGTGTGCAGACAGCCTTAACACAATGGAATGTGAGGCGTCTCAAAATCTGTGGCACCAGAGACTCGGTCACATGGGTGAGAAAGGATTGTCTATTTTGACAAAGAAAAAACTTATCACTACCTCGAAGGAAGCTGCACTAGATACTTGCAATCATTGTTTATTTGGTAAGCAACACAGAGTCTCTTTTAGTTCCTCTACAACGAGAAGATCGGAGTTGCTCAGTCTGGTGCACTCTGATGTTTGTGGTCCCTTGGAGGTTGAATCACTAGGCGGTAACAAATATTTCCTGACATTCATTGATGATGTTTCTCGAAAGGTGTGGGTGTATTTCTTGAGGACAAAGGACCAAGTATTGGATTACTTCAAATTGTTCCATGCCATGGTGGAGCGTGAAACAGGAAAGAAGCTAAAGTGTCTCCGTTCAGATAATGGAGGCGATTACATATCCAAGGAGTTCGATGCCTATTGTAGACGAAATGACATTCGACATGAAAAGACAGTCCTACATACCCCACAACATAATGGAGTATCCGAGAGAATGAATCGAACAGTTATGGAAAAGGTCAGAAGTATGCTCAGTATGGCTAAGCTGCCAAAGTCATTCTGGGGAGAAGCTGTTCGAGCCTCCTGCTACCTGATTAACAGATCACCGTCAGTATCGTTAAATTTTGAAATTCCGGAGAAAATATGGTATGGTAAGAATCCCTCCTATTCTCACTTGAGAGTATTTGGTTGTTTAGCATTTGTACATGTATCCAAGGAGCTCAGAAAGAAGCTCGGCAAGGACTACTCCATGCATCTTTATAGGCTATGGAGATGAAGAATTCGGATACAGATTATGCGACCCAAAGGCAAAAATGGTTATCAGAAGTAGGGATGTGGTGTTTCATGAAAACCAGACATTAGAAGATATTGAAAAACCCAAAGTATCTTCTAGTCCTTATTCCAGTGCCCATGATATTGTTCCAGACCCTGCACCAGCACAATTTGCCACAGATAGTGATGCGGTGCGTGAGGAAATGCCAGAAGCAGAAAATGAGGATGAAGAAGAGGATATTGATCAAGGGGAGCCACAACCCTCTTCACTAGAAGCTGCAGGACCATCACAAGTTTTAGATGATGGGGTACGTCCTGAAAGTGAAAATCCACAATTACGAAGATCTGAGCGAGGTCGAATTCCCTCAACAAGGTATTTACAGTCTGAGTACATTCTGCTTACTGATGAAGGGGAACCAGAGAGTTTCCAGGAAGCACAATCTCATGTGGATAAAGATAAATGGCTGCAAGAAATGAAGGATGAGATGTAATCATTGCAGAAAAATCACACATATGAGTTGGTCAAGCTTCCAAAAGGAAAGAAGGTACTGCAAAATAAATGGGTGTTCAAGCTCAAGAAAGATGGCAGCGAAAAAATAGTAAAGCATAAAGCTCGGTTGGTTGTCAAAGGATTTCTACAGAAAAAGGGAGTAGACTTTGACGAAATATTTTCACCAGTTGTAAAGATGGCCTCAATTCGAGTTATTCTTGGATTAGTAGCCAGTTTGGATTTAGAGCTTGAGTAGATGGATGTTAAGACAACATTTCTTCATGGTGATTTACATTAAGAAATCTATATGGAGCAACCAGAAGGTTTTGAGGTTTTAGGAAAAGAAAACCTTGTTTGTAAACTCAAAAAGAGCTTGTACGGCATGAAGCAAGCACCACGACAATGGTACAAGAAATTTGACTTGTTCATGGTGAATCAATGATATAAAAGAACTGCTGCAGATCAGTGTGTTTATATTCAAAAATTTACAAATGGTAATTTTGTTGCTCTTCTACTATATGTTGACGACATGTTGATCGTTGGAAAAGATGCAACAGAAATTAGCAAGTTGAAGAAGGAACTCTCGATGGCCTTTGACATGAAGGACTTAGGCCCAGCTCAACAAATTTTGGGAATGCATATAATTCGAGATAGGAAAAAGCATATGTTGTGGCTATCTCAAGAAAAGTATGTTGAACGAGTAGTCATGAGATTCAACATGCACAACGCAAAACTTGTCAGCATTCCACTAGCCAACCACTTCAAGCTGAGCAAGAGTTCATCTCCCTCATCTAAGAAAGAGATAGAGGAAATGTCATCAGTACCATATTCTTCAGCAGTAGGAAGCCTAATGTATGCAATGATGTGTACCAGGCCCGATATTGCTCATGCAGTTGGCATGGTGAGTCGTTTTCTTTCTAATCCAAGAAAGGAACATTGGGAGGCAGTCAAGTGGATTCCCAGGTACCTCAAAGGTACATCGAAGACATGCTGTGCTATGGGGGAGCTGATCCGATCTTGGAAGGCTATAAAGATTCAGATATGGCTGGAGATCTTGATGGAAGGAAATCTACATCAGGATTTCTATACACTTTTGCAGGGGGAGCTGTGTCATGGCAGTCAAGACTACAGAAGTGTGTTGCTTTATCCACAACAGAAGCAGAATACATTACAGCAGTAGAAGCTGGAAAAGAAATGTTGTGGCTAAAGAGATTTCTCCAAGAATTAGGAATCAAGCAGAATGATTATAGAGTACACTGTGATAGCCAGAGTGCTCTGGACTTGAGTAAGAACTCAATGCATCATTCTCGCACAAAGCACATTGACATTTGTTATCATTGGATACGAGAAGTGATGGATCAACAACTGTTGAGACTAGTGAAGATCCACACAAAGGAGAATCCAGCGAACATTTTGACAAAGGTAGTTTCAAAGGAAAAGCTAGAGCTATGCAGAGACATAGCTGGAATGATTGGCAGATAAAAATTGCCTCAAATGCAGCTGGAGGGGGAGAATTGATAAGTCCAGCTGTATTTTTAATTGTCCAACCTCAAATTTCCCACCTCCATACATGGATTGATATAGAAAGTTGTGGAAGATCATCAACTTTGCATGCATGGAATTGGTGAAGTTACTTGGTGATTAAGGAATTTGAATATTCAAACCTTATCACCTTATCCTCTTATCAATCCAACTAATAGCCAACTCATGGGTAACTTGATTTTATCCTCTCCAATTGAGGTGGAAGCAAATCTATAAATACATGTATTCTCTTCTTATGTAATAAGTTTTCTCTTATGTAATTTTCTTTTATCCAATAGAGATTATCCATTGAGAGATACTCCAAGAAATAAGAGAGAAAGAGAGGAAGAGTTTAGAAAGAGAGAGAGGTTATTTGTGTATTTGCAATTGAGTGTATCAACTCTTGTAAAATTCTATTCAAGTAGTAATAGAATTTTTTCCCATCTTTTTAAATTCCTCTTTCGTGATCAGAGAATCACAACAAAATGAACATGGCCAAACGAGTCAACGAACTGGACCTGAAAGTGAACTTATGAAATGGGTGCAGATGACTGATCTGATCCTGGAATAAATTGAGCTGAATTTAAAATGAATTTGCATTGGAACTGGAGATTAACGAACTGAAATGAATATGCATTTGTCGAACTGATCTCCATTAATGGACTGGCATTAGTTGCGTAGTTGGTTAGTTGACCTTTATGGCTCCCTATTCGGGCTGCCATGGTTACCGAACTAAATTGGATGAATTTTTAATTGGGGGAAGTAAACAGCTGGATTGTATTGAACAAGCTATCTGAGATGTATTCCATGGCTTATTTAAAAAAATTCCAGGCTGCACTACCGATATGAATGAAATGAGTACTGTGTTACCGAACTGGGGTCCTTGGGATGTCATGGCCGAACCTAATTTGAGGAAATTCTGAACTGAAATGAATGAACTGGGCTGAATTTAATCTGGCCAAATTTGAGCATTTCCGAAGTGAAGTGGCTTGAACTGAAAGGTGTCTGCCCTTTTTTCGAGCTAAACTCAGAATAAACTGAACTGAATTTGGGAAAACTTGAATTGAAAAAACCAGAACGAGCTTAAATTATGCCCTGCTAAAGTGAACTCTGTTGGGAACACGGGTTCCTCTACTCACAAAAATTGATTTCTTGTAATAGATCATCCCGTTACAGGATTTTCTGTTCTATGTATTCAACTTGAAATGAATAATTTTGTGCACGCAAAAAGAAAGAGATATTACCCTTGTAGCGTGCTTTACAATAATCTTCATCAACTGCTTCTTGACTCCACCAAAGCTTCAAACCCTCAAGCTTTCCCCGGTGTTCTCCAATGGCAGCTATGCAGGTGCGTGGTCACATTTCTCAAGACCCAGGTTAAACTAGGATTATGGTTTCTTTGTAAAGAGGAAACACACACTACACACTTTAGTGTGTGTCTCGCCACTTTTCCAAATTAGGTTAATAATAATAGGCTTAGGAGACTATTTGTAACCTCTTTACACTCCAAAACCCTACCAGGCCTAGTACCATAACTCAGGCCCATTTCTGCACAGCCCAATATAGGTAATAAGCATGTATAAACCCATTATAGCGAAGCCACCTAGGGAACTTGATCGGACCCAATTAAATTAAGCTTCAATAAATTAATTATAACTCGATCAACTCTTGATCAGTCAAAATTAATTTATTAATCACGTTCTATTCCACTAAAAGAACGAGATTGCACTCTTAGTAAAATTGAAATTACTGAAATAATTAATCAATAATTATATCCTCTGACTTATCGTTCTTACATGTTACCGCCGTCTATCAACTTGAATATTTAGATCAAGTTAAAATGACCAAAATGCCCTTCTCTGAATATTCATAAATTCTCAACTCTCATCTTCTATCTGACAGTTCGATGTGATCACATCACATCATAGAATTCAACAGTCACTGTCGAATTACTGATCTCAGATTTAACTGTCCACTAGAAGAACCAGTGAGATTATGATCATACCTAAAAGGTGACGGATTCCATAATACGAATATATGTTCCTCGTTAGTTCACTTTAATTCCCAAAGTACCGAGATATTGATCAGCAATTTGATCTCACCCATTAATACCTCAAAGAACTTCAAGTTAGTAATCGAAGTCCATTATCCGATTAGGATTAAGGTTCCACGTACGATAGTCAAGTGAAATTAAATTTGAATGACCAATGTCACAAATTAATTTCACGTGGTCCCGTCCAATACGTTCCAAACGTACTCTCAATTTTATTACCAAAGTCAAAGATTGACTTTAATAAAATCGAGACGATCTTATCAAAATAAATTGTCCATATTTATTTAATAATCATGAACGTTAATTTTAGATCGAATTATAAATTGAATCTTTCTGTATTTAACAATTTAAACACTCAATCTGTAAAATTAAATCGACCCATGGACAAACGCAACTTTATATAAATACAATCAATAAATATTTTATTTCGAATGTCGTGAATTATACTCTATGGGCATATATAATTCCAACAATCTCCCACTTGCCCTTAGAGTATACATGAAACATCGAATCATCCATCTTGTCAACATCATCATTACACTAATGATTATGTGCTCAACCAAGATAGTAACTCCTTTCGATGTAAGTCACGGTTGTATAACAAACAATCCAAGATTGTGTTATACCCAACCAATTAACCACATTATCTCCCAACTATATTCCAATTTTGATGACTCTCGAGAGTCCTAGTCAAATCAGATCTTAATTAGTTTTAATCCATCAGATCACAAACTGAATAGATAAGCAAATATTTACTCGTTTTCCGAAAACGCTTCAGTAGATGCTTTACCTCGATTCAATGATCTGATCCTGGATCAAACTAATAATCACCAACAATATCCATAGCATAAGATATGACCTATCTAGTGCAAAGTAAGGCTTCCTATAGCCGGAGCATAAGGAACCTTCTCTATCTTACCATGAGTCTTATGAGAATACTCATAAGATAAATAAAGTCCACAAAGAGCATTATTCCTTTCAAGACTTCAATATTGCAAATGTAGATAGTATCTTATTATTACATGAAACTTGAGACTATTCTATTCCATTTTTCTCCCACTCTGAAAAGTACAGATGTCTAGAAAAATAGACAGTCATCTACAAGTCATTCAAGTCTAATTGCTGGTACCAACTACTATTTAATGAAAATACTCTCACACATAAGTAGAGTGTCATTCAAATAATTAGTCGCGAAAACCGTCTCATCTTTCTGTATACACGAGTATACTTAAGATATATCAAGAATTTGATCAAGAACATGTATCACAATGGTTCGATCAAATTCTATATTCCATATCTTGAACAATTACCCAAATCCAAAGTTGGAAACTTGTAAGTCAAGAATTTTACTTTCATGGTCTTTAATATGAACTCATCAGATTACACTTTGTAAATGATTTCCTCAAGATGCTTTCAAGAAACAACATCTAGACATCCATTTTTCGTACCTCATTTTCACAATGAACGACAATGGATAAAAGATCCAGGTAAACATTTTGCATGGCAATTGGCGAGAAGGGTTTCACAAACCCACAACAATAAGCCTTGCACTAAAGGCATCAACCTTTCCATCTACCCCTCTTTTATCATCTTAAAAATCATCACACCCTATAGGTTTGACCCCATTGGGTGCGTCTACAAATATCCAAACTTGTTGGATTACTAGGAATCTAATTCCGAGTTCACATTCACCTTCCGTGATTTCAAGTCTATAACTTCTACCACTTCCCTAAATGGGGAGTTCTTCTCTTATTTCAGTAGAGACTGTCTAAAAAGACTCTCCGTAGAATAAGCATCAAGAAGGTGGTCTTACAACCCTCCCAATCCAATTAGTCGCTGGAAGTGTATTTCCATTATGTCCAAACAGAGTTACTTCCTCTCCTTCCACTACTTGGTTATATCCCTTACTAGGATCAACCTCTCCTCTACCTCCTTATAAAGAAGAGGCAGAACAGTGAGAACAACTTTGACTACAATCTTTGGTTTTCCCCTGTCCATTGGGATTATTAGACAATAATAGTGGTTGAACCACTTGCCCATTTCTCCCACTAGGATCAGCAACCATCGGTTCCGTAGGAAGTTCCAAATCATCAAGATTAATTCTATGCGGAAATGTGGAATCAAGTTGTTTGAACCACGTTCTAACATCTCACTTGTTGATTTGTATTCTTCTATATGCCTTATCCTCTAAGAAAGCTACATTTGTATTCAATAAATACTTTCTTGACCAAAGGACTATAGAAGAAATAATTTCTAGTTTCGCTGCATACCTTATAATCAAACCTTCATTTTTGCCTCCATCTCGTCAATCCTTGCTTTCAGCTTGTGTGCTAAAAGTCCCCAAATCTGAATGTGGTGTAAACTGAGCTTGCACCCATGCCACAACTCTAGGGGTATTTCAGGAAACGAATCAATGGTACTAGGCTATGAAGGAACCTGACTATCTCCGGTATACATTCCCAAATGAAACTAGTAACGAGGATAACTTATCATTGATTTGGTATTACCTTGTTCTCCTTTTCCGATAAATGGTTCCTAAACTCATATGAGAGATACACAAACCTCGATCAAATCGAAATATCTCGATTCTCTTAATTACTTCTCAACTTCTGTCCAAAATTCTAGAAATTCTTCAACATTTCAGATCAATGAGATATTAAGTATAGAATCGAGATCTGGAGTGATCATCAATAAAAGTGATGAATTACTCATACTCTCTCGTATCTTGAGCACCAAAGAATCTACACATATCAAAGTGTATTAATCCCCAAACTCTTAAGTCCATTTAATGTATAAGGACTCTTGGTTATCTAATCCGCTAAACAAGATTCAGAAAACAATATAGATTCCACCTCAGATCCTTTTGAGGTCCATCCCTTACTAGTATTAGAATCGAGTTTTGGATAAGTGTGACCAAGCCTAAGATCTTAATCATTTTACCCTCTAAATAAAATTCAAAAGCCCACATAGATTCCACCTCCAAAATACTTAGAGGCTATCTTTACTAGTCTTTCAATCTTATTTAGATAAATATGATTATCTTAAGATCTTATTAAAGAGTTCATTAATACAAGGAATCATCTATCCCTTATCACTTGTAGTAATATTACACTCAGAACCATTTACAAGGTTTTGAGATTGTTAACCATTTGTCTCGCAATAATAAGAGCATTATTTAACTTAATTCCAACTAATAACTGGAGATTAAGTGCTAAATAATTTCGCTTAAATAATAAAGAGACAAAATAACAATCAAATTGTTTCGCAAACATAAAACCCCAATGGCTCTTTCCATATTACCGTACTCGTGCTTATCCTTATAGTATACTCTATCTCATTGTGTCATTTGGTCACCTAGGACCATATTGCAACAACTTGCAATAGTGATTAGTTATTCTAGAATATATAATCAAGATAGACTTAATTACTAACCATAACACAATGAATAGAGTCTTACTCCATTATAGAGTTTCCAGGGAAGGCTACCTCCTCATTAATCCTATCTTTGCTCAAAAGTAAAAAGGTTAGAGGCCTATCATATTATCAATTGCTTTAAAATAATCTATTCTCTATGAATAGCTTACATTGAACATTTCAAGGACACGTTCATCCTGGTGAATATAGTCCACACTGAACCGCAAGAGATCATCTTAAAAGATTTCTCAAGCATTATGTCACATAAATCAATGTTTGCAAGTGGAACCTCCACCACGTTAAAGTGACCAATCATGTTTTACCAAATGGTCTCTTGTAAAAAATCGTGATCGGTTCATAAGTAGAGATATATTATAGCTTGATAGCATATTTTGTATAACTCCATAATTAAAATGTTCAAATTATCATAAATACCCTTCCATCGAGAAAATAAATATGGTATCCTATTTTGATGTTTTTATTGCGAAGTACTTGACGTGAGAATCAAAACTATGCAATAAACCATCTCATCAAAATAAAACCATTTTCATTGGAAGATTTATAATTATTTTTGAACAAGGATCTTCTAGCACGAACAAATGTCATAAGTGGAAAGAATTATAACGAGACATGTTACAGTTTTCGCAAATTAGTTGGTGATGTCTAAACATATAACTAGTTGTGAAAATACGACATTCAAATAAAATAAATGTATTAAACACGAGTTACATAAATGATGAATACTTTCATATATGATGCATGAAGAAAAATTATGCACAAGTAGACCCAAAACTACTATAATATGACGACAACCTAAAACCCCAAAATCTTAAACACATTTCTCTAGGAGAAATAAATGTGATTTATGGCTAGGTTGGGACCCTCCCACTAAATTAAATATATCTAGCATCTCATGCAATATTTAATTTATAGTCGTTAAAATTTGGCCATCATTGACATCGTTTGGATATTCTATAGGAAGTCCACATGATGTCATTGATTTAAGTGTCTAACCCCTATATTAATAATATTTCAAGTACCAAATTAATTATGTCACCTATAGGGTAATCATGATTAATTCAAACTTAAAAAATATCACCTAATTGGGCCCAATCTAGTAACTAAAACAGTGCAGCCCTCTTATAAGGAGACTAATTAGATTAGCACGAGACATACACAAATTTTTACTAATGAACTAATAGGGGAGGCCGTGGGTTCAAAAATTGCACCCTCGCTCACTTAATATTTTGAACTCTTGGGTTTTAATTAATAATTACCCAATCAATTTTAATTCTTAAAATCAATTTAATTATTAATAAATATATTTATTTTCTAATCTAACATTTAGAAAAGAAAACAAAATATAAAACAATGCATGACAGTATAATACCTATAGCGGTGTTTATGCGATTTACATGACATGTTATTTAATGACATTCATTCACAAATTATTAAAGTAATAAATAAATAAATGAAATAATAAAACAAATATGAACATAATTTATGGCCAAACCTAGACACAAAAATTACAAATTAATTAAAGAGTCTATTGAGCCACAAGCCGGCCCAATCCTTCAATTTCTATTTGCAGGTGTCCAAACCATTACTTGAACTCTTCAAATAATATTTCTCAGCCCATTATCAAACTGGTCCAATCTATAAAGCTTCAATCTTCAGTTCAAATGCCAAATGTAGTGATCCAATTAAATATTCCAGCCCATTTTAAAATTTAGTCCACATTGCATTGGCCCAGCTAAACGATTTAGCCCACATTGCAATTAATTAAAGTAGACCAATTTTACAATTACTGGGATATATTTAATTTCACCCAAATCTGACCCAATTGAATATTTAACATTCTGGTCCAAAAATTGAATCTGGCCAAAGTCCATAATGAAATCTCATTTAATTCTGGTCCAAACAAAAAAAAGGGCCCAACTGGAAGTAATGGCCCAACTTCAAAAACGGTCCAATCTGCAACTTTAATTCTGTCCATAAATCTGGTCCATTCTCAATCCAGCCCATTTGAAAAGGAAAAGACGGATCCTCAGCCCTCTCTTTCTTCAAAAGAATCACAACTAGAACCTTCCTCCCTTCTTCAAATGCAGCTGCTGGACACCTCAACATTGCCGGAAAAAAATGCAGCCGCCAGAAGGAAGTCTACCGCAGCCTCCGCGACTCCATGCTAGACAGCGCAGCCACGCCGCGCACAGCCGCGCTACGCATGGGCGCGACAGCGAAACACAGTGGCGCTGTGGCCCCGACGCAGCCGCTTGAAGGTGAGATCGCGGCACTGAAGGAACTGCCTTCGATCTCCGACAGCAGGGCAACATCCATAGTGATGCTGCGTCCCCTTACCTGATTCCAGACTGGTTTGCTGTGATTTTTGGTGAAATTGCAGGAAGGTCCTTCATTTGATAAAGAAGATGAAGTCTGGTACAGCTCGTAAATTGCAGCAGAAGATCTCCAGATTTCAGTTGTGATAATTCGGTCCTCACGATTTTGATTACAACAAAATATAATAGAAAACTAATTTCTAATTCTATTTTGCAATAAATTAAAATCAAACGGGAAACATGTAGTCGTAATCCACCCCCTTTTTTACAAGACTCGATAAAACAAATACATGAATTTACCACAAAATTCTAAGGCCAGAAATTTGTTCATCAAAATATCATTAATCCAATAACAATTAAATCACATAATTCTAACACCGCTCAACTAACACGTGTATAACAAAATTATTTAATCCTAAATACATAAAACAGTATAAAAAACCTAATGCTCTGATACCAATTGTTGGGAACACGGGTTCCTCTACTCACAAAAATTGATTTCTTATGATAGATCATCCCGTTACAGGATTTTCTGTTCTATGTATTTAACTTGGAATAAATAATTTTGTGCACACAAAAAGAAAGAGATATTACTCTTGTAGCGTGCTTTACAATAATCTTCATCAACTGCTTCTTGATTCCACCAAAGCTTCAAACCCTCAAGCTTTCCTCAGTTTTCTCCAATGGCAGCTATGCAGGTGCGTGGTTACCTTTCTCAAAACCTAGGTTAAACTAGGATTATGGTTTCTTTGTAAAGAGGAAACACACACTGCACACTTTAGTGTGTGTCTCGTCACTTTTCCAAATTAGGTTAATAATAATAGTCTTAGGAGACTATCTGTAACCTTTTTACACTCCAAAACCCTACCAAGCCTAGTACCATAACCCAGGCCCATTTCCGCACAGCTCAATATAGGTAATAAGCATGTATAAACCCATTATAGTGAAGCCACCGAGGGAACTTGATCGGACCCAATTAAATTAAGCTCCAATAAATTAATTATAACTCAATCAACTCTTGATCAGTCAAAATTAATTTATTAATCACGTTCTATTCCACTAAAAGAATGTGATTGCACACTTAGTAAAATTGAAATTACTGAAACAATTAATCAATAATTATATCCTCTGACTTATCATTCTTACATGTTACCCCCGTCTATCAACTTGAATATTCGGAGCAAGTTAAAATGACCAAAATGCCCTTCTCTGAATATTCATAAATTCTCAACTCTCACCTTCTATCTGACAGTTCGATGTGATCACATCACATCATAGAATTCAACAGTCACTGTCGAATTACTGATCTCAGATTTAACTGTCCACTAGAAGAACCAGTGAGATTATGATCATACCTAAAAGGTGACGGATTCCATAATACGAATAAATGTTCCTCGTTAGTTCACTTTAATTCTCAAAGTACCGAGATATTGATCAACAATTTGATCTCACCCATTGATACCTCAAAGAACTTCAAGTTAGTAATCGAAGTCCATTATCCGATTAGGATTAAGGTTCCACGTACGATAGTCAAATGAAATTAAATTTGAATGGTCAATGTCACAAATTAACTTCACGTGGTCCCGTCCAATACGTTCCAAATGTACTCTCAATTTTATTACCAAAGTCAAAGATAGACTTTAATAAAATCGAGATGATCTTATCAAAATAAATTGTCCATATTTATTTACTAATCGTGAACGTTAATTTTAGATCGAATTACAAATTGAATCTTTCTGTGTTTAACAACTTAAACACTCAATCTGTAAAATTAAATCAACCCATGGACAAACACAACTTTATATTAATACAATCAATAAACATTTTATTTCGAATGTCGTGAATTATACTCTATGGGCATATATAATTCCAACAAACTCAAGGTGGAATCTTCCTAGCTGGTTGAGTTAAACGAGCTGGGGCTCTAGATTGGTCGAATTGAAAGCACCTTGGCCCTACTAAATGTTGACCTACATGGCAGTGAACTAAGATCAATGGCTGGGCTGTGTGGTTACTGGTTAACTTGTGATTGCATGCCGAACTGGGACTACATGGTTTAACTAAAGTGAGCTGGCAAAAATGAAGGCAGATGGCTGAAGTTAACTCAATGGAACTCTTTTTCGACCTGATCTTGGAACGAATTTAAGCTAGATTTAAACAAACCCGACTAGAAGAAATAAGTGAATTATTCCAAAATGATTTGAATTTTTCCATGCGGAACTAACTGGAGGAATGACTTAAATGAATTGGAGCTTCTAAGATGGATCTGAAGTCTAACTTCATTGAAAAATTGGATTAAGGGAAAATTACAAGGAACCCTACTTTTAAAGATGACATTGTATTAATAAGATGATCAATTTTACAATTTTAAAATTCAGGTGCTAATTCAATTAACATTACTTAATTAAATAATTTATAATACATATGAATATCAAAGTAACCCAGACCAAACATAGACTCCCAACCACTCTCTCTCTCTCTCTCTCTCTCTCTCTCTCCGGCCATATCCTCGATCTCGCCGGAACCTCCTCCTCTCCGACCTATCATCGATGTTAGATGGAACCAGCGGCGTCGCTGCTGCTTTCAATCTGGTAGCGGCATCGCTGATCCCCCATATCGCAGAGCAAAAATCGTAGCAACATGCGCTCAATGCACCGATCGACATTGCCCTGTGCAACATATGCGATGAGATGCAGCGGTTTCGTCTCGTCTTGTAGTCACTATGATGTGCTGCGCTACTGTACAGCTATTGGGAAGCAGTTCCGTAGATCTGGTGTTGTTCCAAATCGAAGAAGAATGGGGTAATGGTTAGGTGCTTATATGTTGCGGTGGAAATCAGGACGATGATGCTAGTGTTGCAGGGACAGTGGCAGAAATCATGGGTGGTGTGCTGGTGCTGGTGTTCCATGTAGTGGTTGTATGGTGGTGGTGTCGTGCGTGGTTGCGGCGCGCCTGTGGCGGCAAGTCGGAGAGATTGTGGTGGTGCGAGTTACGATCGTGAGGTTGTGGTTTGGGCTGTGGGGTTGGGATAGGGTGGGGTGGGGTGGGTGGCTTTGGGATTTGGGTTCGTGGTTGTAGGGGTTAGGGGTAGGGTGGATGATTTGAATATTCATTATTGAATAGTGCGTGACCAATTATTAGGTAATCGTGACCAAAATATTGATTAATTGTGACTTGTGACGAGTATGAGATGTGACAAATTATTAGGTAAATGTGACCAAAATATTGACTAATTGAGAATTTGTGCGAATTGTAATCAATTATTAAGTATGGGATGTAATCAATTATTAAGTAAATCTGATCAAAATATTGATTAATTGTGATTTTGTGCTACATGTGATAAGTTTAGGATGTGACCAAGAAATGAAGAAAACACGTAAGTTGTGACCAATAAATAAATAATATGTGATCAATTATAGATGATTGTAACTAATTATATTAGAGATTGTGCCCAACTGTGACTTTGTGTGACCATTGGACAAGGACGTTATGTGACCTACAATTGGGTCAAATATGATTATGTGTGACCGAATGTGACCTTGTGTCACCGAGATGTGACCTCGTGTGACCGAGCTGTGACCTCGTGTGACTGAATTGTAACTTTATGTGATTGAACTGTAACCATGTGTGACCAAATAGTGACCTTGTGTGAAACTGTGAGACCGAACTGTGACCTCGTGTGACCGAATTGTGACTTTATGTGAACGAACTATAAATTTGTGGTATTGTGTGACCGAAATGTAACTTTGTGTGACCAACTGTGAAAAAAATCATTTTTGTGTGATTTGTGACTGAAATATAACTTTGTGCGACCAATTGTGACTTGCGGGTTGGCTGAGGTGGGGGTTGAAAAAAAAAGAGAAAAAAATCATTTTTAGTTTGGGTGTGATGGGATGGGATAGGGTGGGGTGGGTGGGGAACATAGAGAAAAAAATCATTTTTAGGGTGGGTAGAGGTTGGGTGGGGCTAGAAAAAGTAGAAAAATTATTTTTTGTGGTGGGGTCGGGGTGGGTGAGTGGGGCCGGGGTTGGGGATGGAAAAGTAGAAGAAAAAAAGCATTTATTTGGGTGGGTGGGGGTAGGGTGGGGTGGGTCGGGGTTTGAAAAGTAGAAGAAAAAAAATCATTTTTTGGAGTGAGGTGGGTGGGTGGGGTGGGATCGAGTTCGGGTTGGGGGGCTTGAAAAAATAGAAGAAAAAAAATTTGGTTTGTGGGTGGGGCGGGTGGGGTAGGTTAGGGTAGGGTGGTGTTGAGATGGGGTGGTTGGGGTGAAGTGTGAAAAAATAGAAGAAAAATCATTTTTGGATGGAGTGTGGTAGGTGACGGGGTGCGTTGGGATGGGGTGGGGCAGTTGGGGGGAAGTGTGAAAAAATAGAAGAAAAATTATTTTTGGGCGGGGGTAAAAAATAAAAGAAAAATTATTTTTGGATTGGGTATGGTGGGGTGGGTAGGGTGTGGTAATATAGAAGAAAAATCATGGGTGGGGTGGATGGGTGGGTGGCGAGGTAGGTTCAAGCTGGGGCGGGGTGGGTGTGTGAAAAATTAGAAGAAAACAATTAATTTTGGGGTGGGGATGGTTGGCGGGGTAGGGTCTGGACGAGTTGTAAAATAGTAGTACAAAAAAATCATTTTGGATGAGATGGGGTGGGGTAGGGTCTGGGGCGAGGTTGGTGGGGGAGTGAAAAATTAGAAGAAAAAAAGTTAATTTTGGGTGGGGTGGGTGGGTTGGGGTAGGTGGCAGGGTAGGGTCTGGGCGAGTTGTGGAAAAGTAGTAGAAAAAAATCATTTTGGATGAGGTGGGGTGGGGTGGTTGGTTGGAGGGGTGGGTTTTTTTGGGTTAGGGAGGAGTGGGGTGAGATGGGGCGAGGGGTTGGTGGGTGAGATGAAAAAAATAGAAATAAAATCATTCTTGTGGTGGGGTGGGGTGGGGTGGGTAAGGTGGTGTCGAGGTGGGGGTGAGTGTGGAAAAATAGAAGGAAAAAAATCATTTTTTGAATTGAGGTGGGTGGGGTGGGGTGGGTCGGGTGCGGTGGGTGGGTGGGTTGCCGGGGGTGGGGTGGGTGAGTGTGGGATTGGGTTGGGATGGAGTGGTTGTGGATTAGATATTGTTTTGATTTTATTATGTAATATTATATGAGTTTTAATTTAATATATAAATGATAATTATTATAATATTATATTAATTAATTATTTAATTAATACCTGATTTTTTAAAAAAAATTATAAGTTTGTTATGTTTAAAAAGTGAAAGTTTTAGTTGTATAGTTTTTGTACTTTTCCCTTGGATTAATGGGGAACTAGCTAAAATAATGCTTGCGTGGAGACGGATGTCTCAACTCTAAAGTAGGCAAGTAGTCTAAGTAGAAGGAAGTCGAGCTGCAAGCCCGCATTGGAATTGGTCTAATTGAACTGATAAGGCAACGAATTAGGCTTATGGTGGCCCAAATATGATAAATAATTTGGTACCATCTAATGAAACTAGTTTTTGCAAATTGAAAGCATGAGTCATGAGAAGTGTTATTGTGAAAATGACATCTTGAAACAAATAAATTGTAAAAAAAAAAAAAAAATTCATCCTAAATTAAATTAATTAATCTAATATTATTTTGAAACAAGAAAAAAAAAAAAAAACAATTACATTATCCTAAATTACAGCATTTAAATTCATGTTTATACTTAAATGAAAATATCACGGATAAGTTACAACAACGAACAAAGAAAGAATCTGATTAATTCCAATCAAAATCCAATAGCAGTTATACAAAACAAAGAGAATCTTGGGGTCACATTCGAAAACATTCATAACTATTTGACAAACACGATCAATGAATACATCAAGATTTGATTCTCTTCATCAGTATTGCCATCTCCATTCATGAATCTCAGCGAGTTCTAAATAATTTAGTGGCTGAATCTAACCATTAAACTAAATTCATAGATAGAACAATGATGTACGTGACTGCATACATAAAAAATTAGTGACTACGTCGGTCATTGGAGTAACCCACAAAAACTCGACAACAATGAATAGAACAAATGTCGAAGAAGTCTGATGTGTGATATTGATACCTTGATTAATTAGAGACGATTGTATCACAGTATACATCATGACTTCAGCATTAACAAAGCTTTGTAGATGAAGATGCAATGTGGTATCGTTTAGACCCGATACCATAATCGGGTCTAAACTGATATCATACGTAATCTCCTTGATCATACCTAATATACAAATTCAGTTTAAGGATTAAAGTATCACTGGGGAATATCAGTGGTTTTTGCAAATACTAATTTGGAAAATAAATAGGCATTGCCCTTCATTTGTCATTACAAACGAATGGTGTTTGTGTGTGTAAAATAATGGACCAAGAAGATTTCCATTGTGACTACTACTACTGCTACATAGCTCTTACATCCTGAGTTTTCCAAAAGAAATCTGTTATCTTTCTCGATGTAACTTGGAATGCCTCATTTTATCAACTAGGAACTAGGACCCTTTGTCATGGATGCTTTATTTATCTGTTCATTGAGTTCTATCAGTAGAATGATTTAACATTATTTGTAAAGCACTTCCTTCTTAATTGTTCTATTTCATTCAGGGAGACGTAATATATAAATTCAAGAACAAATTTCATCTTCATAGTAGTAAAAATTGATTTATTGCATTGTATCGTGAGGGGGAAAAAAAAGAAGAGAAACTCGATGGAGTACTTCTATGCTTCTAGTATCCTGTTACTCTTTTTGCTTCGTCAAATTCATAGGTCTTCCTTGATCCATTGAATGCTGTCATACACAATCTATAATCGAATTTCCTAATGCTAGAGTTTTATTCACATCAAGACCGTGTCAAGTGTAAACAACTAGATTTCAAAATAGAAGTATTGGTTACATTACTAATAATTTTGCACAAACATAGCATAAATTGCCCACATTTTTTACTTGGGTTCAGTAGTTCAATACAATGAGACAGGTGATTTGAAAGTCAGTGGGAGCATAAACAAACAAGTGTTGCCACATCATCTAGAAGTTTTAAATGATTAAGGTGGGGGTAAATTTATTGATTTAAATTATATATCTTCCGCATAAGTTGATTAATTTTTTTTCATCGAGATTTGAATGCTCAACAGTTCAATCTTAAAAATGGATCCATTGATGCTTGGAAAAAAGGCATTCTTTTGTTGCTTGGTCTTTGAAGTTTACCTGGTTTAAGATTTACCAGACTTCAGTTCAAGTCCACTGTATCATATGAAATGGTCCATGTCTAGAAGTAAATTCAATCTTGCTTCGAGCTCAACTAGTGGGTAGTTATGTTTATCCGCATCACCCATCTTTAACCCCAAATAAAATGCAAACAAGGTATCATTAGCTATCTGAATCCGAGGACCATTCAACGTAGCCCGGTATTGAACTGTGTACTAATGAGACTCAGGCCCCTTTTGAAGCTCTTTAGATATCGACCTAATAAGTTAGTTGTACAAACAATCATCTGGAACTAGCACTTCGCATACCGATTAACCACTGTATCTCTTGCAATCATCCCACTCCCCCACCAAAGTAAACAAACACATCGATTGAAAACATATTTAAATCTCGCATGCATTAATTCCCATTTAGTAAGTAATATGACAAATTAATTTTTGCAATTGCACATCAACCATCTATCTTATCTATTCTGAATATGCATCAAAGGTCACCACAATAGTCAATAACCAATATGTGTTATGTTGCAGTTTGAAGAATATATTGGAGTGATGCTTTTCAAGTCTAGACCCCAATGTGATGCATTCAAATAAGATTCCTACTGATGCTGACAATTCTAATTTAGAGTGATAAAAAAAATTGATTTTTTTTTTTTTTTATCTCCAACAATGTGCCAACTTTGTATTTCCAGTACACATTCATTAGCAACTGGGAGAACTGGGGATTCATGCATATCTTGAAGAATGTTCACGTCAGTCCCGAATCTAATCACATAATAACGTGCATTTCTCCTCATCGCAACGACACTAAGTATCAAGCAAGAACTACCCCTGTTCTACAGACAAGATGCAAAGTGAAAAGAATGGTATACGTCACTTCAATTTCCAATCTAACAATAAACCACATTATGGGTACTCAATTTGTAACCTGAAACTCTTTAAATCTCAATTCTTAGCATATATTAGAGTTGCAATAATGTTCGACTCATTGTTGATTTAACCCATTGTATTACATCCAAAACTATTATGCAGAGAAAGTTCTGAAAGAGCACACAGCATGTAGAAATGAGGGACAAAAAGATGTATAAATTCCCATTTAATCATCGTGGTTAACCATTCTTGATGCTAGTTAATTAGCTATACACACAACTAAAAATATAAAAAGCATAGGAAGAAACGGTAAAATTGAAAGCTCTCAAAATGAAAATGGAAATGGAAATTGGAATCTAAAAGAAACTCTAAACGAGGCCTTAGTTATCTCCATCTTCCTTGAACTAGGCCACTGAAGACTTGGCTGTTCCCCGGCAAGAGTTGCTTCCTAATTGACGGACCATAATATGATTTTTGAATTGATACCAGCACTTGCTTCATGTTTGGTCGTAAAATAGGATCATCGTCTACGTATTGCTTCGCCAACAATATAACCATCTATACATGCAACAATAAACATCAACCTGAAAAGCATCAATTTGATCTAATAAAAGCTAGAATGAGATGTGTGTTTTACCTTGTAAAAACAGTCACGGGGATACAAATCCATCAAATTAGGATCAATGTGGTCATTCAAGCTTGTCATACTCATAGAGTCGGGCGAGTTCCTTTTACAAATCCATCAATTTAGTATTGTGCACCATCTCATTTTTCCTTTCTTCTTGCTTTTGCTCCGATTGTGGAATTGTGGAATTCGATGAAGATGAAGGAGAATCGAAAGGCTGTGGGAGAGAAGAATACATTTGATTTCAAAATGCTCAATCGAAATGGAGAGAGAAGGAGATGATTTGAAGATTAGGATTAAAGAAAATGGAGAGAGAGAGAACGCAATTGCAGGTAGGATTATCTTAATTAGTGGTGATTAATTAAATAAGATTATGTAGAAGATAAATAGAAATTTAAATATTCAAATTTGATTTTTTTTTAAAAAAATAAAATAAAATTGGATGATACTTTACTAAATTATTTACATTAATATGGCATATATCAAAATATATTATTATGGTAATCAAATATCAAATACAATGTCAATGAGGTGGGTGTAGGCCTAATTTCCTCTAATGAGGCTCAATTATAAATCCAAACGTAAATCATCACTGCTATTAGGGGTGGGCGTCGGTCGGGTTGGGTCGGTTTTTTGCCCAACCCGAACCCAACCCACCACGGTCGGGTTGATAAAAAATCAACCCAACCCAACCCAATTACGAATTCAAACCCAACCCAACCCAACCCACCAAATTTCGGTCGGGTTGGGTCGGGTTGGTCGGTTTGGGCTTTGGCCCAATTAGTAAAATTTTTGAAAAAAAAAAAAAAACACTCAAGAATCTATCTTTAATTCAAAATCAATTATGTACACTACAATAACCAAAAATACAATAAATTGAACACTTGCTAATAAAATTAAAATATGTTCAATCAATATTTAAATAAGTCAAGTTTCATTACTTAAAAAAAAAAAAAAAAAAAAAACGTCTTTTTTTTTGTTGGGTTGGGTTGGGTTGGGTTGGGTCGGGTTGTTCACCCAACCCGCAACCCGACCCAACCCGAAAATTTAAAAAAAAAAAAAACCCAACCCAACCCAATTTTCATGAAAAACCGACCCAACCCGATCGGGTTGGGTCGGTTTGGGCGGGTTGATCGGGTTGGGTCGGTTTTTGCCCAGCCCTAACTGCTATATATAAATGACACTTAGAGGATTACTATTCCTAAGGCCCAAAAATGACGATTATAGGCTAAAATGGTATACGCCTTTCCTGTTCAGCATCTCTCTCAATACTAAAATGAACACGCCTTTTCTCTTCAGTATAAGTATATTTCATCAGTATCGGCATTTATGTCATCCATCGTTCCAGACTCTTCCATTTTCTAGGTATACCGTCGGTTGGATATAGGGTAATTTCTCGATTTTCATCCCAATTACTTGTATTTTGTAGATCTAGGTTTTTTAAATTTTAGGCCAATTATATTACCACCACAAAATTTATTTCTCCCCCTTAAATACTATATATTATTTATTAAAATAGTCATTAATAAAATGACTTAAATGACATTCAATTCTCCTTCTCTAATCTATATAATATATAAAAGTAGCTGAGTTTTGGAGGGAAAACTCAGCTTTTATTGTGTTCACACTACAAAATTCAGTTTTTATTGTGTTCACACATCTACTTTCACTTAAGTATTTTTATAAAGAATTTTTTTCATTTATTTATATTTGGATATTTATGTTTAAAACTCTATTTTCATAAAATTATTCTAATCATTTAATGTTTTGAATCTTACAAATAAGTATTTGTATGCACTCATACAAATTCAATGTAAAATTTTCAGTTCAAAATTATATCGAAATTGTATTACGCATCTAATACTAAATAAATATTATCATATAAAACTTTTTATAAATAATCTTATTTTTTTAGTTATTTAGTACATCTAAAAATTTGAGCTCATTTGTATTGCGTTCTATTAAATTAATTAGTATTTTTATAGAAAGTTACTTTTAATACGTAAATAATTTTTTTATAATAATGTGATATTTTATTGGTCTCAATCTTATGGATGAATAATTTCGTTCGATTATACAAATTCAATGTCGAATTTTCATTTACATTTATATCGAATATTTAATCAAGTTATATTAAATTTCATTTTAAATAGTCATACTTTTAAGTTCTTTGTTATATATACATAATAACCTTCTTTTCTATATCAGATTATTTATCAAAATAATTTTATTTACAATTACATTTAATTATTATATAATTTTTTATTCTAGAAAGTCTCATATCACATTTTTTACATTAACAGTTAACAGATTTATTTATATTGTTTTGAAATTATATAGTTATTAATGGTTTTTTGTCATAATTGTTAAGTCTAAAATTTAAAAAATAACTATGACATGATATTAATTGTTATATTTTAATTCAATATTTATGATTTTTAAATTTCTACAACAATAAGTAAATTGTATCCCAATTTACTTAACTGAAAATTGAGATGATCAATGTTATATTATACTTTTCATAAAAAAACAATTACGTTGTATAATTATTGCAAAAACCTATAATATCATGAATTTGATGCATCATTGTCAATCTCATAATTTTAGTATTTTTTTTTCTTTTTTTTATGATTATCGAATTCGTTTCTTATACCTATTGTCTTGGATGATGATTATGAATTGTAGGAGCAAGAATTATTTTCAAATGATTGTGAATTTGAACAAATTAATATTTCATTCCTTAATTTTGATTTGTTGACAATAAAAAGTGTGTTGCATTTTTTTAATTGAACGTTTGCCTTTATTTTTATTTTTTTAATTTTTTAAAATTTGGCGGGTTGACTGTTTGAAATCGCGGTTTTGACAATTGAAATATAAACCAAATTGTTTAAGGTGGTTTGGAATTTCTCCAAATCGAACTGAACCAAACCAAACCATTTGTTGCGGTTTAATTCGATTTCGCGATTTATTTGTCCACCCCTACTTTGTTGTATACAAGAAAAAGTGAAGATTCCTCTTATAGAAGATCATCCGCTTATTTTGAAAAATTTGTTATATGGTAGGGACGACAGGATTGAGAATTTCGTTGAGAACATTTGGACATATAATATGATGTTTTCGTTCACTTCTATGGGGGGATTAGATAATGAGCTAAATGATGGTAGAGGGCCTTCAGTCTTCAGATTACACGGTCAAAATTACCATAAGATTGGGAGTATGTTGCCTGATGATGGTTTAGCTCTACAATTTGCTCGCTTTACATTGTTGACAATGTGAATGAGGTTGAAAGCAGAAAAAGTGTCATGGGGTACGTATTATGTATATATTGCTTTTATATTATATTGTTTACAGATAATTTAGTCTGAAATTTAATTTATGTCTTTTAATGACCCTTGATAGGAGTAAATCATTCGATTCAATGTTCCATGATTGTATATCTTTTTATTTGAAAAATATGCTAGACAAATACAACAAATTGTTAAAGCAATTTAGGTCGATTTGAGAAAAGATGATTGAGGAAAATATTTCAAATGTAAGACTTATACTTATTGGTTGGTGGACGACCGGTGATAACCAATATGATTTTCCTATTGTCGATGAAATTACCGAATTGATTGTCGGTAGATTTTGATACATGACTTGGACACAGAGATATCTTTATTGCACCACGTGGTGGACCGTTGCATCGGATAAGTGAAGGATACAAATTCTTTTTGAGAAATATTGATCATACACAGGGGTTGTGCAATGGAACAATGTTGATAGTTACAAAACTTGGCGACCATGTTCTAGAAGGTCAAATTATTTTTAGCATCAATGCAGGACACAAGTTCTTTATTCCAATGATATCGTTGAGTCCTTCTGATTCTAGAAAACCAAATAGATTTCAAAGAAGACAATTTCCATTGATGATGTCCTATGCCATTATTATCAATAAGAGTCAGAGACAATCACGTTCGCATGTGAGACTTCTTCTTAAATGGCTGGTGTTTACACATGGACAACTTTATGTTGCAATTTCTAGGTGACAAATCGTTCCGGATTAAAGATGTTGATTTGTGATAAGAATGGAAGATCAACAAAATTAACAAACAATGTTATGTACAAAGAAGTATTCCAGAATCTGTAGTCATATGAAACTAATAAATGATGACATCTCTTATTTGCAAAATTTATTTATTTTATCGGAATGATTCATCTAATTTCACATTGAATTCTCTTTATCAATACGTTTCTTCCCGTGCATCGCACGGGTGATTCACTAGTTTTTATATACATCACAAAACTATCACCGCCGGTTATTTTCCTATTTTCTTCTCCTCTTCTTTTCTGTTTTCATTTAATTTTTGTCTACTGACATATTTTAATTTGAAACGATTAAATTGTAGCAGATGAGTTGATTAATTGGTGAGAAACACAGATTCATTCATGGTCATTATTATTAAAACTAATATTTCTACTATATGTTCTACTATTTTCTCTACGTCAACTGATTATTCATGGCTATCGATGGAAAAAGAACCTGCGCTTCTGTGAAAACTCACCATTCTCCTGATCTTCAAGACAAATAATTGAGTAACTACAAAAAGATCCTTCTTTTTGACATTTTCTTTTGAACTCAAATTTTCCCCTTATGGTACTAGATTTTGATTTTCCAAGATTCACTCAAGAAAAAACTGGAGATAGAAGATAATTTCAATTGGGAAATACGCACATCAAATGTACCAAATCTCGAAGAAGAAACAGAAATTTCAGATTTGGTGCAATCCTGAAGTATGTGGGTGGGCGGACTTGACTTGCTTTTCAAAAACTGATGTACCAATTAAATATTGCATAAGACACTCTTAAGGTTATATTAGTAAAATAATTGGGGTGTAATTAATAAAAAAATATTTTAGTTGTGGTGTAATTAAAATGTGGTGGGAGAAATAAATTTTGTGGTGTTTACTCTAAATTTTATTCTGGGGTAGTTGTTTGTTTCATCGATTGAGTTCATCAAAAAGTTTTTTTGCAGAGTTCAGGAAATGCTCTGGAAAAAAATCTTGTCATTTGTCTCAGAAACCACACACTCCCACCGAATGTCAGGCCCGTAGTGTTGCGAGAATCCATAGACCCTGTGCCCGAGCAGCGGATTTGGGTCGGTAATCGAAAATGGAGGCCGGAAATCGTAGGTTTCGAGCGCTTCCGACTCCAAGCTCGCCGTCATCCTCGCTTCCGACGTTTACGGTGATTTTCATTTTATCAATTTCTTAATTACCTCATTTCGTTGTCCATTTTTTTTTTTTTTCAATTTTTAATAACTTGAGTCGAATGGAAATTTTTGGTGCAGGTTTTGAAGCACCGTTTTGAGGGAAGACGGGTGGATATGGAAGAAGTTGGTGAAGATGTTCGAACACAGATAATGCAGGCTTTGAGAGAAACAATGAACAAGATATCTGTACTCGAGGAAAGGAAAAGATAGGAAAAACACCGAAGCTAATAATAAGGTCACTTCTAATCTCACCGCCGTCATTCTTGAGGTATGTATGTACATGACCTTCTTCCTGGGTATTTTACTGGTAGTGCATTTTGAATTTTGTTATTTTCTACTGGCTTTCTAGGGAAAATTGAAGGAAAATAATTTTTAAATCGAGAATATTGATTTTAGTTGGATCCTTATGTAAATTTGACTGAAAGCAGTCCGCGTCGTGGTCCAATTGGGAAGCTTATTTTAGGATTGCCTACTGGAATGTTGGATGATGACAAGGGTGATATAGTTGGAACAACCGTTATAGAGGTCTCTCTCCCTCTCTTTCTAACCTTGGCACCACCCTTCTTTCTTTAAATGTTTCTTAGTTACCAATATTCTGTTGTCAGGAATGATTCCCATTTTATCGATACTTCAGTACTATTTGATCCTTCATTTGGCCTTAATCATGCTAGCTGCAATTGTCTCACGAAATTAGGTTAAATACAATTCACCCTGAAAATAACAGAACTCAAGGAAAATAACTCAAAACCACTACAGAATGACAGATACTTTGCTTTCATTAAAAATAAAAAGAAATGATGATGGCATATAAAAATTGAAGCCTCGACTATGAGATGGATTAGAAGTTTGAATTTATTCGGAAAATCAAAATTTAACTATGAGTAATAAATTATGCTTTGTATTGTAGTTACAACCTAAATTATGCTTGTGAGTTCCTATTTCTCTCACATAATTACCTTTTCTTCAATTTATTTGTATACACAGCACGTATTGTTTAATGGGGATATAGTTTGAGCTTTTGTAGAAAACATGAACGTTATACGTTACCATTACAAGTTTAGATATAGTTGGTCAATGATAACATTTAAATCTCATGACATTTGATCTAGGTCCCATATTATCTTGGTGAATTAATGGAGAAAATTGCATAACAGGACAAGATTCCAATTCTAATGGCTTCAAAGATTAAGTTGAAGGTAATAGTTTTTCACCACATATAGGTCATAAAAAAGCTTGTACTGGTGTCTTTCAATACTTATTGTTAGTGAAAGTTGTACTTAAAAAACTTAGTAATGCCATGAATTCTTGGTTTTACCTTGGTTCTACTATTAGGACTTTATCTCATTTTCTGAGATGATGGAGCTAGTCACAATCTGCTGGTAATTCGTTTGCATATTAGAAGGATAAGAATGTATATAATTGCATTGCAATGAGTTCCAAGGATCCCATGTCTTACTATATATTTCATTATGCTTCTTATACCTTACACAATCTGCCTTTTATTGCTGTATGAAATCGAATACTCCTTATATACTAATAATATCACCCTGTTTTAAATTGTCCCTGAAGATAAATTAGTAGCATCTGCACAAAACTTTTCCAAACGTCAGTAAGCTTCATCTAGAACACAAAGTGAAGAATCTATTCAAAGATATAACCAACACTAAGTTTGTTCATTCGTGTTTCATTAACTGAACTCATTCTTTTTGCACCAAGTGCAGCTCAATATTCACGATTATGTTCTATTTTCCACGCCCTCGATTGCCAATTAAAGATGCTTTCAGTTTCTAATGCTAGAAAAATTGTTACATTCGAGTCCTTGATTGCTAATGTTATCGGTTATGACTACACTGAGGTTTATTTTGTGATTTTTATTGTTTTAATCCATACCGTGCCTTCAAACATGTTTATATAATGGAATTCCACAAATATTTTTGACAGCATTTATATATTTTTTTACTAATTTTTATCTTTTGCTTAAGCAGGAGTGAGGGCTGTGATGCAATTGCTAAAATGAAAGCAATTGAAGAGACTCTGGAAATGGAAGAAAAGTTGGTCTCTTTCTTTCCCATTTTGCTTCCGCTATTGATTATATTGCTTTTCTGCATATTTTGCCCCTTTAGTTGTCCTTTTTCTCTTTTTCTTGCAGGGAAGTTGAGAAAATATTAGACTCTTAAGGAGCATTATTTTAATGAGTATTCATTATTTTTTGTTTCCTTTTGACACTTTTCCATGAGTTATTGGACTTATAATCTAAGTTGCACGAACACGGACACGACACGGACACTTCGGCGCGTGATTTTTTTAAAAAGTTAGGACACGACACGTTGGGGACACGCAAATTATTATTTTTAATTTATTATTATTTTAGTCTTATTACAAACAACACATTGTATATTTATTGAATCAAAATGAGGATATCAAATAAAAACAAACTTGTAAGTTAGATTTATCATTTTTTTAATTGCATGCATTTCTCCCTTCCCCCTTTTCATTTTGATGTATATGGTGTAGCTCCGACACGTGTCAGAGAGTGTTCGAAGAGTGTCGATGTCGGACACGTGTCCGACACGACACGTTGGCTCCCGACATAGTGTCAGTGCAACCTAGCTTATAATTGCATTGTGATTTACAGCAAAAGCCTTCATTTGAGATTTTTGGGAAGCTTGCAGCTGAAACTAATCGAGTTAGAGGTGATTACTATGCTTTGACTTAAGAAGCAAAATGTTTGTTTCAAAAGTTGTATACTGGGGTAGGGATATATTTTTGTTTCTTTGAAACTGTCTATTAATGTGCTAGATGTATGATGTATTTATCGAATACATTAGCCAAATTTCCAAACAGGAAATCCTTGAAGTTTGCTCCTTAATGTGCGACACTTTCAAAGTGGCTATATCTTAATGTCATGGTCATCTCACATATATGGTGCATTTGTGGATTGATTTTATGTTATTTTTAAGAACGTTGATTATTTGGTTGTATGTATGTGATATCAAGACAAAGAAATCAATTATTTAAGTTTCTGTTATCTTGCTTTCATGCTTTGGGAGAATGTTTTATGTAAGGCTTGAATAGCAAAATGATCAGTATATGTTTTGACTTTTAGCTTCATTACACTTGGGTCAGCCTTCACCTCACACATTGAAAAGATGCAGCAGAACAAATTCCATGTACAGAAATGAAGACATGTTTTAGTTTACTCACTAATTGTTTGACATCGTCTACTAGATGGAGGAATATTAATTTAATTTGAATGCAAATATGATATGTGGACAAATGGAACAATTTTTCTTAGTTTCATGCATGTCTTTCTCGGTGATGTCCTGGTTTGGCTTTCTTTCTGTCAATCCATTTTATCTTTATTTATTTATTTACGTTTTGGGGGTTTGGATATGGTTTATTTGCCTTGATTGATTTGAAACACCTTCGATTTTCTTATTTTGACCTATTAATATGGTAAGCTTATTAGTGATCAGCTGTGGATTGTTTACTTGTTAACTTCTGCCTGCATTCCATTGTAATTGTAAGTTAAGAGTGTTTAGTTTTTATTTCATAAGGGGTTTGTGGTCTTCTATGAGTTTGGATTTTCTTGTTTCTTCTGGAGTTTTGTGCTCTACTTGATGATGATACAAAATGCGAAGTAAGAAATCAAGAATATAATCATTTCTAGAATTTTTATTGTTCTTTTAAAAAAATGAGGGATTTATTCAAAATCAATTTTGGTCTAATGATCTTTAGCTTAAATTTGAGTTGTAAAAGTTAAAGTTCAGTGAATTGCTTCATCTTTATTGCTTCTCTTGAGTGAAGAAACTGGAAGTTGTGAAAAGATCTTTGTTTTCCCTTTTTTTGTTGGAAATAGAATTGCTTAGAAATCAGAGGTTTGATTGCTGAGATTCGAGAAAGAGATTAACAATGGGGACCTTGTGCATATGTTCTTCTTGATATGGTTTAATGTTCAACTCTTACAAATTTAGGTAGGGAAACAATGTGGAAATGATGCTCTCCAAATTATGTTCTTTGTAGTTTTCCTTTTCGTGCTTGATTAGAGGATCTTAATAATAGTGCACATCCTCTAGATTGCACATGTATTTATTATGGGGGTATATTGGGCATACGTACATATATTGGGTCATCCAATAATCTTGAAGTAGCTAAAGGATTTATTATGAGACCATTTGGTGTGGTCATTGGTGATGGGATTTGATCAACCACATAAGTACAAGCCCTTTATTTGCAAGTGCTCCACTAAGGATAATCTAAAGATTGGACGTGTTGGAGAGGTGAACGTTAATTCAGGACTTCATGCCACGACCAGCACTGAGAGGTTGGAACTGCTCGATGCATATACTCAGGATCAAAATCGTTGGTGGTGATCACAGGCTAATGGTACATATTTTTTAGCCATTCACATGTAGTATACTTAGTTTCTTGATAGAATATTTGAATTATAGAATCAGTAACACCTGGCTCGATTGCTTTTGGCAACTAAAATTAATAAACACAATAAGTTGGAAGACTATTTGTGTTTTTAACCTCATTTGCTTCTATCTCTTCCATATTTGTGAATGGCCTTGCATTTTAGGAACTCGAATTTCAGCTGTAATGTTAAATTCTGTTGTTTCTTTATTTAAAATTGTGATACTGTGTCGTATAATTTATTGACTGGTTTTGAATAATTTGAAAGTTCTCTTTCTTTTTAATTTTATCAATTTCATTAAATTTCTCTAGCAAATCCTCTCTTTGTTATCTGTTAAGTAAATGAATGAACTTGGGATTTCAATTTTCTTTGAATTTATTTTTTTATTCCCTGTGTTGAATTTTTTGTATGATTTGATCGATAGTGTGTTTTTTGGGATGTTGTTGAAGTTGGACATTGATAAGAAAGAGTTGGCTCGGATTTTTGTGTGCATTTTATTGTCTAGGTGTTCTTTTCTCTAGACTGAGCTTGCTTGGATAGGAAAAACATTAGGAATTTTTTTTTTCAAATCAAGATTTGGGGTCATTTTTCTATTCTTTTTTTTTTTGGGCATTTTTGCAATTAGGTTATTATCCTTGATTTTTTGTGATGACTATTGCTCATATTTTATTTGTTGAAATTATGGTATTTTGAGTTTTTCATTCCATCAGCTTTAAAAACTGTATAGCCAATTGTATCATTTCACAGGTGTATTCCCTTCAAGTACAGCAATGATGTTGAAGAAAATGGAGGTGGCCCGTCGAAAAAGATTGTTGAAGTACTAATGATCAACTCAAATAATGCATGGTCTTCTGTTTCCAAAGGTGAGATATATTGTAATCTGGACATTGCAGTAAATGTTTTTAGTAGAGCAAATTCTATGGTTTTTTATACCTTCCCATTTTTGTGGTGCAATGTATAGAACCATTTGTATTGTTCATTGAGAAGTCTTTTAAAACAAGTTTTGTTTGAGATGATTTTTTCTGCCTTCTGGCTGTGTACAGAACATAAAAAAACAAAGTCTTTTTGATGTGATCCGAAGTAGGAGACCAAAGGAGAAGTCGACCTATCGGTAATGTGACAGTGATCTACGCGGGAAACGGCACAAGTTTCATATTGGAATCGAGTCAAGAAGACAAAGAGGTCGATCCGAACCAAAGGGGCAAGGTTTGGAGGCCAATGGCACATTCACGGCCGTAAAACCAGTTGTTCACGGCCGTAACAGCCCCTCGGGTAAAAAACAAGAATTCCAAGATTTTTATACTTACGGCCGTAAGACTATAATTCACGGTCGTAACTCTTTCTCTGGTGGAATTGAAGTAATTCAGCAAATTGATACTTATGGCCGTGAGGGTTCTTGTTACGGCCGTAACTCATTAACAGAGAGTCACTTACGGCCGTAAGTGACATTGTTACGGCCGTAACATCTATTTTTCCAGATTTCGCGTTTTTTTAATTTAATTCCCTTTTTTTTAATTATTTACTTCTATGTTTTGGGCCCAATTAGCGACAAAACCTAGTTAGGTCAGTTTTACATTATATTGCTTTATTTTTCATTATGAAATAACAACTTTGAATATTATTGAATTGAAGTGAGAATTTTCTCCCTAGAAAAGGAGGATTCCTTTTTTTTTTTCTTGTTCTTGAAGAACAGTCCATTGAACTTATCAAATATTTTTCTTGAATATTTGTGGCGTTCCAATCAGAAACTTATCAAGGAGTTTGACATCCCTTGTGGCGTTCCGAAAACCTCGGTTTTTCAATCCGCATCGTCAATTTCTTGCGTCGTGATTGTTGGGTCCAGGTCTTATCGTCAATTTTATCTTTTCCAGTATTTTAATTATTGTGTTCTTGTGTTTGTTGGTTGAATCTAGATCTTTCCTATCTTTGTTTCGTTAATTTCGCGTGTTCGTCGTGACCCTCCTATCGGGATCACATCATCTGGTATCAGAGTTTGGATCTAGATTCAGTTCTTGATTTTCTTGTTCTTCGTGCCAGTAATTTTTTTTTTGTTTGATTCATATAAAATTTCACAAAAAATTCAAACTTGTTTATCTTAGTCAATTTTTATCCAAATCTAATTCCGTTTTTTCCGCCATATTCGTAGTCAAATTGTCTAGTAGTTTATAAAAAAAACGAAAATTTCATTATTTTCCCGAATATTCCGAATTTGTCTCAATTTCCAAATTCTCTTGTTCTTACTCGTGTCTTATCGTGTTCTACCCTTACTTGAGTTCTTGGACTGTTTTTGAAGTGCTTGGAAGGGGGATTTTGAGTGATACACGAGCGATATATTTTTGCGAGGTATATACTACTTATTTCTGTAAAGACTAATAATGTCTGGCAGATGGGATTCATCATCTTCATCAGTTGGGGACAACCAGAGAATTTACAGAAGGGAGCCAGCAGCTTCATCAACGAGCCACAACAAACGACTGGAAGGTATGAATAGGGTGAATAATAATGTTGTAGGTGTGATGGAGACTTTACATGAGCAATTTGAGAAGTTGATGACTATGATGGATAGGCAGGAAGAAACTATTAATAAGTTGCGTATGGAACAAACTCATGTGGGTCCTAGAGTTAGGAGGGAAGACCGGAGAGATCAAAGGGGGAGACATAATCAAAAGGTTGGATATGGGTTTGATGATGAAGAGTTTGCGAGTGAAGGAAGTAGTGTCCAATCATCTGTGGCTAGTGTAAGGAGGAGAAGGGGTAGAGGAGATAGGAATGAAAGGGAAAATAATAGAAGAGATCGTGGTGATCGGGATGAGATAGATGATAATCTAGGTAAAATAAAAATGTCTACTCCACCTTTTCATGGGAGAAGTGATCCGGAGGCTTACCTAGATTGGGAGAAGAAGGTAAAGTTGATGTTTGATTGCCACAACTATTCGGAAGGAAAGAAGGTGAAGTTAGCGGTTGTTGAGTTCACCGATTATGTCATTAATTGGTGGGATCAGTTGGTGAAGGATCGAATGAGGAATGGTGAGGGGCCGGTGGATACATGGCGTGAGATGAAAATCATCATGAGGAAGAGGTTTGTCCCAAGCCACTATCATAGGGATATTTATCAAAGGTTGCAGGGGCTCACGCAAGGTTCTAGGAGTGTAGAAGAATATCATAGAGACATGGAGGTAGTCATGATTAGGGCCAACGTGGTGGAGGATCGGGAAGCTACAATGACTAAAAAGGCAATTAAGGCGAAAGGGGACATCTAAATAATCACCGAGAACTTATCCTACATCACAACCGAGGAAGGATCATAATGATGAGCACGTTCCGAAGGGAAAGGAGGAACTTACAACTACATGTAAAAATATTTTTGATTCTCAACCTACTAGGGATAGAAATATTAAGTGCTTTAAATGTTTGGGGTCGAGCCATATAGCATCACAATGTCCAAATAAGAAAGTAATGCTCTTGCGTGATAATGGTGAAATTAGTTCCGAGGATGAATTTAAGGGAATGCCTAAGTTAGTGGATGTTGGGGCTAGTAGTAGCGATGAAGAGGGGTTAACTTATGCGGTGAAAGGGTCCCTTGTGAATAGACGTGTCCTAAATTCTCGAACTAAGATGGTTGAAATTGATGAGCAGCGGGATAATCTTTTCCTCACTACGTGTTTGGTGGGGAAAAAGGTTTGTGAGATGGTAATTGACGGGAGAAGTTTTACTAATGTGGTTAGTACATTATTGGTGGAGAAGTTGGGATTGCCTAAGGTGAAACACCCCAACCCCTATAAATTACAGTGGTTAACCGAGTCGGGAGAACTTAATGTGAACAAGCAAGTTAATATTAAATTCACCATTGGGGGCTATAGAGATGAGGTTGTGTGTGATGTGGTCCCTATGCATGTTGGGCATATCTTGTAGGGAAGGCCATGACAACATGATAGGAGAGTGGTGCATGATGGGTTTAAAAATCGATATTCCTTCGTGAGGGGTGGAAAAAGGATCAATCTTGCTCCGTTATCACCTAAAGAAGTCCAAGAGGACCAATTAAAAATAAAGAGCGAGTTTGAGGGAAAAATGAGAGCGATGAGGCAACGACCTCAGAAAAGGAGAGGGTGTGAAAATTGAAAACAAAAGAGTTGAGGCCACGACCTCAGAAAAAGGTGACTTGAGAGTAAAAAGAAAAAGAAAAGAGAGTCCACCACAAAAAAGAGTTTATTTGCATTTGCTAACACATCCCTCCCTAATTTGGCTAATTCTGTTTTGCAGGTACTACAACTAGATTACAAAACTATGGCAAAAAAAAAAATCATTGCCGGACATAACAGCCCCAAGGATGATGGATAGCACAAAACATGAACAGGTCCCTCAAACCAACGAAATAAAGAGATACATAAAGGAGAGGCCATATACGGATTCGAGGTCAAATCCTTTCCAAGAAAGGGGGGGATGATGTGATCCGAAGTAGGAGACCAAAGGAGAACTCGACCTATCGGCAATGTGACAGTGATCTACGCGAGAAACGGCACAAGTTTCATGCTGGAATCGAGCCGAGAAGACAAAGGGGTCGAGCCGAACTAAAGGGGAAAGGTTTGGAGGCCAAGGGCACATTCACAGCCGTAAAACCAGTTGTTCACGACCGTAACAGCCCCTCGGGTCAAAAACAAGAATTCCAAGATTTTTATACTTACGACCGTAAGGCTATAATTCATGGCCGTAACTCCTTCTCTGGTGGAATTGAAGTAATTCAGCAAATTGATACTTACGGCCGTGAGGGTTCTTGTTACGGTCGTAACTCATTAACAGAGAGTCACTTACGGCCGTAACATCTATTTTTCCAGATTTCGCGTTTTTTAATTTAATTTCGTTTTTTTAATTATTTACTTCTATATTTTGGGCCCAATTAGCGGCAAAACCTAGTTAGGTCAGTTTTACATTATATTGCTTTGTTTTTCATTATGAAACAACAACTTTGAATATTATTGAATTGAAGTGAGAATTTTCTTTCTAGAAAAGGAGGATTCCTTTTTTTATCTTGTTCTTGAAGAACAGTCCATTGAACTTATCAAATATTTTTCTTAAATATTTGTGGCATTCCAATCAAAAACTTATCAAGGAGTTTGACATCCCTTGTGGCGTTTCGAAAATCTCGGTTCTTCAATCCGCATCGTTAATTTCTTGCATCGTGAATGTTGGGTCCAGGTCCTATAGTCAATTTTATCTTTTCCAGTATTTTTATTATTGTGTTCTTGTGTTTGTTGGCTGAATCTGGATCTTTCCTATCTTTGTTTCGTTAATTTCGCATGTTCGTCGTGACGCTCCTATCGAGATCACATCACTTTTGATGAGAATTCAACTTTTAATTTTGTTCAAGGAATTGTGTGCTTCGTATTTTTACAAGATCGGTGACTTCACAACACCCTTCAAGTGGATGTTTATCATGACTCTCTTTTCCTCATTACAATTGAAAGAGCTCTTTGACAACCCAATTTGGGTACACTATGATAACTTCTATGATCCTTTTGAGCACTTCAATTTTGCACCAAGATTTTATGTGTATTAACCTTTAGGCTTATGAATGTATTTTTGTTATTCGGATATTAAGTGATGCAAGAATTTATTTAGATCAGTAAGTGCCAGTGTAGTATCTGAATGCTCACTTGTACTGTATTTTGAGTTTTTTTTGTTAACGAGGTTTGAGTTTTCGATTAACAGGATTCTCTTATTCTTTTGTACATTTGTTACTGCTACTGTATTCATATGAATTGTTACTCATGTTCATGTGACCATGTGAGACTTTGTAGGTGGTGCAGACTTGCTAAGGTTGGTTGTGATAATATTTTTATTGCAGATTTGATTCATGTTAGTTCTATATTAAAATAACATTTTCTCATTTCCTTTAAAATACCTATATGAATATAAAGTCTCAAATGATCTTGTAAGTAAAATTGCATGGCGGGGTAAAATTACTTAATCTTAATATTAATAATTTATGTTCGTATAAGATTTTTTTTCCCCCAGTTACAATGCCATGCGAATCATAAGACATAAATCGTCGCGTGCAACGCACGTGTTCGCCTACTAGTATTTCTATATTTCAAACTTATTGGGCGCTTGTAAAAATATTCAAAACATCTAATGGGTTTACTTAAACCAAAAGTTGAGCTTACAAAGAAGATACCTTCTTGATTAGCCAAATGCAAAATATAGAATCAACAATAAAAACAACACTCTGAGTTTCTTAATTTCATTATGAACCTTCTGCTCATGTCTTGGAGTTAACAACGTAGCAATTCCATGGAAATCCTTTAGCTAGAATTGGCAGATTTTTGGATGAGGGTTTTCCGTGCTGGATAATGGAGAACCTCGTTTCTTTGGGGAGGGGAGGGGAGGGGGGCTCATTATAGCGCCAAATTGTTGACGTCAAAAAATGACATGAAGATGAGGCATTCTTTTAGTCAACTTAAATGGAAAAAGTAAGAGGTAAAAGTAAAGAAACTTGAACACACGGTAGGGTCAGACTCGCGGTCTGACCTTAATTGATTTTTCTTTTGTATATATGAAGAGAAAATTTGTAAGAGTACAAATAATTTGAGAGACTTTTCCTCTCATTCTCTAGGGAAAAACTTCTATCCCTTTTTGTTTACAATACATTGCTTATTTATAGGCAAATTATACTGACAAGTTGTTAATATTTTAATCAATTATAATGTTGATTTTTATCAATTTGTTGCATTATTTGGTTGTTGCAATTCCTTTACAGTTGTAAATTCCAAGAATATGAATTGGGAATTGTGAAAAATATAATATATTTAATCAAGTGGGCCAAGTTGATCCACTTGACATTTTAATGATTGGTTGGATAAATATTCTATCTCTGAGGTAGGTGGAGAGCTGGATCTCGTACTATGAGCTCAATATGATGATCTTCACTTCAACACCTAATATTAGGCTTTCTCAAGACCTTAATTTAGACTTCTAAGTCTTCCAAAGCACTTCTAGGTCTTCTTATTTTCAAGGTCCTCCTAGCTCGGAGGTCATCCGAGGAAGACCTTCCGAGGTCTCAGGTGGGAGGTCATCCGCGGAAGACCTACCGAGGTCTTAGGTCGACGGTCATCGGTGGAAGACCAGTCAAGGTCTTAGCTTTGTTCGCATTCCTCATGATAGCCTCTAATCTTTCTTTTGTTGACTTGAAACTTTAAAGTGGGTCTTCATATAATATGGGCTGAAGCAAGCACCTCAATTTTAAGTAGTCAATAAGTGTGATATCCGAATTCACATAAAAAATTGCCAACATGAACACAAACCCAATTTTGGGACGTACTCCCATGATTCCTATCCTAGTGTCTATATTCTCCCCTCATCCAAGGATCATTTTACAATGAAAAAAAAGCTTATGTTATTTTATATCTTTATGTTGACAATGTGCTTATTGTTGATGGCAACGATAAGATGATTAAATCTACAAAAAGTATATTGAATTCAAGATTTGACATGAAGGATATCGGTTTAGTTGATGTGGTTATTGGGGTTAAAATTTTAAGAACATTAGATGAACTCGTTCTAAGTCAGTTACATTATGTGGACAAAAATTTAAAGAAAAATCAACAATGATGATACTGGTGTGGCTAGATTACTGATAGATACAAGTCAGCATTCATATAAAAACAAAGGTGAGAGTGTCTTTCAAGTAGAGTATTCTAGAATTATTGGAAGTCCGATGTACTTGATGAATAATACAAGATCAGACATAGCTTATACAGTCGATAAGCTGAGTAGATATATTAGGTCCTTATGAGTCTATATGTACATGTCCTTTCCAATATTCAAAACACAAAATTTTCTTCTCTGCTTTGCTCCAGAAATTTCTAGGTCCTCTGTATTTCAGTATTCTAGTGTTTCTATTTGAGTAATAGTTTTTTTTTGCCAGTGCGGTGACTTCATGCTAAGTTAACGACTGGTTCTTTCGTCGTATCCTGGGAAGTAGACGCTCAAACAAACCTTGAAGCACATATGATGAGGAGGTAAATCTATGTTAAGGAAACTGTATTTACATATGCCTCGATTTTCAGATTCAATTTATTTAGCCTTCATTTCCAATCAAATTTGTGCCACGAATTTTATCTTTTTTTAATAATTTTTTTTTTGTAGTTTTACCTTTTAATTTCTTCATTATTTATAATATATCCAGTATATTATATTGCTTAATGACTGAAAGATATATATGCTAATTCTCATGTCGAAGAAAAACGTAAAGAATAGAATCTCCTACTATAGGTTAAAATTAACCCGCCAAGAAAGTGGCTAAAACAAACAAGAGAATAGATTTTGATGATTCATCCAAGAAATATAAACAACCATTTCAATACATGCATTTTATTTCTTCATTTGGAAATGACAGGAAAGGATCAAGCAAAAGCATCAAAAAAAAGAATAGAGGACTTTCTAAGAATAAAAAGCAAGATCAAGATTATGCTTTAGAGAAACTTATGCTCCTCTGTTTTTTAGTATCTGTTTGGTATTTCTGTTCACGTAATAGTTTTGTTTGCCAGTGCAGTGACTTCGTGTTAAGTTAACTGCTGGTTCTTTCGTTGTATCCTGTGAAGCAGACACTCAAACAAACATCGAAGCACATACAGTGAGGGGACAAATCCATTTTAAAGAAACTGTGTATACACATGTCTCGATTTTCAGATTCAGTTTACTCAACCTTTATTTTCGGTCAAATTTCTTCCTTGGTTGTTTTTTTTCTTTTTAATAAAAAGTTATTTTTGTATTCCTTTTGCCACAACACAAAATAAAGTTGAAAAATTTCGTGAGCATAGATATGAGTGGGCATACCATGCCATATGTTTTACTCCTGACACAAGACTTAACATCTAAAAATGGTGTTCTTAATGCCTGACCCTGAGTTTGTAGCAATATTAATGCTATTAATCCATACTTTATTGTGCCATTCGAAGAATTCTACTGTAAAGAGAAAAATGTAGAATTTTCTCCTAACCAAGTAACCTCTCTCCGCCCACCAAGGCCCTGGGAATTCTATCTTTATTTTTATGCCAGTCATGATTGAATGAAAGGATCCCCTCTGGTTGATCAGGTGATTTCTGTGATCATGTTAAAAGATACAAATGCAAATGTTTCTGAAGTTTAAGTTTCTCGGGTGCATCCATCCTTTCAAGGTTTCAATAAGGTCAGTTCATATATCATATTTACTTTATTTAAACACTTTCTTGTTAGAAAAGCTTAATCTTATAAATTTAGAGACGTGGTAGTGTGATAAATTTTTTGAATCTTTCACTGGTTTTTTGTTTCACGTGAAACAGTTCGGTACTGCATCTTGCATTTACATTTGATTTAATTTATTTTAACGTTGTACAATAGAATGCTGTTTGGAATTTTGATTTTTTAAAAATGGTAGGATTAGGTTTATATGGTCTTGTTGAACAATGGACCAGAGGAATGATTATGAGAAAATATTGAATAATTTACCGGATTATTCTGGAAATGAAGGGATAAAAAGGAGCCCTAATGATGAAAAAGAACCAAATGGTATTTGACCAGATGATACAGTTTACCGTTACTTGTGTTCATTGAGAAAAATTGGGAGCATTCTTGGAATTAGCGGTGATATCGCGAAGCAATTGAGAGCTAAACACACGCAAGGATAAGGACTAGCGAGACTATTCTAGGTTGTGATGATCGTTTAGTCACCATTTATGGCAAAAACTCCTGTGGGTTCCATAATTAAAATCCTTTGCACGAAAAGAAATCTTTAGAAAGGCTGGATGCCATTATTGAGAAGGATAGTTCTAAGTTATTCCAAATTTAAAAGGTATGACTTTTCAGTTTATTTTCATTTTGTTGTTTCAACCCTTTAGAGCACTTAATTTCTACCGTCAGCATTGTGCGAATTTAATGAAAATACCTAATGGTACTCATTCTAATTGAACTCCACTTTATGCATATGGGGCATCCACTTTAGTCCTTTTTATGTATTGCGAATTTCAGCAAGGATTGCTTTTATAAAATTTTGTGATGCTTTATCTCAATACTCAGTAACTCTCTTTGTTGACTTGTATGATTAGTGAAATTTAGCACTATACTAGATCATTTCTGAGAGAATAACAATTGACGAGGCTCATAAGGATATTATTACATGTATCTTTAGAAAGCGCAATCTTCATTGGCATCATCTATTTTTGCTAGAATTTTTGTTTAATCATGGTATTAGCTTACGTTATTACGAACTGATCCCTTTCTTCCATAGAAGTGCTTTGAAAGAATCTCAATTTGTCATGTTGAATTTATTGTATTCTTCCATCCGTTGGGTATGGGATTTCATGATTTTCTGAAGGAGGCTTTCTTTAATGTACAAAACATATATTGTTGGAGAAAATTATCACCCTCCATTAACTCTATATCTCACCTGATCACCGATCTACCGACAATATGAATTATGTGCTAAAAAATAAAGTTAGACGTTGTGTAATATAATCTTGCATATATTAACGTGAAACCCTTATCTAACTGAAATTCATCAACTTTTCTAAAATCTTTGTGGGAAAGTAGTTCCTCTATTGCTTGCTTTTTATTTCATTTTGTCTCAACTTCATATAAACTAACCTCATAGCCCATGAATGGATAAATTTCCTCATATAATTGGTAAGTTTCAATCTTGTTGGTTATTAGAAGATAGACTTTTTGCTGGCTCCTCATGCAACAACCTCTAACTTGCTTGTGGAAAAGAACAAGTCTTATAATAGGGATCAACCGTTCTGTTCTATCTATTTTGTCTATTACAAGAAACTTCTTTATTTTCTCACTTGGCTCTTTTATATGTATTAATATTAATATCTCATTTATACTGGTCAGTTAGGCAAGGGAAAAAGAGAGAGGGTCAACAAATCAACATTTGGGAGCAGTACACCCTCAAGAGATCAGCCAAGTAATCATCCTTATCAGTATTTCAAACAATTCTCTAACATAGAAGCTGGAGTTGATACATCAAATGAGACATTCTCAATTTGACCAGTCTATTGGTTAGTCAGGAGCACATGTACAAAACTCTGGTCTGGCTAATTTCCAGAATTCACTTCCCGCCCGAAATCCTATAGTTTCTGTTCCTGCAAACTAATGTGAATATTGACATGGATTTATGGAATGCATATTTTGCTGGTTCAGGGGCTATGACATTATGCCCAGTCAACCTATGTATCACCAATTGTAGCTCCATCCCCATCTGACAGGATGAATGAGCATTAGATTCAAGTATGTCAATTCACCTTTTAATAATTCCATATCATGAACGAAACCTGTTAAGATGTATGTGATTTATGTTCAATGGAGAAATTGAGTTACTTTATATAATTACACTTGGTAAATTAGACATCCATTGTGTACATATCAATTGGTCTAATTTGCTAAATTATAGCAAATAAAAACTGAAACTTCACCTGTGAAATGAATTAGCAGTATGAATTTATTTGAAAAATTATGCTAAGAAAATCAACTGTAAAACAATTCTCGTACGAAGTACGAATTGGCACTAGTATTGTTAAAAAGCGTAGAATATTTTTTAGTTCATTTGTAGACTATTTTATTGATAGAATGAGTGGTTGAAAATAATATATTGAATAATGTGTACCAAACATGGACTTTAAAGGAACGCACGCGAAACAAAGAAGTAATAATATTTTGTTGTTGTTGTTGTTATTATTATTATATTTTGATTGTAATCACCATAATTATTATTTTTATTAATAGTAATATTGTAAATCATAAGTGTAGATATCAGTATTAAAGTTATATTTTGATTATTATTATTTGTTATCTTTAATATTACAAACCATATATTCTGAATTATATATTATATATATTATTATTGTGATTGGTTTTGAATGAAAATTGAAAAAAGGAAAGTTAAATATGAGAGGTAAATGCAAAAGTTACGAAAAATATTGGTAGCCCAAAAAATTCCACCCAATAAGCCTGCATGGTAGTGGAGATTTGGAATTTTTTTTTTTGAGAATCAAGATAATTCTATTAAGTTAAATCAGCAAGTAGCCTTTCCTTCAACAGACAAGGAGGCTGATAAAAGACCATGGGACAAGAGTATAAATGGAAGGCTCTTGCAAGGAAATGAGCACAACCATTAGCATGTCTTTTTACAAACCGAACAGAAAAATCAATGCCCTGCTCACTAAGAAACTTACAATCAGAAAAAATGCACCCAAATTCAGTCATATCATGAATATAAGAATAAAAGCTATCAACAACAGTTTTAGCATAAAGTCCGAACACAACTCGTTCAAGCCTCATTTCCAGTATCCATGAGAGGGCTTCCTTAAGTCATATTCCTTCAGCTTCTTTTACTTCCATTGGGCCTGCATGCGTACAATTTTACTTCTTACAAAACGCCCTTCATCATTTCTAAGGATCATGCCAATCCCTATAGGTTTCCGTTATCAAACATTGCAGCATCCACATTACATTTCATCCACCCTTTATCTGGTTTGGACCAGCTTTGGGGGAAGAAAGGTCGCTCAAGGAAAACATGGAAATGGATGGATGCTTTTGAAATGTAACAAGTCATGGGTCAATATAGTCATTGTCAATTTTTAATAACAAAAAATTATTGAGAACTGATAAAAATTAATAAAATTAACAATCATTTGTTATTTAAATATATAAACTGGCTTTTATTATTTAAAAAATCTATTATAATAGAATTAGTTCTGTTGTTTGTAAAGTTTTAATAGTTATTGTAAATATAAATATTACATCAAACATGATATACAATTAAATAAACTACTAGTTTGTAATTTCAATAAATTATTAATAGCTGATAAAAATAATTGAAATTAACAATTTATTATGAAAATATATAATTTGACTTTTAGCATCCAAATAAAAAAAATAACAAAAATAGGAGAAAAATTCCCCGAAATGGGGTATTTAGGTTTGTTTAGATAAAATGTCTTATTTTAAAGTAGTTTAGCATATTATGAAATTAAAAAGTGGTACGAGAAAATATTATATTTTTTATTTTGACAAAAAAATGATGAAAAGGAAAAAATACAAATTAATATATATATATATATATATATATATATATATATATATATATATATATATATATATATATATATATTGAAATTCGAAAGAAATATATGTAAGAAATACACTAAAAAAGTAAACTTAATAAAAAATTAAAATATATTATGTTAGAAATCAAATTAATTAAAAATGTGTTTTTTACATTTCTTTCATTGTGTCATATGTCATGACCATTAACAAAAGTCATGGGCAATCACTCTCGCATATTGGATTGTATTTGAAAAAAATCGTATGTGTAATTATTTGTACTAAAATTACATTTTAATTATTAACAATTTAAGTCACAAGGAACTTTTGCATTCTAGATAAATTCCCGCCCAAAAATAGCAGATGAAAACTTGTTAAATTTAATGCCTTCGAAGTCAAGTCGAGATCATTATTTTTTCAAATTCAAATTCAGTCCATTTTATTAGTTAAGTATAAATATTTGTGGGTTAAGGCTAAGCAAGAATTCGGTTTTTTTAAACCAAGCCACAGCTAGTTGGAATAGATTTCCCGTCCAAATTTTCACCTAAGAATCCCGCACACAAGTTACTGCCAAATGGGAATTTTTTCCATTCCTCAATTTTTGTACAATGAAGTCACTGTTCAAGCATTATTTTATTTCGTTTTGGTAAAATCATCATGTAACTAATCATGTTTAACTATTTAATATAATATGTGATTCTATAAATTTATTTGTATTTAGACTTTAGAGGCTATTTTATTAAGAAAGTGTGAGAATTTATGCTGCACATATTCATATGATATCATTCAAATTTTTACTTGGTTGACACTTGATTTGATAAAATATAATTAATGAATTTGTTGTTCCTCCAATGTAATCTATTTCTTACTAGAATTTAGGATTTTAAAATTTTATTTTTTAGTCTATTAAAACAATAATTAATATATATAATTAACAGTATTAATTAACAACAGATAAAAGTGGGCATGAAAATGGCCTCACGAATTCATAGGATTATGAAATTAAAATTTAAAATGGATATACACGAATATATTAAAATGGATAAAATAAATATTTTTTTTATGATGTTGAAATAGAAACATTGCATGTTCCATCTCTTTCGACATATTCCAAGTACACATTATAAGAATCATTAATTTGTTGATATCAACTTTTTGTTATCATTGCATAAGTTAAATAAAATTTAATTATTTCTTTAATTTTGACAAAAAAATGATGAAAAAAGAAAAAAAAGAAAAATACTAATTAACACACACACACACACACACACACACACACACACACACACACACACACACACACACACACACACATTGAAGTTCGAATAAAATATATACAAGCAATACACTAAAAAAATAACCTTAATAAAAAAAATTAAAATATATTATGTTCGAAATCAAATTAACTAAAAATTTCCTTTTTTTCTTTTTGCATTGTCATTAAAAATTTTCTTTGATTGTGTCATATGTCATGACCGTTAACAAGAGTCAGGGACAATCACTCTCGTATGTTGGACTTTATTTGAAAAAATCATATGTGTAACTCTCAGTATTAAAATTATATTTAATTATTAACAATTAAAGTTATAAGGAACTTTTGCATTCTAGATAAACTCCCGCTCAAGAATCACTGAAAAAAACCTGTTGAATTTTTGCCTTCCAAGTCGAGCAAAAATCATTATTGTTTCGAATTCAAATTCAATCCATTTTATTGGGACACCATTTCTTTTGAAGTATCCTTCATGTACTGGGAAACTTATCCGTCTGCCTACTATTGTTGATGTTAAAATTTTATAATCTATGTACATATTGCTGATTCCATAACATTTGTAATAGAATGTTCTTCTCTTATGTTTTTTATTTGATATGATTGTATAATTTGCTTTCTTTTCATAATTTTCATCAAAATTATTATCACGAATGAAAATCTCGTGCATCGCACGAGTGAAAAAACTAGTGTGTGTGTGGAGAGAGAGAGAGAGAGAGAGAGAGAGAGAGAGAGAGAGAGAGAGAGAGAGAGAGAGAGAGAGAGAGAGAGAGAGAGCACAAAGGGGATCATTGATAGAGTATAATGATGGCAACGGTTCGGTTCGTCCAAACCATAACCGAATCACCAATTTTCTGTTCATACCATAACTGCCCCATAATCACCTAAGTCGGGTCGGTACAACTTCGGTGCTCGTGTCAGTTCAATGCGGTTAATAACCATTTAAATATAAATTAACAAGTCCAACTAAAAAAAGCAGTTTATTACTGGAAGTTCACAATAACTAGCAAGCCTCAAGTCAAGTTCGCCTCATCGCTTGATAATGTATTCAGAATCTTAGATGAATAATTGTGATTTCAATATCCTTAGGTTAATGAATTTTTATTAGACCTTGGGTGGTCATGTGGATAGTGGGCTGGGACGATGAGTTAATTAAGTGTTAAATGGAATCAACTGATGATTAATTTTGGGTTTTTAAGTTTCATAAATATAACCCAAAATCAATTTTTAAATTAGGTATTCGGTTCGGTTCGGTTCGGTTCGGGGCACCGGTACAATTACCATACCCGCCTATAAAAAATCGAGTCACTAAATTTGTATACCATATCCGCGCTATTGCCCCATCGGTTCGATTTTTTTTTTGCATCATTCGGTTCGGTTCACCGTGATTTTTGGTTTAAGCGGTTCAAATTGTCATCCCTAATAGAGGAGGGTAGGCATGGTAAAATGGCTTGTTGACTTGAGCCGCTCAAAAAAAAAAAAAAAAAAACTCATCAAGCTCAGCTCGACTCAGCTCGAATCGTTGTTTATGTATATTTTCAATAACAAATTTATGATTTTTGTTATAAAAAATATAATTTAAAAACTCGATACTCGGCCCTGCTCTAGGAAAAAAAAAACCCCACATCCTAAAAGCTCGAGCCTTAAACTTCGGTTCGACTCGTTGACATACCTAGGGAGGGGAGGAAGAACAGGGGAGGGGGATAGGATTCAAACTCGAGATTTGGTAGGGAAAGTTAGAACAACCTGGCAAATGTGGCATACCCCGGATCGTGTCAATACAACTCATTGTGATTTTTTTAATAATTTTTTATGCTTTCAGTGTAATTTTTTAAATATATTTACTTTATTGGTTTTACAGTTTTTATTAATAGATGCAACATTTTAATTTATTAAATATATTTTTAATTTAGTATTATTGGTATAATAATTTATAAATAATTTCTGAAATAAATTAGTTATTATTGAGAAATAAATAATATGAAGCTCAGAGCTTGTGTTTGGTAAAGGTAAGTTTTACCACAATTTTTTCAAATTCAATCTGAACTATCCATACTTAATCAAACTCACAATTTTTAACTTTTCAAATATTTTTAAATCACACATCCATAAAAAAAATCCAAAAAAACTACAATTATAATTTTTTTTCACGTTACCAAACGTGCTATCAATAACGGAATGAAGCACATATGAAATTGTTTTATTGATAAACTGCAACAGTTGATGCGAAGCGATCCAGCAATTGACAGAAGAGAGAGAGCATTCCATATGTGTTTCTACGATGATTCCCTTAATTTCATCATTTCGTGGTGAATATGTTTCAACGTGCCCTTTCTCAAAGAGAACCATTCGAGCTTTTGCGGCGTCGCTGATTGTGCTTCGCCAAGCGCCCGCGGCAACTTCTTTTAGCTTCATCAAATTCTGACATCTCATGAAACCTGCGGAATGCAACACGGTAACCACGCAAGTCTTTTATCCTTATGTTGGTCCAGGTGATTGAATATTGTAGAAATTGGAAACAGTTAAATAAAAAGTAACGTAGAACATCCGAATCAGTTTGTTCGAGAGCACTAAAACTATTTTAATTGAAATGATAATCCTTCGGACGTCTTAATAGTGTTTGATAAAATTCCTATGTATGAGCTTGTTATGGGATACTTGCTGTGTTAAGCTTATTTTAAGATTTTGAATCTGAGTGTGTCCATTTACACGCTTGTTTGTGATTTATTTACTTTAATTAATCTTTGTCCATTTAAATCCTGTTTACTTTTTATCAATTACAGTTACATAGCTGCACTATATATTAATATTTCTCCATAAGAATCTCCTCATTTAGTTTTTATATATATTCGCTTTGGGACTACTGTCATACTCTGCTCTGACTTTAGAGTAATTAATTAGCCTCTAATCTATATTTTATATCATATTTGGGATTCATAATATTGGAAAATGTGCATTTATGAAGTGATAATCTTGTGCAACTACTCTCATTTACATGGCATTCTTCAAAAAATTCTTCTTTTATAGCATATGATTCCCGCTGCTTCTTCTTTAGTCGATTAATTTAGTAGTTAGTATATATGTTTACGGTAAAGTTCTGTTGCGGTATTGCACAAATTACTTCACTGCTTATTTGCTGTCTTTCAGTTAACTGATCAGTTTGTAGTTGTGTCTTTTAACCAAAAATTAAGAGCTCTGTCTAGGCCTCTGTGTATTCCCAAACCAGTACGCAGAAACAGATAGAAAGTACTCAAATTACTAGCAATTTTTTTTTTTAATATTTGAACCTGCTGCACTGCTGGCAGAAACGTTGTTGAAGCCCAGCAACAAGAACCGCAGGTTCCTTTGAGTGAAACTCACAGACTTTATGCCGGCGATGGTATGGCTTGGCTCCAGTCATATCCACAGTACAGTCTTGTACCTGACAACACGGCTGTGCTGATCCTCCTGCACTAGACGCCTTTTTTGTGGTAAGAGTCAATGCTCTCTTCTTATTTTTAACGTCTTCATCTTCCCCGTCTTCCTCTTCTTCAACCAATGCGGCTACCTTTGCAATCCTCTTTCCTTCTGCTTTGCTTATTTCCATTCCTTTAGCAACAAGAAATTAGGATAAAAGTGTATGGACAAGTGGGAGAAAATGAAGAAAGTGAAACTTGAAGTTAAGGTTAGTGAGAAAGTGGGCAATAATATGTGGAGGACCACAAGTAGCATTCTTCTTCTCTTAAATGAATAGTCTAGTAGAGGATTACAGGATTTTGAGGTTAAAATGGGCTCAAAAATATTGAAACCAGTATTGGCCTTCCAATCAAAACTTTAATGTGACCCTACATTACTAGGTGAGATAATAACATTACAATTGCTCACATTATAGAGTGTCTCAATTGAGGAGCGTGCAATTATGATGACTTGCTATGCGTGTGCCGTCTAGTTAGTGAATTTTCAAGTCTAATGGAAGTAATTGTGTAGCAAAAAATCTTCGAAATAATAACCCTTATTGTATTTGTAAATTTATCACCTACTGTTGGTTGAAAATCCATTTTTTCGATTAGCTAAAACATTAGAAAATCGAAGTCAAAGAATGCTGGAAGAAAAAGTTAAACATTATATCATATCATATGCACAAATTAGTAGAAATGCTAAAACAAAGTTTCCCTTAACTGCTTTTGTAATATGCATAATTGTATGTTACTGAAAGCCCTTGTCACTCCAACTCCCAGATTAAATTAGTATCACTAGTTGAGATATATGAACTAAATTTTAACTTATTTTCTTTATTAATAATCTTGCTAAAAATTGTTTGTGCACAATACCGACAGATTCGTGCACTTTTAAGTCAGATACAATCTTTGTTTCTTTGTGGCATATAAATATGGTAAATGTTTTTCATTTTGACACTAATTATACTGTGAGCATCTCCAGTGGTGGTTTAAAATAGATCTAAGTCATAAGGTGGCCGAAAAAGACCCCAATGGAGAGATGCAAAGAAAACGCAGTTGCATTTTTCTGCAGAAAAATGTAAAAAAGTGAATTTAGATCTTTCATTTGGAGCAGAATTTGAATTGAGATCTATCGGATTTAAAAATAATTTTGAGTACACCAATTTACATCCAATTTTATATTACCATTGGAGATGCTTTCAATCCACAAAATATTTCTCAAAGACCTAGCAGTCATTTTCGGATATGGATTGAATGTTTTAGGTAGATGACTATAAAGTAAGAATTGAATGGTCCAATAATTAAAAGATCCGAACCAGTCTTGTTTCGCCACGTGCTATACATCTTTATTGATCTGATATTCTATGCCGTGCTATAGTTATTGTGCAAAGTGGCTACCAAGGTGTCTCTCTCTATCATGTTGGATCAAATATTAATTCATTAGCATCCACATAAGTTTGGTGCACCTTGACACGAGCTGGAATAGAAACAAACCATAATAAAATTTATCTAGATCACTTTTGAGTCTCTCAATGCAAGGCAAGTAAAATATATTGCTGTTATAATAAAATATATGCAAAAAGTAAATAATTTAGGAAATCTATCATACTTTGTCATTTTTTAATCACTTTTGCAATAACCCTGTTTTTATCCAATAGTAAACTAGAAATTAATTCTTTTTCCATGGTTTGTCTGAAAAAATATATATTATATTTTGTCATGTTTAGGTCTCTGTTTGACAACCCATTTGTAAACGATTGTTTATACATAGTCCTCTAAAGAGTGGGATTTCTTACGAGCTTTCTGTATTAATATAGGAGTAGAACATTTGTGTTTTTGTGGGTGCAAATAACAAAAGAGAGCAATGCTCCTGACGGGCACAATTATTGTGCCCATCACAGGAACATTCAACATGCGGGATCCATCACTAGTGCTTGTGACAAGCACAATAACTGTCCCTGTGGCACTTAGAAAAAAATTCTAACAAAATACTGCTAAATGAAAAGTCTTAAACAAATGCTAAAGTTTACTGTCCATTTTCAGTGCTAGTAAAAGTTTGGGCCTAGGGTTGCAACCTCACCATGTCAGTTATGGATAAAATGATCGATTGTGCTGTGTACATTACAATCTACTGATTTATTTATCAACAGAGAACGTGGCCATATTTGATTTAGTCAAAATCTTATTAAAAAAAAAAAAAAAAAAAAACTCCCGAACTTTCTTTTTAACACCTCATCAATTTGTAAAAGATTATGTAAATGGTGATGTATAATAAACATTTTTGTACAAGGATAACAACACTACATTTTGAAATTATTAAAAGACATCCTCATTTTCAAGTTCTAAAAAACACCATACGAATTAAAATTCTTTTGAAATATGTATCTTATCTTATATACTTTATAAAAGAAGGATATCAGCAATGGTTTTTCCTCCAAAACTTTCCAAAAAATAAAAAAAAACGTTATTGTATACTAATACAATACTACAACAAAAATGATAAATGAAAATATATTATATATTATAATAATACAAAAGATCTGAAAGATGTGAATGTTCTTCAGAACATACATGGCTTCGCAGTCCATCATCATTGCCTTTGAAATCGTGTAATTTTTTTTATACTGCCCATACTCAGGATCTGCATCAAAACCTCTGATATTGCACTTTAGGTTTTCAAATATTCCAGATTGCCAGTTTCCTTCTTTCCATAGAAATATGTATATTGTTTGGTACTTCACAAACTTTAGTGCACACGTGAGATTGCTTCTGTTCTTTGTGAATTTCTAATCAACTATTTACAAATCTTTTATCATTAAACCGTTTGCCCGACTTCTTTTCAGTTTCTATTGTGACAGTTCCAAGGCACCGCTTATTGACTTGTTAGCATACATCAACCCTACAAAAACACACTGAGATTTCAAAGTTCGAAATTGTAGCATTAATTGTTGGAGACTTTGAGACATGTCCAAAAGGTAGAGATATTTTAGTTCAAACTAAAATTGGACAACTGAAGCGAATAAATGAGTATAATACTTCATATCTTGGTCATTAGTATCTGTTACTTTTCTCATATGGTGATGATTGATCAAAAACTTGTTGGAGTGAGCTTATTGCAAATGCACGATATCGTTAACAAGTAGTAAAAGTAGGCTTTTGAGTTCGGTTTGTAAATCCCACAAGAACTATTTATTCGTTATAAATTTACTTCGATTCTAAAATTTCTAGACGAAAACCAAAACTAACAAAGAAAATAAAATTACTGAATAATCCTAAAACGATAATAATTGAAAATAAATTATATAAACAATTCAATAAAAATAAAAATAGAAATCTAAAACTAAAAACAACTAATAAAGCAATAAATAAAGTGGTGGTTTTTCAAACAATTAAATGAATATCGGGGTTAACGATTTCGAAGTAATGTTCTAGCTTAATTTCTCATCTCAAGTTGTTTTCTAGAATTGTATTTGGTCGAATTTACGCATGTATCTAATTTATCTCTCTCGAGTTCAAATTAGGCATATTCATAAGTGATCACAAGCAATTACAAATTCAAATATCTATCTTTTTGTTGAAATTGTCGAATTTTATTATGTGGTCTAATTGTTAACTCACATTTCGGATTATGAAAACAATCATTTAATCATGAATTGATGATCAAACAATTTAAGCATTAAAAACAATAATAAAATTAATACATGAACATCAAACACCAACTAGAGAATTAAAATTAAACTAAAAGTATAAAATTTACATCTTCAATCTCGATTTAAAATTTAGCTACTCATGTTCTTGAAAAAAAAAATAATAAAAGTAAAACTTGAAGTTTGAAGAGTTGAAGAATTGACATTATCTTGCACCACCAAAATCCACCAGCAGCCGAACTTCAATTTTGTTTTTCCACAGCCAACTTTCAATTCCTCTCTGCCTTGTGTATATATTATAATAATAATAATAATAATAATAATAATAATAATAATCCAAGAAAAGCTCCCAAATTAATCTCTCTCCCAAGACCACCACTGACCACCTTCCTTCTTAATCGGCTCTTCCTTGCACCGCCAACTTATTCTCCCAACGCACACAGCCAACCACCACTTCAATGCCAATCCTCTACCACTCAAGCACAAACCTGCCTCCTCTGAGAATTAATTCCACAGTCGGCTCTTTTGATTCCAAGCTCTACCCCTTTTTTTTCTGTTTCCCGGCTGCACACCGTGTGTACATATTCTCTCCAATCCCCTTTTTTTTGTTGTTGCAGTCGGCACACCTCAATGTATATATTCTTTTCTTCTTCTTCTTCCTTTTTTTTTTTTTTGCACAGCCGCGACTCCTTTGTATAACTCCCCAGCCGTGTGTGTATATATATATATTCTCCAAAGAAAACTTCCAATTCAATTTCAATTAAAACTCCCAATAGCCTACTTCAATTGCGGTTCAAGAGTAGGGATGACAATAATACCCAAGAATCCGATATTCGATGGAGACCCGACATAAATGGGCGGGGATTACCCGATTAAATGGGTTCGTGGATAGGGTATGGAGGTAAATTTTAAAACTCGACATGGGTATGGGTCGGGTGTGAGTTTTACTACAATACACATACCCGACCCGCATACCCATTAATTTCATTTAAAAATTATAAAATTTAAAACAAAATGTATTGTTTAAAAAAAAATAAAAAATAGAACTCAAATATCTATTGACATTGTTATCGTCTAAACCTTAATATGTTTAAACTATTGACTTTGTTAACGTCTAAATTTTTTTTTTCAAATTCGCTTATATAATTTCAACATATAACAAACTTATTTCAACTCAAATTCAAGTGAAGTCCAATATTTAACTGATTCAAGTTAATTCGGAGCACCTATAACCTATTTATAGCCTAAAAAAATAATAAAAAAATAAATAATTAATAATGAGTTTTAAACGGGTATAGAAGCAAACTCGCCTCCGACCCGCACCCGATCCGTAATTTTTTAATGGGTATATGGGTAGGGTATGGAGGTTGTAAATATTTAGTGGGTAGGGTACGGGTTTAGCAAACCCGACCCATACCCGACCCAATGCCATCACTATTCAAGAGTCCAATTTGAATTGATTTTGAAAGCTCAAATAAATTTGGATAGATTTCATTCTTGAGTCTCAATTGTTCCAAATAATTAAAGTTGGTCATTGAGTTAATTGCATGCTATGTCCTTTAGCTTTTGTCTTCACTTGCATCTAAAATTCAAGTTTTTTCATCTAATTGTTGTGTGATTGCTTCAATTCCTTAATTTTCTTGATTTTAGGATAAAACCTGAAATAATAATAAATAACAAACTTAGTATAATCTATCCATGAAAAACAACATAATATCCTAATTTTGACAGATAAATAAGTATATAAAATACACTTATCAATGAATATATGGAGGACGTCAGGCTGAGGTACTCAAATGCAACTCTATCGAATAGAAGGAAGAAGATACAATGAGAGAATTCTTCTCTTACAGATTGCAAGAAAGGGAATGTGAGTATTCAAATATTTTACTGACAAGAAGATTGTTCCAGCATTTCTTAGTTGACGCATACACAATGGTTGAATCTTCCCGTTTATCGCATATATGAGCTCATTAGAAAGATTTGAGATCTGATATGTACAGAGGATTGACAGAAGCAATCTTAAGAAGAGAAACAAATCCTTCTTCTCAGGGAAAGTGTGTGATTCTCCCCCATCTTTCACCGATAAAGCACGATATATGGTCTAGAATTATAAAGATGCAATGACAATTTGTAAGTGGGCAGTTATCTTTACTTGTTCTTTACATTTACATGCAATCCTAAGTGGCTAGAGACTGTGCGTGCGATGATACCAAAATTAAGACTATTTTTTTTTTTTTTTAATTCTGCTGATGGCTACTAGTAGCAAAAAATGAACTGAAAACGTAGCTACAGGTGGCTACTAGTAGTGTACTTTCAGAAACATGACACATTTGATATATTTACAAAAAACTTTTTCTAAACTTGTTTCGAACTATTTTAATTGTTCTAAACAATAGTTTAACCCTATTAAATATTTAGGATCATCATTCCTACTTTAAGTTTGTCATTTTAATAACAACAACGTGAAAAACAATTTCAGCACTTCATGAGAATAATATTTAAACATTAAGCGGAACTTTAAAAATACAAGGCCAATTTCTTTTCATAAGAATCTACTTATACATCTCAAAATCGAGCCCCAAATAGTATTTCTCTTTTAAATACTTGAAGAATAAAATTTCATTTCAAAATAGTTTTAAATACAAAAAGGGCTTAATCTTTCCCCTCTTTTGGTTACCATTAAGTACTCTTCATTCTCGGCCGCATCTCCATGGGGAATTCAAACGCCCATTAAATAAATGTTTCATTACCTATAAAAAGAAATATGAAACAACTATGAATCACATGGTTAAGTGAATTAAACTTGATAAATGTAATAAGAGGTTAATTTCAAGATATATCATATGAAGTTATAAAACCTTCTTTTATTCTAAATCTTTTCTCGTCAAACCTTAACTTGAACATAATTCATACACTTTATCTCTTAACCTTGACATTATATTTTATGTAAGTGAATGAAATCACAATCATATTAATATATCATTTGATAATCAACTCATATCACATTCACAACCTTTAGTTCCATATTCCTACATTCAAATCAACTATCATATTTATGGAATGAATGTAATGCATGGTGTGATATGCATAAATTATATGAAACTCATTTTTTTTTCAATCTTTTATTTCTTTGAAAAATGACATGAATGAGAAATACAATATTTTTCTTTTCAAAATATCTCTTCTTTTTTCTCTTTAGGGGCCCTTCCCATATTAGGGTCGTATACTGCGCGCAAAAGTGCTTTCTATAGTAAAGGTCACAAGAGTGTTCTTTTACACTCACGAGTTTGCTAACTCGATTCTTCTTCTTCTTTTCTAGAGTACTTAGCTCACGAACATGCTAGCTCGAATGAGACTTACTCCCATAACAGACACCCATACTTTCGATAAAGCGTCCATGTCAAACAGGTGCCCATATACCTTAAGTGTAACTAAGACCGAAAGTCACGTTGCCTGTTTTAAATAAATCTTTCTTTCTTCTAAGGACATCTAATAGCCCGTGACCTCAAATAGTGACTTTCTCCCTAGGTGTACAACCTAAATAGAGATTTTTTAAAATTTCAAAATCATTTCTTGAAAACATCATTTGAAAGAGTTTATACATAATTATTTCTTCACGTTCTGAAAACACATAATTTGCTCTTTTATGTGAAATGATCATGTATGCTTGTGATGATGAGATGAAATGCTATTCATCAAATATCATATGAAAGACTTTACATAATAATATTCAATCACATATTAAAACATAATATCTTATCCTTAACTTAACACATAAATGATCAAGGTCAAGTCTTTCACTATAGAATAAAGTTTCCTATGTTTAATAAATAGCATCTCAACATTTGATTTACTTCCTAGATGCTGAATTTAGTTTTTAGCTTCATCAAAATCTTGATTCTAATTTGTAGGTGATAACAAACTTAAGAAAGTAACCCAAACAGATTTTATATTACTTATGTCACTTTTTACTCACTTCCCAATTGTGTTATGAAATAAAAATATATTCTAAACTTATAGAAATGTTTCATCATAAGTATCGTAACTTAAAATTTCCAAAATCCATTTCTAAGATCCTTATAATCATCATAAACCCAAATCAATCCCAACAGATTTTTCATCCATAAGTATACATATTTGAACACTTAAATAATAAAGATTGATTCTAACATAGGGCATATCAATTCACAAGATTTAGATATAACATCTAGCTATCATTCATTTCTAAAAACTTCGACAAATCTCATCTTAACATACTTTCATAATTTCATATTCTTATCTCCATAACTATTATCTTCAAATCTGAAATTCTTATACATGGAACCTCAAAATATGTTTAGACCATAAAGTATCAACATCATATGTTTAAAACCTCAAAAATCAGATTCATACTTAAATATAATTGTCTCCAAATCTGAATTTACATATATGCAACCTCAAAAGCATGTTTAATCCGTAAGATATCAACACCATATATTCAAAACCTCAAAATCCAATTCATACCTTAAGAATAAACATCTTCAAATCTGAATTTTACACTTTATAAGCATGGATATTAGTCATGAAATTTCATCACTAAATGTCCATAATTTCAATTCTTTCTTATACCAACATACTAACTTCAAATAGGATTTCATATGCCATTATATTTAACATAAAGACTTAAATTCTAAGATCCTTTACACAAAATCAACAACTTAGAATTTCATGTTAATCCTCATCTTTGCATCTTCACATTCTTTAAGTTAAACACCTAACTTATATATAAAATTCCATAAAGACTTTCTAAGGCATACTTCATTTACACATTTCATCAAACACCTAGAAAGCATTTGCAATTCTAACCTTAGTCCTAACATAATATTTATTCAATCATTATACATTATCACAACCAACCAAAAATGACATACACTACCTCAAGAGTTCACCATCAAGCCTAAATCAACATCCCAACTTAAAATTAGCTTTAAGGTATGAATAACTCTAATTTAAAGTGGTGTTTTAGGCTCATTTATTATAGGGACAACAAATTAGTTTCAACCAAACTTTGAAATAAATCTTTAAAACACATCTTCTTTATTCAAAATTTTCACATAATGCCATTAACATTAAAATTAAATATCCCCATTCAAAAATCAGATTTATAACATCAATAACTCTCATATACACATGTAATTACCTTCATTTAAGTTTCAAAATCAGCACTTAAACTTTTTGTCAATTTCAACTTCTAATGCTTCTTAACCTTCATCGAAACATTTCTCCACTTATTATCATATTCAAAATATATCTAATGCCTGTTATCTTCCTTAAAACATAATTCCCAACATTTTAAAATATAGCACAACATCAACGTAACTCAACAAAATCATTGTTGTTTCACTCAAACATTTTCATAAGAACAAGATCCATAACCTTAATATTCTTTAGTCTTTAAATCAACTTAAAGCTGAACTTTTATACATGAAGCCCATAAACAAGCTTAAGCCATAAGAGAGAACATGATTTAGTGTACAAAATCAATTTAAAACATGGTTTAATATTTCTATATGAAAATTAAGTCTCAAATCTTAGTACATTCACTTAAAGTGATTATTTAAGGGCATTCAAAGATAAAAACAACAACTTAATTCTCCCTTTAAATCTGAATTCTAATACATGTAGCTTCACACCAAAGCTTAAATCATGAAATAGAATACCCTTAATCCTAATTCAACATCCCCACTTAAAAATTGGATTTAAGGTATGAATAACTCCTAATTTGAAGTGGTAATTTACACCCTTCTATCATAAAAACAACAACTTTATTTTTCACAGATTTTGAAATAAGTCATTAAAACATAATTTCTTCACTCACACCTTTCATCAAACACTTAGATGATGATTTTTTGTTTTAACATAAATCTTGGTATATGAGTTATCAATTCAACACCCATTTATAAGAAATAAATACATCAAATCGTAAAATCATGTAAAAATCTTCTACACCATATGAGAAACTAACTCAATTAAAACATAAACCAAGTTTTACTCACCTTCTAACTCATAAATGATGATTTGAATCTTTACCCCAACAATTAATTAACCAAGTGTTAGGGTAACTTCAATATACTAAACGTCTTACTTCTTAATCTAAGAATTACCAAGAAAATCAACCCAAAATTAAGAATTTCGTGATTTTGAAGAATCTATCCAGAACCAAAAATGCTATCAGTGACCTTTGTTTTGCCTCTGCCGATGCTATTAGTATCCTCGGTACAACAGAATTTCCTTTCTTCCATTTTCACCTTTGATTTCTCTCCTTTTCCTCTCACTTTTTGGTCTTTCACTCTCTACTCCCTGGTTCCACCGACTTTGAAGAACAAATGGGGCCTGAAATCGTTTTTAATAAATGCATATATGATGGGTTTGCAAAATAGTCCCATACTTTCAAGTTTGCATAAGTTAGCCCTTATGTAATTGCAAACTAAGTCCTTGAAGCTTTCTTTCTATCATCATAGCCCTATAACTTATGATAAATAATTACTTATAACCAAAATAAGTTCATAAGCCAAACACACCCTTAAAGTGTGATGACAAGTGTCCCTCACTTGTATTATTTAAATACAAAAATTCCAAATTTCCCCTTTTCAAGGTGCCACCTTCGGGTTAATATTTGAAGGTCAAGATAAGCTCTGTTTTGTCCAATCTTTATAGCATTGTAAAGTTCACATTTCAAGCTTCACAACGGTTACACATGCAAAGAAAACAGATAATTATATCGCCTGTATCGTTCGTCCAAAAATGGTTGCTCGACTGGATTCCATACTTAGCCAAATTTCTTGATTTTCTCAGCACTTTTATCATTTCAAGTATGCAACTTCAACTCGATATTTGAAGCACTTCCCGACCTCAATTGCGCTCAAATTTGATACCAATACGTACATCTCATTGTGTATTATAAGGAAGTATAACATGCAAAGACATTGGATTACCATGTTGCTCGTACCATCCTCTCAAACATGGTTACTCGACCACAACTTTACACTTAGAATTATTTTGAAGATTTTCAACATTCCAACTATTCTTCTAATAAAACTTTAGCTCCATTTTTGAAACACTTCTTGACCTTAATTTTGATCAAACTTGATACCAATACTTAGATCTCATCATGAACTATAAAATGATATAACTTGCAATAGCCAAAGATCACTATATAATCCACAAAATGATCCCAAAGTCGTGTTCATCACAATGGCAAAACTATAAAAAATAAATAGGACTTTCTAAAATTCCCAGCTTAGTCCTCGTCTATGAAATTCCATCCGATTGAGTTCAAACGTCATATACAACTTTCTTTTATACCAATTTAGTCTTCAAAGTTACAAATAACGTCAATTTCTCCCATTTTCTTATAAATTCTATATTATCTCGTCATACAACGCCTGAAATTGTCTCTTCTCTAAGAAAAACTTGATTCTAACTTTCTAAATAAATTATCTAGAGTACGAAATTTTCGGGTTGTTACAGTGCGTTTTGTTGAATATAGAGGTTTAAAATATGAAGATCGACCGGACATACTTTGTAGAATATTCAAGGTCAAGTTGGATCATTTGATAAAAGATCTTAGGTAGTGTTTGATTGACATGATTTGTCTAGGAAGTTGCAATTCATTTGCCTCATTTGGTTGGGAATTGTGCAATTCTTGATTTTTAAAGCAAACCAATTCTCTACACCTTGGTGATAATTGGTTTGCCACCTTGGGTGGTAAATCAATTTTGTTACGTTCGATCTTTTTTGTTATTGTTAATTGATTTCCCCCCCCCCCCAGAAATTAACATTATTATTATCAAGTACAAATGTGAAAAAATTATATAAAAATATATATATTTTTTTATTAAAATAGCTAAATTTTGTTTTATTTGTTATGGAAAATAATGTCAATTAAACAATAAAACTTCCAATTCCTAGGAAAATGAATTTATAGGAATTCAATTACCTGGAATTCATTTTCTTTCTACCATAATTACACTCTCGCTATCAAACGGACCCTTAGAGTAAACAAGATTTTTGAAAGAGTCAAAACAGGTAATTTTATATATGCATAAGTTTTCTTCTGTCTCATTTGAATAAAATAATTTTGATGTTAATAAGATTCGTTATGAAATATTATTTAGAATCTCTGGCAGTAATATATACAATCGAGTTCCAAAAACGTGGCTTACCTTATACACACATATTGCTTTTCTTATACCAAGAAGAAAAATATCCATTCGGTGAAGATATTGATAAAATCATTTCAGCTAAAATTCCTGATGACGCTACTGATCCTGACTACTATAATGCAGTTAAATTTTTGATGATGCATGGGCCCTGCAAAACCTTGAGAAAAAATTCTCCATGTACACAAATTGCACTATTGTTGATGAAGATGGGTATCCAATTTATCGGAGAAGGGACAATGGTAGAATAATCAAAAGAAATAAGATTTAGTTGGATAATAGATATGTGGTGTCACATAACTGCTTCTTGATTTTGAAATATGGTGCTCATATTAATGTCTAATGGGGCAACTAGTCTAGGTCGATGAAGTGTCTTTTCAAATATGTCGACAAAGGTCATGATCGTGTTACTGCAACATTTTAGTAGATTACCAAAGATAATGATGTGCAAAGTCAGGTCGATGAAATAAATATGTACCATGATTGCCGGTACATCTCACCATGTGAGGTTGCTTAGAGAATCTTTAGATTTGATATTCATTTTAGAAACCCCCCTGTTGAAAGATTGCATTTTCATTTTCCGAATGAGAAAAACATTATATTCTTAGATTTTGATCTAATAGATGATGTGATGAGTAGACCATCAGTGAATTCGTCAATGTTTTCAGGTTGGATGGTAGTCAATTGTAAATATCCTGAAGCAAGGTCTTTTAACATATGCAGAGTTCCTAACAAAATTTGTATGGAAGCATTCGTTGAGTGAGAGGCAACTGCAAAAACGTGAATTTTCCATTGGACGTATGTTTTATGTGCCCCTGGATCCGGGGAACAATATTATCTGAGAATTTTGTTAACATGGTTCGAGGACCAACAAGTTATGAAGAGACAATACATAAATGGTGTTCAATATAATTCTTTAAGAGATTCTTGCTATGCTCTTGAGTTGTTGGATAATAACAAGGAATATGTGGATGAGATAGTTGAAGCGAGCTATTGGGGATTTTCAAACTTTTTGAGAATTCTATTTGCAATGTTGTTATACTCCAATTCTCTTTCAAGACTTAAATTTGTATGGGAAGAGTGTTGACGGTACTTATCAAAAATGTTATTTGTTCTCTTCCCAATCTTGGCAATCGCTAGTGCTCATTTGGCAACCCATTTCTTGTAACGGGTAAAGTTTACTGTGACACTTTCCCCTGCGACTATGAGACCACTGTATCCAAGTGCCTCTCCCTGGTAATTACACTCTCCAAGTACCTCCTTTGTAAATGTTTATTGCAGCCATTAAAATATTTTTCAAATATACACGTGATCATAATTTATAGGAAAATTATATACGCATAACTAGCAGCAATTTCTGTACCCTTGGTTGCTTATCTACTCTCGCAAGTGATTTAGAACATCAAAGGATTTGAATGCCTCAGCAAACAAGAGGCTTAAGACGTCTCCCAATTCAGCCCTTGTAAGATAAAATTGTTAATTGATGTGTAGTGAATTGATCGAATTTTGTTTTAGATATTTTTTTAACAATGATTTACAAAAGTCATCATTCAATTATGTTCAAGTGATATTGCAAAAAGTAAAAAAATGACATTCTAATAGGAAAAAGTAATACAATATCATATTTTTTTAACTAAAAAGGGACGATGTCTCATTTTTTTTATTTAAAGGATATTTTGATAAAAAGTAGAAAGTGGCCTTGTGCTTCCATATGGTGTGTTTATATATGGAGAATGGAGGATGTGTAATGTGTCCATTACTATTTGTGAACTTTTGTAATTTGTCAAGTTACACTGACACGGGTAGTTAAGAATGGATATTGTAAAAATGAAAAGTGATATTAAAGTAAAAAAAGTGACAAAACGTTACTTTTTTTTTTTTTACTAAAATGTGATACAACTAAAAAGTGATATCGTGCCACTTTTAATCAAAAGAAAAATGTGATAAGTGACATTTTATCCTCTCTTTTTTTTTTTTTTAAAGGTTTCGTTGTGTAATGTATCTATTAGTATTTTTGAAATTGTTGTCAGTTAATGATGAATATTGCAAAAAATGAAAAAAAAAAGGTATCATTCAAGTTTAAAAACGAAAAAGTGGCATGATTCATTTTTTAGTTAAAAGAAAAAAAATAAAAAAACGTGTACTGTTGACGTCACCAGCCTCTGAGGTACTTACGGCTCGACCAACACAACGAATTGTTCACCGCATGGTGTGGATTTGTTCCACGCGAGGTGGACGCGTCCCCAGGGGGTTTCGAACCTTGGACCTTTGGAATATATGAATTCCAAAGGCCTCCCTGGTAACCACTAAGCTACTTTTTTGAAATTTTTTTTTGAAAAAATGCAGTTATTTTATTTTTGGTAAAATATTAGTAAAAATTTTTGGCGTTTTTTTGAAAAATGCAGTTATTTTACTGAAGGCCGCACTTGCTGGAATTTTTTTATCAATATCCGTCCGTACTGAACAAAATTTCTAGATCCTCCACTGCCGACGACACATCCAATAAAAAAATAAAAAGATGAGTTGACCCAAAGTTTTTTAAAAAAACGAAATGATCTTGACATCTATGTGCCATACACACCACTGGCTAGGTATGGCAAAAAAATCTGACTCGACGGGTACCCGACTCGAATCCGTCCTCAATGGGGCGAAAAAAACCCGCCCCGCCGACCCACGGGGCGGGTTTGGGATGAAAATTGAAAACCCGCCTCGGGTTCGGGTCGGGTACAACCCGCCCCTTTATTGACCCGACCCGCTATAATATAAAATTTAAAAAAATAAAATAAAATTGGAACTCATTATTTAATTTAAGACACTGTATAAGTTAATCATTAAATTAGAAAAATAAACATGAAGCCATTTATTACTTGGAACTCGTCATTTAATTTATAAAACATGATTTATTTATTTATTTATCATATTGATTTTTTGTCTAAAATCAATATGATAAAAAATGGAAGACTTACCAACTAAGGTAGTTGTTGAGCAACTCAATTGCTACATTCATTTTTTTTTTTTTTTTTTTTTGCATTTCATTCTTATTAACTAAATTGAAAATGGATCCAAGAATTAAAACCCATCAAAAAATTATCATTAGAATATATAACGATAGAGGGGGAAAGAGAAGAGAGGAGAAAAAAAAAAATTCGGGTCGTAAACGGGTTGGCAGAGGAACCCGACCTGCCCTGGGAAAAACCCGAACCCGACCCGCCCCGTATCTAGCGGGTTAGCGGGACAAGTATGGGCAGGTAATGGGTTCGCAGGGCAGGACGCGGAATAACCGACCCGATTCGAACCCGACCGGTTGCCATCACTACCACTGGCCTTCCTCTCCCTCCTCAGGCACCTAGGATCATAGTCAGAATCCGTCTCGTAGCCTTCACTTAGCTTCCAGTAGCCATACTTGTAAATAGGGATGGCAATATGGCGGGTTCACTCCCGCCCACCCCATGAGAAGATTATTAAAATCATACCCGCTCCATTATCAGTTAAATCAAAACAGGGCATTTTTTTTTTTTTTAACATAGTTTTCTTCATGTTTTTAACCTTTTTTTCCCACTCAAAAGAATTAAGCACCCAATTAATTCATCACAGAATCAAAGATGTTTTCATAAACAAGAAATTGTATCTTGAAAGTATGTTGTTTGCATTTTTTGAATTAATTTTTTTTTAATGTAAATAAATTTACGGGGAGGGGAGGGGAGGGGCGGGACGGGGCAACCAAAACCTGCCCTATCGACTTGTGGGGCGGTTTCTTTCCGCTTCACTAGGTCGGGGTTCCATCGGGTTCGGGTCGAAACGGATTTTTTTGCCATCCCACTTGTAAAGTTGGCAGCCAAATAGGAACTGGAAATGGTCGGGATAAAATTATCTCGCATACCCTGTGTCATCTATATTATAATACATTGTACGTACTTTGTAAATAGTTCGGCCATTTATCCAAAGAAAGAGTCGTTCGTAGTCCCTGGTATGCAATTTTGTGTCCAAATTTGATCATATCTTACGCTAGCATTAGAAGCAGACATTGAAATGCTGGAAAAAAAATGATAAACGTCAAATAATGAACACATTGTTGTGGGATACGATGTGTAGAGCATACACATTTGAAGATCTTGCACACGACACATGTACATATATGTTTGGCTAATACACATGGATGAAACACAGAATTAAAATACAAGTGATGGAACAAACACAACTAACATTGACGGTGACAATACATCTCATTTCTTTTCCTACTCACGTGAAGTTGCTTCGTTGCATGTATGTTATGTCACAAATGAACATCGAGTGAAAGAAGTAGCAAACAAATATTGTTACTAGTTATGGTAAGTTTGAAAATAAAATAAAAAAAATAGAGAATAGATGAAGAAATATCTTTTACTCACACGCTTTTACTTTTAGATATGCCTTTTACGTTTTTTAATTATTATTATTAATATTTATTTATTTTTATGGTTGGTTAGGTTCTACTAATTTGTCCTTTTATTGGTAGACCATATGAATCCGTTTTGTATATATTTTACAGACTAGATCAGAGCTTTGCTTGAGTGGAATTAATTGAATTGAGCTTCCTCCTTCTATTGCGTTTTTTTTCCTTTCTTCCTTTACATATTTTTGAATGTAGTATATAAAGAGCAAGCACACCTTCTATTAAAATACTGATTTTTAGTATAATCACTTGCTATAGAAAATTTGGTGGATGATGATATTGCATTAGAATGTTGGAGATGAGACTGGAGCTGCAACTAAGGAGTATTTCAATGCAGATCCCCTGGATCTTTAGAGTTCAGATCACCCAAGCCTGCTGTTTGTTACCTCCTCACTTACAGGTAAAAATTATCTTAATTGGAGTAGATCAGGTGACCAGCTAAAATAGTCTTAGGAGAAAAGATGAAATTGAGTTTTATAACTGGAATGCAGTGTTCTAAAAGGCTCAGCCAAGGCGCGAGGCATGGACGAAATGCCTCGCATCGAGGGTATGCGTGTAAAAATGCGTTCAAAATTTTTTTGGTCACCTAGGGGCGCCTAATCCCGCCTAAAAGCCTTTTTTTAATAGTTAAAAAATATATTTTTTTATATAAAAATATATTTAATGTTTTAAAAATAATTAAAATAATATTAAAAATACAAAATGCATTATAACGCCTATTCTTCGCATTGACACGTCTAAACTTGTGATTCTTGATTCTCGACCTCGACGCATCGCAACACATTACACCTTTTAGAACATTGCTGGAATGTTTGAGAAACCTATTGAGCATACAATGAAGCTCAAGCAATAGGTAAAAGTTGATTGTAAGGTACGTTCGTGGATCCTAAATTCAATTTCTAAGGACTTGTAGACATAATTGGAAGAGCGTTATGGAGAGTGTAATGGTCCTTTACTATACCAATTACAAAGAGAAATGAGTAGTATATCATAGGGAACTTTAGCTGTTGAAAAATATTATAAAAAGTTAAAAAAAATGTGGGATGAACTTATTTGTTTGATGCATGTTCCTGTTTGTACATGTAAGGCTTCTAAAAGTGTTATATATTTGAATTCTTTTACTAGATTGATGCAGTTGTCGATGGGCTTAAATGATAGTTATGATCATGTTAGAAACCAAATCCTTTTCATTGATCCCCTTCCCACAGTCAATAAGGCGTATTCAATGGTTCAACTAGTAGACAAACAAAGGGAAATCCACTCAATTTATCCAGAAATCAATGATAATATAGTGATGATGGTGAAACCTCAAAATTTCAGACGTGGAGGTTCTAACAGAAATGGTCCAAACAGAGGAGGTAGAGTTTGTTTCGATAGGTGTACATTTGGAGCAGAAAGAGGAAGCACACACCGTTATAATAATATAGACAAAGAATTCTCACTTTGTGACTACTGCAATGTCAATGGTCATACATGATAGGCATGTCATAAACTACATGGGTATTCGAAAAGGTAAAAAAAACTTACAGGAGTAAAGGGAAAAAGGTGTAGGTGAAGAGAGGTTCATTGCAAATATGGATGAGTTACCTTTGAATCTGGAAGATGATCACTCTGATATGAAATGTACAGATAATATTTCAGCTTTAGATATCAACAGCATTGTCAAACAAGAGCTGATGGAAGCACTTAAAAGAAAAATGTTGGCAGATTTAGATACTCTTGTGAAATTTGCTCAACTAAAGAATTATGCTGGTATGGCTTCCTCACACTCTGATTTTGTTGTGGTCAAACAAGAGCTGATGAAAGCCCTTAAAAGAAAAATGTTGGCAGATTTAGATACTCTTGTGAACTTTGCTCAACTAAAGAATTATGCTGGTATGGCTTCCTCACACTCTGATTTTGTTGTGTTAGATAATTTGAAACAAGGAAATTGGATAATTGACACGGGGGCCAGTAACCCTATTTGTGCAGATATTCATATGATGAGCTAAATTAAACCCTCTAAAAATCTTACACATGTTTGTGTGCCTAATAGATCAATGACGATAGTTGAAAGTATTGGAGACATACACTTTAAACACAATTTGCATCTTACAAATAAACTATATGTCCCAAGTTTTCCCAAGTTTTAAATTCAATCTTTTATCTGTTCCTAAACTTGCTCAAACAACACAGATAAAGTTTGTTTTCTATCCAACCCATTTTTTGTTGCAGGACCTAAGGAGTGAAGAAACATTAGCAATTGGTAGGTTGATAGGGAGGCTAGACATACTGATGAATCTTACTTCCTAGGATGAAAATCTGGTACCTGTAATCTTCCTCAAATGCAAACAATTTCTATTCTTGAAATGATTTGAATCTTGTAAACAATTTCAATTCAAGCATTAATGCACTTGCCATTTTTGAAAAATCTGTACGATACAATAGTTGATGAATGCTCGAGACAATGTGATGCATGCCATAGGGCTAAACAATCTAGATTTCCCTTTCCCATCAGTCAAAATCATTCAAAAAGATATCTTTGATTTGTTACACATTGATATCTGGGGTCCTTATAAACAATGCTCCCTCATTGGTACACCATATATGCTCACCATTGTTGATGACCACGATAAATGTACTTAGACTTTCTTGTTGGTCCATAAAACACTAGTAAAGACACTTGATATTTTCTTCAAAATGATTAAAACTGAGTTTAACAGGAGCTTAAAGTGTGTTAGGACAGATAATGGTACAAAATTCACAAGTAATAATGCCAAACCTTATTTCATTACTTAGGCATTCTACACCAAAAGACTTGCGTTTACACTCTACAACAAAATAGAGTAGTGGAATGCAAGCACAAACATCTATTGCAAATAGCAAGATCTTTAATATTTCAATCTCAATTGCCCAAAAAATTCTGGTCTTACTCAATTCTTATGATAACTTTTATTATAAATAGAATCCCAACTTCCATATTGAATTGGCTTACTCCCTATGAAAAATTGTATAGACATAAGTCACATTATTCTCTTCTTAAAACCTTTGAGTGTCTTTGTTATATTACCAACACAAAGCCCCACAAGACAAGTTTGAAACTAGAGCTCACAAGTGTATCTTCATAGGTTATAATCTCGGTTAAGGGGTATAATGTTTTTGATCTATCCACTAAACTAGTTCATGTTTCCAGAGATGTGGTATTCTTAGAAAATAACTTTCCTTTCACAGCTTCTATAGATGATATCCTGAACCCATCTATACCTGTAATATCCCCTCTTGATGTTACTGGTGATAATAGTAAACAATATACTCCTAGTGCTGATGCTCTCCAAACTCCACAGATTGCCATATCAGATTTAGAGTCTTTTCCAGAACACACAGACTAGAATAACACAAAACAAAATACTTCTTCCTCCAATGATGATTCAAGTTGCTTAGCTCTTATTCCAGTTCCTTTCCTTGAATCCATAGACCAATTAAATGATACATCCATTACCAATTCTCCTTCAATATATCCAAGACATAGTACCAGACCTAAATCAAAACCTATGTGGATGTAAGATTATATCACACATGTATCTCTTATTCAGGTTCAACCAATTGCTGGTGATACTTCACTACACAATAAGTTTTCTCCTCCCACATCCATTTACATTGCACCCACCTATCCCTATATCATAACTCCATATCTTTGTCATACTTATACCACATTTCTGGCCAATGTGTCAAGTATCTAAGAGCCTAAATCCTATTGTCAAGAGAGTAAGAGTCCAGAGTGGATTCAAGCCATGCATACAGAATTAAAGGCTCAGGAAGAGAATCAGACTTGGGAGTTAACTCCTTTGCCAAAAGGGAAGAAGGCTATTAGGTCTAGGTGGGTCTATAAAGCGAAATTTAGACCAAATAGAACCGTACAAATTTAAAGCACGGCTTCTTACAAAAGGGCATCATCAACTACAGGGAGTGGACTATTTTGATAGTTTTTCTCCTGTTGCTAAGTTAGTTACCGTGAAGATTTTATTGGAAATTGTTGTAGCTAAGTCATGGCCACTCCATTAGCTCGATATCAACAATGCATTTCTTCATGATTTTCTAGATGAAAAGGTGTACATCATTCCCCCCAAAGGCTATGATAAAGCTTCCCCTGGTTTTGTATGTAAGCTGAAACACTATCTTTATGGCTTGAAACAGGGCTCTAGGCAGTGGAACACAGAGTTCTACCTTGCACTCTTGGATTTTGACTTCCAACAGTCTACACATGACCACAGTTTGTTTGTCAAGTATGCTTCTTGCAGAATCTTGATTCTCCTGGTATATGTGGATGATGTTTTGATCACAAGAAGTCATGAGTCAGACATACTTGAAACGAAACATTATTTGCAGAACTTGTATACTATAAAAGATCTTGACCATGCCAAGTAATTTTTAGGTATAGAAATTGCTTGGAATGATGGGGGAATGTATGTTAATCAATGAAAAGATATTCTTGACATTCTTACTATGCTGGTTTAACGGGTGCAAAACCAGCTTCCACTCCTTTTATCACAAGCCTTAAACTTGTTGAAAAGCCAGGAATTCTACTTCCTGACACAAAAAAATATAGACGCTTGGGTGGTCGTTTATTGTATTTGATTCTTACACGCCCTGATATAACTTTTGGTGTTCAGTAACTTAGTTTTGGTGTTCAGTAACTTAGTCATTTCGTCAATGCTCCTTGTCGAGAACATTGTAATACAGCTCTTCACTTACTCAAGTATTTGAAAGGCTGTCCCTCTAAAGGTCTTTTTTTCTACTCGGAACACTTTTCAGCTTGAAGGATACTATGATGCCGATTGGGCCTCCTCTCTTGATTCGAGAAAATAATTAGCTGGCTATTGTATCTACCTTGGAAATGCATTGTTCTCATGGAAAACCAAGAAACAAACCACCGTCTCTCGTTCTTCAGTCAAAGCCGAGTATCGCAGCGTTGCTACTACGGTGTGTAAACTCTATTGGATCTCTTATATTCTTACAGACCTTCGTCTATCATTCTCTCTACCTGTCCCTATTTGGTATGAAAACAAAGTTGCTTTACATATCACCACCAATTTGGTATTCCACGAGCGTACTAAGCACTAGGAAATAGATTACCATGTGGTTCGCAACAAGTTTAAAGAAGGTTTTATCAACCTCCAGTACCAAATATTTAGCTTGCGGATGCATTTGCTAAAGCTCTTCCTCCCTCCAAATTTCATACCTTAATCTCCAAGTTGGGTATGACAGTTCTTCACCATCCTCCAACTTAAGGGGGATTGACGAAATATCTTTTACTCACACGCTTTTTCTTTGAGATATGCCTTTTATGTTTTTAAGTTTTTCACTTTTTCTTGTTTTACGGTTTGTTAGGTTCTGTTGATGCGTCCTTCTTTTATTGCTAGATCATATGGATCAGTTTTGTATAAGACTAAATTAGAACTTTGCTTGAGTGAAATTAATTGAATTGAACTTCCTCCTTCTCTTGCATTTTTTATATTCTTCCTTTACATATTTTTGAATAATAGAGAACTTCAAAAATTAAAAATTAATGATAAGTTTTCGATTTTAGTTTGGTGGTGTTTTTGTAATTTTTTTGACCTTGACATGACAAGAACAAAAGTTGATGTGTCATTGTAGAAGATAGTCAAAGCTCCCAAAAAACCTCTAAAAAAGGAGGTGAGGGATGTCCCCCATCGCCCCCAACATAAGAATTAATTATTTGGAGAGGGGAGATATAATATAGAGAGAATTTGTTAAATTTATGGGAATATGAATATTTATGTACCTTAAGTTATGAACCAAGGAACCCTATTTATAAGGTTCAAAATTAGTTTCCTCATCCTAATAGGAAAAGAAGTCCATATTGAAAGATCTTAACTCTTATAAAAATATTCCTTATGGGACTCGAAATTTCCTTTAGGAAATGAGGATTTAAATAGGTTACATTGATTTAATGAGATGTTAGGCCCAATACATATGGCCCATTAATATGTTTAAAATAAGTGAAAGGATTAGCTCAAAGTTTAGATCACGTAAAACCAAAGTAGGTCGGCCTATGGGACGGGCTAAGCCCATGATCAGCAGGGGCTCTGGAGGACAGGTCGAGAAATTGGGATGACCTATACAAGAAGTGACAGGCTGAGGCCTATTGCACGATCTACCATCGGTCCATAATATTAAGATTATTAAGGTCGAGATTTATCCCGATCAGTTGGGAAACCTACTTAATGCTTAGAAACTCAAATCGGATCGATCGGTTCAACCGGGAACCTGACAACGCCTTAATATCCCACTCTGCTTACCCTACCTCGTTTATTTTTATTCCCCATTTTCCATTTCTTATATTGCTCTTTTCTCTCTACCTTCTCTTATTTTTTCTCCCCTTTCCTTTCTTAATCTCTCTTCATTTTTCTTAATCTATCCGTTAGTACTTCAAAATGGTACCAATAATACAAGATTTCAACTTCTTTTAATACCTCAAATCTTAGCTAAAACATTACTCCCGAAAACTATTGTTATGGAAATTTGAAGCATGAGGTGGTTGTAGAGCCACACTTAGACTTCCTCCACCTCCTTTGTAGCTTTCAATACTTATTCAATGACATGGTGATAGCTCTTGCTTGCGTGGATTTAGTCTTCCACCTCCTACTTGGTTAGATGGGTCAAATTATTTTTATTCCAAAACAAGAATTCCAACTCCATGCAACTATATTCTTCCTCAAACATGTGCATTCAGTTTCTCCTATAAATATCTATCACTTGAACATATTCTACACACCAAAATCTTGCAAGAAACCATGAATAGGTTTCTTCCTCTTCCTCCAAACTCTAGAATTCAAGACGTGGGTTTAATATTTTGTCAAGCTCAAAATACATGTTAAAGTAATAACATGTTCTTGATATCCTAAGTATGTTATAGATGATCAAAATATAGTAAAATTCTTGAAAAAAATCCCAGAAACTAAACTCGACAGTACAAAACCAATTGCACGTATTTGAAGATGAACATATATCGATACACGTTCGTGGAGTATCGATACATCCTGTAAAACAGAATATACAGAACTTCTTTTAGGCACTCCTGGATTGATGTAAGCGGGATATATTTATTTGGTTATTTAATGAGTATGATATGTTTATTTGGCTACTTGATATAAGTTTGATATGATCTTGTAATGACGTTTCATATTTAATCTCGGTATTGTAATTGCTAATCTTATCTTATGTTAATAGCTATTTAATTTGTTAACATAAAATAATGATTAACAGAGTTTATCCTCATATTGACGTTTACACTTATTTATCCGCTTGTTTAATATAAAAGAGATATCTTGCTTATTACAACAGAGATTATCAAAATTGTCATCGCTAACTAGTATTATTAGATATCTTGAATAATCCTTATTTTTTAATCATAGGTTCTTTAACTTATTTAAATGATAAGAAAGTAAAAGAGTAATAAAGTTACCTCGTGTATCAATACATTGACTTTTTCAAGAAGTTTCTGTTTTCTGTTAGTTATCGATACATGATACTATATATCGATGCATGATATGTTTTAAAGTCTTATTTGAACAATATAATACATTTTGAGTAATCTTTATATAAACTATGAGTGATACTTGTACTTGATATAACACTTGAACTGCTTATGTGATGTAATACTTGTACTTGATTATGTGATCTAAAATGCTACTTTGTGACACGATCAAAGTTATATCACCACATTAAAAATATGGCCCCGTTAAAAGTCGTGTTTCCTTGAAAATACATTCACTTGCACTGGTCTTAAATATATGAGATTGATTTGACTTGACTGGACTTGACTCGACTAATATGCAATAACACACACACACATTTATATTGAACTTTAATATAAGAGTTTGACTCAACTTGAATATAAGGGGGTTGACTGGTTTCATATGCAAAATATGTATTGGTCTTGAATATATATTTGACTTGACTTGAGTACATGAGGATAACTTGTCTATGTGCAATAATACACGCGTACCATATCCTATTCACTAGGCAAGTATATGCTCATCTCATGATATCTTACCTTTTAGGTAATTATAGAAATGAAATTAAAAATATTGGCATGGATCTTCAGACGGCGAGACAAATAGTGTTATGTTAGGTGACGACTTGTGAGTTGTGAACACATCGAATAAGGTTTCTTGTGTTTGAACTATCAAACCTGGTATTTTATTATTGATACTATTTATCTAAAATATTCTAAACTTAAGTTCTTTTATATTAACTAGACTTTTTTTAATATTAATATCGTTTAAATGAATGAACTTTGCTTTAAGTGAAGCGATTTTGAAATCCTAGTAATGTGACGTCGTTAACGTCACTAGCTTATAAAAATAAAAATAAAAATGCATCCTCAATTTGTTTTGTCATCACAAGTTGGTATCAGAGTTTAAAAATGTCGTGAAAAATTTGCATGCATTACATAACTAATCGAGTCAATTGGTCCAATGAAGCGACATTATTTGCAATAGCATGATTGCTTTCTTGAGACATCTTTTTCTCAGAATTTTGAACATTTAGCAACGAAATTTCTCATCACATATAATTTTACATCCGGTGTTGACACCAATCTATGGTTGTTGAAATTCATCATGACAAGTGGCAAAAGATGAAAAATTTCAAAAAAATATTCCTTTGATGTAGAATGAAAGTCTTGGGCTCTCATGAGTTTTGGTATCGATATCAAATCTGGTGGTGTCGACACCTGACGATTTTTAAAAGATATAAACCGTTACCAAATGTCCTCTTTGCCCAAATCTTTTAACTTTTCAACCCTGACTCTCCTCCTCTCTAAAACTCACAAAATTCACCTTTATCCATCCCAACATCATTCTAAAGATCGAAGTAACCCATTAATATAGAGGGTGTGAGGGGATTGGTTACTGAGGGATTCTCGGGGTGATGGAGCAGTCGAGTATCCCAAAGATCGAAGGAACCCGTTAATATAGAGGGTGTGGAGCAATAACGAAGAGAGGACACAACTTTCTTGGCACCCGAGCACGTGCCTCCTACCAGTTTTAGGTGTTTTTAAATGAGTTTACGGTTTCCAGTTTCAAACTCGAGCCAACTTTGTCGCTTAGACTTGAGCTCAAACTTCTTTCAGTGCCAACATGTAAGGGATGATGGACGATATCCTTGCTAGTCAACATCACATAGAGGATTGATTCTACAACTTCGAGGATGAAGCCAACCAAGGCGATGGCGGTGATGTAGTTTTCACTCCCTCACTCATTCTTATAGGTTTTATTTCATGTCTTGTGATTTTTTAATACATTTCCCTCCCATACTCTTTCTCATTAGTTTTTCATGTCTTGATGTTGTTTCTAATACATTACCTTTCAGGGACTTATTATGTTTTGTTACCGTAAGGCATAGGCCTTACCTATTTATATAAGTATACATTGTTTCATTCAATATGGTTATCTTATTGAATTTCCGTTCTAACTATTCAATCAATAACATAAAATGATAAACAATCTAATACATTGAAAACAAATGCATAAACGCATAAAGTACCTCTCAGAATTTGATGTTGATCGACAAGATTTATGTGTATGTGAAGTTATGATGTGTGCTAATCACAAGTGCACGATGTCGCATCCAAATAATAAAGTGGACAAAGTAGTTTGAGTTATCGTCCTACAGGGATTACGATTAACTACCGAAGTTATTCTGACTCTTGCTTTATTTGAACAATTAAAGAATGAGATTTTTGTGTCAACTAAATGATTTAACTAAAGTCAATTAAACAAGAAAGCAAATTGTATTTTTGTAAATAATGAATGAGAAGTAGGGATTTTACAATTTCATGTAGTCAATATTTTTAATTACACTATTCAAGTTTCAATCTAATAATGTGATTGATCGAGTTCACTTAGCATATGAAATTCCTCTTTCGAGTTTAAATCAACTCTACCTAATTAATCAACAGTGTTTTTAGACAGCAGATCGTAATGATTAGGTGTATGTGATGTAATTTGAGGTAGGGGATCAAAGGAGAAAACAAGCTAACGGCAATTCCATAACAATCTACAAGGAAAAGCGAGCAACTTTGATTTTGGGCTCGAGTCGAGAATCAAACCGAATCAAGTTGCTTCGAAAGGACGAAAATTGTTGCCATGGGACCAACCACGCGATTGCGTGGTAAAACAAAGGGAGCGATCGCGCCATTGCATCAAAATCGAGACAGAAGCTATAGAGCTCAACCATGCGATCGTGACACTTCCAACCAAGCGATTGCGCGGTTAACCTGAGACCATATTTTTGCTTTTTTTAATTTTTTTCTGTTTATTTATTATTTCCCCCCCCCCCCTTTTTTTTTTGAGATTCTTAGCAACTAGGGCTAGGGTTAGGCGCATTTTGACATTATATTATGTTTTTCATTCATTATTAAAAGAAAACAACTTTGATTACTGAATAAATTGAGAAATTTTCTCTTTGAAAAGGTTGAAGATTCCCTTTTGTGTTCTTCAGGAACAATTCTGAACTTATCAAATATTGCGAAATATTTGTGGCATTCCAATCATAAACTTATCAAGGAAATGACAAGTCCTTGTGGCGTTTTGAAAATGTTGGTTCTTTAATCAGCATCGTCGAATCTTCGCGTCGTGATTGTCGGGTCAATGTTCTATCGTCAATTATATCTCTTCCAATTATTTTATGTTTTGTTTTCTTGTGTTTAATCTGATTTAGATCTTTCCTAGGTTATTAATATTGTTATTCAGCATTTTTGTCGTGTTCTCCGATTGGGATCGCGTCAGTATGGAACACAAGAAATCAATTAAAGATTGCAATAACAACAAACATATATCTCTATCGTTTGTTCAATTATCAGATTTTATTCTAGATCTAGGTCTTTAGCTTACCTCTCGGATTATGAAAACAACTCATTAAATCAATGAATTAGTGGCAATTTAATCCACGTATTAATCACAAAATAAAATCATCACATGCAATTTATATGCTAAACTTGAACAATGCAATTAAAAGCGAAAAACTACGCTACATTATGAATCCCAACAAGAAGTTTAGTTGTTCATCACATTGGAATTAAAATAAAAAATAATAATAAAGAACATTATCAAGAGTTTAATAAAGAAACAAGTAAAAGAACTTTTACGCCAAGAAGTAGCTTCCACGTGTTGATCTTCAACTCTCATGCGTTTGCCTCCAATTCGCTTCAACAATTTCTAAGGTAGGATGATGACTTTTTCCTATTGAATATGTGTGCAAAGGTCCTTCAATCGTGCACGAGTAGTATTGATAGTTTTTCAAGAAATTTAGGTAAAATAAAAAATAATTTTGCGCGTGGGCATGCTCTCCCGTTGGGCAGACTACTGCGCTGCGCAGTAGTATTTGTGGTGGCCGCACAGGCTTCCAAATTTCGGATACGTTCAATTGAGACTCGAACGTGAGGCCACTGGTTAAGAATCCGTGGCCGCGCAGTTCACTTCTTTAAGCGCAATTTTCATCTTTTCTTGTGCGTTTAAGTAAGTCCCTGAACATTATTTGCACGTGAGTCCTTCATATTCTAATTGCAATGATTTAGTACTTGAACTTCCGAATTGCTTCAATTCTCCTTCCCAACTTTGGTTCATCTTCATTTAAGCCCTTGAACTTTGATTTCTCACACTTAGCTCCTCTTTGAAAGTCCCGGTTGACAACCATCAACATCTACTTGAGAAGGCAGTTTCGAGGGGCTATCTTTGGAACGCTATAACTTCTTCTTCTGTTATCCAAATCCTGCGAGAAATTTTTTATATGAAAGTACTGTATAAGTAATTTGAAATGACACCAAAAACTCCCAATTCGGATCTCATTTACTACCTTAACAACAGAATCAAACTCAGCTACTCAAAACTGGGAAAAACCAAATTAAGCAGCCATGAGGTGGACACCTAGGTTGCCACCACAGCAACCATAGCTTGTCTTAGTCACCAAGTGCCGCTTTCCAGCTCAAGCTTGCATTGGGAAGAAGTTACATCTCATGCTTGGTAATTAGTAAACTTTAATGGTGAAGGAAAGCCCCAATCCAGTGCACCCATGAATTCCTGGCTTCCCTACACCTCTGTTACCTTATAAATACACGAGTTTTTGAAATTTAACAACACGTGAATCCAGGTTGAAACGCTGCAGATAATCCCTTCTCCATCCAAAAACCCTAGGTAGAGATTCTTGCTAAAAAAAAATGTTTTGATTCATTCAAGTTGTCCTATTGATCTTCAAACATGTTTTCCTAAAGTTATTTATCAAAATATGAGGTTTGGAGATCAAGAGGATCACGAAATGAAGTTCCAGTTTCTGAAACTACGTTTGGTGTCGACACCAAACGAAGTGTCGACACCTATATAGACACCCCTTTATTTTTAGTTATGATCATGATATGAAGTTATGTTATGAATTTCAGGTTGATAGGTATTATATAATCATAAAAAATAGTGAGTATTTGATACACACTTTACATGTTTCATTATGTGCAAGTCTGATATGTGATAAAATGGTTTTGATACATATTGATGATGATATTGAATGTGATATGATTCACAAAAGGAGCATTTTTAAGTGACGATTATAGATTTTAACTCTAGCCCCCTTGGTAATCAAATATTTATTATTTGGACATCGATGTGTTTCGTGAGGACCTTGCGACTCCAAGGCTCCGAAGATCGATATGGTGATCTATTAACCCTGTTGGAGTTGAATAGGGGGAAAGATGACGGGATGTAGAAGCCCTAAGGGATATGGAATCCCGAGTAACATGTTTATGGCCATTTATCGATATCCGTGTTAAGTACACACACACACACACACATATATTAAGCGCTTTGTGGTAGAGGAGATAATCTATAATCGGACCCTGAAATCATAATTTTGAAAAGTACTTACATGTGTATCGAATTACTCATTGAATTATCAATTCATGTTTTCAATATTTTCAACTTGTAGATGTTGCGTTATTAAAACTTTGAAGTAATCTCTCGGGAATGGATCAAGCAATCTGATGGGTGATATTATATCTATATGACCGAAATCCACACGTGACGGGTGTACCGCGACTTTCTTGCTTTAACTCGTTTTCTGCATTCTCACTTTTATTTAGACTTCCATAACATCAATACTATGGAATATGAATACCCGATGATTTCCCCGGTGAGGAAATCGAGTAAGGTAGCTGTGTTTAGTTGTTTTTGTTAAAATAAGAAAGAGAAGTTTTGAGTTATCCTTGTAATCTCTTTCTAAAGTCTCGGATGTACTATATTTTACAACTTATCTATGAAGCAAGTCTTATGTTTTAAAGCTATTATTTCAAGTAAATTGATGATTTTGATAATTACGTGTCGATACCAAAACCCTAGAATTCAACACTAAAACTATTTTCCTCGTAAATAGGGTTGGTGTCGACACCCCTCTGTATTGGTGTCGACACCAACTCGGCAGTGCATTCTCAGTTACTTTCGTGTCGACAATTGAGATTATACACGCCAAATTTTTTAAATTTTATCTAAATTTTCAAATAAATGCTATTTAAATGATGGGTTTTGGGGTCGTCACAATGAAGGACTTGTGTTGCAATAATGGAAGGACTTAACTGAAGTAAAAGTGAAAATATGATGACTAAATGAAAGGAGTCGAAAACATGAAGGTCTGAGTGTGCAATTAATGGAGGACCATGTTGCAACAAAATGAATGTACAAACCACATTTTAGCCGCAGTTTGAAAACTTGCTACCGATTGAAGACAACATTAGGTACATGTTCACTAATTCAATTGTTGGGACGAATGATGTAATGTAGTTTGAATATTTCAATTTCAATTCTCACATTCTGTGCTTTAATTATATGTATTGAATTTAGTTTTTTTTTAATGCATGAATTGTTTGATCATTAATTCATTGATTTGTTGATTGTAATGAGCCGAGAGGTGAGTTACATATATAGACCATGTAAAAAATCTTGGAATTTAACAAAATGATAGAGATAAATGATTATTGTTGTTGTGATCATTAGTTGAATTCTATTATGGTTATTATGATTGTTACATGAATTCTTGTTATCTAATGTATCTAATTATGACTTATTCTGATCCAACATAGAGATAAGTGATCGATGTAATTAGATAAAACTAATTTAAACTCGAAAGAGGAAAATAATTGTGAATTTGATCAAGTACTGTTGTATGAAGAAAACTTAGGATGAGAGATTGAATATGATAACTAGGATAAAATCGTGAGTTCCAATATTTTTACTTTAAAAAAATCAAATCATGTTTATTTTTAAACTTTTTCTTTAATTGTTTATTTTAATTTTAGTAGTGCAATAATCTCATTTTATTTTTCTTAATTTAGGGAATTGATTAACTAAAACTGATAGTTTGAATAAAATAGTTTTCACGGAATCGACAATTAGGACTCTTAAAGTCCACTTTACTACTAGTTTGAAAATTGTGCACTTGCAATAACTATCACGACAGTATCACTTTGAAGCACTGACGGTCTAGTATTACTCGTATTTTATCAGGCAAGAAACGGCCAACTGTAATGAAAATTATGGCTTGTCAAAAAGTATAAGCTACTTGAAATTACTCAAACGAGGGTCTCGAATAAGACTTTTAAATAGGTTTTTCCTTTAAAGTTTCTTTCTAATAATGTTTATTTTTCTTAACCTTTATTTAAAAAAAAAAATTAAAATTAATTTATTACATAATAATAAGTAATTAGAGACATTATAATTTTTCGAGACATTATACAACTAACTTTAGATGGTTAGATCACTATAGATTATATCAAGTCAAGTCAAAACTTGACAAAAAAAACCTTTGATAGAAGGTTTTGTAAGGGATTTAGTCTGGAAAACATTAAAATGAATGAGACTGTCCAATAAATAATCATCAATTATGAAAGATCGAGGTAGCACTTGATACTTCAAGCCCTTAGGTTCAATAAGTAAGGTGCATTATTTAAATGATTGCAAATAGTAAGATTTGATCACAAGATTAAAGTGTTTGGTAAACGTATCAAGAAGGGAGGTATTGCTGATGTCTACAAAATATTTTAGATGCGAAAGTATTCTGATGTAGCTTATATAAATATTGGGGATTATCCCTTCTTCAAATTGGTTTGCTCTACGTTATATGTTCCAAATCAAAACAGGGTATAGATACATGACCCATTCACATATTGAATTATTAAAAATTTAACACTAAACGATTTTTCAAGTTTATGCATGGTGTGATTTCAATTAGTCATTTAGGATTGTTATTTCAAAACCTAGCTACTATGTCACATTAGTTAGCATTTGAGGTATTTACATTAAAAGGATGTTCAAGTCTAAAACACATCTTCGCAGACTTATTGAGTTTATGTGAATATATTTTAGAAATGAAAATGATGGAAGTTGTTCATACTTCTAAAAATGTCATTTTAACATTCTACAATGAATCGAAGAGTTTGCATGAGTCATTGTTATTAATATAACAAGGATCGATAGAAAAGAGAGGGGAAAAAAAAATGGAGTTCAAACTTCAAAGTGGGTATGCATTATGTGCCTCGTTCGCTAACCACTTTGACGGGGATCGGACGATGACGGGATGGTAAGTTTGATTATATTATTTCCTTTGTGGGTTGTGCACTCTTCAAAGATGAATAAATATTGTTTTGAAGAGAATGTAAACACACGATTTAAAATTCACCATCGATTATCGTACTGATTTGGTTCGAGTTAGTGCAAGGTATTCCCTAACAACAACTTCTAATTCTATTTAGGATCTTGTCCATAAAAATTAATTACTGTAAATCATAAAACATATCAGAATTCATAGCAATAATGTTGAATAGTGATGAATTCTTGTCACAACTTTAATTGAATCACGAATAATAATTGATTTGAAATTCGTCTTCTCTCTCTTAACATAATCCTTTAGTTGTGTTATATAAGTTGAACATCAATGATGGAATTTGAGTTCAGTATATATAGGTATAGAGAGGGGCCAAATTTCCTATAGACTTTTTAATCTCAACCGTCCATCAAAGTTGTAGCATTAATAGGAAATATTTCTAATTAAACCAGGTTTCTATTAATTCAGCAGGTTACCTAATTAAACCAGGATATGTAATATGTGCTACATAATGAGAATATATTAATTTCTAACAATTTGATTTTAGAAATCAACGAATTCAAATTTTCTTTATTCGTGCAATATTAAAAGAGTTTTTTTTGATATCTTTTGATATAACAAAATTTAGAAGGTGATATTTATGTAACGTTATTCTTTTGAAATAAATGGAAGTTCGATAAGACGTTTTTAGAGACTATTCGGAAATTTAAAAATAATTTAAAAAATTATGTAGTTTAAAAAATAGTTTATAAATTATTTCTTTTACTTTATTTTTTTATCGCTTCCCAAAAAATAAAAAAAAATAACATGTGGGATAGCAGAATCTACACGTACAGATCCGTAAGCATACAGATCACTCACTGTAGCTTGCTACAGTGAAATCACTGTAATTCTATTGTTTATAGAATCTGTACAAAAAGCATTTTTGCTCTATTTGTCATCCAAACTCCACTACAACTCTCCAGTCACACAGAGAGAAGAAGCAAAAGGTACTAAATTCTGTAAAGATGGTACTCCGTGATTGGGCCATGAAATTTTATGATTATACAGAATAAATTTGACCAAATGATGGCAATCCGAGACCAATTTGCATGGAATGGAATTACAGAGAAAAAGTGTCCCAAATTTCAATGTCATGTACATGGAGTTGTGGTGTTAAAGCGAGACATCAGTCTCAGCATTGGATACTTTGCTCTTTATTTAGCCCACATTAAAATTAAATTTTTTATGAATTTTGATAAAAATTAATGAAATATGTAATTGAAAAATTATGAATATCATAATATATGATTGAGATTAATTATTGACTTTTAACTTAAATAAATTAAAATAAAATTTTGTTCTGCACCAAACAAAGGCAATATTATACATAAATTCAAAAAAAAGATTTCTTATTTTTTAACTCTACATTCTCTTAAAAATTATTACTCAAAAACTATTTTTTCAAATAAGCTCTTTAAAATGAAAATCAAAATAGGGGCTTAATTATAAACTTTGATATAGTGATTTTTAAAAAATCTACAGTTAAAAAATAGAGAGAGACTTTAGTCTTATGTGTAAAAAGTATGTTATTGTAAAATATGTGATTAAAAATAAAATTAAAAAATGAAAATGTGAATATCAAACAATGTGTCAATGACTTTGTAAAGTCGACAAATTCTATAGAAAAAGAAGATTTTGCCACTGCAACGTATCCACTCATGTTTTGGTCCATCCAAGGACAAGGGCCCTCTGATATCATTATCTAATATTCTGACTCCACTTCCATTACCTAACTATAATATTTAAATTTAAATTACTCTTAATACTAATTAAAAAATAAAAAATTTAAATTTTTGTCAAGTTAATTCTTTTGTACACGTAATACTAAATTTATTATTTTTTGATAAAGTTGGTCGAATAGCTTTTGTTTTATGCCCCCTTAAGATTATACACAAAAAAAAAAAAAAAACATTACGTGTATAATTTTTTTTTTTTGAAAAAAAGAATTGAAAATACAAAACAAAGAAAAATACATATATTATAGCATAATGGTAAGAACAATAATATTAAATAATAACTCACCAATACGATTGTTCTCCGAATTTCTCGATCATAATTTCACTTATTTTATCTTGTAACATTTTCTCCACAAATTGCTAATCATTCAAACACTTTAAGCTCCCTAGTATATTTTCTTTAAGTCTTGACCTATATTCAAATAAGACTCTACTACCTGCACTAAAAGGAGCCTCCGTTACTACAGTTGATACTGGAGGTACTAGTAGATCTCGTGCAATTATAGAAACAACTGGGTATTGGCCCTCGTTTAGTCTACACCACCTAAGAATGTCAAAATTATTTCTCTCGTCATCGTTTAGCATGCTAAGAAGGTCATGTAAGAAATATCTAGTTAACTTGCTTTGAATTTCATCTGACCTATTTTATGTACTAGAAGAAATAGAATAGGAAGTGTTCCAGAAGTTCCCTTTATAATCATAAAGTAGGAAAGTAAATTACTGTCTTCATTTTGTATCATATTAGGGGTGGGAGCGGTTCTTCTGGCATTTTTACCTAATCATTTGGCATTGATCTCGTACATTTGATATAAACATTTTTCTAAATTTGAGCATGTTATAGGGGACCCTAAAGTGAATTTATTTGATATTGCATTTATGGTGTATTTGGTTTCCTCTAAATTTATTTTATGGTTCATAACCGTTGCTAATGGAAATAGATTGGGTAAATCTTCCCAATATTTTCTAAACTTAGTCTTCATTACTATAATGATTTGAGAAAAAATAGGAAATAATTTGTACTTATTAAAATTATTAGCAATGCAATAAAAATGTTTCAACACTAAATGACTAGTGCAATAATAAATACCGGATAATTCGTTTGTACCATCGTAAAAAGGGTTTCAAAAATGTTTTAACATGAAATACAAGTTTCCAATTAGTAGACACCAAATCAAAATTTGGGCCGTGTGAGTGTCGACCGTTGTAATATTCACATATTAAATCCTCATAACCTTGACAATGTTCAATCATTAAATAAGTTGAGCTCTATCTATGTCTTAAACCTGTAACAAATGATTGTGCATGCTTACCATGTTCTATACAATGTATATCAATAGCTTATTTTCTAAAAGGTGCTATCATAATGAAATTGTAAGCATACATAATTTTTTCAATTCATCTTATATAAGTTTAAGATCATCTTAAACTATCAAATTAAAAATGTGACACACACAACGACCATGAAACAAGACTCCACAAATCTAGGATTTATGTGGTTAGTTATCTATCTATCACTGCTTTATTAACAGAAACATTATCTAGTGTAAAATCACAAACTCTACTATCATAGTTAAATTCTCTAAGAATTGCAAGTAGTACAGTCAAAATATTTGTTACATTATGTGGGTAATCAATTAAATGTCATAATTCTTTTGTGCATTATCCATTTCTCATATATGTAATGCGAAGTAACAGCTACGTAACCCTATAATTACTGTCAATCCACGAGTCCAAAGTAAATGATAAGTTACCATTATATTTATTTCAAGCATCCATAAAATTTAGTTTTCTCTCGAAATATTTAGCAATGCAATCAGCTCGTAAAGTATTTCTAGAAACGGGTTTGTACCTGGGTTGGAGATACTTCTGAATGAAATCTGTGAAATGAGGACTTTCTATAATTGAGAGCGGGAACTCACCACTCGATACAAACATGAACATCCCTTTTTGACATGCTAGATCTTAATTGAAGACCCAATTAGTTAGACTCGATTGACCAAACTGTAGAGTTGATTGGGTCGCTTCAACCGAGTCAGATTTTTTATATTGGTTGTAGTGTTTGTTGAGGTGTGTTGTTCCCTACCCTTCTTCCAAAAGAAAAGCCCGTCACAAGTTTTACATTGTGCTTTATGTATTGTGTTCCCATCAGCGTCTTTAGTAGTTGTTTCAATTAAATCGAAAAAATTTCAGTGATTCGCTTTTTTAGGCCTTTTCGAATTTCTGTTCGAGTCTTCCGTAGTACTAGCGAAGCTGGATTCATACGCAACAGAAACATCTTTATCAACGTCATCCAAATTAATATGAGTTCTAGTATCTTCGATCTCATTTTCCAAGTCCACCAAATTGTGGGGAATTAGATTATCGTTGAGAGCTGCAAATTCATCAACAAATTGACTAGAAGAATAACCATGAGATTGTGAGTGTGCCATTAGAAATAATAGAATTGAAAATTTGGAGATGAAAATGAAATATGAAGTTTGAAACAATATTGTATGTGAAATATCTATCTATACATATATAATAATAAGATAACCGTAATCATTTTACACACACACACACACACTTTCCCGCCCATTTTCAATTGTCATTCTAGGAAATTTCTTAATTTTATCAATTTATTTTAATGCATGAATTAGAAGAGTTCAATTAATGCAAAACCAATTTATGTGGGAACTGTAATAAATGATTTATCGATTTATGCAAAAAAAAAAAAAAAATCTATAAATAGTCAAATTGTAGATTATTTTTATTCTTTTGATAATTATTACATTATTTTGTAGTAAAAAAATATGCAATATGGATGTCAAATTCAAGATCTTCACGAGAAGTTTAATACAATAACAAATGAGAGCAAACTCTAAACATAACATTTGTAGAATCGTCTCAAATAATAAATGTAAAACTTTTACTTATACTTTTTACTTTTTTCAATATTCAATCTTTTTAATTATTCTCATTTAAGTAAAACGGTGACGGTTATCCTATTATATATGTATAAATTTTATTAATTTACTTATTTTGTTCAATTATTTATTTTTAATTTCATAAATATAAAATAGCCTTAATTTGTAAAATATATTTTACAGGCTTTAACAACTAGTTCATTGAATTCTATAAAAAAATAAAATATAAGGTGTTAGCAAACTTATTTTATTTAAAAATAAAATATGGTCAACATGTTTATTTAACATGGACAAAAATAGTTATTTTTTCTTCAGCAACATGATCATTTGACTACTCGATGAAAAATAAAAAATCTTGTTACATTGGAAACCATTGAATAAAGATATGTTTGATGGAGACTATAGATTAAAATAGTTTTAAATGTTTAGTCGAAAGTGAAGTGAAGGGAAGTGATATTAATATACTCCAATGGTCACCAACATTTTGAAAACTTACGACAATGGTCATTTTGTACATGAAACACATCCAAATTAGCTATTAAAAGAAATTAGAGAATGAACAATTAGCTATTAAAAGAAATATGCAAGTCTGAACTTTATGTTTTATTTTTCTGAGTATTTTTCATTATATATGAATGCACAATTTATACATGCAAGTTACTTGCCTCTTTTATTTCATTTTGTGTTAAGAAAACTTATATTATTCATACAAGGATATTAGACCAAGTAACAAATCTTATAAGGAGAATTATATTATCCACAATATTTTTGTCAGGCATTGTATTTTTAGAACTTATTCAATAAATAATTGTTAATTGTATCTTTTGTGCATCACACGAGTGCGATTACTAGTTATAACATTAGAATTGAAGTAGAAGTTAAATATTGTAATTGAGACTTGTGAGAGTTGAGAAGAGAGTGTAATTTCTTGTTAAGAGTATGAATGTATGATAGAATTGATTGTGAAAAAAAAAAAAACTATGAAAAATGAGTATTTATAGAACAAAATAAAAAAAATTGTGATCATTTGAGCTTCTCACGAGTCGGCCCATTCCGGTTCGTGAGAATGAGAATGAAATGTGCTGATTTCAATGTTTGTTAGGCTTGTCTACGAGTCGGTCCACGAACTTCACGAGCTGATCTCGAATTGTCCAACATCCAAATTTTTTTTGCAACCCAAATCCAAGCCCCTTTTTTCACTTGTCGAGCCGAACTTTTAACGGCTGAACCAAGTCGAATTCACGAACTGTCCGACCCGTTTGCTACCTCTAAATCCACATAACTCACTACGTGTATTTTTTACTCAATAATTTCCACTTTATGTTAACTAGTGCTTGAATAAAGTAGTACCATTAATTAATTAAAGTAAGACAGCCGTGTGTAAGTGTCACTTTCGAATATAACTTTAGTTGTGGTTCGGGTGTGCCCCCATTGTTCAGCTAACAAAACCTCCAATTGTGTCATATCTCGTACATAAACAAAATTCCCAAGCACATAAATGAGAGTGATAGATATTGTCAATTCTGGATTTTTTTCTTTCTCAAATTCTAGTAATAGTTCGTATTTAATACAAGTGCACATCATGCATATACTGCATGTAAGTGATAAAAGCATTTGATTTAAGCAAGAATATTGCAAATGTCGGGCAATCGCGGATAAAGGGAAAAGCTTAATAATAAAGGAGGATGATCTTCTCTCCATTGTCCCATTTGGTAAGAGATCATTAATTGAGTCTCCATCACCTTGAACCATGTGGTGGGGCATTGGAGCCCAATCTCATGCCATGCGTCAACAGAAGATCAGGCTTGCTAAAGGAGAACGATCTCCTACTCGTAGTGGACAAGACTTATCACGTCCGATGTCTGATGTGGTAGGAGATCATTAATCGAAGCCACATCACCTCGGACCATGTGAAAGGGTCTTCAAGCCCGATCTCCTACCATGTGTACGATGGACATGATATACCTCCTACCCACTATCGTTTGCTTTATTATCTAATACTATATAATTTTGTCCCGAATCGGGCACGCTATATTGCCCGATATAGGTACATGTTGCACCCTAGTATAACATAATCAATATTCCTACATTAGTTCTTCTATGCTATAAATTCCATAAAAAATAATGTTAATTTATCTTATGAATCTGCAACATAAATTGTAAACTTCACTAATGTTCTAAAATTCGATCAAATATAAGTACTGTATATCTTGCATAACATTGGTGAAAATTATGAAGTACAGTGCACAAAAATCGAATAATATTTATGCCAAATAATCTTTGTAAGAAAAAAGCTATAAAGTTTGCAAACATTTAGAGAGAGATGTGCGAATGTCAAATTAAATTGTCGGTCGAATTAGAGAATTCACATGAAGCATGCTTAAAACTTTAAACCATACATTTATCTAATTCATACAATTTGTCCTCCTTTTTATCATCGATCACTAAAGCAACTCCTTTTCTTTTGCAAAATTGTTTAAAATTGATTTAAATCTACAAAAGTAAACATCGATCGAAAAGTAAAAAAGTCGTGCAAACCTAATCCAACATAATTTCTCTATAATAAAGAAGAAGGTAACAACACATTGTTTTTTTTTAATATATGCATGTACTTTCTTTCCATACAATATGAAACTTAAAACTTATTTTGATCCAAAACAAAATTAAATCGAATAACCCAATATTCAACCGCAAAAGTATGATAGAAATTTCAACTTGATAGAGTCTCGACGGAAATTAGTAAAAATTACTGAGATGGATTATAACCAGGAAGATTATCAGGCCATTGGTTTGGGTTGATCGAAGAACCCATTCCGCTGCTGTTGGTGGTGCTTCCAGCGATGATGTTGTTCCAGAAATTGGGGTTTGAGGCTGAAGCGGTGGCGGCGTTGCTGATGAAGTTTTGAGTCCAAGAACCAAGAGGCCTTGGCGGAACCACGTATTGCTGTGGTGGGGAAGTTTCATTCTGAGGTTGGATTTGTCCCGGTGAAAGATTCATCCCTTGCAAAAGCGCCATGTTCGCACCACCACCAAAATGGTGGCCGCCACCACCCAAATTCACCGGCACTTGATTGATTCTTGGCTGCTGGTTTAGGGATTGCATGGAAGCCAAACTTGACAAGAATTCTCCACCAGAAAAGAAGGAACCCATTGAAGGCAAGGTTCTAACAGCCGGGTTCCCCGGTAATATCCCAGAATTCCCCAAAAATCCACCCGCCATGCCAGTCAAATTCTGCGGTGGAAGTGCTGGTATTAGAGGTTGAGTTCTTTCCCTGTCGCCGCCACTGCTCGAAGAAGATGATGTGCCTTTGCTCCGCTTGTTCTTCCTGCAGCCACCGCCAACGGGGACGTTCCTCAAGGTCCCCCCTTGAGTCCAGTACCTTCTGCAAGCCTTGCAGAAATAACGCGGTTGAGAGAGATTGTAATTGTTGAAGTAGCAGAATTTGGTGCTGACCGAGTCGCACCTTGGGCACCTTTGCGGCGGCGGAGGTTGGTGGCGAGACATGTGCTCCGGCGGCTTCACTCCGCGCCGATTTTGCTGATCTTCCTGTCCCTCTCCTCTTCCTTGCGCCTCCATATATATTCTCTCCTTTTTCTTCCTTTATTGTATGTATGATTTGGATGTTTCTCTATGTTTTGGCTTGTAAACTGTGATAGCTAGAAGAGATTATTCTACGCTTATGGATATGTATGCAATCTGATGGGATTATCAGAATCATACGATAGTGCATGAGATTTCATTTCTTCTCTACCTACTCATCATAAAAACAGTGGATTTACTACAATCCCTAAAAGATTAACTGATATTCAAAACCTAAATTTTTCTTGCAAAATAAATCTAAACCCACAAAATCTACTAAGATTTCTTGCCTTAATTGATGTTTAATACTTCAAAGAAATAAAAATCAAAGGGCGGTGCTGGTGCATGTAGAGATTTAGAGAGAGAAAGAGAGAGGTGACTGTGACATGAGAGCTTACAAAATAACTCTTATCTATATCTCTCTCGAAGGCTCGACAAACAGTGGACAGATTCTGTTACATGCGTAGTGAAAAAAAGGGCGATGACGTGTTTAGGTATATAGTAAAACACCAACAAAAGAAACCAAAGAATTTTCTTTTGCAGCCTTAATCAGGAAGCCCAGCCACTGGTCTGTATAATTGAAAAGACCTAAAACAAGCAAGGATAAATCACTGACCCCAAATCAAAGCATAATCAAGGAAAATAATAGAGCGTAGGGTTAGGGTAAAGCAGAAAGGTTTTTGTCGGCTTAGCAGAGACGCCGCCGGCCGCCGGCTGTAGTCTGAGGGTGGTATGTGAGTGGTGGCTGTCGGATTCAGCTCTTGTCCTTCACTACTTCAGATTTAACTCCCTACTTCTCTTCGTCTTGTTCCACTTTCCTCTCTTGTTTGTTGTTTCATTATGTTGAGGATTCTCTCTTCTATAACTTTTGACTTTCTGTGTTCTTTCTGACATCAGTTGGAAGCCGCCCCACCCTTAATTCCAAGAACAGTCATTTTTACCAGAAAGACAAGAAAACCCCCTACTTTTAGGAATAAATCTACAAGAATAACATACGTTTTGTCGGTTTATTGCATGGATTGTTCTTTTAACATTATTACTAGGGGCAATGTGTGTTGCAGTTAGTTGCTATGTAAAAAAATAGGAAAATACTGCCACCCAATGGTCTCACCTTGAATTATCGAATTGTTGTGATCTATTGATTTGATGATAATATTATGTGTTAAAAAAACATATAATAGAATTTGCATGGGTATAAAACTAATGTCAAAATTTTGATTTCTGTAGCAGGATTGAAAAATATAAGGGGTGAAAATGAATGTTCTAATCTCACGTACATTGATAATTATTTGAATTCACAATGTAATTTGTATTAATTTTAGTTCAAGTTCAAATTATTAAAATTAGTTAAAAGTTATTTCAAGTCAGTTTTTTCCATTGTTAAGTTAGATATGTAGTTTGATGTTTGGGAATACATGAAGATAAATTTGCCAGTGACAAACGATGATGAATAAATTTCGTTTGGTAAGTTTGTTTATAAATAAGTTTATATATTAAGGACTTGACTTTTAATTGATAGTTGAGATTGAGTACTGTAGAAAAATGAGAAAAATTTAATGTAAACCAAATAAGAGCTTAATAATGTAATTTGTATTAATTTTAGTTCAAGTTCAAATTATTAAAATTAGTTAAAGTTACTTCAAGTCAGTTTTTTCCATTGTTAAGTTTAGCTATGTAGTTTGATGTTTGGGAATACATGAAGATAAATTTGCCAGTGACAAACAATGATGAATAACTTTTGTTTGGTTAGTTCATTTATAAATAAGTTTCTAAATAATTGATTTCTCCAAATCACACACACACACACACACATATATATATATTAGTGAAAATACTTATTCATTCATAATATCCAAATTGAGTACATCAAGAATTAAAGGAGGAGGAAACAAAATATATTCAACTGAACCATTCATAGAATCAGTTGCTCGTGCTAGAGCAGGAGCAGTTTGGTTCGCTGATTTCCTAACACATGAGAGAGCTATTCCATGCATCTCTAACATAAGTTTTTTGCAGTCATCAATAATCAACCGAAAGTGAGAAATATCTGGTCCTAATTTTTGTATAGCATCAAAAATCAATAGCAAGTCCATTTCAATGATGCATGCGTTAAACTGTAGGTCTTTTACCCAGCTCAATGCCTCGCGGACCCCTATAGCTTCAACAATGTTGAGAATTCAACCTTGCACAACACAAAGATAAACAATTTAAATCTCAATCTATGGCAATATATATATATATATATATACACACACACACACATTAATCAAAGCATAAAATTAAGAAAAGGAGGAAGAACTCCCTTATGCTTCGAAACCGAGCGGCGTGGTTGGAATCGAGGGCTCAGAAAATTGCCCCAACAACCACAATAGGCAACACCACACATAGACAGCACGAGACACTCCGAGGCAACCCACAAACCCACTTTTTCACGAAGAATAAGACATGTTAAGTATGAAATATTCATATGTTTTGAATCTTTATGTGTTACACATAATATACATGTCAAGTATGATATAAATTGATAGAAGACTCAATTTTTTTATTCTTTTCAATGTAGAATCATGAGACAGAGAGGATATTTATATGAATTTTGGTGCATATTAAGCTTAGTAAGATTGACTCAATTAGAAATTAAGTTGGGTTGTAACTTTTGCCCAAAATATATGGAATAATATATTAAACAAACAAAATTGATAATGAATTTGTACAATAATTTATCCCTTTATCACTACCTTTGTGTAAAAACAAGGGAAAAACTGTGGATGGTTATTAGTACTTCCTCTTCAAGTTTCAATTCTGAAAAAAAAAAAAAAAAAAAAAATTCAGAAAGAAAAGAAAGAAAGAGAACGGGTGTTGAGCATTAAGGATCGGAGGGAATCTGCGTGATATTGATTCCAGCAAGAAAGCGCGGAATAGAATAATGGAAAAGAGGGAACAAGAGTTTATGCGCCGTTTACTTTCTTGATAAAAGGAAGATTTGATGATGACGGGATTTGAGATATGGAATATTTTCTTGGATTTTGGGTACTGATATTTTGATATAATAATCAAGGTATAGAAATAATACGGGGATACGTGAAAGTGAAATAAGGACTGTATTGAATCAGGATTAATAAGTACGTACAAGTGAAAGAAATACCTTGCGGGAAATGTTGTGACAATTAAGTGAAGAATTTTAGTTATTTGGGAGCTAATTATTTATTTGAATTTTGCAGAACGTTTTGGTTACAAATATGGGAAAAGATAAGCTGATGATATTATGTTGATTTATGAATAATATGTTTGGATATATATTACATAGGGGATATTCAGGTAACCATTTTATTTACTTTGGGATATTTGGTGATAAGAAGAAATGACTAATTATTATGGTATGATATGTTAGTAAAGATTTATTGAAATTTTAGAGATATTAATACGAATATTTGAGGTCACATGATACGATGATAAGTGACAGGTTACATGAGTACTACAAGACATGATGAAATATCACATACGATTGGGAATTTTCCTTTTGAGTCAGAATTTATGAGTAGACACATATGTCTATTATTGATAGAAAAGTCCATGTTTTTAAGAAAAACAAAGATATGCATTTAGTCAAAGTCCAGTGGGTTAAATATAGTAGCAATGATACTACCTAAGAGAAGAAGAGAAGAGATTCTGATTAAGTGTTCAGAAATCATAAGATCAAGTAAGTTTAATTTCGAGGACGAAATTATTTTAAGGGGGTAAGTTTGTAGCAACCAAGAATCTTTACGCGATTAATAATTATTTTAATAGAAAATCGTGTCGCTACTATTTCACCCATTTTTATTAAGTTAACGCCACGACGTATTCGTATAGCCAAGTCAAGAAATAATCGAGATCGTTCGATTTTAAATTAAATTCCGAATTTCTAAAAATATCTCCATTCTCTTGATTTAAAGTATATTAAGTCCAAGTACTTAATTCAATGTTATCCCAATATTTATTTATACAAAAATTACTTTTATTATTGAAATTAAGAAAATATATGCAAGCATGGGAGGTTCCATTATATGTAATCATGAAGAGCATAATATTTGTATAAATATGAAAAAGTATATGAATGATTTATATACTCCATTATATATAATCATGAAGAGCATAATATTTGTATAAATATGGAAAAGTATATGAATGATTGATAAGACTCCATTATATGTAATCATGAAGAGCATAATATTTGTATAAATATGGAAAAGTATATGAATGATTTATATACTCCATTATATGTAATCATGAAGAGCATAATATTTGTATAAATATGGAAAAGTATATGAATGATTGATAAGACTCCATTATATGTAATCATGAAGAGCATAATATTTGTATAAATATGGAAAAGTATATGAATGATTTATATACTCCATTATAAATAATCATGAAGAGCATAATATTTGTATAAATACGGAAAAGTATATGAATGATTGATAAGACTCCATTATATGTAATCATGAAGAGCATAATATTTGTATAAATATGGAAAAGTATATGAATGATTTATATACTCCATTATATATAATTATGAAGAGCATATTATTTGTATAAATATGGAAAAGTATATGAATGGTGCTTTACTTTAAGAAAAGGATGTGTTAAAATTAATAGAATTGAATGATTATGTTTACAATATGCCAACTTTATACATCTATTTAAACCCATCTCTTTTACACACAACTCTACACATATACATTTATTTCCAATCTCTTGACAAAACCCACAAGTAAGAGAAATTCAAGGTGGTCAAGAAAGTTTTGGTCCATTTACTACTACACTTCATTTTAATCTTTTAAAAGGTAAGTATATCTTATGTTTTTATGAAAAGTAAGTATGTTTTTATGAAAGGTAAATACACCTTATGTTTTTATGAAAAGTAAGTATGTTTTTATGAAAGGTAAATACACCTTATGTTTTTATGAAAAGTAAGTATGTTTTTATGACAAGTAAGTATATCTTATGTTTTTATGAAAAGTAAGTATGTTTTTATGAAAGGTAAATATACCTTATGTTTTTATGAAAAGTAAGTATGTTTTTATGACAAGTAAGTATATCTTATGTTTTTATGAAAAGTAAGTATGTTTTTATGAAAGGTAAATACACCTTATGTTTTTATGAAAAGTAAGTATGTTTTTATGACAAGTAAGTATACCTTATGTTTTTATGAAAAGTAAGTATGTTTTTATGACAAGTAAGTATATCTTATGTTTTTATGAAAATGTTTGGATCATTGCTATGAAATCAATCTCACAAGATTGTTATGGGTTCCATATGATATGTTTATGATTATGCTAAGGGGACGGAGTTTAGTAGCGCTACACATAAGAATTCTTGCCATTTAAGTTCGGTAAAATTCTTGTGTCTCCCTATGTTTATGAGTATTTCGATCCTATCCTATGTTATGATGAAAATGATCCATATGCTTTCAAAAGAAAATTTATGCTTGGTATACTTACTGGGATTTTATAAATCTCACTCCACGATATTTACCATTTTCAGATAATTGAAGGTTCGAGGCGGTCAACATGGAAGTGGCAAAAGTGGTTAAGATTGATGAGATAATTATGTTGAACTTTATGTAAGAAAATTATGTTCTATTTTTATTCACAAATAAAATTATGGGATTCTAATTATTCTTTTGAATAATTTTACATTACTATTTAAGTCTCGATAATATGATATGAGTCACTTTTAGTGGCACTCGAATGGTCGAGAATTCGGGTCGTCACACCAACACACAGAGCCACGAAGGTCGCGGTTTACACCGCACGAAGGCACGAAGCAGGAGCCAACACTCATGAAGAGGAAGGCAGCAAGCAAGCCAGGGGCGAGAGGTAACGTACTGGAATTTCACAGAGAAATGATCGGGTTTCTCACAAAGAGAAGGAAGGGAGCCGCTATGCCGAGAGAGAAAGTGAGGCTAAGAGAGTGTGCGTGTGTATCTCGAGAGTGAGAGTTAATTAGAATAAATAGGTAGGTTTAGGTTTTAATTAGGGAATAGGGTCGAGAGCTTAATTAAAACCCGGGCCGCCAATCGGATCCACCTATCGAGCAACAGGGTCAATGACCCAATTAACACCTCAAGATAAAATGGCAAAGTCTCTAACCTGTCACTCTTGGGTTACACATATTGTAGTTAGTTGGGGAAAATAATTCTTCGATCATGGGACGAGGGCCTACAAGCTAAAATCTGACACGATGTTTCATCATCGCCCCCGAGGTTTGTTTGGGACCAAAAAATCCCAACAAACCTCCACCTTGGTACCGAACAAACCTGCAAAAGACAAAACAACACATGTTTAGTAAATGCAAGAGTAAAGTTCTAAACTAATCATAACTTTTGATACCTGTACCGATACTTAGAAGCAATAGACAACTTCTAAATTTTACAATTGTGAGCACCTTTGTGCCCATATCTGCAGGGTTATAATCTGTATGTACTTTCTCAAGTTTAATTTCATCTTGAGAAACAATATTTCTAATAAAATGCAACCTAACATCGATATGTTTAGTGCGTTCATGAAAAACAGGGTTCTTACATAAATGAATAGCTGATTGACTATCGGAATATACCGTTACACTTTCATTTAAGGTACCTAGTTCATTAAGTAATCCTTTAAACCATAAAGCTTCTTTAAAGGTCTCGATAATAGCAATATATTCAGACTCAATAGTAGAGAGAACAACAATATGTTGGAGCTGAGACTTCCAACTAATACATGAGTCACACAAAGTAAACACATAAGAGGAAGTAGATTTCCTATTATCTCTATCACCACCATAATCAGCATCAGTGAAACCCTTCAATTTCACATTATTAGACTTGCACTTATAGATTAAACCCACATTGTAAGTATCACTAAGATACCTAAGTAGCCACTTCAAGACTTCCCAATGAGTGGGGCCTGGATTAGACATGTACCTGCTCAAAGTACTAACAGCAAAGACCAAATCTGGCCGAGTACAAACCATCAGATACATCACAGAACCAATCACATTAGAATAAGGTATATTACTCATATAAGCCATTTCTTCCTCATTTGCAGGTGATTGATCTTTCGTTAAAACAAAATGATTCCCAAGAGGTACAGAAGCAGGCTTACAGTTAATCATACCAAACTTCTTTAACACCTTTTGCACATAGGGAGTTTGATACAGGAATAAACAAGAATTAGACCTATTTCTTTCAATTTCCATACCTAAAATACGTTTAACATGGCCTAGGTCCTTCATATCAAATTCTTTGTTTAACTCACTTTTAACTTTGTCTACTAAATTCATGTTAGAACCAATCAATAACATGTCATCCACATAAAGTAACAAATACACACACTCATCAGTGTTGTGGTGTGTATAGTATAGACAATGATCAAACTCACTTCTCTTGAAACCAATAGATAGCACATAAGAATCAAATTTCTTGTACCACTATTTAGGTGATTGTTTTAAACCATATAATGATTTTTTAAGGAAACACACATGATTAGGTTTTTCTTTATCTTCAAAACCTTTGGGTTGAAACATAAAAATTTTCTCTTCAAGATCTCCATGTAAAAAAGTAGTTTTCACATCAAGTTGTTCAAGTTCCCAGTCATAATACACAACAAAAGGAAGCATGACTCTAATGGTGGTATACTTAACAACGGGCAAGAAAATCTCATTATAATCTACCCATTCCTTTTTTGTGTAACCCTTGGCTACTAACCTAGCCTTATATCTCACAGGCTCACTCTCAGTGGTACCCTCCTTAACCTTGTAGACCCATTTGCAGCCTACAATAGATTTATCTTTTGGTCTGTCGACTAAAACCCAAGTTTGATTCTTATGTAGCGATTTCATCTCCTCTTTCATGGCACTAACCCAAAACTTACTATTTTCACTTCTCATAGCCTCCTCATAGGTATTGGGCTCTTTATCAGCTAGGTCTTGGTAACTAGCATAGGCTATAACGTAGTCGGACATTCTTTGGGGTTCTCTATGTGGTCTTCTTTCCCTATCTATAGTTAACTGATAGCCATCCAAAGGGTTATGGTCAACAGGATGATCTATAGTGTCATCTTCTTCAAATTCTACATTCTCGTGATCTTGTTGGGGGGTACTCTCCACCTCACTCGGGGTAATGGGGATAGGGACTCTAACACTCTCCACCTCAAGAGAGGGTTCATCTCCACCAAGCTCTCTAGCTGTTCCTCATTTCCTAGACACGGCATCTCAGACTCATTAAAGGTGACATCTCTGCTGATGATTATTCTCACGCCCTTTTGTCTTCTGTCCCACAACCTATATCCTTTAACACCTTCGAGATATCCTAGAAAAACACACTTTCTAGCTCTATGTTCTAACTTTCCCTCACTTTGATGAGAAAACGCAGTACAACCAAAAGTTCTAAGCATAGAATAATCAGCACATTTCTCATACCATTTTTCATATAGAGTATCACCATTCAAGGCAGTGGAAGGAGTCATATTAATCAGATAGCACGCAGCCATAACAGCTTCACCCCAAAAAGATTTAGGCACACCAGAGATTAACATCATACATCTAACTTTATCAAGTAATGTACGATTCATCCTTTCAGAAACCCCATTTTGTTGGGGAGTGTAAGGCATAGTTCTATGTCTAGTAATACCATTATCTTTACACATATTGTCAAAATCAGAATTGCAGAATTCAAGACCATTATCAATTCTCAAATATTTTATACGTTTACCTGTCTGATTCTCCACCTGTAATTTCCAAGTTTTAAAATTTTCAAAAGTTTCTGATTTATCTTTCAACAAATAAATCCACACACGTCTGGAGAAATCATCAATAATAGACAGAAAATATTTGTTACCACCAAAAGTGGGATTGCTCCCTGGACCCCATAAATTAGAATGAATATATTCAAGCATTCTAGTTGTCCGGTGTGTGCTGGATGCAAAAGACATCCTGTGATGTTTACCAAGCACACAATGATCACAGAATGGCATGTCAGACCCCTTATCATTTGAATATTTTAGACCTTTAACACTCACATGTACTAGTCTATTGTGCCATTTTTATGTGTGATTGGTGTCAATGGATGCAATAGTATGGTTTTGACCACCTACTACCTCAGCATGAGTTATATATAAATGCCGTTTTTCCTAATGGCCTTAAAGGCCCTAAGTGCACCTTTAAACATTTTAATCATCCCGTCACCAAGCCTCCTAGTGAAACCTGTATTTTCTAATTCTCCCACAGATATCAAATTTCTACCCATATGTGGAATGTACCTAACATTCTTCAATGTATGCACAAAATCATTTTCAAATTTGACAGTAACATCACCAACACCTGTAATGTTATATGCGACACCACCCCATGCAACAACATGACCATGATCAGACTCATGAAAATGATCAAACTAATGCTTATGAGAAGTGACATGAAATGATGCACTAGAGTCAAGAATCCATTCATCAGTATGAGAGTTCATAGACAGGTTAATTTCACTAGGCTTGGGATCTAAAAGGATGTAAACCTCACCAGGTTCATTATGTTTTGGTGCCACAATGTTTTCCTCCCCTTGTTCACTCCCCTTTAGTTTATTTTTCTCCTTATAGCAATCACTAATAAAGTGTTCTAACTGACCACAACCATAACACTTTTTACCTGCAGCTTTTCCTCGTGATTTGGATCTACTTCTACCCTTTTTCTTGCTAGCGCTATCTTGCCCGCTCCCATTATTTCCAACGCCCTTTGTTTGAGTTCTACCTCTCATAAAGTGGACCTCCCCTTGCTTTCTCCCACCTTTCTCAGCTCTTATCTCCCTATCCTTACTTTTAAGTGAATCAATGACTACCTCCGGGGTAAGGGTCTCCCTCCAATACTTGATAGCATTCTTAACATCCTTATATATGTTAGGAATGACATTCAATAAAATTATGACCTTGTATTCTTCAGACACTTTATCACCACAGTTTGTGATATCTTGAACAAGTTTATTGAAAATATCAAGATTGTCATCTAATTCCTTTGAATGGTCGATTTTGAAACTGAAAAAGCTTTCAAGTAGAAAAATTTTGTTCGGGGTGGATTGTGTTAAGTAAAGTTCTTGTAAATTTTTTCAAAGAGCTTCAGTAGTATCGTGTTTACCAACTTTTCGTAAAACACTATTAGATAAATGCAAGATAATAGAAGTATAAGCAAGATCATCAAATTCCTTTTTCTGTTCTTCAGTCACAGTAGCAGGAAAATAATTATCAATGGCTTTAGAAACTTTTTTCTAAACCAAAATACCTTTCATTTTCTATTGTCAAATAGAAAAATCACCCTTCCATTAAAGACACTCAAGTCAAAATGATGTGTAGACATATTTCAAGAAAACAAGCAACACACCACAATGGAGTAATATGCAATTCACAAAGAATTTCACACAGAAACCTAAAAGGCCGCAATGTATACGTCGTTCTAAACTCTCAGGTTTCCGTGAGACTCAAAAGGTCTAAGGTCAAGAGAATCTTCGACACGAGTAAGGTCAAGGGGAACAATTCTAATATCAAGGGCAACACGAGATAGATAATCACCAAGATATATCAAGAATAGGTATAAATACAGCAATATCCAAAATCACAGGTAATGACAATTAAATCCTATAAATAGCAATAGGAAACGGCAAGCCTAATGGTTACCCACACGATGACCTGCTATTACAGAAATTTAAAAGTGATCAGCCAATTTACCAGAGCAGACTTTTCTGTGTCCGTAATTGGGAGTGATGCAAAATTATTTGTTTATTTTTCGAATTTGCAATTAGCGATCCTTCGATATATATATAGGCAGATACAGCACCAAGCAAGAATCAACCTTCAAAGTTAACTGTGATTGCAAAAAACAGTAAAAATGGCACAATCAGTCAAAAAAATTTCCAATACACAGGTTATGAAAAATTTAGAAATAATTTTAGCAATATGGCAATGAACACAAAGTTCAAAAAAATTTATCGATTCCAAAAAAAAAATCGCCAATCAGTCAAGCCCTTAGCTCTGATACCAGAATGTTGAGAATTCAACCTTGCACAACACAAAGATAAACAAGATTAATCTCAATCTATGGCAAAATATATGGAATGATATATATATATATATATATATATATATATATATATATATATATATATATATATATATATATTAATCAAAGCATAAAAATTAAGAAAAGGAGGAAGAACTCCCTTATGCTTCGAAACCGAGCGGCGTAGTTGGAATCGAGGGCTCAGAAGATTGCCCCAACAACCACAATAGGCAACACCACACGTAGACAGCACGAGACACTCCGAGACAACCCACAAACCCACTTTTTCACGAAGAAGAAAGAACCAAACCGGACTGCCCAACACACATAGCCACGAAGGTCACGGTTTACACCGCACGAAGGCACGAAGCAAGAGCCAACACTCACGAAGAGGAAGGCAGCAAGCAAGCCAGGGGCGAGAGGTAACGTACTGGAATTTCACAGAGAAATGATCGAGTTTCTCACAAAGAGAAGGAAGGGAGCCGCTATGCCGAGAGAGAAAGAGAGGCTAAGAGAGGGTGCGTGTGTATCTCGAGAGTGAGAGTTAATTAGAATAAATAGGTAGGTTTAGGTTTTAATTAGGGAATAGGGTCGAGAGCCTAATTAAAACCCGGGCCGTCAATCGGATCCACCTATCGAGCAATAAGGTCAATGACCCAATTAACACCTCAAGATAAAATGGCAAAGTCTCTAACCTGTCACTCTTGGGTTACACATATTGTGGCTAGTTGGGGCAAATAATTCTTTGATCATGGGCCGAGGGCCTACGAAGCTAAAATCCGACACGATGTTTCATCATCGCCCCCGAGGTTTGTTTGGGACCAAAAATCCCAACAAAAAATTCTGGCCTCGAAATACCCTTGATTCCCTTCAATCTTTGCATGAGAAAGGGAGCCAGAATCATCCCTCAACACCATCCCAACACCAAATTTTCCTTGGTCCTTGAACAAAGCTGCGTCAACGTTGATCTTCAGCAGCCTCCTTTCTGGTTTTTGCCATTTCTGTACGGCTTGGGTTTCTCTATACATCAAAAAGGTTGTCCGCAATTTTCTAGACTGAACTTCAGTCCATTGGTTAAGCATAGAGGAAGCAAGAGACACCACCCTCGGAGCCATTATCGAGGTCACATTCCAGACTTCCTGGTTTCGGTTATACCATAACATACAGCACACCATGGAAGCACTATCTGTAACAACCCGGTTTATACTAGTTAAAAAGTCAAGATTGCCTTGGTAGTGGGTTCAACATCTAGTTGGCACCTACCATCGGCGCACGTCACGTTTCAAGTCCAGTAGGGTGATCTGGGACGGGTCGTGACAAATGGTATCAGAGCATGGATAAGTTGGGAGAGGTAAAATATGAAGGGAAGGAGCTTGGAAATAATTGGATATGCAATTTTGATTTTTTGGGATGTTCAAAAGGGAGATATGATAAATTTAAGAATATAATCATTTTGTGATCTTATTAGAATTCTGAGATTAAATATTTGAGGTCATGTGGTATGCCAACGATTATGTAACCAGATGAGAATGTTATAAGTATACATTTGATTGTGTAATGATATATTTGGGTTTCGAAATGAATTAGTTGTTCTATGACCATTTATGGGATTTTTGCATGTATTTGGAGGAAATGTCTTGTATACATCTTGGGTTATGTTGTATATATATATTTTCAAGGATAAATATTGGTTAATTTTTGGATATATGCCTAGATGGTGACAATTACAAGAGAGAACCATGATTGAATAAAGAAGATAAATGATTCTTGTATCGTTGGAATTTTATGAAAAATGATTTTTATATGGTATATGGTGGATGATATGTGTTATAGATTTGGTTATTTATATGATATATGATTATTTGGGGGAAATGTTGGTTATTATAACTGGAAAATGTTGAATATATTTATAGCGGATAAGATGGACATTTATTAAAATTGAGAATATGGAGAAAAGACTGTTTCTTCTCAATAATGCAAAGCTGAGGAAAGAGATTTAAGAATAAAATCCGCAGAACCATTTATATTCATCTGTGTGATAGGACATTAAGTGATGACTGGGTGTTGTGAAGGACAAGGTAGAATTTGTATTCAAATGTCCCGATTACCATTAAGTGAATCTTCTTATTGCACATATATGGTACACTCCAAAGAAATGAAGGTACGTTATTATGGAATTTTATTAAGATTTCCTCGTGATTAGAATGAAGGATTGATGTATGTTAAGCATTCATTTTGATGTTATATATGATACTAAAATATCTTGATAGAAGATTGTTTGAACAGAATGGAAGATTTATTGATGTTAAGATATTAGTATATGAAATCTTGTGGTAGATTTGAGGTATGATAGTACATGACATAAGTATGATAATTATTATTTTATGATTTCAAGGAAATTGATATGATTAAATATTGAGGTCATATAATATGATAATATGTGACATGTTATATGGTTATTACAGAATATGGTAATAGAGAGTTAAGTAATGATATGATTGTTCTATAGAAGAATAGTGATTAATGTGATGATATATTTCAGTAATTAAGCTAATTAATCTTCTCTTGATCATTTGTTGGGTTATTGTGAAATATGACTTATGATTGGAAAGCTCCATTTCTAATTATAAGATAAGAGGAATTTATTTGAAATCTTAGGGGGATGCAGTTTTGGTTACTTATTATAGGTTGTACTTTACCTATGTGACTATGAGTAAAGTATCTATTTTGATTAAGATTTATTTGCTATGAGATATGCATAAAGTGAAATCTTGGAGAACATTGAAAGTGGTATCTTGTACTTCAAATTGGGAATTATTGAGTTTTCTTAAGTTTGGCAAACTAAAAAACTGAAAATGTCATATCTGATCCTTATGACGATATTTAAAGCCTAGGTTTTAATGTTATTAATGAGATAACGATGGGCTTATTTGGTGATCAAAGAATGTAATCCCTAATGATAAAGCTTAGTAAGAAGGTATCAGATTTAAACTATGTCCTAAGGCCACTAGCATTGTTAAAGAAAGCTCGACTTAAATTAGTTGATTAGATCTTGATTTGAGAATTAGGCAAGATAGAGATCTATGTCCATTTAAAGGTTCTTGGACAAATAATTTATTTGAAAGGTAATATGGACAAGTGAGTTGTATAAGTGTTGAATATATTCATATGATCATAGCTTAACAAAGTGAATTTCAAGGACGAAATGGTGATAAGATTGTAACAACCCGATTTGTACTAGTTAAAAAGTCAAGATTGCCTAAATTCTTTGAAGATGATAAGATTGTAACAACCCGGTTTATACTAGTTAAAAAGTCAAGATTGCCTTGGTGGTGGGTCCAACATCTAGTTGGCACCTGCCATCGGCGCACGTCACGTTTCAGGACCAATAGGGTGATCTAGGACGGGTTGTGACACTATCCCACTCATTACGGTCAACCACCTCAAAAAGCTCAAGAATCCAATCCTTAAATCTATTAGTATTTCCACGATAGTATCCAATCGTTGAAGCATTCCAGACCTGTTTTGCAAATTCACATGTCACCATAATGTGAAAAATGGTTTCGTGATGATCAGCACAAATTGAACAGCTAGGAGGAATATTAACTTTTCTCAATCTAAGCATATCTGCGGTAGGAAGAACATTCGAGGATGCCCTCCACATAAAGTTCTTTACTTTTGGAGGCACCCTCAATCCCCAAATCATCTTCCTCACTTTGTCCTCCGGAAGTATTTGTGAATTGATACTAGTCTCCCTTGCTAAATAGTACTCTCTATGAACTGTATAGGAACATTTTGCATCTAATATCCACAACATTTGATCCTCAACCTGGCGAAAAGTGACCGGAGTTTGTTGTATAAGGGATTTTATCTCTATCATTGAACAAGTCATTTATAATATCATAATCCCATGCTGGCATATCCGTCTTCATCAATTGGTTTACAGTAATAGCACGTAGGAGACGAGATATATCCATTTTTTACATCCATAAGCCACAGGTCATGCCAAACTTTTGTGTTGAATCCTGTACCAATACGATGACGAGTGCTCATTTTTAAGAGATGTTGCGCAACCATAATACTTCTACAAATATAGCTTGGGTTGTGATCCATCTTGGCTTCAAAGAATGAAGATCTGGGGAAATACCGGGCTTTAAACACTCTTGTTACTAAGGAATGAGGCTCACTTATCAATTTCCAACCTTGTTTACCGAGCAGTGCCAAATTCATGTCATGCAGCCGTCTAAAACCCAACCCTCCTCTTGATTTGAGGAAGCAAAGTCTATCCCTTCTTAACCATGAAATACCTCGAGTAGGGCCTTTATGGTTTCCCCACCAAAAAGAGTTCATTTGCTGTTCAATCTCATTGCACATATCGAGGGGCAGTAGGAACACACTCATGGCATAATTTGGAATAGCTTGGGCCACCGTTTTAAGGAGTATTTCTTTCCCCGCCCAAGATAGAAGCTTTTCGTTCCAACCTTGCAACAGGTAACAAATTTGATCCTTTATAAAGCTGAATATCTCTTTTTTCTTCTGCCCAATAGAGAAGGGAGACCCAAATAACGATCATGTCCAATAGCTACCTCAACATCCAGGATGGCGCATATTGCTTGTCTCTTTTCAGCTGGCACATTTGAACTAAAGAAGACTGATGATTTTTGAAGATTTATAGTTTTCCCCGACTCATCCTCATATGTCTTTAGAAGATCATGAATCACAAACTTTCTTGCATATTTTCCTTGAAAAAGAAGATGCTATCATTTGCAAATAGTAAGTGGGAAATTATAGGTGCTCCTCTGGCCACCCTACATCCATGAATTTGACCCATTTCAAAGCATGTTTCAATGCACTCAATAGAGCTTCAGCATATAAAATGAACAAGGAGACAAGGGGCGCCCTTGTCCTAAGCCCCTTTTCTGGAATAATAGGTCCAAGTTCACACCCATTGTATAAAATCCGATACTTCACCTAGAGATGCACAATGTAATCAGCTCAATCCATTTATGAGGAAATCCCATTTTGGTCAGAACCTTTTCCAGAAAACTCCACTCTAGTCTTTCATAGGCTTTGCTTATATCAAGTTTAAGATCAACAAAGCCTTCTTTTCCTTGAGTTTTCCGCTTGAGGTAATGCATAGCTTCGAACGCAACCATAATATTGTTAGAGATAAGACAGCCTGGGACGAAAGCACTTTGAGTATTCGGTATTATAGTAGGAAGGATTGATTTCAATCTGTTCGATAGCACTTTAGCGACAATTTTGTGAATGACATTACTAAGAGATATAGGACATAGATCTTTCATGGTTTCCGAACATGGCTTTTTGGGGATTAGAACTATGTATGTATCATTTAAGCCTTTAGGGAACCTTCCATTCCTTAACATATCCATGCAACTTGTGATGTAAGACAGAATCGAGGCAAAATTAGATCGAATAGGGGTGTAGCTGAAATTTGCAAATTTTACGTTCGACCTCCGTTTCGGGTCCATAATATGTCTATTTTGGGTAGCTCGACGAGACGAATTGGACTCACTACTTTGTTGTGATATATGGTGGATTTAGGGCAGTCGAGATCGTTCAGACAACGAAAACAATGTTTTAATATTTTAGTGTTATTTCTGTCATTTAGTTTATCTTGAATTCTTTTTATTTAGGTTTTATACTTTCCTAGATAATTTAGAATTTTTTTTTTTTAAGTTAATCTAGAATAGGTTTTATACTTTTCTAGTTGATTTAGAACACGTTTATTCTTTTATGACCCTATATATAGAGGTTTAATTCATTGTTTAATTCATTCATTCAGATTATTAATAAAATTCTTGAGATTTCTTCTCAATTCGCTTGGTAGATTCCAAGTTCATATTTCTTTTAAGGATTTCGCTTGAATTCCTTGCTTCTGCCTGCGTCAACTTGTCACCACATCCTTTCCAATTCCAACTATATCCCAGTAGTGTTGGAAGAAAGCTGGATTCATACCGTCTCGTCTAGGAAAATTTTCGGGATGCATTTGGAATAGGACATTTCGAATTTCATCCTCTAAGAAGGAAGCCATGAGAGATGCATTCTGGTAGCCTGAAATCCGTGACTGTATGAAGTCAGTAATCGACCTTGTGGTACCAACAGGCTGTGAAGATGAAAAGAGATTTTGGAAATAATTTAGCATCAAATCTGGTAGTCCATTTTCCATATCAAACCATATTCCATTTTCATCTTTAAGGCGTTCAACTCGGTAATGTTTTAGCCTTGCCGAAACTGCCGCATGAAAATACCGAGAGTTTATATCTCCTTCTTTCAACCTCACGTTTTAGTTACACACATTTCCTAATAATTTTTCGACAGCGTATTTTACTTGAAAACATAACATTTAAGGGGGAAAAAAATTACCAAACAGAAACTAGGTAACAAGAGGGAAATATTAAAAATAAGATGAAACTAAAACTAAAAACTGAATATAGACCGGGACCGGTTCCATTAGTTCCTAGTTCAAAATATAATATACTGGTATATCATTTATAGACCCAAACTACACATAATATTTGGTTCGATAAATGTTTGTTGAAGCACCTGAAAAGAGTGAGAATTATAATGTTTATTTACAAATTTTAGTACCAATTAATGGTCGGTAATGCATCTTAAACTCGAAAAAGACAAAAATAACAAAACTAACTTCCTTGGACGATTCACTGTTGAAAGAATTTGCATTAGTCAAAGTTCTCGTCACTTGATTCATTGTGTGCAAACGATTTTCATTTGCGAACAATGCCATTCTCAACCTTTATATTGCTAGATTGTCAAGGTCTGAAATGTATGAACAAAACAGATTTTTAAGGACAAGACAATGTTATCCTTAGCTGCAAATTAAATCTCAACTTACAAATTAAATAAGAACTTAAACAATCTAATCGCAGCTATAAAAAATTTTGTAGCCTGATGTTTTATAAAATTATTATTGAGATGTGATTACTTTATGCAAACAAAAAGGAAAAAGATACTTTCGTAAGTTGAAACTAATGCTCCTATTTAAAAAAGTAAAATAAAATAAGGAAAAACTGTTGAAAGTGAAAAAAAAAAAAATAGAGAAAGCATTAATACAACTAACATTTAATTTTTTTTTTTCAAGTCTAGCATAGAGAGACCAAGTGTAAAATAGGTAATATATATTTATTATTGCTCGAAATGGGAGGTTTTTATAATTTTAAATTAAAAGAGGGTGTCAGCATAATTTGCAATTGCTCGAGGTCGAAAGAAGGCCATCAAGATTCAAGAAGTTTCGATGGATGAAAAATTTGCGTCGAAAATGGAGTTTTTCAACGGCGTCGAATTTTTGCCGAAATTTTTTTTAAGACAACCAAACCAGTGGGAAATTCGAATTCGTCGAAAATATTTTCGAAAGTATTTTTTATTGATAAATATTATTTTTAGTTATAAGTATGAATATTATGTTTTAAACATATATTTGTCCACGAAAAACCTTTTCTTGTAGTGTATATGAAGATCATAAAGTCATGTTGAAGTGATTAAGCATCACCTAATCTTTGCTACATACTAGATACATGCATATCTCAACTGGAACCGATGGAAAAAATGTGTGGTTGAGGGGCCGCATCATGGATAGCTAGTCTCTTGGACGCAGCAAAAAAAAAAAACAGACAAACGGTAGAAAACTTAGTGCTTTGATTGCATAGATGATCCCTCGCAACACCTAAATTAGATGAGCAAAAATTAGCATATACTATTTTAACAATAGACATAAAAAGTATGTATCCATGAAGTGGCTGAGGGCTGAGTGAATTGTGGTCCTGATTGCGATAACGACACAGCAAGATCACTACAAACTGGAGAACCTGTGGAAAGAATATCGAGTGATCTTGGAGACCCTTGAATCAAACAATTAAAGAAAAGTTAATCCAATAATCTATATGCAGTATCAGAAGCTCAGAACTGAGAAGAGAGAAACATTCTACTAAAGCATGTCTCATAAGTAGATACCAAGAACCTTGATGTAATTTGGTTTAGGATCATAGGACAAATAGAAATAAATTAACCCAAAATTTTCAAAGAAATGACCATTACCTTTCATTTCACCCCTGGGATTTACAATGAACCCAGTATTATTTGCAGATGCAGGACATAAATATTAGAAAATAGTTCACAATTTCAATGTCATGACCAAATAAACAGGATAAAACCATAAGAATATTGAATACCATAAAACAAAAATAAATGTTCATCTAGAGAAAATAGGGTGAAATTTATTGCAAATTAAGAATCTCAAAACAATAGTTCTAGCACAAGGGAATGCATGGCATGTAAAGTTGACAACATAATTCTCCTCAAATTTAAAGGGTACTTGTGCCATTAGAAACTTTCAATGTTTTTCTTCTATGACAATCTAGACAAGTCTTCAAAATTCAAAATAAGGCGTTTAAATGAAATTTGAATGCATGACACAAATACTTGTTACCACAATGCAACAACATGTTAGAAAAAATTCACACAAGATATACAAATCACCCTACAAAATTTCATATCTATATTACAGTTTTTTACAAAGAAAAGGCCATGAGAGCAGCCATGGAGGACCTGCTCAGTCTGACCACAAAGAAGGATCTCGAAGTCGCAATCAACACAAATAAAAGACCCCACATTCAAATTGTACTGAGCATCTTAACTTTCGCACACAAAGGAAACTTCTTCTAAAGGTAATGCTCCATGTTCACAAAATTTACTTTATGAGACGTGAATCCTCCACCGTGCAATACAACAAAAAGAAAAGTGGAAATCACCATTTTGTAATGGAACATAGAGCACAATGTTAAATTCGCAATTTTAGACTTTGAAACTTCTCATATCTAGCATCTCAACTCCAAATATCAGTCTTTAGTATTAGACGGAACAGTTCAGTTCCAATGCCTGTGATGGGCATTGGATATGTTGCACGTTTGCATATGTGTCAATAAAGGCAAGAAAATGAACTTCACTTTTTATTCAACATGGGCCAATCATTTCTTTCAAACAAATACCCCCAAGTAATCACCCTTTTTTAATTCAAAACATGAGCCCACCCATGTCCACCTCCCCCATTATCATCAATGTACACCAACCATCATTAAACCCACCAATCCCCTTAGTAACTCACCCAAAAAATTCGGTGTTATTTCCAAAGTCGGACAAGAGTTTGAAAGACCCGATGATGCGCAGAACTTTTATAATCAATATGCTCGACTTGCGGGGTTTAGTACACGAATAGCTAACAACAAAAAGAATAAGGAAACATGCGATTTAGCATGTAAACTATATGTGTGTTTAAAGGAAGGAAAAATAGATGAGACATATCATGTTAAGATAAAAAAATACTGTGGAACCATCAAGGGAAAGAGAACGTGGACAAACACGATGTGGGCAAAGCTAGATTATCTGTGGTTAAGCATCAATTTGAGAATTTGTGGGTTGTTGGCATGTTTACGGAGGAGCATAACCATAAGCTTTCTACACCTAGCAAGACTCACCT